>CAMZMU010000067.1:19507563-20107563 GCA_947311845.1 Poa pratensis
TTTTTTATCAAATTACTTGCAAATGGATTATTTACTATTACTTGCATAAAAAGAAAAATGTTTTTGACTGAAGGGGTTGTTTATGGCTGGCAATGGAACCACAATTTGATGTTGTGGTGGAGATTCCATTGCATGGGAAGCAATTCTTTAGGATTAAGACAAATGTTCTACGGCTTGTCCAGCTCGTAATTACGTGTCAACCAAGGGTTCTAGATTGGACTGGAGAAGGCATAAGTATCTTCTTCCTTTCGCATATCCTCGGATTAGCCTACCGGGTCGATCACGGAGTTGCCGGAGTGCTCTCTTGTGGTGACGGGTTTGTTTTCCAGTTTAAAGCTAACCCCACTCGAGTAGTGTGATCGGTAGTGTTGTTTTGGGTGGGGTAAATAGATGGATTCGGGGCCCTAGACTTGGTCAAGGATACCGTTGGCTATTAGGACTTGAGTGGATGTGCAGGTTTGATGTTCTAGCATGCTTTATTCTTGTGGACAGTGTTGGCCTCCAGTGCAAAGGTTTGTAGCACAGCAACAAATTTTCCTTAAGTGAGTAACCCAAGGTTTATCGACTCGGAAGGTTAGAGGTCAAGATATCCTCTCAAGCAACCTGCAATTAAGACACAGAGTCTCTTGTGTCCCAACACACCCATAAAACTTGTCAGGTGTATAGGTGCACTAGTTCGAGAGCAGCGTTTTGGCTCCCGGGCTCATATGCTCCCGTTATTTCGACAAAAATTAGCAAATTGAAAACTCATCAAAAAATTCGAAAAAATCATGCATGTACCTGACCATGTTGCGGCACCCCATGATTTTTTCGGCCGAAATGACATCGTACGCGCCCTGTACAAAAATGACAAATTTCGTGTCAGAAAATTCAAATTTTGAATCTCAAATCTGACACGAAATTTGTCATTTTTGTACAGGGCGCATACGATGTCATTTCGGCGCGAAAAAAATTATGGTGGTGCGCAACATGGTCAGGTACATGCATGATTTTTTTCGGAATTTTTTGATGAGTTTTCAATTTGCTAAATTTTGTCGAAAATAACGGGAGCATATGAGCCCGAGCTCCAAAGCGAATTTCTGCACTAGTTCGACGAAGAGATAGTAAAATGCAGGTGATATGGATATTAACAAGTGGTATATGTAGTCTGTGATAAAAATGGCAGCGAGCGAACATGCAGCAGAACTGAGAGTAAACAGTGTTTCAATGCTTGGAAACAAGGCTTAGGGATCATACTTTCACTAGTGGTCACTCTCAAAAATAATAATATAACTGAACACATATAAATACTTCCTCTTCAATATGCAACTTAGATGCAACTCTGAGTTATTCTCCTGTTCGATAACGAACACCATTACCACTGTGTAGGGTTATAAAAGCACACCTTAAAGGTTGTATTCCACATCTAGGGCACCCCACGCTGTCACTATGAGCACACTAAAATAGTACTAAACAAACATCACAATTTTATAGAGACATCCAACACAAGAACACTCATGGTAAGTATCCTTCTAATCTTTAATCCAAAAAGTCACACACGCCACCCGCACTGTCACCATGGTATTGTGTTGTCAACGGTGACTCCTGAGATTATACTAGATAAAACCAATTGAGTAGCATATCCATAACATAATGAAGGGGAAACATCTATGAATTCAACTAGATTATAATGCTCATAATCACATAAAGATCACACCATGGGAGAGAGAGATAAACCACATAGCTACCGGTAGAGCCCTCAGCCTCGATGAAGAACTACTCCCTTCTCATCATGGGAAGCAGCAATGACGATGAAGATGGCTCCGGGGGCACTTCCCCGTCCCGGCAGGGTACCGGAACAGAGACTTCTGTCCCCCAACTTAGGGTTTCGGATGGCGGCGGAGCTCGGAGTCGTATTTGGGAAAATCCTTCGGGTGTCGCGAGTTTTAGGTCAGGAGGGTTTTTTATAGGCGAAGAGGCGACGCGAGGCGGTGCACGAGTCAACCAAACCATACCTCGGCGCCACTCCCTCTCAGCCGCACCCAGGGATGGTGTGGTGGCTGTGAGCCTCCCACAGACTTGTCCTTCTGGCCCACGGAGTCTTCTGGCGAAATAGAATTTCTGTAATTTTTGGGATTTTTCTGAGCACTTTAGTTTTTGGACCTTTTCTGCAATGCACAGACATAATAAACAGAAACTGGCACTGTGGCATGTTGTTAATAGGTTAGTTCCAGAAAATACATAAAAATGATATGAAGTGTATATAAAACATGTAGCAATTGATATAAAAATGCATGGAACATCAAAAATTATAGATACGTTTGAGGCGTATCAGGGTTGCAGAGAAGAACTCGAAATGTCTTGAGAACCCTATACCGAACCAATCACACCAAGGAAGTGTGAAAATAGCTGCATGGATAGGCCTACTCTTGGGAGTAGTGACACACCTCTACAGAGTAAAAAGATTTATAGCAGCTATACCCGTGTTCCCGGAAGGAACTACGATCGTGGAGGGAAAGGGGTCTTAATTGACTCTCGTACCCGTGAGGGCGGAGGAACATAGTTTTCAAAAATAAAAACAATATTTTGAAGACATTTTTTCAAAACTTGCATCTACGTCTACGACCGTTGGTCATGACTATAGCCAGTGCATTCAAAACAAAACTCTTTCCTATATTATCTGAACTTGCTGAGTAACGCTAGTTACTCAACCTTTCCCCATTGACCCCTGCTTAGACTCTGAAATGTTGGAGGCCGGAGACGAAGAGCAAATCTATGAAGACACCGAGGTCTACTACGAAGCACCAGACTTGTCCGGAGGAGTGGAAAGCATCGATTATATCATCGCCTACAGAGCAACACCTGAATGAGAGGAAGCCGAGGAGTGATTCTAAGAGTCTAGTACTAGACGAGTTCCTAGTCGAGCAGCCTAGATTATAGGTTGTTTGACTATAATGGTTCTCAGTTTACTGTTACAGGTCGCACGTCAACTTTCCCGAGTTGACTGTAGTTCGTTTGATCTTCCTCAACTGACGAGGAAGAAGTTGAGTTTTATATCCATTTCTGGTTTGTAATATTAAGCAGTGTGCAATGAAGTGTAAGAGTTAGACCCGCAATGTTTATGTTATACTACTCCGAGGGATGTGATATTTGTGGATAAGGACATCCATGAGTATTATGTCAACAACTTGTACACTACAACATGCAGTGCTGTACTGGGTCACCGCACATATCTATATCCATCTGAGCTGCAAGAGCTTCATGTCTAGCTAGGGGTATAAACGTATAGGATAATTTCCGCACCGAATCCGCCGCCGAATCCGTTTTAAAGAATCCATATCCGGTTTCAAAGAATCCGACGGATAAGGATATCCGATTCCAAACTGAACACACCGGATACGGTATAGGATATGGTATGGAAAATAGCATCCGAATATGAATTATCCGAAGTTTAATTAGGATTATCCGATGGTTATAATCCGAATAATCCGATTTTCTACCGAAATGTCTAAACTAATATAGCACAATTTGTAGTTAGTGAGTTGTGTAGTTCATTTGTTTAACAACAACTCACTTAAATGGTAATTGTACAGACAATGGAATACAACTTTGTTAGGTTATTAAGTTGTAGAGCGATTATTTTTAGTTTTGTGGGTTGATGATGTACATTGCGCGTACCGATCCGATTAATTTTATTTCCGCCCGAATCTGCTCCGTTTCCGTTCCGAATCCGTGATCATATATATCCGCCACCGAATCCGCAACCGTTCATTATCCGATCCGATCCGAATCCGAGAAAAAAATGTGGTAAAGAATATGATAGAGGCAAAATCCGATCCATTTACATCCCTATGTCTAGCAAAGTTTGGATCTTTGATTATCTGGCTCGCTGTAGTGATCTTGAAGCTACGGTTTTAGTGTTGGCATCTGCGGGATGCTCATAACAAGCTCCGAGAAGAAAATGTTCCAATGGCGCCTCTATGCCTGACAATGAAGATCAAGGCATATGTTGATATGATATGAATAGTGGAGCATTTGTTCATCACCAAGTCCAACCATAGGCGCGATCCCTCTTCAGCAACACTTTGGGTTCCGCCGCCGATGGTACAATGTTGATTAATGTTGATGATGCCCTTTTTGCTAGTTCCAGATACATGGGGGCGGATGTGGTGATCCGAGAACATATTAGATCTTGTGTCGCTACTTGCAGCGTCGGCTTCCAGGAGGTCGTCACATCTGAATTGCTGAGGCGATTGCGGTGAGGAAGGCCCTTTCTTTTCGCCTTGGAAGAAGGGCTGGATAATGTTTCTCTAGCTACTGATTGCTTGCTTCTCCATCGTCCAGCGCATCAACTCTAGGCATCAACTCTAGAAGTCTTGATCGCTCTAGGTCTAGGTGCAGTCCGGTGATTCAAGATATCAAGCAGCAGCGTGCTTCTTTCTCATGTTCGGCGCGAGCATTTGTGAGCCCAAGCTAGTAAGCAATTAGTGTGTCGTGTGTGACGTGGTGTGCCCACGGATTGTATCCGGGAAATTATTTGTATTGACATTATGTCTCGGTGATTAATAAAGCGCACGGTTCTCTAAAAAAAAGTGATTATAAATATAGAGATTCTACAGAAAAAAGAACAGGTGCATTCCTATCAAACACACATCACAATGTATCTTATTCTTACCACAGATAATTATAACCATTTTCTCCGGCCAGGAGATCTAGGTTGCTCCAAAGATCGCAAGAGGAAATGACAGAAAGAAAAATTCAGGGTCAAGATTTGTATGCAAACTCTTAAGTTTGCAGGGTCGACCCAACTTACTGCGATGGTAAGAAGAGTAAGAGCATCTCTAGTAGAGCCCTTAAATCCCCAAACCTGTAAATTTAACCGTTTTTTTACGGGCTGAAACGAAAAAACACAAAGACTAGAACCCCTAAAATTGTAAAACGCTAAAATTTTTTACAGGGCGAACCTGGGAACCTCCTGCTGGCCTGTAGAAACACAGGTTGGAGGGGTCAACCCTTGCCAACCCGGATCCATCCTCTCCCCACGCGCGGGAGGGAAAAATCCCAACCGCCGCCGCCGCCTTGCGCGTCTCCCGCCGCCGCCCTCCATGGCCGCCGTCCCCGGCGAGGCCGCGGCCGCCCGGCCCCTCCCGCCCCGTCCCCGACCCCCGCCGCGCCCGTCCCCGACCCCGGCCGCTCCCGCCATGGCCGCCCCGTCCGCCTCCGCCTCCCCTTCCGTCGCGGCCGTGGTGGCGGCGACGCACCTCGTCGGCACCAAGCGGAGGCGCGCGGGGACGCACCTCGTCGCGTCCGCGGCCGCCGCCCTCGCCCCGGCCGCCCAGCCTCCGCCCGCACCGCCCGCCCGGCCGTCGCGGCCGCACCTCGGGCCCGGGCCAAGGTGGCCTCGGGTGGGCCGCGTGCTGCAGCGGCGAAGGTGAAGGCGTCCTCCCCGGCCGCGAGGAAGGCGCAACCAAAGCGTAGGGCGCCGAAGAAGAAGGATGTGGCCGCCGCCGTCCCGGAGGTGCTCGATGAAATGGCCACCCGTCCACATCGTTCATGGACATGCTCAATGAAGCGGAGGTGAACATTGGCCCTCCACCGGTCGATCCCTACAGGGTTGATGATGATCTAGAGGGAGGAGATGATGCGGAGGAGGAAGGGGAGGATGATGATGATGAGGAGGATATCACCGAGATAGAGGAGGCGTCGTTCGCCGCCGTTGCTCGCCCCGTCGTCCGCTCGTCGAACTACACCGAAGCGGAAGATGTGCTCTTGGTTCGAGCATGGGCGTCGGTGGGGATGGATGCGGGCACCGGTAACGACCAAACCGCAAGGCGGTATTGGCAGCGCATCGAGGACGCCTATCTCAAGATGAAGCCGAAGAGGAGTGGGTTCGCCTCTCGCTCATTCCGGTCGCTTCAAGGCCGGTGGGACTTGATGAAGCCGGCTTGTTCGCGTTGGAGTGCGGCCATGGATCAAGTGATGGATGCGCCGCCTAGTGGCACCGTGGAGAGTGACTATGTAAGTTTGCAAACCTTACTTTCAATTTGTTTCTCATGTGTGTTTCAATTGGTTTCTCATGTGTGTTGTTTGGTTTGTAGGAGACCATCGCCGGCTCATGTGTGTTTCAATTGGTTTCTCATGTGTGTTGTTTGGTTTGTAGGAGACCATCGCCGGCTTGAGGTACAAGGAGATGGCCGCTTCCAAGGGCAAACCTTTCCCATTCAAGCATGTTTGGTCAATTCTTCAAACATATGACAAGTGGAAGTTGAGGGATCAAGAAACCGCACGAAGAAGAAGGATATGTATGACATGGAAGAGGATGTTCCGAGGGTCCTCCTCTACCTTTCGAGTTGACACTCCCATGAGCGATGGCGGCGTCGACAACTCGCATGATGGTGCGGTTTGATGGTGGTGGAGTGGCCTAGAAGATGGCGCCGAGGTGTAAGTTTTTGGTGATGGTGCCAATGAGATGGGCAAGATGATGATTCTGTGATGTAAAAACTATTAAACCATGCATCCATGATTGTTATTTTGTAGTATGTTTGATGGTTCATTGTGTTTTTGTGGCATATTGTGATGAATATGTGACAGGTTTACAGGTTGGGGTTGAGGCAAAGACTAGAACCCTTAAACCCAACCCTTATAACGGAATATTCCGTTATAAGGGTTGGGTTTAAAGGTTCTAGTCTTTGCCCCTGTTTTTCAACCCGTAAAAGTGCACAAAAACTGCTATTTCCAACCTGCAAAACTGCTATGAGGGTTCTACTAGACATGCTCTAACAAGAGACAAGATTGCCTAATTTACAATTTAATTCATCTATGGTTTTATATTTTAGATAACTTTGCTAATAAGTGGCGCTAAGCTACGAGGCTAATTCCCATACAAAAACATATGAACCTAATGAACCCTACCGCATGATCTGAATTTAGCACAATGGGTGCTGTAAATAACATTTGATAACAGACGCTTGATATTTCCTGTAAGAATTTATTACCGTGGACATGGTTGACCAACAAGCTAAGTGGAATTTCAGAATAAACCATATATAGAGAAAGATTATAATGCATTGCACAAAATAATAGGGTAATTAAACTGTAATGCAATGACCACTTTGGGGCTAATTTTTTTTTAATAATACGTTTTTTTAATTAAATTCAAAAAATATTACGCAAAATTACAAAATTTCAGAAATAATACGGCCTCGGCCCAGGCTAAGCCGACAGGCACTAATCGGCCCAGGTCTGGCCGATTAGTACTTATCGGCCCAGGCCTGGCCGATAAGGTACTAATCAGGGTACGGCTGGGCTAGCCCAGTGGGCACTAATCGGCCAGGCCTGGGCCGATAAGTACTAATCGGCCAGGCCTGGGCCGATTAGTGCCTGTCGGCTTAGCCTGGGCCGAGGCCGTATTATTTGTGTAATTTATGCAAAATGTGTAATATTTATCAAATTTCTGTAAAAAAATGTATTATTAAAAAAAAATTAGCCACTTTGGGGAGGGCAAAATGTGCTTGCTGTAAATACAGAATCCTCATTACTCCAAACTAAATACTACTGCTAGAATAATGGTAGACATCCATTTTACAAGTACCAGAAAACGTCATCAAGAAGCCTTCTCGACAGTTTGGCGCTGACGATTTGCTTACTCCAGTGTATCCCAAAACAAAAGTTCCTAGAGAAAGGAAGATCTGGAACCCGGGAGAATGAATAAATGTCCATCAAAAGCATAAAAGATTGACCATACATGATCTAAGACTAGAATGGGCAATATACTGTATCTTGCTTGAATGCTTATTTACCAACTTCTGTGACTCCAGTGAACTTCAAGAACTGTTGAAATAAATGAAATCAGCATATATTATAAAACTAAATATAAACGATTTTCTGCAATAAAGTGAACTAGGAACAACAAATCCTGGTTCTGTTTGAAATAACATTTCACTAATAACTGATCAAGGGAGCATAACATGCAAATTAGCATATAATTGAAGGGTAAAATGACGGCTGACAACTGAAGCCAGTTAAGAGACTACTGTTTGAAATAACCATTCAATGATCAATGGGTTCTGTTTGAAATAACCATTCAATGATCAATGAGGGTTCAATGAAGTTCGCAACTGTGGCAAATTAGTATGAGGTAATATGGAAATTTGTGACTGATGCACAACAATTTACAAAGATGATTAGGTAATATCTTGGTTTCATTTCATGCATGGTTAAGTTTTGACATAGTATCTAAGTGGAAGGGCAGCAAAGCATACCTGCCATTTAAAGAAACATGAAACACCTTTAGACACCTTATAATGATAGCTGTCATAACAAATTCAGGGCTTATCACCATTCTTCAATATCAGGTGTCCTTCATCATTTACGATGCATATCTCAGTCACAGCCTACAGGTAACAACACGGTGTAAACAAAGGTCCATAAACAACCTTTACATATCTGACACTGACAGTATGGACATTCCGAGAAATCCCAGCCAGGATGAAAATATGGGGAAACTGGACCGATGGTGTTTGGCCCAGCAGCCAATAACTACCGTGTGTCTTTGAACTCTAACTCTACTGTGTGCTCTGACTGAGGTAGCACACGAGGCTTCATTTCAGGTTAACAATAAAAAAATGTTTCTCAAGAAAACCAATTATATTTATGCTGGGTGTTTTCAACATATTGAAATCCACAGTGCATCCGGTTTATTTGCAGTTTGCTTGCGATGAGCATTGGAATAAGTTCTAGGCAAGAGTATGCCATCCAAACAGGATTTGGAATGTTGATAAAGTACAGTAATGCCCATTAGTTTGGGAAAATTACACCTAAATCGCATGTTGCGGAAAATGTAGGCAGGTAAAGTTTCACTGAAATAAAAAGGTAATTCACCACAGAAAATCACATTTTAGGTACTGTTGCAACTAGGATTACTACTGGGCCAAATAGCCAGAATTATAAACGTAAGATGTGTAAACAGTATTCCAACAAAATCTTACATGGTAGTAAGCTACACAGCTACAGCATACAACTAGCATGCCTGAGAGGTGCCAGTGTTCTGATGCAAAAATGGGCTGAGAACTCCGGGAGGGACTAGAATCGTTTGGTATGAAGGATCAGGCTCACAGTTTTGGTTTACAAGCACATAAACAAGATCTAGCAGCGTTGCAAATTGTGTTTTCTGAATTTTTTGGGTAAAAAGGGTCTATGATACCTACAACAGTAAATAGGAACCGTCGCAATTGGAGATCTCCTAGAGAACTACATATCCTGTACAACGCTAATGCTAATGTATTAATTACTGACAACGCACCTTATCTAACGTGACCTACCCACAGCGGGCCCTACACTATCATTAACCTTGCACCACTTCACCAAGTAGTCACAAGCACTCACCACCTATCAACTGGAACCCCTCACCTATCTCTAACCACATCAGTGGAGGTTGCCAAATGACTCTTTAGAGTAACATTTGTGATGGTACTTTTACTAGCACATTATACATTTAATTCAAAATTTTCTTGTCTCCGTTACAAAATGTGAGCCGTGAGCGGGATCTTTGAGACTTATTAATGATGGTGCTTATACAAAAATAATATTCTGAAGGACTAGTAAAAAAGCTTTCTGAATGTTTGGTATTCTTGCTTGCTCCAGTAACTAAACGAATGCTAATACCTAATAAGAATGCACTAAACTGGTCGTATGCAGTTGTACAGAAAAGAATTATGCAGCAGTAATGCAAATTTAGCAATAGTTAATTTAAGGCCACACCTGATGGTACTCTTTGTCACTAATTTTTCTCTTAAACCTCGCCTCAGCATAGTCAATAATTTCCTGCTTCTTTAACGTTGCATTGGGTTCTCTATCAAGGAAGAACCTAATGAGCACATTTCTGCAGGTAGAAAGTAAATTAATAAGTATGGAGCTCTGCATTTTCAACATGGTACTCAGTGCTGTTTTCAAATTTGCAGTACCGGATAGTATTCTTCTGCTCGGTCTTTTGGACATATAAACCATGGACAGGAACAGCAAGAACCCGTATTGAAACATCAAGCTCTTTACGAGGAAGTGAAACACAAGTTTTTGCAGCATTTGACAGAGCTTGGAACCTTGCCCCATCCTTTCTGTCAGAAGCATACTTTGCTGCCAAGTGCCTCAAGTCTCTAACTACTGCCTGAAAGCTACAGTGAACAAATCCAACATTATTGCAATTGACGAGTTCGAACATGCATTGTGGGAAAAAAAGATACATTGAAGGCTAAGGAAACAAGAGAGACAGCATACATGCTAAGATGCAGAAAATTAGCACTTAAAAGACACTTCGTCAGCTACTGTCGTCTTATCCATACAGATTGAAACATATATACTTAAACATGACATGTACATGAGGTATTAAGGCTAGCAATAACAGCCAACAGATATAACAGCACATATACAAGACACCATTGACTAGTTGTCTAGTATAGTGGTAAGGATATACATAGCTGATTTAACAGCTATAGTGCTGTTTTGCTCTCTGGCAACAAGTTAACTTAGCATGTTCAGACTAAATATCTTCATGCAACGGCAGGTTCTCGCTTTTGCACCTAGAAGTGTCTAATCATCATTTGTATACAAATATATGTATCATTACTGAAAAGTCTATTAACAGGCGAAGGGCTTGGTATTTAGATGTAGTCCTACACCCTGAACATCACCTGCCACACTAGCCATTATTGTGGGATTTGATGCATTCTCCCCTGCCTAAAATAGGTATAACTCAATGCAAACTAATATGCCTGAGCAATGACCCCAACACTTGAGTGCTCGACATAAACCACAAGTAACAACTTACAAGAATAGTCAGTGCTTGCATTTTCTTGACGTTAGCAAACACCTAGATACTTGCTGATATGACATTAATTTAAATAACCTTGAGTGCGACAATCAAGAGTACAATTCAACTAGAGATGCATAATTTCCTTCAATTTTCATACCAATACGAATAAATGAACTTAAGAGGGTACAAACATACTGGAAACTATTGAATTTAAAAGTGAATCAGACAGGATAAAAAAAGATATATCCAGAAAATTTCTTAACAATTACCTGCGAACTTTATTGGCGGTGAAGACACTATCCAAGACAGAGCGCACATGGTTTTCACTTCCTTGAACAAGGCCATCCCTGGTCTTACCCATAGCTGGATCAGGCCCTTTCACAGGAACGTTAGACCTGGCAGAATTCTTGGTTTTCCTTTGTTCGGTAGTGCTACATGTCTCTACGGGTTCAGATATAGTTGCCTCACGAA
Organism: Poa pratensis; assembly: GCA_947311845.1. NCBI lineage: Eukaryota > Viridiplantae > Streptophyta > Magnoliopsida > Poales > Poaceae > Poa > Poa pratensis. The sequence goes on from CAMZMU010000067.1 coordinate 19,518,821, forward strand.
CGGACCAGGCATTTTCTTGCTCCTTGACTATGTGGGAATAACGTTTTATGAAGGATGAATCTGCTGCTACTATAAATTTATAGTCTTGAAGCTTTTCCCTTCTTTTACCCAGTGGTTTCAATATCGTGTTCCTTATTCGCTCATCTTTGAATAGTTTGTCTACGTATTTCAAAGGTATAGAATCCTTTTTAGTAAATTCGAATATAATCCTATCCCTTTTGGAAGCATGTCCATCATCATACAATAAAGAACTTTTGCAGACCCATAAACCACGCACCAAATCTGCATAAGCTGGAAGAATTTTCAAGACGTCTTCCTCTGAATAGGTTGGAGCAAGATGCATTAGAGCATCAAATCGGTTCACTTGTGACACCTGATTCATTTAGGTGAATAAGAAAAACAAAAGTCAGAAAACAATTACAGCTTATTGTCATTTTGTTCTTCATCTCATCTCAGAATTGGAAGCATCCATTAAAAAGGGAGCATCTCAGTGAATCTAACCTCAGTAAACCATTTCTTCAGGCGCTCCTCCAGTGGCAGTAAAAGCATCTCCCTGTTATGTGATGCATGTTAAAAATGATTTGGGAGTTGAGATGAACAGTACATCTCAGTTCAAGTTAACAATATGGGGACAAAAGGATCTTATGGAGCTATATAGTATACACATTTCAATGGGTAGGACTATCTAGACGCAAGGAAATGAAACCCCATGCCCATCAAGTTAGGACTTTGTCAAGGTAAATAAAGACATCCATGTGACAAGTAGTTAGGGTGGGAAAAAGATAGATTGGCTTGGACATACCATATCCAATTGTGACAAATCTTTAGTTGTCACCGCTTTATGAATTATGACTATGTAAGGTCATCAAATCTATCAATAGCACGACATAACTCGTCTTTCTCCCTCACTCTCTCGCTGGATCTAGGGCTTAACTATTATTTATGTCAACGCAAATAAATCCTCATGGCATCTGTTAATATGTAGAACAAATGGCAAGGACAGTTGAACTGGTAGAGGAAATTATGAAATTATGTGTTCTGCACCTTATCGCATGGCATCTGTTAATATTCTTGCTGCCTGTTGACCCTCCAGGACACAATGACATTGCATAGTCAGATCTGAGGATAAATTTGGAAGTTATCAAAGAAAAGGTGTCAGTAACACTTGAATTGTAAAAAAAAAGGTTTATTGGTGTATATCTGAAAAATATATGTACAATTTTAATGATTCTCAATGCTGAACCAACACATAACAGCATGCACACTGACAACAATATAAGACAGAGAAATCAAGTGTCCACAAAAAATTGGCTCCAGGACGCTGTTATTTGTGGACACTTGATTTTGAACAAGGAGGCCTGGGATGAAATTTGGCTCCACGTGGTGCCAGTGGAGAACTCAACCTTCCAACCTCCAGTGTAAGATCTGGCCTAGCGCCACTATCCCAGTGCTGGGTTTGTTACGGAACCTACGGGCAAAAACGCCTAGGTCGGGAAACGACCTAGACGTCAGCACTGTGAGGCAACTCATTGGATCTGATGGACCTGATCCCATCACTTTGCCTGACCTTGTTCAAAGAGGAAAGAAAAGGGAAGATAAAAAAGAAGAGAAGCTCACATCAAGAGGTTGCCGATTGACATCAGATTTTACCTGTGAATCAAACAAATTCTGATCTATGGATTTGATTAAGAATTTGTCGAGCTCAGATTTTATATGGGAGAGGGGATGAAAATGAGCCCTGTCGTTTGGGCACACAGCAGTGGGACAAGGGAGAGGAGAGTATCACATGTATGTTTATATATAGTCATCATATTTTAATCAATGGTGTGTTCTGGTAAATGGATTTTGTAGTCAACTTTATGTTTGAAATGTCTGGCACAAAATAACAGTGTCCTAGAGCCAACTTTGCAAAAAGGCAAAATAGAAAGCAATAAAATCAATGTAAATGATGTGGCTAGCATTGCAAGTCCCATCTATGCTAAGATGTTTTCCTAGTTACTCTCAGTTTGCACCTTCGACAGCTCAATTACTCAAAACAAACAATTGCAATAATAACCAGATTTTGACAGCAATGCTTCAAAACGATAACTGCTACCCCTTAACAATATTTCTTTTGAACAACCTGTCAAAATCGGGCAACCCATATATGTCAAACTACTAAACAGCTGAAATTCGACGGCCAGTGGGAAAATCAAGCTCAAACCAAACACACAAAACAGTATGTTGTATATTATATTCTCGGTGCCTCAGCTTACATGGCCATGTAACATATTTAGCAAATATGTGAATATGTTCTGGCACTCTTCTGCCACATGCCAAGGCCAAGTCATATACATAGCTTCTCTTATGTCTGTGCTAAATATGAATATATTTTGCGGCTTCACACAATGTTACTCACAAAACAATACCATGAACAGCTAACACAACACTTACGTGCTCATTGTGAAATCTATAGGCCTGCCGTCATTTGTTATCATCTCAGTATAGTACTTGGTTGCAACATCACTCCCGGCTGATTCGTAAGTGAGAGAAATCCATGGCTGAAATGACAAACGAAAAAAGCATATCAATTATTTCTGAAGTTTAAACAAGAAAATGGTGTATGGTAAGAACAAAGAAGGTACTGAATATCTCTCTTGTTATGATGTACTAATTTAGTGTATTATCTATTACTCCCTCCGTATCAAAATATAAGATGTTTTAGCATGTTTGGGGCCCAAATGTACCTAGACATGTTTTAGTGCAAGACTCATGTGAAAACATGCTAAAACATCTTATATTTTGATACGGAGGGAGTATGTAGTATCTCCGTTCCAAAATATAAGGTGTGATTTCACTGTCCAAATCCATGCTTTGACCAACAATTAGTCCAATAATATGTAGCTTATGTCACAGAAAATAGACAGCCATTAGATTCGTATTCAAAGCAGTTTTATTATTATTATTATTATGATTTTGTAACCATTGACTAAATATTGTGAGTAATTTTTCAGTCAAAGCATGGATTTAGTAGTCACAATGTGCCTTATATTTAGTTTGCCTCGTGTATCGTGTGTTCTTTGTATGATGTGTGTTTTCCAAATATATACATTGCGCATGCATACTCTGTCCAACCACCCAATGTAGACACAACCCAACTCCAGACGTAGTCTAGGACTGGCTGCCTCTATCCCTTGACAATCTTACGGGATAGGATGGGGTTTGCAGTGAATCGATCCAGTGTCACACAAAAGCGTGACACAACGACCTGCTCTTACATCATGCCTTTGGGACTCCTGGAGGCCAGCACCGACCGCTGTGGCTCAATTTGGTTAGTTGTAGTTATTTCTTTACTTCATCCGAATGCATTGCCATTTGCTTCCATTCGTTCATGAGCATTGGATCAAATGAAATGTCATTTGTACATATACTCTGAACTTGTAAATGCACATTTTTGCCTATTTTTATTTTGTTGGATCCAAAAAATGGCCATTTGTTCACGAATGTTGTACTTATAAATGCACATCTTGGCACATGTTTTTTTTAAAAGTATATTGGGCTTAATACTTGTGCTTGTATATGCACCAAGATCTTTGGCATGCCAAAATTTGTTGAAGTATCAGCATGTTGTGTTTCTGACTTTGCATTTGTGCTTGAAAAGCGGTGAAGAGAGTGGACTTTCTTGACCAGAACTTGTGCACCTAATAGGGGTCTTCAAGTTCCACCTCAACCCATTGAGCCCATGCAGACAATGATGAGTTAGCTTAACATTGGATTTTGCAATACTGATCATGCAAATATTCCTGCTAAGCATGCAGCTAGCTAGACATTTGAACATTCTTTATGCATGTCCTACCCCACGGTTGCTCAAAACTTCAGAACCAACACGAGGAAAAGAATCGAACAATCGAATGTCTGAAGCGCAAGTAAGCTCACTTTTGTTCAGCCCACATACTATCTTCCCAAAAGCATTGGACGCTGCCGCAAAATTTACTGCTGTGCTCTTATTTCTGATTATGTATCTAATAGTTGTTACAGTATATGTGGACTGCGCTAGCCCTTTCTACTAGATCGGTCTTTTGGAATAGTGGTCAGCGCATGAAGCTTGACATGGTATCAGAGCCAAGTTCTCGAGTTCGAGTCCTAGCTTCCGCACTTTATTAAAAAATTGTTGTAGCCCCCCTTTGTGTCCACGTATACGTCTCTTGAGTCATACCTCTGAGTCCACGTATAGACCTCTTGAGTCATACCTCTAAGTCCACGTATTGGCCGAGGCGTATACCTCTGAGATTTGTGTGCACGTGTTGGCCTCTCCGAGTCACACGTGAGAGGGGGTGTTACAGTATATGTGGACTGCGCTAGCCCTTTCTACTAGATCGGTCTTTTGGAATAGTGGTAAGCGCATGAAGCTTGACAATAGTAACACTTGTTAAAAACTCTGTTTGTACAAAATATAATAAAAGCAGGTAGCCAAATATTGATGCATCTCAAAGTGATTCCACTCAACAGTATCATCATATTCCACCTCAAATGACAGACAAAGCTTAAGTCATTCTAGTCAAGTTTTGAGTGTCTAGGGCTACACACTGTTTACACCTGGAAAAAATTCAGCCTTCGAAACTAGGAAGCCTGAATAGGTTCGAAAATTAACTAGCAAATGTAGAAACAAAACAGTGAGGCAGGCGAACTCAGAAAAGCTTCTTTGGAAGAAACAAATACTAAAAGACTCGAGTTACAGTGAGCGATATAATAAAAAATAACCGGACCAAAAGAAAGCCTAGAATGTAACAAAGGCAGATAATTTACATTAAGTGTGAAACTAATATCCTTATTACAAACCTCAGTTTCTTCAGCACAGTCCTTGGAACCATCTGAGCGCCCCTTTCCCTGGGAGCACGAGAGAAGAGATCATGAGTAGATGAGGTACCACAAAAAGGCAACAAACTTAAACATTATTAAAGTTCTTTTCTAAATAAGTAAGCAGGGCAGTTCAAAAAATATGATGTTCAAACACATCAGTCAGGCAAAGCATTATATACACCAATAGGAAAAGGGGCATCATGTTGTACCACATTTCAAAACCACATCTGTTCTCCTCAGTGCTATACATTAAATGAGCCCACGCACTAAGCAAATCTTACACCATTGAGAACAGAGCATTTTTCTCTCGTAATTGCAGGAAATTACACTCCTCAGATGTTGTACATGCATAACTGAGCATCAGAGAGCGAAGACCATACATGCGACTTTTCAAGCAGAAGTTAATACTGAAAGGGCTAACTCCAATGAAAATAATAATTAAAAAACATACATAAATCATCTAAATGCTACTCTTAGTGTTGCTCCATGAATGTGGAGTAACATGGGAACCAGAGATTGTTATGTTGGCAAAGCCAGTTCACTGCCACCAACACGCATTCGGAAACATAGTTGGTCGAGGCATTTCATTGTTCATCAAACTTATCGTGAACATGGTAGAACCTGAGGATAGGGTAGCCCCTGACCCTGATCTAAGGTCGTCGGGCTGCTAGATTATACGAACAAGGGGATTGGGACTTAGATCTGCTTTGTGTTTGATTCATTGCTTGATTCTAATAACTAGCCAAGGGCATAATAGCCTACGGGTTAGAACTGACTTGGTGGAAAATAAGAACTCCTAACTAATTATTTTACTTAACAGAACTGGTGGCCCAACCCGACTCCCTAACTTAATTTGACTAACTAATCCCAATCCTGCAGCCGCTGGATGTTGCCCCCACATAACAGAACAAGGAACAAAATAGTAGCAATGCTGACGCAGAACTAGTGCTGCACCTTAACTGATGGAACCGTTGGGCCGCCAGTACCAACATTTGTTTGTACCTGTTGTAAAGGCTGCCTAGTATGTGATTCGCCAGAATTTAGATGTGACGTTGATGGTCGCAGTTGCATCGCTGCATCAATATGATTTAAATGAACCTGTGAAAGAAAGCAAGGGATTAATGATGTTCATTTACATCAAATAAATAAACACCTCGCATGAATCAGTTGCCTAGCATCTCAAAGTTCTTTCAGAGGTACAGGTTTTCTTGAAATGGGTCAGCTATGAAGTATGAACTACAGTTACTATCTAAGCTATGAGTATGAACTACAGTTACTATCTAACAAGACAAGAAGCTCATTAGGAACAAAACAAGTTAACAGACTCAGTAACACTAATTCAGGTGCAATTGGTTCAATGTATCCAGTGTAGGAAACAGTACTAGCGCTATCTGACCGCATGTACATCAAGTTCCAACAGAACAATTCAAATATATAGAGTACCAAATCAATCTGTTTTGCTCATGAATACTTCATTTTCTATTGGACAAGGAGATGAAATGATTAACCTACACCACTAGAACCATAAAGAACAAGCCTCTAGTATTTACGTCATTGCAGGTTAAGTAGTTCGTTCAATGTTCATGGAACAGTTGGCCAAAGCAAAGTGAGGCACACCACGACTCATTTAGTTCAATGTACATGGCACAGATGGCCTAAGCCAAGTGAGGCACGCCACTGTTTCGTATGCAACTTCTGTGGCTAATTGGCTCTAAACCAAACAAGCATAAAATTTGTCCTGGTACTTACCAAGTTGCCTTGAAAACCCCAATTGCATAATCAGTGACATCAGCTGCTTTTGATGATGATAATGTCTGCCACAACATAGACCCAACGATATCAATGCAATTATTCGAACAACCCAACTCGGGAAGAAAAGAATTCTTTAACATGAAAACTGAACTACTCCCCAACGAAGAACCAGCATAAGAGTTAGAAATGAAACATATACAGATATGCTAGCTTCAGTGCTATATTACATTAAGATATAATTCAAAATACAGGGCCTGCTTGGTTGGATGCCAAAATTTGGCTTGCCAATGTTTTGGCAAGGCCAAAAGAATTGGTGATCAATTGGTTGGTTACCATTGCACTGCCAATGTTGCCATTTTTTGGCGAATTTGGCCTTTGCCAAATATTGGCTAGCCAATTTTTTGATGCAAACCAAGCATGCCCATAGCGTAGAAGAATCCAAGATGGGACGCAACAGGAAGATATGAGTATTTTTTTTCCTATTCCACTACTAGCTGAAGTTACTCTGTACTATAAATGTTAGCCTTCTTGTACCAGTGAATACATCAACATATCAGCAGTGCAGCAATCTCCAGAACCATTTGGTCAAGCTGATCTCACAGATTGTTATCTACATTCTGATCTTGAGACTTAGGATGACTCCAGTGGATTATTGCTTTGATTCTACCATATCAAGGTTCTCTCAAATAGTTTATGTCCCCTATATTAATAGTATTCACAAGAAGTTGACAGGGGCCTAGACTAGAAATTTGTGCAGGTTGACAAAGCGCATGCATCTTGAGACTTAGGATGACTCCAGTGAATTATTGCTTTGATTTTACCATATCAAGGTTCTCCCAAAAAAAAAATGTCCCCTATATTAATAGTATTCACAAGAAGTTGGCATGGGCCTAGACTAGAAATTTGTGCAGCTTGACAAAGGGCTTGGGGCAGCTTGCAGGGCTTTTGACTAGCAGAACCTCGCCCATGCGCCAAGCCGTGCCCTTTGCACTTTTGAAAGCACAAATGGGTAAGGCTATGGAATAGCTACAAGGCCCGCTTTGCATGTTACTTTGAATAACAATCAACAGACAATTTATAATAAATACTTAAATAAGCAGATAGCACATGGAAAAATTATCCAGCAGATAATAGTCATTTATGATAACGACACAACATCAAGGAGAAACCTATGGTGCGCTAAAAACAGCGATCATCAAGTAGGTATCCTTAAATTAAGTTTACAAATATAATAAGTATGGATAGTGTAAGCTTCAAGAACAAATTTCACATAAAATTACTGAGCTCTACCAAGGAATCATAGACAGTTAAATAGCATTGAGAAGCTTGATGGATACTTCAAAGAGTTAATTCTGTAATAAATTATATGACAATAAGACCCACCTGCTTTGTTGGTCTGACAGATGCAGAAACCTCTGGGTCGTAATTATCACTTTCTGTATTGATTTCCAAATCTACTTCAACTGTTGAGCTAATTGGCTTCACGCGAACCTGATTTGATCATAATCCTTTTAATGAAGTAAAAATGAACATATATGCTGTCAACTAACTGACATTAACCGTGAAAAGGGGGATACAGTTAACAGGGGTTGTACCTCCTTACATATTTCATTAAGCTCATATGGACGCCAGCATGGCCTCAGCGGATATTGCATCATGCAAAGCTGTGAAGTTCCCATATAAGTCATTAATTTCAGAAGTAGATATAACACATAGAAGAGGAGTCTACAGGTAAGCAAGATGATAAAGTTGATATGTACCGAAGGACCACAGCGGTCCTGCATCGTTCGCTTCAACCAAAAGAATAAACAACTTCGAGAATGGATTGAAATAGCCCTTTCATAGTCAAGCTAATGGTGTTTGTCTTAAACTGATTAACCAGATTCAACTAGCTAACTTGATGTGGCATCAAATAAGTTCAGCAATTATACAGTCATTTATTGTCACCGGGAGAGGGAGAATCGGGTCACTATCAAAATGGAGGTCATATAGAAAACTTAATTAATCATCAGCGATACTGAAAACTAACCCAAACAACACAGCATTCGTAGCGGCAGCACAGTTAATCAGGCCGCAGAGTCATGCAAGCAGTAACAACAACTTACAAAAATTTAACCCTACGGCACAAGGAACAGGAATGGAGCCGAATACTTACCATGGTATCCGCGTCGAAGGGCTTGGGCGTGAAATAGACATCGATCTCCCGCACCACGAAGTCCTCGTCATCACGATCCATCTCATCCGCGCCCGCGCCCGCGCCCACCCCGTCCATCTCATCCGCGCCCGCGCTAGCGCCCACCCCGTCCATCTCCATCGCGTCCACGCTATCCTCCGGCAGTGCTGCAGCCACCGCCGCGTGGGGTCCATCCTCCCGATTCGGCTCGGGCTCGGGCTCGGGATGCGACTCCGGTTTTGGTTTCGGCTTGGGCTTCGCTTTTGGCTTCGGCTTGCCCTTGGCCTTGGGCTGGAAGCGGGCGGAGGGGGCGGCGGCGGCGGAAGAGGAGGGGCCGTCGAGAGAGCCGAGGTCGGCCATGTCGATGTCGGCGTCCATGGCCGCCGCTGCGTGCTACTAGGGTTTCGTGCCGAGGTGGGGTTTAGGGGAATAGTTTGGAGGCGGGGGGCCAACGGCGGAGGCGCGTCTGAACTGGCGCGGCCGGCGAGAGCTGCGTGGCGGCTTTGGGGTAGGGTCTCGACTCTCGAGTAGTCCTTTTTTTTTAGGGAAGGTCACGGTGCATCTTCCAGTTGGGCCGGGCCTCCTCTTGTCTGGCCTGTGGAGAGTACGAGAAGGCTTTCTCGTAATTTTGCTTTTCACGGTCTACTATCCGGGCACCATGAGATGAAACCCAAATTCTTGCTTGAAACATGAATGTAGAAAACTCATAAAGGCGGAATATTCTTCTAGTAGAAGATGATCTACTCGTTGATAGCGAGGCGATTGTGTGAATTTGTCCAGACGCGACACGCCGGTTTAGTGTGTGCATACATGTGAGTGTCTGCGTTTGTTCCGTGATTAAAAAAACAGTAAAACTACTCAAGAAAAAATCCAAACCTGAAAACCGAGTTACCTGACAATACGGTTAAATCATGTCGGTTTCCATTCGGTTTTCGACTCTCGTCTCTCGGTCATGTGCACCTACTCGTAATTCCACGAAAGAAACGAATATAAAAAAGTGTCTTGGGGAGGATAAAAAACAATCCCCTCATAGGGTCCATATTTTTGTGAGTCTTTATATTTTTATCCTTAGCTTTTCACATCCGCTCTCATTTTCCAGATCATATAGCATTTTCTAGTATTTTTTATCCAGGTTGTTCTACATTTGTATTTTCTGAGATTTTTTGAGAGTTCGAGGTCCTCTTGGTAAAATACTCGTAATGTAGCTTTCTACAAAGCCATCATCTTCTTGGCATATATCCAGATAAAACCACGGTATATTGGTATTGTCATAGTTTTTCACAATGTCGATATGAGCCTTTTCCCTGGTAATTATCATGACAAAACCAGGGTCTTGACGTATTTTTTCTAAAATCTAGTGTATCCTTGGTAATTTTCCTAAAGGAATCAAGGTCCATGCATACTTTTCTACTAGTCCAGCGTAGTTTTTGCATCTCTTTGTGGTCCTTCAAACATGAAATTGATTTGAGTGGTGGAAAAGATTATTGGACCATTTTTTGCCAAGCAAGTGTCATCCCGTCGACCAATGGGCTCCGAAGGCAATTGGTTGTTTTGGGAAAGGATTAGCTGCAAGCCTTTGAAACCCATCAACTTTTTGTTGGAGATATGCCCTAGAGGCAAATAAATAATAAGTATTTATTGCTATATCTCATTAAGTTTATAATAAGTTTTATATCATGCTATAACTGTATTAATCGGAATTGTTAATACACGTGTGGGATGTAAACAAACCAGGTTCCCTAGTGTAGTGAGCCTCTATACAAACTAGTTCATTGGTCAACAGATAATCGAGATTTCCCGATCATGGGCGTTTATGTCAATTGACAATGAGGTCATTTCATTAGGTGAATGAGATGATGGACATACCCAACATAAGTATTGCAACATGATCGTGTCACAAAGTTCACCCTTGCAATAGATAGGAAATATGGTAACCTAATCCTTAGACCGTGAGATGATACTTAATCACTATCAGTGAAGGATATTTTGAGTACATCAACCATCACACGTAACAGGGTGATCATAAAGGTGTACCTCGGGTATTCCAAAGGGCTAGGTTGAGGCGTATGCATCAAGAGCGGGATTTGTTCATCTGCGTGACGGAAAGATACTCTGGGCCCACTCGGTGAGATTACATCCATAAAGTTGCGTAGCGTATGACTAGGTCATGGGGGTGTAATATCACGGTAACGAGTTAAGAAGCTCTTGTCGGTAACGAGATTGAATATAGCATGGAGATGTTAGCGATCAGATTTCAGACGAGACATGTATTGAAGTAAACAAAAGGAATAGGTATCTGTGTTTGTGGTTCAACGACAGTTATTCGTGGAATGCACAGGGGTCGTTATGGGCATCCAGGTCTCGTTGACGATCATTGGTCGGAGAGGGGGTCTCGACCATGTCTGGAGTATTCTCGAACCGTAGGGTAACACACTTAAGGGTTTGACGACGCTCGGAGATCGTTTTGGAAACATTAGAATCATAGAAGTGAAAAGAAGAGGAACCCGGAAGGGTTCCGGGGAAGACCGAAGGAAGTTCGGAATGGTCCGGAAGGAGTTCTGAAACCACGGGAATTAAATAATATGTAAATATATTAATTAATGAATTAATTATTCTTTATATATTAATTTAATAATAAATAAAAGAGAAAATAAGGGCTGCACTATTGGGTTGCGGGTAAAACTTTAAAATTTTCCGTAACCTTGCCGCCAAGATCTATTCTATGAAGATATGTTGCACCCCATATTGCTAGATCTAGAATACTTACAAACACCGTTGCGGAAGATCTTGTGTTTGTCGAATTAGATGTTGGTGAAGCCTGATGAAGAATCTCACGTGCACGCCGGGAGGTGAGATTGTTGCCGGTTTGTCGTCGAGGAACTACTTGCACAGCTCCGCTCTAACAGTATCCACACGTACACCGCGCCAACCCGACAGCACGTTCGCCGCCTAGAGCTACTAGCACCGCCGAAGAGAAACCGCCTTTCGGCATAGTTTAGGTGGTAGATCTAATCAACTTGATTAAATCTATATGAGAGGATTAGAGACGTCTAATTCTCAACACATGATATCTACCTGAGAGAGAGAGAGAGAGAATAGCCACGGAGGCAATATCGTTATCTTAACCCATGGGGGTTGGGGGGTTTATATAGTAGGCCAAGGGGTAGGGAGACTTGGGGGAGGAGGCAAAACCTCCCCCAAGTGGTGTGCCGGCCCTAGGAGGAGGAGTCCTCCTCCAACCCCTTCCCCAAGCCGGATTGGGAGGAGGACTCCTCCCTCCCCACCACCTCAACCTAGCGGGCTTGGCCCACTAGGGTTTGGGATACCCAGTATCCGTCGACAAAACCCTCGGAATAATATTTCCCTCTTATATAAACCTTCGGAATAAATCCGATAGTGATAGAAACAATTCCTATCACCCCGGGACATTAGATGTCCGCCTTCTCTCTAATTCAAAACTTCACCGGAACAAGTTCCTGTGACATCGGAGCTACTCCGATACTATCTCATTACCACTTAGACTACAACTTTATTCTCTCAATAAAAGATTGACTCACAGCTTAAGTATGTGACCCGAAAGGTTCGATAAACACAAAGACATGTCCAGGAGCTTACAGACAATAACCAACATTGGGACCTAGACGGCCGTACTGGCTCCCGTGTGTTCACGAGTGAACGACAAAACCTGTGTGTTACTCATTACGCTAATCCCCTTACGTACACGATACCAATGATATCTCGAGATTGAGACAATGTGCTCTAATGTGATTAAACCCTCATAACACATGTAATTCTCATACCAATATCATTCTCTTTTCTCATTTCGTATTTATATTGTCCCCTGATTAATCACGCTGTGTCTGACCAGACGATTGGGTGACAATAATAATACTGAGATGGCCTAAAGGATGTATCTCTCCATCGTCTGGAGGAGTAAGTGCCATTCTCGAATAATCTCTGTTCCAATACATTATCCTAGTCCACGCTCAAAAGTCACTGTTATGGTCCCCAGTTACGGCCGGACGTTAGGTGACAATCAAAGCATGAGTGTCGAATAAGCGGTCACCAGATATTCTCAGGGCAAAGGAATACAGCTAATGAAAACTAAACATATGATCAATTGATACCTTCATCGTTGACGATTAGTCTCTTGGCAAGATCATACAATGGGTCGGTTCAGTACTATTATCATTCCGATAACAAACTCCTATAGTTGTGTGACTTATACTAAGTCCATGACCAGGAAAACATGATCATCAAACAACAAGATAGGCTAGTCTTAGAGACAAGACCATGAACACTTTTACTTGTTCGTATCTCTACACCTGTATTGAAGGTTTTCCTCTTGAACACGTTGTATTTGCTATTCAAGTGCCCAAAACAGTTATAGCATAAAGATATAAACATTAATAATAAACTTGGAGATAAATAATAACTAAATTATTATTGTCTCTAGGGCATATCTCCAACAGTCTCTGATACGTCTCAAACGTATCTATAATTTTTGATGTTCCATGCTTGTTTTATACCAATTGCTACATGTTTTGCATCTACTTTATATCACTTTTATACATTTTTTGGGACTAACCTATTAACAAGATGCCGAAGTGCCAGTTCCTGTTTTCTGCTGTTTTTGTATTCCAGAAAAGCTAGTCTGGAAATATTCTCGGAATTGGACGAAACTTCACGGGGATCCCTATTTTACCAGAACACACCTGAAGAACCAAAGGAGCAGCAGAGGAGAGCCAGCAGGGCCCCACACGCCACTAGGGCGCGGGTCCCCCTGGCGCGCCCTAGGGTGGTGTGGGCCCCTCGGGGGTCGTCAGCCGCCGCCCTTTCGCCTACTTATTCCCCCCGACGCGAAAACCCTAAGTGCCCGAGCCATTATCCACGAAAAGTTCCAGAGACGCCGCCGCCGCCAACCCTAGCTCGGGAGGGTCCAGAACCTCTTCCCGGCACCCTGCCAGAGAGGGGAATCGTCACCGGAGGCTTCTACATCGCCATGCCTGCCTCCGGAGTGATGCGTGAGTAGTTCATCCTTGGACTACGGGTCCATAGCAGTAGCTAGATGGTTGTCTCTCCAATTTGTGCCATCATGTTTAGATCTTGTGAGCTGCCCTACATGATCAAGATCATATTATTGTAATGCTACATGTTGTGTTTGCTGGGATCCGATGAATATTGAATACTGTGTCAAGTTGATTATCAATCTATGCCCTATGTTATTTAAGATCTTGCATGCTTTCCGTTACTCGTAGATGCTTTGGCCAAGTAGATGCTTGTAACTCCAAGAGAGAGTATTTATGCTAGATAGTGGGTTCATGCCTCCGGTAATCTGGGAGAGTGACAGCAACTTCTAAGGTTGCGGATGTGCTGTTGCCACTAGGGATAACCTAACAATGCTATGTCCACGGTCATATGTATTTGTTTACATTACGCACTTTACTTAATGCAATTATCCGTTGCTTGCAACTTAATACCAACGGGGGACTCGGATGAAACCCGCCGGTGGATTATTAGTCATAGACGTTGTTGGATGACGGTCTATGTATTATGTCGTAATGCCCAATTAAATATCATAGTAATCATCATGTCATATATATGCATTGTCATGCGCTCACTATTTGTCAATTGCCCAGCTGTAATTTGTTCACCCAACATGTTAGTTATCTTTTATGGAGAGACACCACTAGTGAACTGTGGACCCCGGTCCATTCTTTTACACTGATTAAACACCACAAACTGCAAACTGTTCCTTTTTCATTCTCTGCAATTTAATACTCATTTTCCACACCATACGTTTAATCCTTTGTTTTCAGCAAGCCGGTGAGATTGACAACCTCACTGTTTCGTTGGGGCAAAGTAGTTTGATTGTGTTGTGTGCAGATTCCACGTTGGTGATCATGTTGCGCCGTGCGAGCCACCAACAACCTTCTGAAGAGTTGCTGCTCCTACTGGTTCGATAACCTTGGTTTCTTTCTGAGGGAAAACTTGCTGCTGAACTGCATCATACCTTCCTCTTGGGGTCTCCCAACGAACGTGTGATTCACGCCATCAAGCTCTTTTTCTGGCGCCGTTGCCGGGGAGTACTCATCATCACCATCATCACATCCTCAAATACTCTCCCGTCAACCAGGCACCAGCATCTTTTTCTGGCGCCGTTGCCGGGAGACAGCAGTCTTCTGCAAGGGGAGTTTCACGCTTCCAATCTCTTTACTTTGTTTTTGTCTTGCTTAGTTTATTTTATTTTATCTTGTTTGCTTTCAATTATCAAAAACACAAAAAAATTAGTTACTTGCATCTAGTTTATTTTCTGTTTGTTTTTATTATTTCATCATGCTTCTCCCTAAGTATACTTTAAAAGAAATATCTGTGGGTAGTGGGTCTATCATTGGAAGAGATAACATTGAGGAATTTTTAATCATGTTAGTATGGTTGAAGATTTTGAAGATAGATCCTTGGTAGAACTTGCTCCAAATTATGAAATTGCTACAGCTTCTCTAGTTCACATGTTGGAAGCTCGGTTTGTCAATCTTAGTCCCATAATGCAGCACATGTTTCTAAAACTTCATGATACGGAAGATGGTGAAAAGAAAGATTTTGTTTTAGAAACCCTACTTAAGGAATTTGGTGATGTTGCTAGGGAAGCTAGAAAAGTTTTTATTAAATACAAGATGCTTGGTATTGTATTGACGTTGTTAATACACTTGAAAAACTTGAAAAAAGAGGCTTAAGTACACTAAAGAAACTAATTGTGAGGGGGAAGTTAAAATACCAATACCTTTTAAGCTTATAGGAATGCAGGAGGCACTAGAAAAGAATTTTGATTGGATTGTTCCTGAAAACCCATTTGATGAATATGATGAGCCTAGAGGTATTGAGAAAGGGAATTCCGAAACCTACATAGATAAGATAAAATGCATTGTTGAGAAAACTTCCGACCTCTCTTTGATGCTTCTTCACTTGGTAATACTTGATGCATGCTTTGTGCCTAGCTAAAAGGCGTTAAAGAAAAGCGCTTATGGGAGGCAACCCATTATTTTTTTTCTGCAATTTTTCTTTTATTGAGTCAAGGAGGATGTTTACTTCTGTAGCAACTCCTTTGTATCTTTATTTTCTCGCATTGTTGTGCCAAGAGTAGCCTCTAATGTTAAGACGATGCTTAATTTTGATTGCTGCGCAGAAACAGATTTTTGCTGTTCACTGTACGAAATTCCTAAAATCACCAGATTGTTAATTAAATCTGAAATTTTTGTGCGTAATCTTTATGAATGTCTGAATCTTTCATTAGTTCAAGTTTTCGATCTGAGCGTCGTAAGTGCCTCGAAAAAATTCGTCTTTGCGGACTGTTCTGTTTTAGACAGATTATGCCTTTTTATTTTGCATTCTCTCTTTTACTAGTGTTGAGTGAAATTCTTTTTTGGGTGGAAGAGCTTCACATAACATCAGTGGCTGTAGCTAATGTTTAAAGTAACAAATCATATTGCGTCTTTATAGAACATGTGATTTTTGATTATGCACTAACCCTCTAATGAGATCTACTTTGAGTTTGGTGTGACGGAAGTTTTCAAGGGTCAAGAGAGAAGGATGATATAATAGGATCAAGAAGAGTGAAGAGCTTAAGCTTGGGGAGGCTCCCATGGATCTCCCCAGCATATTTCAAGAAGACTCAAGCGTCTAAGCTTGGGGATGCCCAAGGCATCCCCTTCTTCATCGTCAAAATTATCAGGTCATCTCTAGTGAAACTATATTTTAATTCTTTCACATCATATGTGCTTTTCTTGGAGCGTCTGTGTGCTTTTATTTTCAGTATTGCACTTTTATTTTCAATAAAGCTTGACTGGACCCTAGCATTCTTGATTGGGAGAGAGACACGCTCCGCTTTTTCATGAGAATACTCCTATTCTTCACTTATATTTGTTGAGTATTCATATCTAGCGCTGTTCAGCTTTTAGCTCTTGTTTTCATGTATCTCTTGTCAGAGCTATTAGCTTTCTTTTGTAGAAAGTACTCTCTTGCTTCACTTATATTTGTTTGGAGAGTTGATAAATAAATTGATTGGTGTTTGGTTGGTTCAGAAAATGTTGCATGTGGTAATTGGTATAAGGAAAAACTTGCTTAATCTTGTAGATCACTAATGGATAACTTGATGCTTGTCAATTGTTTTGAGTTAACAAGTAGATCATGATTAAATTGTGCATCACATGAGTTAAGCCTATTAGTGAAGAACTACCGTAAAGCTTGTTGAAAATTTGGTTTGCATCGGTGGTATCTCTAAGGTCTAGATATTTTCTAATAACAGGGTTTGGTTAACAAGGAAGACGGTATGAAGTCTTATAACGTTTGCAATATGTTTGTCATATAAAACTTGGTGTACGGGTTGATATTCTTGTTTGCTTACATAACCTTGCTAGCCTAAACTCTGTACTGAGAGGGAATGCTTCTCGTGCATCCAAATCCTTGAGCCAAAATCCATGCCATTTGTGTCCACCATAACTACCTATATGTGGTATTTCCTTGCCACTCCAAGTAAATTTTTCATGTGCTACCTTTAAATTATTCAAAATGTTATTATTCCCTTTTTGTGTCAATGTTTACTAGCTCATGAGGAATTAGTGTGGTTATTCTTTATTCTATTTGTCAATGGACTTTTACACCTGGACTAGTGGCATATACATCCGCTTATCCAATTTTGCAAAAAGAGCTGGCAACGGGGTGCCCAGTCCCAATTAATTACAACTTTAACCAATTAATTCTCTTCACACTTTTGCCCTGATTCATCAGTAAGCAATGACAAACAGTGAAATACCTGAATGTGTGTAAACCAAAGAGAAAGAGGGATGATCTGCCTTGCTGGTAGAAATAACGTCCTTCATGGGAGCCGCTCTTAAAAGTCCGTTTGACAGGTAGAATACTGTTCTCACCCGCTACCATTCGTTGACAATTAACAAACACCTCTCAAAAATAGATACTCCTCCATGGTATGTGATTGATGGAAGGCACCCGAGGATTCGGTTAGCCATGGCTTGTGTTAGCAAGGTTGGGAGGAGTATCAAATATTTTATGCAATCTCTATATGCTTTCAAAAACCTAAAAGCTCTAGCACATGACTTAATCCCTGCTTCCCTCTGCGAAGGGCCTTTCTTTTACTTTTATGTTGAGTCAGTTTTCCTATTCTTTCTGTCTTCCACAAGCAAACACTAGTGTCAACTTTGTTACAACATGCGTTATATGCAATGTATTGGACTTGTTATACTACTTTGTGTTGACAATATCCATGAGATAAATATGTTGAAAGTTGAAGCAAATGCTGAAACTAATTCTTCCTTTGTGTTGATTAAATACCTTTTATTAGAAACTATTGCTTTATGAGTTAACACTTATGCAAAACTGTTTGATGCTTGTCTCGAAAGTACTATTCATGAAAACGTTTAGCTTGTGTGATTCATTGTTTACTCATTATCTATTTGGTAGCAAATTATAGACCATTGACTTGGATCACTTCATTCATTTACATGTGCCTTGCAATATTATATGATCAAGATTATGATGGTAGCATGTCACCTCAAAAATTATTTTGTTTTTATCGTTTACCTACTCGAGGACGAGTAGGAACTAAGCTTGGGGATGCTGATACGTCTCAAACGTATCTATAATTTTTGATGTTCCATGCTTGTTTTATACCAATTGCTACATGTTTTGCATCTACTTTATATCACTTTTATACATTTTTTGGGACTAACCTATTAACAAGATGCCGAAGTGCCAGTTCCTGTTTTCTGCTGTTTTTGTATTCCAGAAAAGCTAGTCTGGAAATATTCTCGGAATTGGACGAAACTACACGGGGTCCCTATTTTACCAGAACACACCTGACGGACCAAAGGAGCAGCAGAGGAGAGCCACAGGGCCCCACACGCCACTAGGGCGCGGGCCCCCCTGCGCGCCCTAGGGTGGTGTGGGCCCCTCGGGGGTCGTCAGCCGCCGCCCTTTCGCCTACTTATTCCCCCCGACGCGAAAACCCTAAGTACCTGAGCAAATATCCACGAAAAGTTCCAGAGACGCCGCCGCCGTCAACCCTAGCTCGGGAGGGTTCAGAACCTCTTCCCGGCACCCTGCCGGAGAGGGGAATCGTCACCGGAGGCTTCTACATCGCCATGCCTGCCTCCGGAGTGATGCGTGAGTAGTTCATCCTTGGACTACGGGTCCATAGCAGTAGCTAGATGGTTGTCTCTCCACTTTGTGCCATCATGTTTAGATCTTGTGAGCTGCCCTACATGATCAAGATCATATTATTGTAATGCTACATGTTGTGTTTGCTGGGATCCGATGAATATTGAATACTATGTCAAGTTGATTATCAATCTATCTATGTTATTTAAGATCTTGCATGCTTTCCGTTACTCGTAGATGCTTTGGCCAAGTAGATGCTTGTAACTCCAAGAGAGAGTATTTATGCTAGATAGTGGGTTCATGCCTCCGTAATCTGGGAGAGTGACAGAAAGTTCTAAGGTTGTGGATGTGCTGTTGCCACTAGGGATAACCTAACGATGCTATGTCCACGGGCATATGTGTTTGTTTACATTACGCACTTTACTTAATGCAATTATCCGTTGCTTGCAACTTAATACCAACGGGGGACTCGGATGACAACCCGGCGGTGGATTATTAGTCATAGACGCTGTTGGATAACGGTCTATGTATTATGTCGTAATGCCCAATTAAATATCATAGTAGTCATCATGTCATATATGCATTGTCATGCGCTCACTATTTGTCAATTGCCCAGCTGTAATTTGTTCACCCAACATGTTAGTTATCTTTTATGGAGAGACACCACTAGTGAACTGTGGACCCCGGTCCATTCTTTTACACTGATTAAACAACCACAAACTGCAAACTGTTCCTTTTTCATTCTCTGCAATTTAATACTCATTTTCCACACCATACGTTTAATCCTTTGTTTTCAGCAAGCCGGTGAGATTGACAACCTCACTGTTTCGTTGGGGCAAAGTAGTTTGATTGTGTTGTGTGCAGATTCCACGTTGGTGATCGTGTTGCGCCGTGCGAGCCACCAACAACCTTCTGAAGAGTTGCTGCTCCTATTGGTTCGATAACCTTGGTTTCTTTCTGAGGGAAACTTGCTGCTGAACTGCATCATACCTTCCTCTTGGGGTCTCCCAACGAACGTGTGATTCACGCCATCAAGCTCTTTTTCTGGCGCCGTTGCCGGGGAGTACTCATCATCACCATCATCATCATCCTCAAATACTCTCCCGTCAACCAGGCGCCAGCAGTCTCCCACTTGCACTAGAGTCAATAATTATTCTAGTTAGCATGATGACATGACACCAAATGGAACTAAGGTGCCACTCACGCTTTCGCATGCGCTCTGAGACCGTGTCCATAATTTTGATCCAATCAAAATACACAAACTTGTTTAACTCCTTACATGTCAAACTTGACAGTGTAAGTTGGATATATTAGGAATTGGATTTCGGCCTATCCGGTTCCGTAGTAGTATTAATAATATCAAGCGTCTCCGAATGATATTATCATACCGTCTATTGAAACCTTACCAAGTCAATGACTTATCCAATAACTTGCTTATCATGACGTCTCACATCAATGATGCAACTATCCTTTATAGAAACTCTAAATATGTTGTAGAATCCACACATAATTGTGGCACCCCTCCCTGGCACATCTCGCCAGAGAGGCGGTCGCCCCGTGCGCCAGCCCAAGATATATGGCCGCACATTACGACAGTGCAACATACTGGAAATCATTACACAATCAGGCACAAAAAGTGCTACAAAGGTTTACAAGGCCATCAAGGCATGACAAAAATATCAAGTCAAGCATGGCTCAGGACAGAGTTTAACTGGCAGCGGAAGACGACTAAGGCAACGGCTTGGAGCGGCTCCATTCCACAGGCATCTGGCTGGGCTACTTATCCTAGCACGCTCTTGCTCCATGTCCTTGCTAAGGTAGAGGCTGAATGCTCGCTGAAATCTAGCCATTTGAATAGCCAACGTGAGTACAATGATATACTCGTAAGAATATTAACCACTTGACACGAACAGTCCAACAACCATGCAACAAGATATACATTGAAAATAAAATCCTACAACATGGCAAGTGTCCACTCTAGGTAGACCAATATGATAACATAAAGGTAGCATGGCATCACAAGCAAAACATAGCATAAGCAAACAACGGGGTATCACCAGCGCAGAGTCCAAGCCAGGTGGGTTGGATCGTATACTGAAAATCACACAAGAAATTACCTGTGACGAGTATAAACGAGTGTACCAGTTGGTACCAAGTAACACAACAACTCATGTTCTCACAGCTAGGCCCACTGGCCTTAGCCTCACAAAGCTTATCACATATGTCACCACTGCTAGGCCCACTGGCCTTATCACTTTTGTCATCTCAAGTAACATTCCCTGCATCATTTTATTGTCTATTAAGTGAGGTCAGGTCGTTCATTAATTCTTTCAAACAAGCCTTAAGTTTAACCTCTGGACACGACAAAGACCCACAGTGTGACCGACACTGAACTGTTGTTCCATATCCAGGAACGAGGCTAGCTTGCTAGGTTGACACTCTCGAGAGGTTGCATTCCCAACTATCAAAATGCACCTTACTCAGCCGGTACTTCAGGTTGTCACGCCAAAGTCATACTAAGCAAAATACACTTACATGACCGTCCACTTGCTAAGACACTCTCCTGCACCACCCTATACGCATGGTACAACGGGCAGGTGAATCCGGCACATCCCCCGGCGCGACCGGGTATGCCTAGCTCCGGACTCCCTAGCACAGTCGAACCCGTGCTCGTCGACCACTTCCCTCGGATAGCACAACCGAACGACTGCACCCAATGGATGGCACAAAAGGGGCTCAACAACCTACTAGGCCACGGTCCTCCATGAGACGACGATGGTCCTGCTTTCAAAGTTCAGATTAGTGGCACTATGGACTGACCCTATCGTTGTTTGGAGGGGTGTTTCAATTAGTCCAGTTTCATCATTCACAAGTCCAAACAACCGAGGATTAGTCCAGCACAACAACCACAATATCACAATAAAATATCATCAAACGACAAGACATTAGCAACACAATATTTCAAGAAATAGTAGTTTCTATTGACCGGGTGACTAAGGCGCCATCACAGATCAATACAAAAGTTAGCACAAGTGGTTAGCGTCGATCGGGTGACTGTGGCGGAGATACCTCCGACCAGCGCCATCACAGATCAACTGCAAAAGTTAGCACAGTTGGTTAGCGTCAATCGGGTCACTATGGCGGAGATACCTCCGACCAGCGCCATCACAGATCAACTACAAAAGTTAGCACAGTTGGTTAGCGTCGATCGGGTAACTGTGGCGGAGATACCTCCGACCAGCGCCATCGCAGATCAACTACAAAAGTTAGTAGGGGCATCGTTCCTCCATTCTTTCGACTGTGGCGGTTTCCCCAGTCCATCGCCTCAGGAATGGGGAGTGGTACCCCCAAACACACACCACAACTCTACGAAAAGTAGATGGTTCAATCCACTTGGGCAGAACCACACGTGTATTTAGCCGACAATTAAGTCAAAGTCATGATATCTCATGACGCACAGTTCACAGATGACAATCAAATAGATGCACATACATGGCATGGTAATATGTAATCAAATAAACAAACAACGTTGCAAGACTGGTCATAGCAAGTGGTTAGCTTGCCTGTAAACACGAGCTCTGGATGGTTCGGGGAAGTCTCGTACTTGTCGTGGGTCGGAATCCCGAAGAACGCCTAAACACGGAGGTGTAGGGATATGCGCGACAGAAAATCAAATTTTCTCTCACATGCGGAAGCAACACCCAAAGATCTTATCTAAGGATATGCAAGTAACGGGGAGGGTAATCAACATACCCTCGAAGAACACGAGCGTTGGACGTTAATCACAACGCAACTTGGTGTAGACCTTGATGCGGTTCACTCCGATCAGCACCACAATGAGCGGTGCCTCCGAGATTTACACACGTACGGCTCAGCAACGTCTCCTCTTCTTGATCCAGCAAGCTTGAAGGAGAAGTAGATGGGATTCAAACCAGCAGCACGACGGTGTGGTGGTTCGGTGAGCTCTCACGCGGGCAGGGCTTCATCAAGCCAAGACCACAAGAGAAAGGAGTAAGAGGAAGTGTACCGGCTTAGGAATCAAAATCATAATTCTTTCCCCAAATGGTACCCTCCTTATATAGGATGTGGGCAGGGGGTGTGAGGCTATCTTCCCCAGGAAGAAACCAGCCTCCAATCTTCCCTAGGAAGAAACCAGCCTCCAAATCTTCCCTAGGAAGAAACCAGCCTCCAAGGCTTCCCCCGGAAGGAACCTAGCTGCCAAGACTTCTCAAGGAAGGAACTTGGCTGCCAAATATCCTAAGTGGGACGTTCGGGATAGTGGGCCCCACCATGGGACCCACCGGAACATTTCAGGAAAAACCCCGATACAATATCGGTTAATTCCTGAACTTTTCCGGAACCCAAAAACCACATTCCTATATATGAAACTTTATCTCCGGACTCTTCGGAGCTCCTCGTGATATCCCGGATCCTATCCGGGACTCCGAACAACCTTCGGTCTCACCATTATAATTATCCCAAAGCTACTCTAGCGTTACCGAACTTTAAGTGTGTGACCCTACGGGTTCGAGAACAAGTGGACATGATCAAGACTCCTCTATGATCAATAACCATTAGCGGGACCTGGATGCCCATAATGACTCCCACAAGTTCAACGAAGATCGTTATCTGTGTGAACCACAATGTCAACGTATTCCATTTCCTTTGTCTCACGATATTTTACTTACCCGAGATCTGATCGGCGGTATCACCATACCTAGCTCAATCTTGTTACTAGTAAGTACTCTTTACTCGTTCCATAATACAACATTCCATGTGGCTAACTCTTTAGTCACGTGCTTGCAAGCGATACTGAATGTGCATTACCGAGTGGGCCCAGAGTATATCGCTCCGTCAAACGGAGGGACAAATCCCAGTCTTGATACATGCAAATCAACAAGTACTTTCGGAGATACTGATGACCCACAAGTATAGGGGGTGTATCGTAGTACTTTCGATAAATAAGAGTGTCGAACCCAACGAGGAGCAGAAGGTGCTGACAAGGAGTTTCGGTAAAGGTTTCACTGTAAATGCTAGCAGACAAGTTTTTAGGGGTTTTTGATATAGCAGGTAAATAAAATGCGAGTAAGTAAAAGACAGTAATAATAATTGCAGCAAGTGGCCCAATCCTTTTTAGAGCAAAGGACAAGCCGGTTGGTTTACTTATGATGACAAAATGTTCTTGAGGACACACGGGATTCTAGTCAAGTGCTTTCGCTTCACATAGTTGATTAATCTTTATTGTTTTGATAAGTGTTGTGTGGGTGAACCTATGCTAATGCACCGCCCTTACTTGGACTAATACATACTTGTGATTATACCTCTTGCAAGCATCCGCAGTTACAAGAAAGTAATTAAGATAAATCTAACCACAGCCTTAAACTCTGAGATCCTACGCTCCCTTGTGCACCGGTATACTAACGGGGGTTTAGGTTTCTGTCACTCCGGCAACCCCACAATTAGCAACCAAATACACAATGCATTCCTCTAGGCCCATAAAGGTGAAGTGTCATGTAGTCGACGTTCACACGACACCACTAGAAGAATAACACCACAACTTAAATATCAAACCATTAAATATTACTCAACATAATTCCACTACTAACAGCGTGACTTCTCCCATGTCCTCAAGAACTAACGAACTACTCACGAGACATCATATGGATCATGATCAGAGGTGATATAATGATGGATAACGATCTGAACATATACTTTAATTCACCGATAAAACTCAATAGCATCAACCACAAGGAGTAATTAACACCGGGAGAGTTTCCCCTATGAACTAAACAAAGTATAGCCCTAGATGTTACAGCGGAACGAGATGGTGCAGCGGTGATGGTGGTGATGGCGGTGGAGATGATGATGATGATGATCCCGATGAAGTCCAGCGCGATGACGATGAGGATGGCGATGATCTCCCTCTCCGGGAAGGAATTTCCCCGGCAGATTTCTCCCTGCCGGAGAGCTTTTTCTCTCTCTGTGGTTTCCGCCTCGTGGAGGCGGCGGAATATTTCTCACGGACTCCCCGTGTCTTAGGGTTTCTGGGGGATGAAGTACGCGAAGGGGGAGCGCCTGAGGTGGGCCAGGGGCCACACCTGGCCAGGGCGCGGCCAAGGTGGGCCCCGCGCCCAGGGGTGGTGTGGGCCCCTCCTGGCCCATCTCAGCCTCCCCTTTTGGCTTAGTCCATCTTCTGATAAAATAGGAACATCTGTCTTCTCGGAAATATTTTTAGTGCTCCAGAAATATAGTGCCTTGACGTTGCTTTTTCCAGCTGAAATCTGACTCCGGCAGTTAATTATCCAATGATCATCAAACATGCAAAATAAGACAAAATAACATAAGTAACTCCTCTTAATATGAAATATATCATTGAATAACAGTAAATTATGCTATAAAATAGTGATGCGAAATGGACGTATCAACCCCCCAAGCTTAGACCTCGCTTGTCCCCAAGCGAAAGCTGAGCTCAGTAAACTAGAACAAAAGTTTATGGAGTGAAGCGTCGATAATAAAGAATACGGACAAGAAGCATCAGTAATTACTAAACAACACACTCATTTTAAACAGCAACTACTCTTCATATAACCTAACTTGAACATGAGTAGTGAAACAACCACAATAAAAATACACGAAGGAAATTATAGATTAGTAATGGCACACTTCATTCTTGGTCATAGAACAATAAGCAATCAATACTTATCTTTCGAAAGGAGTCTTTATATTAGAGCTTATATTGCAGAATTTCCACACTCAATTATCACACCTTCTTTACAGTCATTGATAACTTGCAAAGCTATATTCTTAGAGGCAAAAGTATTTGTGCTAAGACAAGAAAGGATAAAGAACATGATTGACAATATTAATGATATATATGGTTGAATCACAACAACTCAAATGCTTGCTCAAGAAGAAGGAAATAGGTGTACTGACTCAACATGAAAAGTAAAAGAAAGGCCCTTCGCAGAGGGAAGCAGGGATTAAGTCATGTGCTAGAGCTTTTAAGTTTTTGAAATCATATAGAGAGCAAAAATTAAGTTTTGAGAGGTGTTTGTTAATTGTCAACGAATGGTAGCGGGTGAAAACAGTATTCTCCCTGTCAAACAGACTTTTAAGAGCGGCTCCCATGAAGGACGTTATTTCTACCAGCAAGGCAGATCATCCCTCTTTCTCTTTGGTTTACACACATTCAGGTATTTCACTGTTTGTCATTGCTTACTGATGAATCAGGGCAAAAGTGTGAAGAGAATTAATTGGTTAAAGTTGTAATTAATTGGGACTGGGCACCCGTTGCCAGCTCTTTTTGCAAGTTATTGGATAAGCGGATGTATATGCCACTAGTCCAGGTGTAAAGTCTGTTTGACAAGTAGAATAAAGGATAACCACACTACTTCCTCATGAGCTAGTAAACATTGACACAAAAGGGAATAATAACATTTTGAATAATTTAAAGGTAGCACATGAAAAATTTACTTGGAGTGGCAAAGAAATACCACATATAGGAAGTTATGGTGGACACAAATGGCATGGGTTTGGTTCAAGGATTTGGATGCACGAGAAGCATTCCCTCTCAGTACGGTGGTTAAGGCTAGCAAGGTCATGTAGCAAGCATAAAAGTTGGGGGATACACACAAATATATATATAATAGAAGCAACCATGCTATCTTCCCTGTAAGCACAAATGTTTTAACTCAAAGAATACTAATCTTATTGGCTAGCAAGAAAGAAAGATAAAGGGATAATATTTTTGCATGTAATTCCCTCCTTCTACTTAAGTTTTCATGGTATTGCTACTAATGACCAATACTAAGTTTGCCACAACTAATATAATTTACTTAATGTACCCAAAAGTGGCGTCAATACTAATGGCAAGATCAGCACATAAAGAAGATTGCAGGCTAAAATAAAATGTACCGAAAGTAAAGGTGGAACTTCTCATTAATATTCTGAACAAAGACACACTCAAACCAACGGATACATGGATAACTAAAGGATTGACACTCCACATCGCAAACCATCTTATAAGATAACTTCTCTACTCATGATATGACCACGAAATTATAAAAACGAAAGGATAAAGATGATACTGGGCACTCCCCCAAGCTTGGAACAAGCCAAGGGAGTGCCATTACCCCTGACGATTTAGGCTTGATCTCTTGGTGGCGACGGTGGTACGGCAATCGGGGTTAGGAAACGTTCGAGCATCCGGCGGAGCCTGTTATTCTCATCTTGAAGTATTTCCACCTCAGCTCTCAGGATACGAAATTGGTCACAAAACTCGTTCGTGGTTCGGAGAGCTTCAGCAGCTGCAGGGGAAAACCGCAAATCTGGAATTGGTGGGGTGACTCCCTGCACATTATGAGAAAAAGCACGTTGAGGATTAATTGATCCCACAAAGGTGGAGTTGCTCGGCCTTGATTCTCCTTGTTGGCGAGGCTGGCCAGCTTGCACCTCCTCTCTGATGCTTCGATCCATGTCAGCTCTCCTAGCAGCAATCTCCTCCTCCGTCGCCCAACCGACGAAGGTTCCCTCTTCCACATCGCGTTCGAGTTCACGTCGGCGCCTTGCTGCATACTTCTCACGCGCACTCCTCGCGACGCCATGTAGGGACTTGAAATTCCTGTCAGAACAGCTTGAAAACGAAACACGGCGAAAACACGATATACGGACCTCGGAGATCCGGGTGATTATATAGCAAAAAGTTTTACGACAAAAGGAAGGTACAGGACGAAACGGGGTCGGAGACGGGCTCCGAGGTGCCCACACGCACCCACGGCGCGGCCAGGGTGGGGCCCGCGCCCAGGGGTGGTGTGGTGCCCTCGGGCACCGTTTCCTACCCTTTTCCGACTCATAATTTTCCATATTATGTAAAAACAATAAATATTTAGGTTGAAAAGTAAATCGCGAACTTTTTCTTACCGAAACTGTTACCTATTCCAAATCAGCTTTTGCAGTTGTCTGAATTTGACTTTTTATAAAATCCTCTGGAGTTACCACTTTGATAAGATCAACATCTTCATTATAAGAATCTCCAGAAATGTAATGCTTGAGTCTTTGACCATTAACCACTTGTGGTCTGTCCCCATCTAGTGAATTGATTTTAATCGCACCTGAGCGATAGACCTCCTCAATGATATAAGGTCCTTCCCATTTTGAAAGTAATTTTCCTGCAAAAAATCTGAGACGAGACCTATACAATAAAACTTTTTCACCTACGTTAAATTCTCTCTTAAGAATTCTTCTATCATGCCATTGCTTAACTTTCTCTTTAAAGAGCCTAGCATTTTCATAAGCTGCATTTCTCCATTCATCTAAAGAATTCAAATTAAGCAATCTCTTTTTACCGGCAAGTTTAAAGTCTCTATTAAGTTCTTTCACCGCCCAATAGGCTTTATGTTCTAATTCTAAAGGCAAATGACAAGCTTTTCCATAAACCATTTTGTAAGGAGACATTCCCATAGGATTTTTATAAGCAGTTCTATAAGCCCACAAAGCATCGTTAAGCTTTTTAGACCAATTTTTTCTAGATTTATTAACAGTCTTTTGCAAAATAGACTTAATCTCTCTATTTGACAATTCTACTTGACCACTTGTTTGGGATGATATGGTGAAGCAATTCTATGATTAACATCATACTTAGCTAAGTTTTTCTAAAAGCACCATGAATAAAATGAGAACCCCATCAGTCATGAGATATCTAGGCACACCAAACCTAGGGAAGATAATATCTTTAAGCATTTTTAATGATGTCTCACCATCAGCACTAGAAGTTGGTATAGCTTCTACCCATTTAGTAACATAATCAACAGCAACAAGTATGTGAGTATAACCATTTGAGGAAGGAAAAGGACCCATAAAGTCAAATCCCCAACAGTCGAAAGGTTCAATAACAAGAGAATAATTCATAGGCATTTCATTACGTCTACTAATGTTACCTACTCTTTGACATTCATCACATGATAAAACAAATTTTCTAGCATCTCTAAAAAGGGTAGGCCAATAAAAACCTGATTGTAGAACCTTTTGCGCAGTTCTATCTCCAGCGTGATGTCCTCCATAAGCACTTCCATGGCATTTGCTCAATATTTCTTTCTGTTCATACTCAGGAACACATCTTCGCATAATGCCATCTACTCCTTCTTTATACAAATGTGGGTCATCCCAAAAATAATGCCTCAAATCATAAAAGAACTTTCTTCTTTGCTGAGCTGTAAAGGTCGGAGGCAAATACTTGGCAACAATAAAATTAGCATAATCAGCATACCAAGGACTTTCGCGTGAGCTTACCTTTATCGCAGCCAATTGTTCATTTGGAAAACTATCATTAACAGGTATAGGATCATCTGAAATGTTTTCTAATCTAGACAAATTATCAGCAACAGGATTTTCAGCACCTTTCCTATCTACGATATGTAAATCAAATTCTTGCAGTAAAGTACCCATCTTATGACCTAGGCTTAGCATCTTTCTTTTCCATAAGGTATCTAATAGCAGCATGATCAGTGTGAATAGTAACTTTTGAATCAACAATATAAGGTCTAAATTTATCACAAGCAAAAACAACTGCTAAAAATTCCTTTTCAGTAGTAGCATAATTCTTTTGAGCGGCATCAAGTGTTTTACTAGCATAATGAATAACATTTAACTTCTTGTCTACCCGCTGTCCAAGAACAGCTCCTACAGCAAAATCACTAGCATCACACATTATTTCAAAAGGTAAAGTCCAATCAGGAGGTTGAACAACAGGAGCTGTGATTAAAGCCTTTTTTAGAGTTTCAAAAGCTTCCTTGCAATCATCATCAAAAACAAAAGGTACATCTTTTTGAAGAAGATTAGTGAGGGGTTTTGAAATTTTAGAAAATCTTTAATAAACCTCCTATAAAAACCGGCATGACCGAGAATACTACGGATACCTTTCACATCCCTTGGACAGGGCATTTTCTCGATTGCTTCAACTTAGCTCTGTCCACTTCAATGCCTCTTTCAGAAATTTTGTGCCCTAGGACAATTCCTTCATTAACCATGAAATGACATTTCTCCCAATTAAGAACAAGATTTGTCTCCTCACATCTCTGCAAAACTTTATCAAGATTGTGCAAGCAATTATCAAAGGAAGTTCCGTAGACGGAAAAATCGTCCATGAATACTTCCACAATTTCCTCACAAAAACCATGAAAAATAGCAGACATGCATCTTTGGAACGTAGCAGGAGCATTACACAAACCAAAAGGCATACGTCTATAAGCATAAGTTCCATAAGGACAAGTAAAAGTTGTTTTCTCTTGATCTTGTGCTTTAACAACAACTAGCGGGGTGGCCCGCGCATTTGCGCGGCTAGAATAC
Organism: Poa pratensis; assembly: GCA_947311845.1. Taxonomy (NCBI): domain Eukaryota; kingdom Viridiplantae; phylum Streptophyta; class Magnoliopsida; order Poales; family Poaceae; genus Poa; species Poa pratensis. Next base: position 19,549,098 of record CAMZMU010000067.1, read on the forward strand.
GTATTTGATGTTATATCTTAATATCACATTTTTAGAAAAAAATATCCGATAGCTACAAATATAATCCTTAAATATTTAAGTATTTGTCAAGGAGTAAATTAATTTTAGGTTTCAATATGTTTTATTTTTTTCTTGCATTTTTCTTTTTAAGCTCACGTAAATTCCTGGCTTATAGTTTTATTTAACTTACTTTTATTATGTCATTGTGTCCAACAATATATTTTGCCAATTCCTGTCTCATTTAATTTTCACCTTCCTCCTCTTTGCTTTACCATTGACAGTTTATAATTAAATTTTATTTTATGTAAATCACATGTAGCCCATTTGCTGTGGTGACGTATATTTTCAGTTCATCTTTTTACCCAGATTATTTAGAGCAGTGTTGTTATTTGTTTTCAATTTTTCATACAATTATCTGTATTTAATCTATCCATTATTTCCTTACTCCGTACATATTTCAGGGCATGTACATCACGGTCCACACTCAGGATCTAATCAACACTACATCATTTTCCAGTATAAGAAGGTAAAGCATTAAAGTAAAATCCCCTTTCTCTTCTCTACCAGAAGTCCAGGACTGTGCGGCTGAGCCCAATCCAATGACCGACCCATCCCCTTTCTCCAATGTATTTCAGGCCATGCTCTTGGTGGCGTTTCTTGAGCAAGTGGCGATTTCGTGCTGTGGCCGTGGTCATGGCGTTGGCCGCCGGCGAGGCTGAATCTCGCCGTTCCTGATAAGGAAAGGTAGAGTGCGATGGCCGGCCTGATCAGTGCGGACTGCAATGCGCAAGACCTGGCGTGGACCTGGACATGTTCGACAACGGCGAATGCAGCAGCTGCGGTCCGCATTCAGCAGTCAAGGTGTGTGCTTCACTACTCCAGTCCCCCGTGCACGGCCGCTTCCATTTCTATTTTCTCCCCAAATTTTAATTAGCTCTTGTGTTGTTTAGCTTGTAGCAGAAGCAGCCAGTGGAAAATTCATCATCCTATCTCCATCTGAAATCTAAATTATATCCCAGAAGATAAATTAATATTTGTTGCAATCTCAAGGCAATCTCTACGATTGATAGATTTGAAAGAAGAGATAAATCTCCATGCGAGAGAGATTAGTTGTTTGACTGTTGTTTTTGGAGGTCTGTAGGTTGAGAGAGATGAGGGGAGTGGAGAAGAATTGGGGTCCATGTAGTCAATGATATATATTAAGCCTGCAAAATCTCAGTACGAAATACTTCATACTCTTGGGTCTGGGCTACATAAAAATGACAAAAGTATTAAACTCCAATTTTTTTTCAGATTTCGTAATTTTTATATATTCCCAAACACGAAACAATTTTGCATTGATATCTTGACAATTTTAATATGCTTTATTGACTCTCTTTACTTTCACTTTAATGGAGTGTGTTTACCATCTTCTGGTAAACTTACTAACTTCTTGTACACTATATTGTTGCTGCCTTCAAAAGATTTTTACAAATAGTTCTTCACTGTAGGTCGTTGTTAAAAAATTAGAAAGTTGTGGATTCGTCTACCTTCAACTTTGCCACGGACGACGTCCATGCTTTTCCCTCCGCTCATGCTGTGGGCGTCCTCAACGATCATGGCGCAAACGCGGCCGAAGATGGCGCACACGACGATGCTCAGGTTCTTTCGACTTCCTCGCCAACTTGGATGCTAAAACCTTCACTGTATGAAATCCAAAACAAACACTCTTGCAAGGTCAGTGCTTTTTTAATTTGATGTCTCTGATTATCAACTTTTAGAAATTCCAAGTATTCTCCATGTAGCGACCGAATTATTTTCTCTCAGATGAAAATATATCATACAATTTTAAAGATGTTTTGGGCCTAACAGGAGAGAAAACATTAAGCTGGCATGAAACATATTGTACATCGCCTTGACGTCTTTGTTTCTCTGCTTCACAACGATCCTCTTAAAGGTCAGGTTTCTCTGTCTTCTCAACTTAGAAAAAAAAAAGTAAAGTACTTACCTATAGTTCAAATTCTGTAGGCAGCATCCCCGACGCCGCGCACTGTTCCAACAATGCCGTTGTGTTCCTTTTGCTCTTCAGTAGTGAAGGTTATAATATGGTGGTTGCCATATCTACCTGAGCTTTAAAACAGCTATATATAATTATATAAATTTAAGTATTCACCCAATCAAGCCACGCCAAAGTGAAAAAAAGCAACAAACTTTAGACGTAGTTTTTCACAGTTAGGAATATTTAGCTACATCAGCAAGCAAAATCACCACTATTCTGTTAAAAAATGATTAAAAGCAGATGAAAAATCACAGTACTGCAAGATTGTTACAAACAGATTTAGAGCACGCATGTTCGTTGTATAATCTTGTACAAAATTTTACATTTACAGAAATTTAGCAAAATTTAAGCTTATTAAGCACTTTAAGTAACACTAATTCAGAATTCTGTCTTTTTTTCTAAGATGGAGTTGCTCTTTACAGATTCATAAAAAAGATCTGTTAGAATATCATGGATTTTGTAGACCCCAATAGATGTTTTACTTTCTTCAATTGCTGCAACTCTTATTGCATCGGTCAAATCATGAATATGGTGGCATACTCGGCAGAAAAGAAGATACCTAGGTTTGTACAAAAAAAAAAGTAATATCATACCTGAGAGATATACCTGAGAGATAATGTGAACTACTACTCTTCTAGAAAGCACCTCTATGCTTGAAAAGTTGAAGCCATGCTTTGGAATGTCTTCTTTATATTGGATCTCCTTAGTCACTGCATGTGTTGGCTGAAGAAGAGAGCAGGGTCATGTTTGACTTGCTTTGATGAATTGAGGATCTCTAAGAACATTATCTGTAGATTACGGATTGGACCTCCAATGTATGATGAAAAAAAATCAGAATCCAGCTAATGATTCAATGATAACGCGACGGCTCGCCAAATCTAATGTGATTTTTTGTTACTTTATCTATACCATTTATTCAAGTACACATCTAAAATTAATTCCCAAAGATTTTAGCCAAAGCTGGCATATGGAAAGAAACCACCCTTGCAACCAATACTTAGGTGACATAATTTTTCTTTCCTTATTGTATCGTGTAGGAAACAAAACAGGGTGAAGTATTCATAGATTGGAGAAATATAATGGCAGTTGAGTAAAACTATAGGCACTGAGACTTTCTGAGAATATTATGAGATTATATCTCAGGTTTTGTTACTCATATTTTTTTTGAAGAGAAATATACAACTATAGTATGATATTCCTAAAGAACACACTTAGATTCTCATTTGTAGATGAACCATGTGTCGACTTGTTCATGTTGTGTCTAGAGTGGGCGGAGTGCTGGGTTTTCTTGATGCAAGGCATACAATGTGATTTCAGTCCATGCAGTCACATTTTTCTGATACACTTGCTTGCAGATACATCATATTGGTATCGATGTGTCTACTTTTGTACCATAGTGAAATCCATGCAAATTAGGTATGTTATTTCCGTCATACCATTTGTCTTATTCTTCACAATAAACCACCACTTCAATAGTTCGGCTACCGACCATTGATTTATGTATAACTCCAACTTCTAGCTACATATATGCTTGTATCTAAACAATTCATGTTGGTACATTTGTAACTTGCCGAACTGACATTGCTCTTCTGTCGCTACATATTGCACACAATCTATCAGAAATCAAATCATCCCTAACGGTCAAAACAGAAGATTTTTAAAAATATTGGAAATTATTATGCACAGCTTATAAAATAGTGTACCAAGTCAGTTAGACACCACACATGTTTTAAAGAGATAATCATTTTGAGAATGCTATTTGTTTGTCAAATTATGCACTTCATCTGCTTTTTATTAAACAAATCTATAAAATACCCCACTTTGGTACTTTCTCATGTGTATATGATAGCTGAGTACCAACAAACCATCTTACTGTTTAATTACAGATGTATGAAAATTGAACTACTGTTTTGAGAAAACCGAAAATTATGCAAGAAGTAAACGCTACCTGACATTTGCCCAAAAGATTATACTGAAAATTTATGATCGTGTATTTCACAAACCATTATCCAAGAGGATATGCCCCCTGCAAAAATAAAAACCAAATCAAAAAAGATCTAAACAAAGGCCATATCGTTTTACATGAACCGAGGTTGTAAGCTTCATTACGACCATTAGAAAATTTGGTGGCATCAGAAGTGAGGATTTCAAAGTAATATTCATTAAATTACACTTAATGAACTTACGGAATAGAACGGTCGCACCAATATTGTCTTTAATCGTGAGAAACAAATAATAATCATTCGCCTTTATTTATAAATTCGCTTGCATAAGGATACCCTGCAAAAAGGAAAACGAAAAATATCATTTGGAATTCTTCTCACGAACGGAGCACCATAAGATCACCACTCGTATCACCCGATTGAAATTGATACAGCTTATTACCTAAAAATAAATCTTTCATCATGCATCCAAATAATCTGGACTACCAATTCATGAGCTCGTATAGTTACAACGTAATGGTTGGCTTGCTGCACGCTTATATGCTGCACTGAACTCGACATCACACATGGTCATCGTCGTTTTAGTCCAATCCAGCTCGGCAATTCAGATACCACGTGACTAAGTTACGGCCACACAGATTCTGATCGCAGGCGTGGTCTAGGCTTTGCGTCGAGACCTGGCTGCTGCCGGATGTGGCGGAGCAAGATCGCCGGCCGCCGGCCGTCTGGTCTGGCTTCCTTGATTGCCTAGGAGAGCAATCACACCTGATGCATGGCATGCGCCGTGTAGAGGTCCTGCGATCACAAACAACGATTATGATGCGCTGTGGTGCTACGGTTTCAACAGAAAAGACAAAGAAATCCATCAAGGCCGCACAACAACAGCTAAAAGTGTCAATCAGGCGACGTCTTTGGCGACCATGCTCGGATGCCTAGACCGCGCTCTCACAGCTGCGCTGCCATCTTCAGCATGGAATATGACCACCGTTATGAACGCCGGCTACATGGATCAATCTGATTGTCATCCTGGCCTGCAGAAAATAACGCATGTTGGATCTGGAGCTCCGTATGGACGGCTTCAGGCCCTGATTTTTGACAGGATATATCTGCTGCTTCTCATGTGCGCCATCGAGCATGGTCTTCCCGCTCTCCATCTTCCTAGAACCTCATAGCGGCACTTCAATTCAGCTTCGTTGGAGCCAAATCGATCAGGATGCTAGTCGCCATCTTCATTGCTGCCGTGTTGATCGAGCACAGCAGCACCAATCACGGCTTATATGGGGCTAAGAGATACGTGTGTTCTTAGGTAGAGATTTTGTTTGCTGGAGTTGGTATCGTACACGGTGCATACTCATATTTTTGTGTGTCGCACGTGCCTGTGCGGTCCTAGCATATTAAATCTCAGCCATTGGGATCTTATGACTTTAGATTGATAAATCTTAACCGTTGGTTATCCTGTGTTTTAAGTATATAATAGATTTGTGAGAATCCAGAATAACCATCAAGGAAACAAAAAAGGGTTTTCTTAGACAACCTTTCTAACATTTGATCAATAAAAGGCAAAGGATAATGATCTTTCTTAGTTACTTTATTGACCTTTCTAAAATCAATGCACATCCTATATCCCACTACTACTCTTTGAGGAATAAGTTCATCATTTTCATTTGGTACAACAGTAACTCCTCCTTTCTTAGGGACACAATGCACAGGACTTACCCATCTACTATCAGCAATAGGATAAATTATACCAGCATCAAGAAGTTTTAATACCTCATTTCTTACCACTTCTTTCATCTTTGGGATCAAGCGACGCTGATGCTCAACAATAGGTTTTGCATCGGGTTCAATGTTGATGGCATGTTGACATATAGTAGGAGAAATCCCCTTTAAATCATCCAAAGTGTATCCCATAGCTCCTCGATGTTTCTTTAGTACTTCTAATAACCTTGCTTCTTCATTACCTGAAAGTTTAGAACTAATAATAGCAGGATATACTTTCCTTTCATCAAGATAAACATACTTAAGATTATCAGGTAACGGTTTTAAATCGAAGACAGGATCTTCCTTAGGAGGCGCTGAGGTACCCAAATCTTCCACAGGCAAATTATGCTTAAGTATTGGTGGTTGACGAAGAAGGCATTGTCAATCTCATTCCTCTCCTCCATAAATACTTCACTTTCGTGTTCCTCCATGAATTGCTGCAAGGCATTGTTAGGAGCAACAGCAATAGAAGCAAGTTGTTCAACTTGAAAATTTTCATTAGGTAATTCAGTTTCATAAAGTTGTTTACCAAACTTAGAGAAATTAAACTCATAAGATTCTCCATTAAATTTAGTGTAAATTTTCTCTTTCTTGCAATCTATAATGGCACCACATGTATTCAAGAAAGGCCTACCAAAAATAATGGGACACGCTTTACTAGCAACAGAACCAAGTACTAGAAAATCAGCAGGGTATTTAGTCTTACCACATAAAACTTCAACGTCTCTCACAATACCAATTGGGGAGATAGTTTCTCTATTAGCAAGCTGAATAACCACATCAATCTCCTCAAGTTCGCAAGGACCAATTTCATGCATAATTTCTTTATAAAGATCAAAAGGAATAGCGCTAGAACTTGCACCAATATCACATAAACCATAATAGCAATGTTCTCCTATTTTGACTGAAAGCACAGGAACACTTGTTTTCCTAGCTCTACCGGGATGTGAAACAATATTAGAGGCATCTTCACAAAAGATAATATGTCCTCCTTCTACATTTTCAGTTACCAAATCCTTTACTATTGCTATTGTGGGTTCTACCGCTATTTGTTCAGCAGGTTCTAAAGCTTTCTTTGCACTTTTATTAACCACACTAGCTATGATAGAATGTTCCCTAATTTTAACAGGAAAAGGTGGTTTCTCAATATAAGGTTCTGGCAAGATACGATCAACTGTATGAACTTCAATGTTTTTAGTATTGGCAGAATTAGTATTATCTTTGTAAGGCAAATGATACTTATTGCAACTTTCTTTAGGAACATCAAGATAAGAGGCAAAAGCCTTGTAACAGTTTGCAATAACTTGAGAATCAAGACCATACATATCATAGAGATTACGAAAATTATCAGTATTAAATTTTTTTAATGCATTCGTAATCATGCTTTATACCTGATTCTCTACCTTTGTCGTTCTCCCATCCTTCAGTATTTTCCTCAATCCGATCAAGAAGGTCCCATTTAACTTCCTCTTTATTACGCGTAAATGATCCAGCACAAGAGGTATCCAATAGAGTTTTATCTTGAAGAGAAAGCCTTGCATAGAAGTTATCAATAACAACATTACCAGGAAGCTCATGAATGGGGCATTTGAGCATTAATGATTTCAATCTCCCCCACGCTTGGGCAATACTTTCTCCATCATGAGGCCAAAAATTATATATATGATTCCGATCTTGATGAATTTCACTAGGAGGATAAAATTTAGAATAAAGAGAGGCACAATCTCCTCCCAGCCAATAGAACGCCCATTTTTCAGCATCCTATACCATTTTGCAGCTTTACCAGTCAACGATATAGAAAACAATTTCTTCTTGACCTCTTCCATTGAAATACCTGCACACTTGAACAACTCGCATAATTCATGAATAAATAGCAAATGATCCCCAGGAGGGACAGTTCCATCTCCTGCATAGCGGTTATTCGTAACTCGTTCAACAATTTTCATAGGTATTTTAAATGGAATTACTTGATCAGGTGGTTCCTCTTCTACTACCTTAGCAGTGGTAGTAGTATTTCCAAACAGGGATTCAAATGGAGATCTCTCCATGATAAAATAAAGTAGCAAGCAGAAATAAAAATAGCACCTACAGTAAAAGTTTCCCTTACCAATTCCACTTACCAATAGCGCTTCACTCCCCGGCAACGGCGCCAGAAAATAGTCTTGATGACCCACAAGTATAGGGGGTGTATCGTAGTACTTTCGATAAATAAGAGTGTCGAACCCAACGAGGAGCAGAAGGTGCTGACAAGGAGTTTCGGTAAAGGTTTCACTGTAAATGCTAGCAGACAAGTTTTTAGGGGTTTTTGATATAGCAGGTAAATAAAATGCGAGTAAGTAAAAGACAGTAATAATAATTGCAGCAAGTGGCCCAATCCTTTTTAGAGCAAAGGACAAGCCGGTTGGTTTACTTATGAGGACAAAATGTTCTTGAGGACACACGGGATTCTAGTCAAGTGCTTTCGCTTCACATAGTTGATTAATCTTTATTGTTTTGATAAGTGTTGTGTGGGTGAACCTATGCTAATGCACCGCCCTTACTTGGACTAATACATACTTGTGATTATACCTCTTGCAAGCATCCGCAGTTACAAGAAAGTAATTAAGATAAATCTAACCACAGCCTTAAACTCTGAGATCCTACGCTCCCTTGTGCACCGGTATACTAACGGGGGTTTAGGTTTCTGTCACTCCGGCAACCCCACAATTAGCAACCAAATACACAATGCATTCCTCTAGGCCCATAAAGGTGAAGTGTCATGTAGTCGACGTTCACACGACACCACTAGAAGAATAACACCACAACTTAAATATCAAACCATTAAATATTACTCAACATAATTCCACTACTAACAGCGTGACTTCTCCCATGTCCTCAAGAACTAAACGAACTACTCACGAGACATCATATGGATCATGATCAGAGGTGATATAATGATGGATAACAATCTGAACATATACTTTAATTCACCGATAAAACTCAATAGCATCAACCACAAGGAGTAATTAACACCGGGAGAGTTTCCCCTATGAACTAAACAAAGTATAGCCCTAGATGTTACAGCGGAACGAGATGGTGCAGCGGTGATGGTGGTGATGGCGGTGGAGATGATGATGATGATGATCCCGATGAAGTCCAGCGCGATGACGATGAGGATGGCGATGATCTCCCCCTCCGGGAAGGAATTTCCCCGGCAGATTTCTCCCTGCCGGAGAGCTTTTTCTCTCTCTGTGGTTTCCGCCTCGTGGAGCGGCGGAATATTTCTCACGGACTCCCCGTGTCTTAGGGTTTCTGGGGGATGAAGTACGCGAAGGGGAGCGCCTGAGGTGGGCCAGGGCGCCACACCTGGCCAGGGGCAGCCAAGGTGGGCCCCGCGCCCAGGGTGGTGTGGGTCCCTCCTGGCCCATCTCAGCCTCCCCTTTTGGCTTAGTCCATCTTCGGATAAAATAGGAACATCTGTCTGCTCGGAAATATTTTTAGTGCTCCAGAAATATAGTGCCTTGCTAGCTCTAAGTTGACGAGGGAATATCTCCCTGGCAACAGTGCCAGAAACAATGCTTGTACGTCACACGTCAGTTGGGAACCCCAAGAGGAAGGTATGATGAGTGCAGCATCAAGTTTTTCCTCAGTATGAAACCAAGGTTTTATCGAACCAGTAGGAAAACGAGGTTGCTTCGAAGGTGTTGGTGAAGGAGTATAGTGCGGCGCAACACAAGGGATTCCGGTGGAACCTGCACAACACAATCAAATTACTTTGCCCCAACTTAACAGTGAGGTTGTCAATCTCACCGGCTTGCTGAAAACAAAGGGTTAAACGTATCAAATGGAAGATGATGTTTGTTTGCATAAAACAGTAGAGAACAATGATTGCAGTAGATTGTATTTCAGATGTAAAAGAATGGACCGGGGTCCACAGTTCACTAGTGGTGTCTCTCCAATAAGATAACTAACATACTGGGTAAACAAATTACAGTTGGGCAATTGACAATTGATAAGTGCATATAACATGCATGTGCGAGCTGTGGTGTCTACTATGAGATTCATTTGGGCATTACGACAAAGTACATAGACCGCTATCCAGCATGCATCTATGCCTAAATAGTCCACTTTCCGGTTAACATCCGTACCCCTTCCAGTATTAAGTTGCAAGCAACAGACAATTGCATTAAGTAATGTGCGTAATGTAAACAATACATTCATCCTTGAATAAAGCATTGCTGTTTTACCCCTAGTGGCAACAACACATCTACAACCTTAGAACTTGCTGTCACTATCCCAGGTTAAATAGAGGTTGAACCCAACTATCATGCATAAATACCCCCTCTTGGAGTTACAAGTATTCACTTGGCCAAGGCTTCAACAAGTAACGGAGAGCATGCAAGATCACAAATGACATAGACATGATAATATAATATTCAGCTCCACATAGGTATCAATATAAGTCAGATCCCAGCAAACACAACATGTAGCATTACAATAAGATGATCTTGATCATGATAGGCAGCTCACAAGATCTAAACATGATGGCACAAGTGGAGAAGACAACCATCTAGCTACTGCTATGGACCCATAGTCCAAGGATGAACTACTCACGCATCACTCCGGAGGCGGGCATGGCGATGTAGAGCCCTCCGGTGATGATTCCCCTCTCCGGCAGGGTGCCGGGAAGAGCTTCAGAACCCCCCGAGTTAGGGTTGACGACGGCGGCGGCAGCGAATATGTTCTGGATGAAAGGCTCGGTGTTTTAGGGTTTTCGTCTCGGGGAATAAATAGGCGAAGGGGCGATGTCGGCGGACCCCCGAGGGGCCCAAACCAAGGCGGCGCGGCGGGTGGGCCCGCGCGCCAGGTGGTTTGGCCACCTCGTGGCTCTCTTCGTCTCTCCTTCGGACTCCGTGTACGTGCTGGAAAAATAGGGACTTGGCCTTTTGTTTCGTGCAATTCCGAGAATATTTCCAGAAGTAACTTTCTGAAACCAAAAACAGCAGAAAACAGGGAACTGGCACTGTGGCATCTTGTTAATAGGTTAGTCCCAGAAAATGCATAAAAGTGATGAAGTGTATATAAAACATGTAGCAAATGGTATAATATAAGCATGGAACAGCAGAAATTATGGATACGTTGGAGACGTATCAAGCATCCCCAAGCTTAGTTCTACTCGTCCTCGAGTAGGTAAAACGATAACAACAAATAATTTCTGAGGAGACATGCTTTCACACAATCTTGATCAATATATTGCAAGGCTCATGTCATGAATGAAGTGACTCAAAGCAATGATCTATAGTTTGCTAACAAATAGATAAAGAGTAAACAATGAATCATATAAGCAAAAACTTTTCATGAATAGTACTTTCAAGACAAGCATCAAAAAGTTTTGCATAAGAGGTAACTCATAAAGCAATAGATTCAAAGTAAAAGGCATTGAAGCAACACAAAGGATGATTAAGTTTCAGCATTTGCTTTCAACTTGTAACATGTATATCTCATGGATAGTTGTCAACATAAAGCAATATAACAAGTGCAATAAGTAAATATGTAAGAATCAATGCACACAAAGTTGACACAAGTGTTTGCTTCTAAGATAGAAAGGAGTAGGTAAACTGACTCAACATAAAGTAAAAGATAGGCCCTTCGCAGAGGGAAGCAGGGATTAAATCATGTGCTAGAGCTTTTTAAGTTTTCGAAAGCATATAGAGAGCACAAAATAAGTATTTGAGAGGTGTTTGTTGTTGTCAACGAATGGTAGTGGGCACTCTAACCCCCTTGTCAACCAGACTTTCAAGAGCGGCTCCCATGAAGGACGTTATCTCTACCAGCAAGGTAGATCATCCCTCTTCTCTTTTGTTTACACATGTATTTTAGTTTCTTTATAGATGACACTCCTCCCAACCTTTTGCTTACACAAGCCATGGCTAACCGAATCCTCGGGTGCCTTCCAACATTCACATACCATGGAGGAGTGTCTATTGCAAATTAAGTTGCTTACTGATAAATCAGGGCAAAACATGTGAAGAGAATTATTAATGAAAGTTGTAATTAATTGGGGCTGGGCACCCCGTTGCCAGCTCTTTTTGCAAATTATTGGATAAGCGGATGTATATGCCACTAGTCCATTGGTGAAAGTCTGTCAGAAGTAAATGACAAGATTGAAAGATAAAACACCACATACTTCCTCATGAGCTATAAAACATTGACACAAATAAGGAGTAATAAAGTTTTGAATAGTTTAAAGGTAGCACATGAAATATTTACTTGGAATGGCAGGAAATACCACATAGTAGGTAGGTATGGTGGACACAAATGGCATGGGTTTTGGCTCAAGTTTTGGATGCACGAGAAGCATTCCCTCTCAGTACAGAGTTTAGGCTAGCAAGGTTGTTTGAAGCAAACACAAGTATAAACCGGTACAGCAAGAATCACATAAAAACATATTGCAAGTATTATAAGACTCTACACTGTCTTCCTTGTTGCTCAAACATTTTACCAGAAAATATCTAGACCTTAGAGAGAACAAATATGCATCCCAAGTCTCAACAAGCTCTACGGTAGTTCTCCACTACTAGGCTTTAACTACATGATGCAAGAGCTTAAACATGATCTACTTGAGAGCTCAAAACAATTGCAAAGCATCAAATCGAAACAAGACAATGATCTACAAGAATGCATATGTCTTTTCCAATACCAACTACTACATGTAGCATTTTCTTTCTTCCAAACAAACACCAATCAATTTAATTAAACATAAACTCTCCAAATGATAATATAATGCAGAGATGAAAAACAGGAGCTAAAAGCACTGCAGTAGCTAGTTAAGAATACTCAACAAATATAAGTGAAGAACATGAGTATTCACATGAAAAAGCGGAGCGTGTCTCTCTCCCACACAAGGATTGCTAGGATCCGAATTTATTCAAACAAAAACAAAATAAAAACACACAGACGCTCCAAGTAAAGCGCATAAGATGTGAAAGAATTAAAATATAGTTTCACTAGAGATGACCTGATAAGTTTGTTGATGAAGAAGGGGATGCCTTGGGCATCCCCAAGCTTAGACGCTTGAGTCTCTCTGAATATGGTTGGGATGAACCACGGGGGCATCCCCAAGCTTAGGCTTTTCACTCTTCTTGATCACATAATATCACCCTTCTCGCTTGATCCTTGAAAACTTCCTTCACACCAAACTCAAGACAGTTCTCATTAGAGGGTTAGTGCATAATCAAAAATTCTCATATTCTGTAATGATACAATCAATCCCAAAGCTTCTGGACATTAGCTACAGCCACCAATGCTTTGTGGAGCAAAGAAATCCACACAAACACCAAAAGAGCGAATGCAAAACAAAAGGCAGAATCTGTCAAAAACAGAACAGTCTGGAATGACGAATTTTTTCGAGGCACTTAAGTTGCTCAGATGGATCTGGCCTAAAATAATGAAAGTTGCGTACATATCTCAGGAATATGCGTGATTTTTTCAGAATTTTTGAATTTTCTACAGGGAGATAAGCTCAAATCCGTGACAGCTAAAAATCTGTCACTGCGCAGAAATCCAAATCTTGCATCAACTTTCAATATAGAACTTTACTTGGCACAACATTGCGATAAAATAAAGATACAAAGGAGTTGCTACAGAAGTAACAAAACTCCTTGACTCAAAGAAAACAAAAATAACAGCAAATAAAAACGATGGGTTGTCTCCCATAAGCGCTTTTCTTTAACGCCTTTCAGCTAGGCGCAGAAAGTGAAAATCAAGTGTTGTCAAGTGAAGAAGCATCAACGGAGAGTTTAGAAGTTTTCTCAACGATGCATTGCACTTTATCTATGTAAGTTTCAGAAACTCCCCTTTCATTACTTTTAGGTAAACTATCCTCATCAAATAAATTTTCAGGCACAATCCAATTAAAGTTCTTTTCTAGTGCCTCATGCATTCCTGCAATTTAAAAGGAATTGGTATTTTATTCTCTCCTTCATAACTAGTTTCTTTAGTGTACTTGGATCTTTCCTTCTCTAATTTTTCAAGTATATTGGCGATATCAATGTAATAACCAAGCATCCTATATCGCATAAAAACTTTTCTAGCTTCACTAGCTACATCTCCAAATTCTTTGAGAAGGGTTTCTAAAACAAAATCCTTCTTTTCCCCTCTTCCATATCATGAAGTCTAAGAAACATATGCTGCATTATAGGGTTAAGGTTAACAAACCTAGCTTCAAGCATGTGGACTAAGGAGGCAGCAGCAATTTCATAATTAGGGGCAAGTTCTACCAAGGATCTATCTTCAAAATCTTTCAGCTTGCTAACATGACTAAAAAATTCTTCAATGTTGTCTCTTCCAATGATAGACCCACTACCCACAGATATTTCTTTTAAAGTGTACTTAGGAGAAGCATGATGAAATAATAAAAACTAAACAGAAAATAAACTAGATGCAAGTAACTAATTTTTTTGTGTTTTTGATAAAGAAAGCAAACAAGACTAAATAAAAATAAACTAAGCAAGACAAATAACAAAGTAAAGAGATTGGGTGTGAGAGACTCCCTTGCAGAAGCAATTCGGTTTTCCCCGGCAACGGCGCCAGAAAACGTGTTGCTAGCTCTAAGTTGACGAGGGAATATCTCCTGGCAACAGTGCCAGAAACAATGCTTGTACGTCACACGTCAGTTGGGAACCCCAAGAGGAAGGTATGATGAGTGCAGCAGCAAGTTTTCCCTCAGTATGAAACCAAGGTTTAATCGAACCAGTAGGAAAACGAGGTTGCTTCGAAGGTGTTGGTGAAGGAGTGTAGTGCGGCGCAACACCAGGGATTCCGGTGCCAACGTGGAACCTGCACAACACAATCAAATTACTTTGCCCCAACTTAACAGTGAGGTTGTCAATCTCACCGGCTTGCTGAAAACAAAGGGTTAAACGTATCGAATGGAAGATGATGTTTGTTTGCATAAAACAGTAGAGAACAATGATTGCAGTAGATTGTATTTCAGATGTAAAAGAATGGACGGGGTCCACAGTTCACTAGTGGTGTCTCTCCAATAAGATAACTAACATACTGGGTAAACAAATTACAGCTGGGCAATTGACAATTGATAAGTGCATATAACATGCATGTGTGAGCTGTGGTGTCTACTATGAGATTCATTTGGGCATTACGACAAAGTACATAGACCGCTATCCAGCATGCATCTATGCCTAAATAGTCCACTTTCCGGTTAATATCCGTACCCCTTCCAGTATTAAGTTGCAAGCAACAGACAATTGCATTAAGTAATGTGCGTAATGTAAACAATACATTCATCCTTGAATAAAGCATTGCTGTTTTACCCCTAGTGGCAACAACAATCTACAACCTTAGAACTTGCTGTCACTATCCCAGGTTAAATAGAGGTTGAACCCAACTATCATGCATAAATACCCCCTCTTGGAGTTACAAGTATTCACTTGGCCAAGGCTTCAACAAGTAACGGAGAGCATGCAAGATCACAAATGACATAGACATGATAATATAATATTCAGCTCCACATAGGTATCAATATAAGTCAGATCCCAGCAAACACAACATGTAGCATTACA
Organism: Poa pratensis; assembly: GCA_947311845.1. Lineage (NCBI taxonomy): Eukaryota > Viridiplantae > Streptophyta > Magnoliopsida > Poales > Poaceae > Poa > Poa pratensis. The sequence continues at coordinate 19,564,400 of CAMZMU010000067.1, forward strand.
ATAAGATGATCTTGATCATGATATGCAGCTCACAAGATCTAAACATGATGGCACAAGTGGAGAAGACAACCATCTAGCTACTGCTATGGACCCATAGTCCAAGGATGAACTACTCACGCATCACTCCGGAGGCGGGCATGGCGATGTAGAGCCCTCCGGTGATGATTCCCCTCTCCGGCAGGGTGCCGGGAAGAGTTTCAGAAACCCCCCGAGTTAGGGTTGACGACGGCGGCGGCAGCGAATATGTTCTGGATGAAAGGCTCGGTGTTTTAGGGTTTTCACGTCTCGGGGAATAAATAGGCGAAGGGGCGATGTCGGCGGACCCCCGAGGGGCCCAAACCATATGGCGGCGCGGCAGGAGGTGGGCCCGCGCCACCAGGTGGTTTGGCCGCCTCTGGCTCCTCTTCGTCTCTCCTTCGGACTCCGTGTACGTGCTGGAAAAATAGGGACTTGGCCTTTTGTTTCGTGCAATTCCGAGAATATTTCCAGAAGTAACTTTCTGAAACCAAAAACAGCAGAAAACAGGGAACTGGCACTGTGGCATCTTGTTAATAGGTTAGTCCCAGAAAATGCATAAAAGTGATATGAAGTGTATATAAAACATGTAGCAAATGGTATAATATAAGCATGGAACAGCAGAAATTATGGATACGTTGGAGACGTATCATGCCTTGACGTTGCTTTTTCCAGCTGAAATCTGACTCCGGCAGTTAATTATCCAATGATCATCAAACATGCAAAATAAGACAAAATAACATAAGTAATTCCTCTTAATATGAAATATATCATTGAATAACAGTAAATTATGCTATAAAATAGTGATGCGAAATGGACGTATCAGATACCTGTAAGACACCTTTATAGTCACCCAGTTACGAAGTGACGTTTGAAGTCCCCAAGACGTATTCCTCAGTACCCGGGATAGACATAATCTCATGGTCAAAGAAACAGGATACTTGACAATACAAGACATGGCAATATATACTTATTTATCCGATCAATATTGCTATGCTTGGTTGGGTCTGTCCATCACGTCATTCTCCAATGACATGACCTCGTTATTAATTGACAACTCATGTCCATGGTTAGGAAACCATAACCATCATTAATCAACGAGCTAGTCTAGTAGAGGCTTACTAGGGACTCTGTGTTGTTTACATAACCACACATGTATTAGGTTTCCGGTTAATACAATTATAGCATGGAGAATAAACATTACCATGAACATGGAAATATGATAATAACTCTTTATTATTGCCTCTAGGGCATATTTCCAACAGTCTCCCACTTGCACTAGAGTCAATAATCTAGTTTACATTGGTAAAGATCTAACACCCATGGACTTCAGGTGCTGATCATGTTTATCTCGTGGAAGCTGTTTAGTCAACGGGTCTGCAACATTCAGACTCGTATGTACTTTGCAAATCCTAATATCTCCCACGTGAACACTTTCACGAATTAGATGGAAACGGCGTTTGATATGCTTGGAGGTCTTGTGACATCTTGGTTCCTTGGCTAGAGCAATGGCACCAGTGTTGTCACAATAGATCTCCATAGGATCCAGTGCATTCGGAATCACACCGAGCTCTGTGGTGAACTCCTTCAACCATATCCCTTCTCTTGCTGCTTCGGAAGCAGCCATATATTCCGCCTCTAATGTAGATGCCGCAACAACGTTCTGCTTGGAACTCCTCCAGCTAACCGCAGCTCCATTCAAAACAAAAACGTATCCAGATTGAGATTTCGAGTCGTCTGGATCAGTGTCGAAGCTAGCGTCGACGTAACCTTTTACGGCGAGCTCTTCACAACCACCATAGACAAGAAACATGTCCTTAGTTCTTCTCAAGTACTTAAGGATATTTTTAACTGCTGTCCAGTGTTCCTCTCCAGGATCACTCTGGTACCTGCTCGTCAAACTAAGAGCATGAGACACATCTGGTCTAGTACACAACATGGCATACATGATTGAGCCTATGGCTGAGGCATAGGGGATTTTACTCATCCTCTCTCTTTCATCTGCCGTAGTTGGACACTGAGTCTTACTCAATGTCTTACCTTGCAACATGGGCAAGAACCCTTTCTTTGCATGATCCATTTTGAACTTCTTCAAAACTTTGTCAAGGTATGTACTTTGACTGAGTCCTATCAAGCGTCTCGATCTATCTCTATAGATCTTAATGCCTAATATGTAAGCAGCTTCACCAAGGTCTTTCATTGAAAAACTCTTATTCAAATAACCTTTTATACTGTTAAGCAGCTCCACGTCATTCCCAATAAGTAATATGTCATCCACATATAACACTAGGAATGCGACCGAGCTCCCACTCACTTTCTTGTAAACACACGCTTCTTTATAATTTTGGACAAATCCAAAACCTTTGATCACATCATCAAAGCGAATGTTCCAACTCCGGGATGCTTGCTTCAGCCCATAAATGGAACGCTGAAGTTTGCATACTTTACCAGCATCCTTAGGATCGACAAAACCTTCGGGTTGTATCATATACAACTCTTCTTCAATGTTTCCGTTGAGGAACGCTGTTTTGACATCCATCTGCCAAATTTCATAATCGAAAAATGCAGCAATTGCTAGTAGAACCCTAACAGACTTAAGCATCGCTACGGGTGAGAAAGTCTCATCGTAGTCAACTCCTTGAACTTGTCGAAAACCTTTTGCGACAAGTCGTGCTTTATAAACGGTGACATTACCGTTAGCGTCTGTTTTCTTCTTGAAAATCCATTTACACTCGACAGCCTTGCGGCTATCAGGAAGATCAACCAAAGTCCATACTTGGTTTTCACTCATGGATTCCATTTCGGATTGCATGGCTTCTTGCCATTTCCCAGAGTCTGGGCTCATCATTGCTTCCTCATAACTCGCAGGTTCGTCATTGTCTAACAATAACACATTCATGACAGGGTTACCGTACCACTCAGGAGCGGTACGTATCCTAGCCGACCTGCGAATTTCAGCTAAGACCGAAGTTTCATGATCACCATCATTAGCTTCCTCTCTAGTTGGTGAAAGCGGCGCCTGAACAACTTCCTGCGCTGCGCTACTCTCCAATTCGGGAGAAGGTTCAACAACCTCGTCTAGCTCTATTTTCCTCCCACTCACATCTTTCGAAAGAAACTCTTTCTCAAGAAAGGATCCATTCTTGGCAACAAAGACTTTGCCTTCGGATCTGTGATAGAAGGTATACCCGACAGTTTCCTTAGGGTATCCTATGAAGACGCACTTTTCCGCTTTGGGTTCGAGCTTATCAGGCAGCAGCCTTTTGACATAAGCCTCGCATCCCCAAACTTTAAGAAACGACAACTTTGGCTTCTTGCCACACCATATCTCATATGGCGTCGTCTTAACGGATTTAGATGGTGCCCTGTTTAAAGTGAATGCGGCTGTCTCTAATGCATAACCCCAAAACGACATTGGCAGATCGGATACAGACATCATAGAACGCACCATATCTAATAAAGTGCGATTACGACGTTCGGACACACCATTACGCTGTGGTGTTCCAGGTGGCGTGAGTTGTGAAACAATTCCACAAGTCTTCAAATGCATGCCAAACTCGTAACTCAAATATTCACCTCCACGATCAGATCGTAGAAATTTAATCTTCTTGTTACGATGATTTTCCACTTCACTCTGGAACTCTTTGAACTTTTCAAAAGTTTCAGACTTGTGTTTCATTAAGTAAATATACCCATATCTACTCAAATCATCAGTGAAGGTTATGAAGTAACGATATCCACCGCGTGTCGAAATGCTCATCGGTCCACACACATCAGTATGTATGATTTCCAATAAGTCACTTGCCCTTTCCATCGTACCGGAAAAAGGAGTTTTAGTCATCTTGCCCATAAGGCATGGTTCACACGTGTCAAATGATTCAAAATCAAGTGACTCCAAAAGTCCATCAGTATGGAGTTTCTTCATACGCTTTACACCAATATGACCTAAACGGCAGTGCCACAAGTATGTGGTATTATCATCATTCATCTTGCATCTTTTAGCATCAATGTTATGGATGTGTGAATTACTTTCGAGATTCAACAAGAATAAACCATTTACAACCGGTGCATGACCATAAAAGATATTACTCATAGAAATAGAACAACCATTGTTCTCAGATTTAAATGAGTAACCGTCTCGCAATAAACAAGATCCAGATATAATGTTCATGCTTAACGCAGGCACCAAATAACAATTATTTAGGTTTAAAACTAGTCCCGAAGGTAAATGTAGAGGTAGCATGCCGACGGCGATGACATCAACTCTTGATCCATTCCCGACGCGCATCGTCACCTCATCCGTTGCTAGTCTCCGTTTATTCTGCAGTTCCTGTTTCGAGTTGCAAATGTGAGCAACCGAACCGGTATCAAATACCCAGGCACTACTACGGGAACTAGTAAGGTACACATCAATAACATGTATATCATATATACCTTTGATATTTCCAGCCTTCTTATCCGCCAAGTATTTGGCACAGTTGCGCTTCCAGTGACCTTCCCCTTTGCAGTAGAAACACACCGTTTCAGGCTTAGCCTTGGGCTTCTTCGCAGGCGTGGCAACAGGTTTGCCATCCTTCTTGAATTTTCCCTTCTTTGCCTTAGCTTTCTTAAAGCCGGTGGTTCTGTTGACCATCAACACTTGATGTTCCTTTTTTATGTCCACTTCCGCAGATTTCAGCATTGCGAAAAGCTCGGGAATCGACTTTCTCATCCCTTGCATGTTATAGTTGAGCACAAACGATTTGTAACTCGGTGGTAGTGATTGGAGCACCCTATCAGTGTTCAACTCGTCTGGGATGACAATTCCCAGCTGAGTAAGGCGTTGGATATAGCCGGACATGGCTAAAGCATGTTCACTGACAGAGCTGTGCTCCTCCATCTTACAAGTAAAGAACTTCTCAGATATCTCATATCTTTCAGCACGGGCTTGAGTCTGAAACATAGTTTTCAGCTCTTCGACCATTTCGAATGCCCCGTGAAGTTCAAAACGTTTCTGGAGATCTGGCTCCAGAGATGTAAGAATTGCACATTTAACTATCGTGTGGTCATCACTGCGCGCATCAAATGCGTTCAGTTCTTCAGTGGGAGCACTGACTGCAGGTGGGTCACCTAGCGCTGCATCGAGCACATAATGCTTCTTACACCCATTGAGGACAATCCTCAAATTGCGGTGCCAGTCATTGAAGTTGGACCCAGATGTTTTCAGTTTTTCTTTCTCAAGGAACGCGTTGATGTTGAACTGAGCTACGTTGCGTGCCATGATCTACAACATAATTTGCAAAGACAATTTTAGACTTGTTCATGATAAAGAGTTCAGTGTAATCAAATTACCAAGTGAACTCCCACTTAAACCAACATCCCTCATAGTTGTTAAGTGGAACACGATCCAAATCCACCACACCAAACTCCGATCATCACGTGAGCCGATGTAGCTTCAATGGTGAACATCAACCATGTTGATCATATCAACCATATGATTCGTGTTTAACCTTTCGGTTCTTGTGTTCCGAGGCCATGTCTACACATGCTAGGCTCGTTAAGCTAACCCAAGTATATCTGCCTGTGTGCCGAGGCCATGTCTGTACATGCTAGGCTCGAGCAACACCCGCTGTGTGGAACGTAGAATCCATCACACCCGATCATCACGTGGTGCTTAGAAACGAAGAACTGTCTTGGCGGTGGCATACTTGGGGAGAACACGATCTTAATTTTGAGTGAGGGATCATCTTATAATGCTACCGTCGTGCACACGCAGAATAAGATGCATAAAGGATAAACATCACATGCTTAAACAATGTGATATGGTATAGCCCTTTTCTTGCGTCTTGATCTCCATCTAGAACGCACGGCATGATCTCCATCATCCCTCCACAAGATGCATGGTTGCCTCCACCATCACGTTGCATCCACAACTATTGCTAACTCCTTAGCGATAAAGTAATGCAATTACATGGCGTATTAAGTTGACACGCAGGTCACAAAATAATAAGACAACCATTTGGCTCCTGCCGGCTGCCGATCTCATGACACGCAGGTCACAAAATAATATTACAATCAATGTGCATCTCATACAACAAATATTGTAAAATTGGGCTATACCAAATCACAACCACCCCTGCAAAAACAAGTTAGACGCCTCTCCCTTGATTTTTGCAATTTTACGTGGCTTCTAGGGGCTGCGTAAGAACCGTTCTTACCTACGCAAAAACCACAACGCTGATAATACAAGTTGCTTATTAACTTCTATAAGCCCTCCATTGTAAATCCGGTTTCACTATGATAAGAGCGACAGACACCCGCCAGCCGCATATGCAAACCAGTTGCATGTCAAGTGCGGAACCGGTCTCAATCCGAAGACTGTAAAGTTGGTCCGGGCCGCTGCATCTTACCATGCCACAAAACCAAGAAGTACACGCGAGAGGGTAGCAACAATAAATATCAAACGCCACACAACTCCTTGTGTTCTATCCGTACAAAGCAACTACGCAAAGCACGGCTCTGATACCACTGTAGGGATATGCGCGACAGAAAATCAAAATTTCTCTCACATGCGGAAGCAACACCCAAAGATCTTATCTAAGGAGATGCAAGTAACGGGGAGGGTAATCAACATACCCTCGAAGAACACGAGCGTTGGACGTTAATCACAACGCAGCTTGGTGTAGACCTTGATGCGGTTCACTCCGATCAGCACCACAACGAGCGGTGCCTCCGAGATTTACACACGTACGGCTCAGCAACGTCTCCTCTTCTTGATCCAGCAAGCTTGAAGGAGAAGTAGATGGGATTCAAACCAGCAGCACGACGGTGTGGTGGTTCGGTGAGCTCTCACGCGGGCAGGGCTTCATCAAGCCAAGACCACAAGAGAAAGGAGTAAGAGGAAGTGTACCGGCTTAGGAATCAAAATCATATTCTTTCCCCAAATGGTACCCTCCTTATATAGGATGTGGGGAGGGGGTGTGAGGCTATCTTCCCCAGGAAGAAACCAGCCTCCAATCTTCCCTAGGAAGAAACCAGCCTCCAAATCTTCCCTAGGAAGAAACCAGCCTCCAAGGCTTCCCCAGGAAGGAACCTAGCTGCCAAGACTTCTCAAGGAAGGAACTTGGCTGCCAAATATCCTAAGTGGGACGTTCGGGATAGTGGGCCCCACCATGGGACCCACCGGAACATTTCAGGAAAAACCCCGATACAATATCGGTTAATTCCTGAACTTTCCGGAACCCAAAAACCACATTCCTATATATGAAACTTTATCTCCGGACTCTTCCGGAGCTCCTCGTGATATCCCGGATCCTATCCGGGACTCCGAACAACCTTCGGTCTCACCATTATAATTATCCCAAAGCTACTCTAGCGTTACCGAACTTTAAGTGTGTGACCCTACGGGTTCGAGAACAAGTGGACATGATCAAGACTCCTCTATGATCAATAACCATTAGCGGGACCTGGATGCCCATAATGACTCCCACAAGTTCAACGAAGATCGTTATCAGTGTGAACCACAATGTCAACGTATTCCATTTCCTTTGTCTCACGATATTTTACTTACCCGAGATCTGATCGGCGGTATCACCATACCTAGCTCAATCTCGTTACTAGTAAGTACTCTTTACTCGTTCCATAATACAACATTCCATGTGGCTAACTCTTTAGTCACGTGCTTGCAAGCGATACTGAATGTGCATTACCGAGTGGGCCCAGAGTATATCTCTCCGTCACACGGAGGGACAAATCCCAGTCTTGATACATGCAAATCAACAAGTACTTTCGGAGATACCTGTAAGACACCTTTATAGTCACCCAGTTACGAAGTGACGTTTGAAGTCCCCAAGACGTATTCCTCAGTACCCGGGATAGACATAATCTCATGGTCAAAGAAACAGGATACTTGACAATACAAGACATGGCAATATATACTTATTTATCCGATCAATATTGCTATGCTTGGTTGGGTCTGTCCATCACGTCATTCTCCAATGACATGACCTCGTTATTAATTGACAACTCATGTCCATGGTTAGGAAACCATAACCATCATTAATCAACGAGCTAGTCTAGTAGAGGCTTACTAGGGACTCTGTGTTGTTTACATAACCACACATGTATTAGGTTTCCGGTTAATACAATTATAGCATGGAGAATAAACATTACCATGAACATGGAAATATGATAATAACTCTTTATTATTGCCTCTAGGGCATATTTCCAACAGGAGGGACATACAACACATAAATAAAGGCCACGAAATTAACTAATTCCTAAAATGGAAAAGACAGTTCCACTGGATAGATCTCTTCAAACTACGAATTTAGGAATTTGAATCACTCCAAACGGAGCTATGGTTCAAAAGATATGGCTGAGCGACGGATAGTTATCTGCTGCTCACCTGAGAAAAAAAACAGAACGGGCTGCTTTTGAACTGGGCTGGGCTGAAGGCGCACTTCGCCAGAGTACGCTTTCACTCGGGGAAGGTGAAAAGCTGAGAAGCCGCTTCCACTTAAGCTGACAGGTGGGTTCGGGCCCACGCGTCAGGGATTTAAACATTATCCTCTTATTTCTTTCCCTCCACAGTGCTCTTCTTCCTCCGGTCGAGGACGCACGGGAGGACCACGGTGGTCGCCGGTGCTGGGTGTTGTGCACACGGAAACGCCGGGAGACGGCGGAGTCGGGCCCGACGAGCCTCACCGCACCCAGGGAAGGGTCCAGGGTACGGGGAAAGGTCGGGGGCGCGTCGCCCGCGAGCTCCAGTAGCTTGGCGGCTCAGCAATGGCGGTCGAGCATGAACACAAGCACACCGTGCATCCCTCGCTCCGCTGGTTGCACTGGGAGATAGAGGAGAGGGGTAGGAGGCTCTGTGCAGGTTTAATCGGACGATGGTGCTATGAGTAGCTAGCTATGATCCGGGGATCCGCGGCGACAGTTTCGGCCAAATCGGTTGAACTCGAGCTCCATCCTCAAACTAAATCGATAGAGAGGTCCAGGAGGGGGAGAGGAGAGTGAGGTGTAGCTGAATGGGGGCTCGGGGTGCTCTTATATAGCTGGGGCGAGAGGATACGGACAACGGAGTGAGCGGCGCTTGAATGCGCTCCGGTGCACCTAGCCTCGGACGAGGATTGATGGGGGGATAAGAACGAGCTCGATCTTAGCAAGTGGAGCAGGACGAGCTTGGTAATCTGCACGTTGAGCTCGAGCTAGAGAGCAGCGGGAGAGAGGAAGCGGACAAACGACCGTGTGGCGCCTAACTCCGGCCGGGAATTTATGGGAGGGGATAAGAGGGTCTCCGGTTCGAGCCAAAGGAGCAAGGGAGGGTTCGGCCACTGCTGGGTTGGGCTGGGACACCGGGAACAGAGGGAGGGACCAGAGGAATAGGAACGCGCAGGACGCCGACATGCGCGCTCCGGCGTTCGGCGTGCGCCACGAGCGGCATCGTCGCGTTCCCGACGACTCGGAGCACCAAATGGAAAACGGTTTCCACCACTGGGTTCGTAACGATGAGAAAAATACAACAAAACAAGAATCACTCAAGGATTCCAAACTTTGCAATGCAAGATTTTCAGAAAACCAAATGCACATAAGGTGCTCGATGAAAAGACAGGGGTCTTGCCCTTCTCAGAAAAATCCCAAAATTTCACCACTACCTAGGTTTGGTACAAGCAGGGTGTCCAAGAAGTTTGGGCTCAATTGGATATCTAGAAATGGGGTTTTGGTAATGTGTTCATGAGGTGGCACATTGGCATGATCATGACAAGATGGTGTTTCATGCATGATCTTGAGGTGATCTTCTGGTTAGGTGTGTCTAGATCCATTGTGAACAATGTGGACAAGTTTCACTGCCATTGGATCCTTGTAGCTATGGGTTGGTTTGGAGATCTCAAAAAGGCACGAAAAGGGCCTTACAAAGGAAGTAGGCCAGAAGTTGCTCAAATGGGTTTGGCTCCAAAATATGAAGTGTAGAGAATGTAAAAATATTCATCCCTGAATTTATCAGAATTTTTGGAGATGCATAGCTTGACTCAAACATCTGTGAATCAGAAATGGCATTCCGGAAAATAATGCCCAACTCGGAAATATTGCATTGAAGCATGCAATATTTTTGCATGGATTGTCTTTATGTGAAGATGGGATTCCTCTGGTATTTCTGGTGGAATTTTTCCAGCTATGGAAATAGGCTTTCCTTTGGTAGGTGGAGAAAAGGGTTTAAAGGGTTCGATAATTATGGTTAGGGTTTTTGAGAGAAAACTTAAGCATCAAAATTAACACGGCTGATGGAGTGGTTCGTGGATCACTGGGAAAAATTCTTGAGGGAGCAATTCCCAAGTCAATTCATCCTCAAAGATTTGAAGAAACATTTAGGAAAAGAGAAAAAGTTTTTCAGGTGTCAGAAAACACCGCTAAAACTAGTTTGAATTTTCGGGGTGTTAGAATAATATACTAGTGATTTGATAATATCAAAACACCAAATATTTATCAATTGAAAATTGCATTTATCAGATTAAATCAATTAAGATCTGATTTCATAATTCCACTGCAAATACGTATATGAGGAACTTCTCTATATACACTATTTGAAGCTTTACAAAATCTACTAAGTCGTTATACTTTTGTAAATCCCACTTATTTGGTCCCTTTAACATGTATGAGAAACATCTCAATGCAATGACCTTTTAGTGTTATTCACAACCTTTTGATTAACTGCCTTTATGAGAAAACTTTCACCAAATATTTCTCTACTGCCGGTGGCCAAATAAAATTTAGCATTTTTGGAAACTTTCCGGCTCAATGCACTATATATAGCAATGAGATAAGCAAAATCACATTTAAATATGATTTGATCTTATTCCTCTCTATTCGCTCATCATTGACAACGAAGGTCAATGTATCTTGCAAATATCACGCTATGATTTCTTGATCAAATTTCTTTGACTCAAGACACAATTCGAATTACCTTTCAGAACTGTACTTAGCACATTCATACTTATGTTTATTAAATTCTTTTTTTGGCGAGTACGCCAAAGGCGTACCATATATTTATAGAAGAGAGAATTAGTTACAAGAGAGCAACCCACAAATGCGAACATAGGGGGTTGCCTAACTCCAACTCCAACTCCAACACCAACACTCCTACTGACTACTCATGGGGGGTGGTATCTCCCTCCTGCGGCCACTTGCTCCCAAGTTAGCCACTCCTCTCTAATCCTCCTAACAAGCTGCTCTGGCGTGCATTGGTTCTTACGGTTGTTGAAAGCCAAGCATTTCGATGTTTCCAGAGGCTCCAACAAACCAGGATGATTAGGGTGTCAAGCCTCCGTCGATCATCCCTCCGGAAACCAAGCCTGGTTGTCTGCCACCACGGCTCCAATCTATCCAACTCCGTCGGTTCCGGAAGCGTTACTCCTAGCTCCTGTGCACACCTGAACCAGACCTCCCTGGCATAGACACACTGAAGTAAAAGATGGTCCACCGTGTCTTCCTCTTGTAAGCACACAAAGCAAGCCGAGGTCTGCTCCTAGAGGTTGTGCCGAAATCTTCTGTCCGAGGTCCAAAGGCGGTACTGTATGGCGAGCCAGGCGAATAGCTTGCATTTCAGTGGTGCCTTGGACTTCCAGATCCACTCGTGACCATTTAGCTCCATCCTGCCAACACACAGTCGCTTGTATGTGGCGCTAGCTGAATAAACCCCAGATTTAGAGCACGGCCAACTGAAACTGTCATCTTCCAGTACATTGCGTTGCATCGCTGAAATAGCCAACCACAGCCTGACACATTGGGTTCTTGCCTCATCAGTTAGCTCTCCCTGTACGTCTTTAAACCAGTTCTGTTGATGCAGACCCTCCTCCACCGTTCTCCTGTTTCTATTCCTTGTACTGACAAGTGCTACCACCACCAGTGCAATGTTGTACGCTGTCCTTCCATCAATCCAGGCATCCTTCCAGAAGAAGGTGTCATTGCCTCTGCCAACCTTGATGCAGGCAAGTCCCTGAAACACTCCAGTGATCGCTGTATCTTTCATCATCGCCAACCCCTGCCACGGTCTCTGTTTATCCGTGCGTGCTAACCAAGCCCAGCGCACTCTGAGAGCTAAGCCTTGCAAACGCAGATTCTTCACACCGAGGCCGCCATACTTGGTGGGTCTACAGATCTTCTCCCACGCCACCAAGCATTCACCACCGTTCACTTTGTCTTTGGCCGCCCAGAAGAAAGCACACATCCATCGATCAATCTCCTCCAGTAACCATAACGGTGCTTCCGCAATGAGCAAATGATGTATCGGCCGTGCCGTCACCACAGATTTGATCAAGATTAGCCTCCCCTGCCTTGCCAGCAGGCCTCTTTGCCAAGCCGGCACTTGGGTGATAGCCCTATCCAGCACAGGTTACCACTCCGCCTTCGTGAGAGGCCTCAGCGCCAACTGAAGTCCTAGATACGTGATCGGGAAGCTCTCAATTCTACACCCAAGTATACTCTGAACCCGCTGCTCTTCTTGCTCTGAACATCTAATGAAAGTTGCAGTTGTCTTTTGGAAATTCATTCTCAAACCCGACGCGCCCCCGAACAGGTTCAGTATCTCCCGGACTGCAAGCAGATCGGAGGTCTCGGGCTTGCAGAAAAGCACCACATCGTCCGCGAACGTGGACATACGTTGCAGGGGACGTATTCCAGGCAGGTTTGCAAGCAACTGTCCTTCAACAGCACGCATGATCAGGAGCGTGAGCACCTCCATCGCCAACACAAAAAACATGGGGAGATCGGGTCCCCCTGTCTCAAACCACAAGCATGAACAAAGCTCTTTCCCGGAATACCATTTACTAATACTCTAGTGGTTGCAGTCTGGAAAAGGATAGCAATGCGTCTCCGAGAGATCTCGCTGAACCCCAAATGGCGCAGGACTTCAAAGAGAAAGGACCAAGAGAGGGTATCGAAGGCGCGAGAGATATCCAGCTTGAGCAACACACCTGAAGATCTGCTGGAGTTTATCTTGCGAGCAACTTGTCGAACAAGAATGAAATTATCGTGCAAATTCCTTCCTTTTATGAACGCAGATTGATTCATGCTGACGAGGTCTCCCAGCTTTGGCCGCAACCTGTTCGCGAGGATTTTGGAGCAGAGTTTAGATATGCTGTGCACTAAGCTGATCGGCCGAAAGTCTCCCACCTCAATCGCCTCCGGCTTCTTAGGGTTTAGCGTAATGAGTGCTTTGTTAAGCTTCCCAAAACCTCGGCCATCCCCCAAGAACAGTTTCAGGATTGCTGCCATAACGTCATGCTTGATAACCGGCCATGCCTTCTGAAAAAACGCAGCACAGAAACCATCCGGCCCTGGCGCACGATCTGATGGTAGCTCCTTGATGACTCCCCAGACTTCCTCTTCCGAGGGCAACTCATCTAGCTCGTGTAGATCAAAACGTGGAAGTCCAAGCTGATTAAGATCAATTGCATGCTCGCGATTATGAATATCTCCCAGCAGCGACCTGTAGGTGTTGTAGAAAGCCTCTTCTTTCCTTCCCTGATTTGTGTGTATCACTCCGTCGACCCTAACCGCTGGTATGAAGGTTCTGGCTCTCTTTCCGTTCGCGATGGCGTGGAACAGTTTAGTGTTTGCGTCGCCATCCTTTAGCCATCTCACTCTGGCCCTCTGTCTAGCTATCGTGCGCTCCAGAGAAGAGAGACCCAGCAACGTTAGCTTCAGGTTCCTGTGTAACCAAGCTTCTCCATCAGAAAGCAGTCGTTCTTCTTGCGCCTTATCGAAGCGCAGTATGACCGCATGTGCCATTGCGATTTGCAGTTTCACATTGCCAACACGTCTCTCTCCCCAAGACTGCAGATGCTTTGCTGTGTTGCGCAGCAGCGTATCAAGCCTACGATATGGATCTACAATGCGGTCATCGCAGACCCAACCCTCCTTGACAGCATCCTCAAATCCCTCCAGCTTGGTCCAGAACATCTCAAATTTGAACCGCCTAGCTGGCCTCGCAACCGCATTCAGCGAGAGGTGGAGTGGGGCGTGGTCCGAGACTAAAGAGGATAAAGCTTGCAGGATACAGTTAGGGTGCATCAGATCCCAATCGACCGAAACAAGCGCACGGTCGATCCGAGTCATGGTTGGTGCCGCTCTCCCATTGCTCCACGTATATTGTCTCCCATGCATATAAAGATCTTTCAACTCCAAGTCACTCACAAACTCTCTGAACTTTGCCATCATGTTCTTGTTGAGATTGGTGTTATTCTTCTCGGACGCCCTCAAAATCATGTTGAAATCACCGATTAATAGCCACGGCCCCGGGCAAAGAGACCTCCTCTCCACCAACTCCTGCATAAACTGGATCTTGTCCTCATTGCTTTGGGTCCGTACACACCCATGATCCACCACGTGCTGCCATTTCTGGCGTGCACCTCTCCAGTTATAGCGTGAGTGTCGCAACTGATGTGCTTCACATCAAGAACTGACATGTTCCAAGCTAGGAGGATGCCTCCCCTAGTTTCCACCGCCGGCAAATAAGCAAACCCATCAAACGATGGGCCAAGGCATTGCATTACAGTGTAGCGATCAATGACCGCTAATTTTGTCTCCTAGATACACACTAAATTGACACTAATGGAATCGAAAAACTCCCTAACTGCATCTTTCCTAGCAGGATCATTCAAACCCCTGCCATTCCAACTCCCTAGCTCAATGTTACAATCCATAAAACCTGAAGAAAAAGACTCCAGCAGGTGCGGCGCAGCTATTGCACCCGCACCTCCACCGCCATCCCACGGATGGCCCTCTCTGGATCAGAGACTCCTGGCATCTTCTTGCCAAACACCCCGGCAAGGACTCGCAGCTGCTGCTTGCGTAGCGGGGAGTCGAACAACGCGCGGAAGCCACGCAGATGGTCTTCGCTAACCACAAGGTCTCCCGTCGTGATGCCAAGCGCGTTCAGCAGCACAGTGTCAGCCGCCGAGGCTTTGCGGCTCTTCCTCGCCGTGGCCGGTGTCGGAGGCGGCGCCGCCAAGTTGCTCCTGGTTGATCTCCTTGGTGTAAACGGCTCAGCCTCGGCCCTGAGACGCGAGGACTCCACCTCACAAAGGAGAGGTGGTGCCAAGGTTTTGAGGATCAATGCATAGAAACTCTTGATGTTCATCAGCTCCACGCCTACGGGGCTCGCAACCGCCGTTTCTGCCTCTTCTTGCTCTTGTTGGGCAGGATACTTGAGTTTGCTATGTCGCTCAGAAGCCCATCCACCAGTGGGCTTGCTCGGGTTTCGTGGGCCGACACGTCAGCAGTGAGAGAAATCTGGAAGTAATCCTCACGGGTTGAGCTCTCAGGTTGTGGCCCCACCTGGCGGTGGGAGGTTTCCTTGTTGGGCGCGCAAACCTCCGTCTCTGCGCCACGACAAGACCCAAAGCTCTG
Source organism: Poa pratensis (assembly GCA_947311845.1). Lineage (NCBI taxonomy): Eukaryota > Viridiplantae > Streptophyta > Magnoliopsida > Poales > Poaceae > Poa > Poa pratensis. The sequence goes on from CAMZMU010000067.1 coordinate 19,579,805, forward strand.
TGTGGGATCCTGTGGTGATTCTGTACCCACACCGGGATTGGCAACCACTAAATCCCCCTCCTCGAGAAGGTGCTCATTGCCCAGTTCGTCCTCCACGGCACTGGAACAGCTTTTGTCCCCGCAGTTGTCTCCTTTGACCTGGTCCGCCCTGCAGCGGAAGCAGCGCCACAGCCTGGCACACCAACTGGCGACTTCCCATTGCCACGGACTGGAGTCCTGGCCGTCTCCGCCAGCTTTGGACCAGCACGCTCCTGTCCCCGCTTGTCTCCATTCTCCTTGGGATCAGAAAAAGTGTTTTCTGCCCCCACCACTTACGCCTCCATTTGCTTGTATGCCACAGGGGCGGCAGCTTTACCACCCGCTCCAGAGACAACGACCGGAGCCCTCGGGGACACCAAGCACGGACGGGAAACTGGCGCCACGTGTCTGCCCATCCAGCCCTCCATTGGTGGTAGCTACCAATCCAACGGCGGAGCAAGCACCTCCCTGTACGAATGGTTGCCAGCCCCGCCACCAGCACCGCCCGCGCCGCCGCCTGCGCCGGCACCGCGGCGATCCGGCACTCCCCTCTGCCAATGAAGACGCCGCAGCGACCTGTCACTGCCGGGGGAGCTCGGAGGACTGGGGAGGCCACTCTGATCACTGTCCGATGAGCCGTGCATCACCCAAGCCTCGTTCCTCGGCGTACTCTCCTCCACTCCCTCGACATGGATCAAGACTCTGTAGCGCAGCGTGGCCGCCTCCTCACGAGGCCTCACCAGCGGAGGCTGCGAGACTCAACCGAGAACTCACACGCCGGAGATGGCGGGTCCGCCTCATCCTCCGGCTCCGGGATGACCAGCGTGCGCGCGGTAGGGATGAACTCCAAGTTGTCAGTCCACGCACTGAGCCGGAACAGAGCAAGGTCATCACGAGAGCCCGTAGCCGGCGCCACGGACTCAACAATGCAGGACGTGCCCAACAGCTCCTCAGCGATCTCACGTTCCCAAGCATGCGCCGGGACACCCTCCAGGACCAAGTGCTCCTTGGAACGCATGGTGACCCCGGTGGCTTGGGCTTGTCTAATCCACTGCCTGCAGCGGAACTTGCAGCCGCGATGCTCCAGAGCGGGTAGCGCCAAGACAGCGTTGCGATGCTCCGCCGTGTCGATGACCACCAAGAAGTCCTCCGGCAGGTAATCATGCACCATGAAGCAACCCTCCGGGATGCTGGCCTTGACCGCCACCGCTTCCCGCACGAACTCCTTAGAAACCACTGGACGATTACCGCTAACACACACCACTAGCGCGAACTGCAATCGCCGCTCCAAAGCGCACATCCTCGGCGAGCGCCGAACTACGCAGAGGGGAGCGTCCGCCAGGGGCTCCCACGACTCCACAGCAGGGGGGCCGCCTGAACTTCCCGGCGCGGCGGTCTGGCTTCGGGGGCACGGCGAGGCTGCGGAGGCGGCCGTTGAGGTTGCGCGGCCGAAAAGCCACCAGCTTGACGCCGAGGGTGGGACGGGTCGCCCAGGCCGCCCGTAAAGGTCCCAGCTTGACGGCGAGGGTGAGACGGGTCGCCGAGGCCGAGCACGCGGTGCCCCGGCAGGCCCATCCGCGGCGCCTCCTGGGGCGAGCGGCGCGCCATCTTGGCAAGCGCAGCACGACGGAGCTCGTCCTCCGACGAAGGACTCCGCGGCTGATACGTCTCCAACGTATCCATAATTTCTGCTGTTCCATGCTTATATTATACCATTTGCTACATGTTTTATATACACTTCATATCACTTTTATGCATTTTCTGGGACTAACCTATTAACAAGATGCCACAGTGCCAGTTCCCTGTTTTCTGCTGTTTTTGGTTTCAGAAAGTTACTTCTGGAAATATTCTCGGAATTGCACGAAACAAAAGGCCAAGTCCCTATTTTTCCAGCACGTACACGGAGTCCGAAGGAGAGACGAAGGAGCCACGAGGTGGCCAAACCACCTGGCGGCGCGGCCCACCCGCCGCGCCAGCCTGTGGTTTGGGCCCCTCGGGGGTCCGCCGACATCGCCCCTTCGCCTATTTATTCCCCGAGACGTGAAAACCCTAAAACACCGAGCCTTTCATCCAGAACATATTCGCTGCCGCCGCCGTCGTCAACCCTAACTCGGGGGGTTTCTGAAGCTCTTCCCGGCACCCTGCCGGAGAGGGGAATCATCACCGGAGGGCTCTACATCGCCATGCCCGCCTCCGGAGTGATGCGTGAGTAGTTCATCCTTGGACTATGGGTCCATAGCAGTAGCTAGATGGTTGTCTTCTCCACTTGTGCCATCATGTTTAGATCTTGTGAGCTGCCTATCATGATCAAGATCATCTTATTGTAATGCTACATGTTGTGTTTGCTGGGATCTGACTTATATTGATACCTATGTGGAGCTGAATATTATATTATCATGTCTATGTCATTTGTGATCTTGCATGCTCTCCGTTACTTGTTGAAGCCTTGGCCAAGTGAATACTTGTAACTCCAAGAGGGGGTATTTATGCATGATAGTTGGGTTCAACCTCTATTTAACCTGGGATAGTGACAGCAAGTTCTAAGGTTGTAGATGTGTTGTTGCCACTAGGGGTAAAACAGCAATGCTTTATTCAAGGATGAATGTATTGTTTACATTACGCACATTACTTAATGCAATTGTCTGTTGCTTGCAACTTAATACTGGAAGGGGTACGGATGTTAACCGGAAAGTGGACTATTTAGGCATAGATGCATGCTGGATAGCGGTCTATGTACTTTGTCGTAATGCCCAAATGAATCTCATAGTAGACACCACAGCTCACACATGCATGTTATATGCACTTATCAATTGTCAATTGCCCAGCTGTAATTTGTTTACCCAGCATGTTAGTTATCTTATTGGAGAGACACCACTAGTGAACTGTGGACCCCGGTCCATTCTTTTACATCTGAAATACAATCTACTGCAATCATTGTTCTCTACTGTTTTATGCAAACAAACATCATTTCCATTCGATACGTTTAACCCTTTGTTTTCAGCAAGCCGGTGAGATTGACAACCTCACTGTTAAGTTGGGGCAAAGTAATTTGATTGTGTTGTGCAGGTTCCACGTTGGCACCGGAATCCCTGGTGTTGCGCCGCACTACACTCCTTCACCAACACCTTCGAAGCAAACCTCGTTTTCCTACTGGTTCGATTAAACCTTGGTTTCATACTGAGGGAAAACTTGCTGCTGCACTCATCATACCTTCCTCTTGGGGTTCCCAACTGACGTGTGACGTACAAGCATTGTTTCTGGCACTGTTGCCGGGGAGATATTCCCTCGTCAACTTAGAGCACCAACACGTTTTCTGGCGCCGTTGCCGGGGAAAACCGAATTGCTTCTGCAAGGGGAGTCTCTCACACCCAATCTTTTACTTTGTTATTTGTCTTGCTTAGTTTATTTTTATTTAGTCTTGTTTGCTCTCTTTATCAAAAACACAAAAAAATTAGTTCCTTTTTATTTCGAATTACTATTATGACTAGTTGTTTTCAATGTCTTATCTCTATGAAACTGGGTCTCGTTATAAGAATTACCGCTTCTCTCCAAAAGGAAAACATCTATGGGAACAAATAAGAAGATTGAATGGTTTTGCTAAGAACTTGTGTTCTACATATGATGAATCCTACTGCTTTAATGAATCTCTTTGCTATAGAAGGCACAAACATCTCCCTTTCCAATGTGAGTATACTGATAATGAAACCTTGGCTGCCTATGCTAAAGGAAACTATGATTTTGGTAATCTTGAACAAATTGAAGAGTTTATTGTTTTTAAGGGTGCCCTTGAAATTAGTTCTTATCTTGAACATAAAACTGATGCCCCTTATAAATCTGAATGTATTGCCATACTTAAATATTGTTGTGATACCTACAAGGATAATAATTCTTACATTACTGAACATCTTGAGAGGATGTTTCCTCAAAAAGATGAAACTTGTGCCTTGCAGGAACCTGAGGAAGAGGAAATTGCTGAAACTGTGATCTCATTGGATGAAAAAGAGGAGGAGAGTGAAGAACAAAAGGAGGATCTACCTTCTAATGACAGTAACTCTTCAACTCTTACACTATTTAATTGCCCTCCATGCCTACCTAAGGAGGAAGAGTGTTATATTGTTGAATGCCATGATTCTTTTGAAATATCTCCTTTTGATAAATTTTACGTAACAAGCTCCTTGACTCAAGAAAACGAAATTTCAGAAATAAAACAATGGCTCCCTAATGCTATATATGATAATGCTCTTGATGATGGTCCTATATTGCCTAATGATATTTATTATACTACTATTGTCAAAAGTGGGTTTAATGACCCCACTGTTTTTGAACTTAATAAAAATTATGTGTTTGTAGATCATGAAAAGCATGCTTTATGTGATAGTTATATAGTTGAGTTTGTTCATGATGCTACTGAAAGTTATTATGAGAGAGGAAAATATGGTTGTAAAAGTTTTCAAGTCACTAAAACACCTCTCTTTATGTTGAAAGTTTTGAAGTTGTACTTGTTTCATCTTTCTATGCTAGTTGCTTTATGCTTCAATAATTTATTTTGTTACAAGGTTCCCTTGCATAGAAAGTGGGTTAGACTTAAATGCGTTTGATATTTGCCTCTTGATGCTCTCTTTTGTTTTTCAAGTTCTATTCCTATGAGAGCATCATTAAAATCTTTTAGCCTAGCTAAAGGCATTAAAGAAAGCGCTTTAGGGAGGCAACCCTTTATCTTTTATTTTTAGTTTTTCTCAAGGAGTTTTGTTACTTCTGTAGCAACTCCTTTGTATCTTTATTTTATCGCAATGTTGTGCCAAGTAAAGTTCTATATTGAAAGTTGATGCAAGATTTGGATTTCTGCGCAGTGACAGATTTTTAGCTGTCACGGATTTGAGCTTATCTCCCTGTAGAAAATTCAAAAAATTCTGAAAAAATCACGCATATTCCTGAGATATGTACGCAACTTTCATTATTTTAGGCCAGATCCATCTGAGCAACTTAAGTGCCTCGAAAAAATTCGTCATTCCAGACTGTTCTGTTTTTGACAGATTCTGCCTTTTGTTTTGCATTCGCTCTTTTACTGTGTTTGTGTGGATTTCTTTGCTCCACAAAGCATTGGTGGCTGTAGCTAATGTCCAGAAGCTTTGGGATTGATTGTATCATTACAGAATATGAGAATTTTTGATTATGCACTAACCCTCTAATGAGAACTGTCTTGAGTTTGGTGTGAAGGAAGTTTTCAAGGATCAAGCGAGAAGGGTGATATTATGTGATCAAGAAGAGTGAAAAGCCTAAGCTTGGGGATGCCCCCGTGGTTCATCCCAACCATATTCAGAGAGACTCAAGCGTCTAAGCTTGGGGATGCCCAAGGCATCCCCTTCTTCATCAACAAACTTATCAGGTCATCTCTAGTGAAACTATATTTTAATTCTTTCACATCTTATGCGCTTTACTTGGAGCGTCTGTGTGTTTTTATTTTTGTTTTTGTTTGAATAAATTCGGATCCTAGCAATCCTTGTGTGGGAGAGAGACACGCTCCGCTTTTTCATGTGAATACTCATGTTCTTCACTTATATTTGTTGAGTATTCTTAACTAGCTACTGCAGTGCTTTTAGCTCCTGTTTTTCATGCATCTCTTCGAGCTGTTAGCACTTGTTTATAAATACTCTCTTGCTGCATTATATTATCATTTGGAGAGTTTATGTTTAAATAAATTGATTGGTGTTTGTTTGGAAGAAAGAAAATGCTACATGTAGTAGTTGGTATTGGAAAAGACATATGCATTCTTGTAGATCATTGTCTTGTTTTGATTTGATGCTTTGCAATTGTTTTGAGCTCTCAAGTAGATCATGTTTAAGCTCTTGCATCATGTAGTTAAAGCCTAGTAGTGGAGAACTACCGTAGAGCTTGTTGAGACTTGGGATGCATATTTGTTCTCTCTAAGGTCTAGATATTTTCTGGTAAAATGTTTGAGCAACAAGGAAGACAGTGTAGAGTCTTATAATACTTGCAATATGTTTTTATGTGATTCTTGCTGTACCGGTTTATACTTGTGTTTGCTTCAAACAACCTTGCTAGCCTAAACTCTGTACTGAGAGGGAATGCTTCTCGTGCATCCAAAACTTGAGCCAAAACCCATGCCATTTGTGTCCACCATACCTACCTACTATGTGGTATTTCCTGCCATTCCAAGTAAATATTTCATGTGCTACCTTTAAACTATTCAAAACTTTATTACTCCTTATTTGTGTCAATGTTTTATAGCTCATGAGGAAGTATGTGGTGTTTTATCTTTCAATCTTGTCATTTACTTCTGACAGACTTTCACCTGGACTAGTGGCATATACATCCGCTTATCCAATAATTTGCAAAAAGAGCTGGCAACGGGGTGCCCAGCCCCAATTAATTACAACTTTCATTAATAATTCTCTTCACATGTTTTGCCCTGATTTATCAGTAAGCAACTTAATTTTGCAAATAGACACTCCTCCATGGTATGTGAATGTTGGAAGGCACCCGAGGATTCGGTTAGCCATGGCTTGTGTAAGCAAAAGGTTGGGAGGAGTGTCATCTATAAAGAAACTAAAATACATGTGTAAACAAAAGAGAAGAGGGATGATCTACCTTGCTGGTAGAGATAACGTCCTTCATGGGAGCCGCTCTTGAAAGTCTGGTTGACAAGGGGGTTAGAGTGCCCACTACCATTCGTTGACAACAACAAACACCTCTCAAATACTTATTTTGTGCTCTCTATATGCTTTCGAAAACTTAAAAAGCTCTAGCACATGATTTAATCCCTGCTTCCCTCTGCGAAGGGCCTATCTTTTACTTTATGTTGAGTCAGTTTACCTACTCCTTTCTATCTTAGAAGCAAACACTTGTGTCAACTTTGTGTGCATTGATTCTTACATATTTACTTATTGCACTTGTTATATTGCTTTATGTTGACAACTATCCATGAGATATACATGTTACAAGTTGAAAGCAAATGCTGAAACTTAATCATCCTTTGTGTTGCTTCAATGCCTTTTACTTTGAATCTATTGCTTTATGAGTTACCTCTTATGCAAAACTTTTTGATGCTTGTCTTGAAAGTACTATTCATGAAAAGTTTTTGCTTATATGATTCATTGTTTACTCTTTATCTATTTGTTAGCAAACTATAGATCATTGCTTTGAGTCACTTCATTCATGACATGAGCCTTGCAATATATTGATCAAGATTGTGTGAAAGCATGTCTCCTCAGAAATTATTTGTTGTTATCGTTTTACCTACTCGAGGACGAGTAGAACTAAGCTTGGGGATGCTTGATACGTCTCCAACGTATCCATAATTTCTGCTGTTCCATGCTTATATTATACCATTTGCTACATGTTTTATATACACTTCGTATCACTTTTATGCATTTTCTGGGACTAACCTATTAACAAGATGCCACAGTGCCAGTTCCCTGTTTTCTGCTGTTTTTGGTTTCAGAAAGTTACTTCTGGAAATATTCTCGGAATTGCACGAAACAAAAGGCCAGTCCCTATTTTTCCAGCACGTACACGGAGTCCGAAGGAGAGACGAAGGGAGCCACGAGGTGGCCAAACCACCTGGCGGCAGGCCCACCGCCGCGCCAGCCTGTGGTTTGGGCCCCTCGGGGGTCCGCCGACATCGCCCCTTCGCCTATTTATTCCCCGAGACGTGAAAACCCTAAAACACCGAGCCTTTCATCCAGAACATATTCGCTGCCGCCGCCGTCGTCAACCCTAACTCGGGGGGTTTCTGAAGCTCTTCCCGGCACCCTGCCGGAGAGGGGAATCATCACCGGAGGGCTCTACATCGCCATGCCCGCCTCCGGAGTGATGCGTGAGTAGTTCATCCTTGGACTATGGGTCCATAGCAGTAGCTAGATGGTTGTCTTCTCCACTTGTGCCATCATGTTTAGATCTTGTGAGCTGCCTATCATGATCAAGATCATCTTATTGTAATGCTACATGTTGTGTTTGCTGGGATCTGACTTATATTGATACCTATGTGGAGCTGAATATTATATTATCATGTCTATGTCATTTGTGATCTTGCATGCTCTCCGTTACTTGTTGAAGCCTTGGCCAAGTGAATACTTGTAACTCCAAGAGGGGGTATTTATGCATGATAGTTGGGTTCAACCTCTATTTAACCTGGGATAGTGACAGCAAGTTCTAAGGTTGTAGATGTGTTGTTGCCACTAGGGGTAAAACAGCAATGCTTTATTCAAGGATGAATGTATTGTTTACATTACGCACATTACTTAATGCAATTGTCTGTTGCTTGCAACTTAATACTGGAAGGGGTACGGATGTTAACCGGAAAGTGGACTATTTAGGCATAGATGCATGCTGGATAGCGGTCTATGTACTTTGTCGTAATGCCCAAATGAATCTCATAGTAGACACCACAACTCACACATGCATGTTATATGCACTTATCAATTGTCAATTGCCCAGCTGTAATTTGTTTACCCAGCATGTTAGTTATCTTATTGGAGAGACACCACTAGTGAACTGTGGACCCCGGTCCATTCTTTTACATCTGAAATACAATCTACTGCAATCATTGTTCTCTACTGTTTTATGCAAACAAACATCATTTCCATTCGATACGTTTAACCCTTTGTTTTCAGCAAGCCGGTGAGATTGACAACCTCACTGTTAAGTTGGGGCAAAGTAATTTGATTGTGTTGTGCAGGTTCCACGTTGGCACCGGAATCCCTGGTGTTGCGCCGCACTACACTCCTTCACCAACACCTTCGAAGCAACCTCGTTTTCCTACTGGTTCGATTAAACCTTGGTTTCATACTGAGGGAAAACTTGCTGCTGCACTCATCATACCTTCCTCTTGGGGTTCCCAACTGACGTGTGACGTACAAGCATTGTTTCTGGTGCTGTTGCCGGGGAGATATTCCCTCGTCAACTTAGCGCTAGCAGCGGCCGCTTGCACTCCTCCGCCACATGGCTCTCCACACGACAATGAGCACAGACGACCTTGTTGGTGCACTCGGCCTTGCGGTGCCCCGGCTGGTAGCACTTGAAACAGAGACCATGCAACTCCGGCGGAACGGGATCACGCGAGGGCCCTTCCTCCGCGCGCCTTTCCTGGCGACGCCGCCACATCGACTTGCGCGACGGCCTTGGCAGCTCCCACGGAGCCTGGATCTGACCCACCTCAGGAGTCGGCTGCGCCAGCCTTGACTCAACCTCCGGCGACTCACGGCCAGAGGACTCGTCGGAGAGGCCCATGCCAGACACCGCCAGACGCTCGCCGCTCCGGCGGAGCTCTAGGGGCGCCGACGGGGGACTCGAACCGACTCTCTGCCACTGGAGAACTCTCTCAACACGTTGCCTCGAGCCACCCGAAAAGGAGGGGGAGCCCGCCATGGGACAAGGAGGGAGCGCGCCAGCAACAAGGCGAGCGCCGGCACGGGGAAGGTGGGCGCCGAGGCCGGAGTGGCCGGCGGCGAATCTAGAAGCGGCGGGCGGGAGCCAGCCTACCTACCTACGCGAGAGCCTTTACTCCCAATCCGAGGTGAAATATTCACCGTTTATTAAATTCTTAATCTATCTCATAGACAAAACTTTAATAAGACACTTTCCGACCTTTTATTTAAAACTCTTTTAAATCTTTATTTACACAAGATATATATTTTTGAATTCGGCCTAGCCTTATTCAACAAATATAATATCAGCTCCCACTGTCTTTTTTAAGTCCTTTCGATTTATATAATGAAACGAATAAAATTCTTGATTCATTAATACGACTGACTTCAAACACTCATAATATAATTATCTAGATTATTCTCATAATCCAAGCGAATTACATTCAGCAATTAACTTGCTACCTTAGTCCAATAGCAGCATCAAGCAATTGATATGATTAGTTTTGCAATTTCTCACTATCATTTTTTCGTCCTTGATAAAACTATTTTAATCAAGACTAGCTCTATGAATATTAGATATTCACATCTGTCTTTTCTTTATGAAATATTCATGTCCTGTGATTTTTCATCACATCCAAACTACTCTCAAGATTAAATCTTGGAGCTACATGAATTTTCTTGAACTCCTTTATGACATATACCGTCATTTATGAGAATTCTTTATTATGTTTGTAATTGTTTTGCTTTTAATCATGTTCCTGGACTTCTTAATAATTCAACCACTAGGTGATTTAATCATTAAATTCCTCACATGATAATCATCTTAATACTTAATTCGAATCATGTATGCCATACATGTATTCCTAGAAAAAGAAATGATATGGAAAACATTTGCATGTTGCTCCTTTCATTCTAACACTTGTCCAAAAGACTCCTAGTCTTAATTTAGTATTTTGATTTCCACTCTCTCTTCATTAGAAGACACTTTTCTCCAATTCTAAAGTCAACAAGCTTTCAGAATTTTGTGTGGAAAACAACTGCCAATATAATACTTTGGACTTTCCCTTTATGCAAAACATTTATTCAATTCGAATCCATACTTAGAATCACAATTGAAAAACTTGGAACTTTTTATCAAAATAACTCTAGTTAAAATTGATATAGGCCCCCTGGATACAAACAAAATAATCTATTTATTTTAGTTTGTAATTTGGAATTCTATTTCACATCACATCAGAACAAGACCTTTTGTTTTAATTATTATAACATTTCCTTTTAATCTTTATCTTGCAAAAGATTTTATTACCATGATAATTTCGAATGATCAAAATTCATCATGAGTAATTTGACTAAGAAAGCTTTCTTTCGTCAACAATGTTACAATAATTTATTAAGTCCTTTTCTTTAACTTCATCAAATACCTTTGATTACTTTATTTTGATTCTCACCCTCTCCCACTGAATTATATGAAATATTGCAACTTCAATAATTTCATTAATATGCAACTTCATATTAAATCTTCAATAGAATCGAATTAATGGGTAGATTCCACTCCTTTATGTAAATTTAGAAATCTACCAGTGCCTAGCACTCTGCCAATTTCGAATCTACCAAATGCCCAACATTTTGTGAATTTCGACTTTCATTAAATGCCTAGCACTTTATGAATTTCGAATTTCTCTAAGTGTCCATCACTTTTGTGATTTTTAGTTTTATCGATTTAATTTTAGAGATAACTTTAAGAGTCTCGAAGAGAACCAACGAAAAGTGTAACTCTAAACTTAAAGATTAAACCAACTTTATTATTACTCAAAACTTTAAGTAATATCTTGAATAAAAACAATAAAGACTTAACAAACAAAACTTTAATGACATATTACAATAAAGAAGATCATTAAACCGAATTCACAAAAGGTGAACTCCTTCACATACTTTATAATTCGAACACAAATTTGTTCCAGGAATATAAAATATTCATTACAAAATGATCGAACTGAAAATAACTCTTATTTAAAGTCCTAGTGTAAATCTTCTTCATTGACTTGGAATGTAGGCATAGTGGTGATCATGGCGCCAAGGGTGCCTTCTTTTTCCACTTCCTCCACTTCCTTCCAACTCTCTTGCATCTTTTCCTTTTCATATTGCGATCATGCAACATGAAAAATTTCAGTATTAAATACCAAATATATTCAAGCCGAGAATATGTCAATAACTTGTGTATAATTCTTATACCTTTTGTGGACTTGCCACTGGTCTTGCAAGAAGGATGCTGTCATCAAATGATGCATATAGATATCCAACTCAGCTGACAAGAGCATTTCAAAGACTTCCTTGACTGTCTTCTCCACTTCCATCATTTCATAACAAGCCACAAAAGCATAGTAGTATGATGGTAGGGATCTCAGAAGTGTGTCAACTGCTTGATTTTCTGGAACTGGTTGCCCAATATCCTCAAGCTTCCTTAGTATCTTGCAGAACTTAGCCTTGTGCTCCTCATCGAGCCTCCGCTCAATAGTTTGCACGCTCTAAGTTCCCCATTGAATTTGTAGCTAGCATGATATAACTGGAAATATAACCGAGCTTTCAACGCTTCCATGAGACGGAAGGGGCGATAGTATAGATAACAATCGCTAAGATTGGGACTTATTCTGTCAAGCATCACCAAACTCACTTGATACTCATCTTTCTCCATAGGAGAATAGTCATCTTCTAACTCTGGAACAGGAGTGTCCAGCGCATGCTCTAACTCGTGTCTCCTGAGATGTTCTCTCAGTCTGTGAAGCCAATCAACAAAGATCACGCTTCCCGCAGTCAACTTTCCTAACAACTCATCCTCATGCACTTTTTCAACGGGATCCATTTTCTGCAACAAAACAAGTTTATTTAGACTCATAGTTTATTACTAATTTTAATGCACTACTTTAACTCAATTAAATTGAATCTAAGATATGCTCCCACTAAGCCCAACAATCTTCACGATTGGCGCTAAGTGATTCAGGACCCGATAACCCGACGAAACAAGCATGGATACATGACATGTCACGTGAACGACCGATAGGCACTATGCCAGTTGTAGTAGCTACAACTCCTGTTCGTCTTTCGACATGCGTGTTCCGAACTCATAACTTGTTATGCTAGGACTTCAAGACAACCAACCGATGATGCTGCTGGAACGGTTCGCGCCCGCCTCCCAAACCCTTGGCCTACATGACTTGTGGATACATAGCGCCGGGGACAAGCGCCTGGTTTGAAGGTGCTACAGTTGGAAGAACACAATCTCCTTGATATTTTACTTGAGGATTCACCCTAATAAACGACTACTACGCAATCAAGGTGAAACAACAAAGGATAAACATCACAGGCAATAAATAATAATTCACGTGCTCTGGTATAGCCTTTTTGTTGTTCTTCGGAAGTTCTTGACGCTCGTCCTTGAGGATCACCATCTTCATAATTCCCGGTCACAGCAAAAATTTCTGAGGGAAAATTGCCGTAGTCGAGAACTCGCCAAGTACTCGTCGCCAACATACCGCCGGCGCCTACTCCCGGTTCTCCACGACGAACTCTTCCTCGCTTGTTTGTCGATGACGAACTCGATCAATTGTTTTGGCTTCCACCATTATGTTAGGACACCGTAACAAAATAGCTATACCAAAACACATGCACACAATCCTGCAAAACCAAGTTAGATGCTTCTAACGTTTGTTTGCAAGTTTTACGTGGCCTCGTAGCATCTACGGAAGAACGTCACTACCTACGAACTGAGCACGTTTAGGCTAGTTGCTAGATTAACTTTGCGGGTGAGTGAGATCCCAACATTATGAAAACGTTGCGAACCCCACTTAAGCGATCGCACTGCGCGTGGCCCCCGTGAGATGTCCAACCCTCATGCCCCATTATACAACAATATCCACAACTATAGGTATAGACCCGAAGTTACTGAAGCACTTCGTTGGCGCCGACAGGCATACTAGGAGCAGCTGGAAGGTCCGCGGATTGCCAGAAGTTCGTAAGATCTTGCCTATGCCACGATGGAATATGAAGTATAACTTATTGGGAAGCAACTAAAATAAACTTAGTGCAAGAACCATGCAATGCCCGCACCAACTTGTGCTCTAGATCAAATCATATCTACACATAGATCGGCTCTGATACCACTATTGGGTTGCGGTAAAACTTTAAAAAAAATCGTAACCTTGACGCCAAGATCTATTCTATGAAGATATGTTACACCCCATAATGCTAGATCTAGAATACTTACAAACACAATTGCAGAAGATCTTGTGTTTGTCGAAATAGATGTTGGTGAAGCCTGATGAAGAATCTCACGTCCACGCCGGGAGGTGAGATTGTTGCCTGTTTGTCGACGAGGAGCTACTTGCGCAGCCCCGCTCTAACAGTATCCACACGTACACCGCGCCAACCCGACAACACGTTCGCCGCCTAGAGCTACTAGCACCGTCGAAGCGAGACCGCCTTTTGGCGTAGTTTAGGTGGTAGATCTAATCAACTTGATTAGATCTATATGAGAGGATTAGAGATGTCTAATTCTCAACACATGAGATCTACTAGAGAGAGATAGCCACGGAGGCAATATCGTTATCTTAACCATGGGGTTGGGAGGTTTATATAGTAGGCCAAGGGTAGGGAGACTTGGAGGAGGAGGCAAAACCTCCCCCAAGTGGTGTGCCGGTCCTAAGAGGAGGAGTCCTCCTCCTAGTCCAACCCCTTCCCCAAGTCGGATTGGGAGGAGGACTCCTCCCTCCCCACCGCCTCAACCTAGTGGGCTTGGCCCACTAGGGTTTCAGCCAAGGGGGCCCACCCGCCCCACTTGGGGGTGCGGCTGCCTTGTGGGCCCCATGGGCCCACTTGGCAGCCCCCTTGGTGGTGGGCCCAAATAAACTCCTTTATTTAATATTTTCCAATTTAAATAAATAAATAATTATTTTGTCTAATTAATTCCTCCTTGAATATTTCCTTTTACAGAAAATTCCCGGAATTAATTACTTATCATATAAACATATTTACATGATCCGGGATACCCAGTATCCGCCGACAAAACCCTCGGAATAATATTTCCCTCTTATATAAACCTTCGGAATAAATACGATAGTGATAGAAACAATTCCTATCACCCCGGGACATTAGATGTCCGCCTTCTCTCTAATTCAAAACTTCACCGGAACAAGTTCCTGTGACATCGGAGCTACTCCGATACTATCTCATTACCACTTAGACTACAACTTTATTCTCTCAGTAAAAGATTGACTCACAGCTTAAGTGTGTGACCCGAAAGGTTCGGTAAATACAAAGACATGTCCAGGAGCTTACCAGACAATAACCAGCATTGGGACCTAGATGGCCGTACTGGCTCCGTGTGTTCACGAGTGAACGACAGAACCTGTGTGTTACTCATTACGCTAATCCCCTTACGTACACGATACCAATGATATCTCGAGATTGAGACAATGTGCTCTAATATGATTAAACCCTTTAATCATAACACATGTAATTCTCGTACCAATATCATTCTCTTTTCTCATTCCGTATTTATATTGTCCCGTGATTAATCACGCTGTGTCTGGCCAGACGATTGAGTGACAATAATAATACTGAGATGGCCTAGAGGATGTATCTCTCAATTGTCTAGAGGAATAAGTGCCATTCTCGAATAATCTCTGTTCCAACACATTATCCTAGTCCACGCCCAAAAGTCACCGTTATGGTCCCCAGTACGGCCGGACGTTAGGTGACAATCAAAGCATGAGTGTCGAATAAGCGGTCACCAGATATTCTCAGGGCAAAGGAATACAACTAATGAAAACTAAACATATGATCAATTGCTACCTTCATCGTTGACGATTAGTCTCTTAGCAAGATCATACAATGGGTCCGTTCAGTACTATTATCATTCCGATAACAAACTCCTATAGGTGTGTGACTTATACTAAGTCCATGACCAGGAAAACATGATCCTCAAACAACAAGATAGGCTAGTCTTAGAGACAAGACCAGGAACACTTTTACTTGTTCGTATCTCTACACCTGTATTGGAGGTTTTCATCTTGAACACGTTGTATTTGCTATTCAAGTGCCCAATACAGTTATAACATAAAGATATAAACATTAATAATAAACTTGGAGATAAATAATAACTAAATTATTATTGTCTCTAGGACATATCTCCAACATGCACACCTAATTGGGCCAAACCCCGGAGGGAAGGCCCAAGAAGGGGGCCAGCCGTACCCCAAAGGGAAGGAGGCGGGTGGGCCAAGGCGTGGGGCCCATGGCAACGACGGCAGGCCGGCCGCACCCCCTCTCCCCTCTCTTTTGTTTAGTCCCCTCATGGGGAGCTAAGAAGAGGGGCACCCCTCTCCCCCTAATAAATAGCGGGGCATATTAATTATTTGTATTTAATAATTTCTCAATCATTGTGGCGTCCCCCTCCATGCACTTTCTCCCTCTTCCTCTCCCGTAGTCCGTGGCCCCAAGTAAGGGATGCGTACGTGAGAGATTACTTCCCGCGGCACGCCGTCGTGCTGCGGGGATTCCACCTACTTCCGCAATCTCGGCTGGATCGGAGAGACCGGGAGTCGTCGTCAAGCACCGTACGTGTGCGAGTCCTCGGGGGTGCTGCACTTGTGGCGCTAGGAGCTTCGTCGTCACGCCAAGGTCGTCATCGCCGCGCCGGGATCTTCGCGACCCTGAGGTCGGCTACAAGTTCAACTACATCATCAACGTTCTCTTGAACGTAACGCTTTTCGGTCTACAAGAGGTATGTTACCGAAACCTTCCCGTTACCGCATTACTAATAGATATATCCTTGGTTAAGTTTTGGCGTACGTTAGTTAGATTTTTTTTTGTTTTCTGCTACAAACTCCTTCACTTTAGTAGGTTAAGTTTAAATTGATGATATGACGAGTTAAGTTACAGGGGCAAGTGATAGAGACTCTCTTATAAAGTGGCATTGGGGCTTTGTTGGGCTTTCTCCGAAAAAGTTCGTATGGTAATTTTTTTACAGGAATTGCATAGTACAAGTGAAGATTCCATCTCCCCGCTAAGTTCCCAGACAGGAGATTGGCAGACTCAGGCGGCTGACATCTGCCACATGGACAAAAACACAAGAAAATAAGAAGAATAGAAAATTGGATATAAAGTTATAAACACATATATAAAAGTAGTACCATTAACAGATTCCAAACTATAAGTTCTTTTATGGGAATAACATAGTAAAAGTGTAAGTTCACGGAGCAAAGATACGGAGATAAGCATACTCGAACGGCTGACATCTGCCACATGAACCAAAACACAAGTAAATAAGAAAAATAGGAAGAATTGGATATAATAAACACATAAAAGCAGTAACATTAAAGGATTCCAAACTAGTATAAGTTCTTTTATATATCACTGATTTGTTTTGTTTTTTGACTAAAATAGAATATCTCCCCTTAGCTAATATCTAGTTGGCTGCCATTTCGAAACCTGAGCACCGATCCTCGAAGGTGCACACAGCTCGAGTGCCGCTCCATCCATGTTTTCCTCGCCGGCGTCACCGCGCTCGTGCTCTACCTCGTGTACCGCCCCACCAGCCCGGCCTTCGCCGTGACCTCCATCGCCGTCTACTCCCTCTCCAACGTCGCCGGCCCCTCCGCGGGCGCGGGCGCGCCGCCCAACGCCGTCGCGGCGTCGTTCCAGTGCGCCCTCGTCATCCGCAACCCGAGCGGGCGGGCGTCCGCGCGGTACGACCGGCTGACGGCGTACGTGGTGTACCGCGGGGAGGCCATCACGGCGCCGGCGGAGATGCCGCCGCTGGTGCAGGACCCGGGCAGCGCGGTGGTGGTGGCGCCCGTGATCGGCGGCGCCCCCGTGCCCGTGTCGCCCGACACCGCGGCGGCCCTGGCCAACGACGTGTCGTACGGCGTCGTGTCGCTCCGGGTGGTGCTGCTCGGCCGCGTGCGGTTCGTGTCCGGGCCGTTCCGGAGGGGGTGGCGCTCCATGTACGCGCGCTGCGACCTGCTCGTCGGCGTCCGCAACCGCAAGGGCCCTGGCGTCGGCGCCGCCGGTGTCCCCGAGGCTCCTCTGCTAGGCAACCCTCCTGCGACGTCGATATGTGAGTGATACTATACTGGCCGGCCGGCGACTTGCCGGGGTCGCCGCTCGATCGCTGCTTGCGCGGTTGTTATATGATGGCATCAGACTCGGGCAAACGGCTTCATCTCCTGTGTGTATGCATACAGTTACTGTACATGTTTCATCTGCGTGGCTGCGTCTTGCATATGCAAGCATGCATGGATGCCACCGGCCTGCCAGTGTGTCCGGCCGCGTGCCCCCTTGCGTGTTGGTGCTTGTATGTCAAGTGTTACACGAATAACATGCAATGTCTATACGTACATAAGATCCTAGTCCATCTTGAATGACGAGTAAGCAGGAGGTATATAGTACTATATACGTAAGCTCCCATCTCCAAGTTCAGTTGGTGGCTGAACTCATCGGCTTATCCCATTGGCGGTTTGGAGTTTTCCTTTCCTCGGCGGCAAATCCTTGCTTTCGAGTAACGATATGCGCATCTGTGGGCCCAGAGCACTCCCCGCAGGCCGCAGCGCACGATTGAGATGGGCCGGGCTTTCCGCAGCGGGCCGTTTTGCAGCTTCACGAGGCTTTCCTTTCTTCTTCACGAACCGGCTCCTGCGCATTCTCCATTCCAAACCCTCCGCCGCCGGTCGAACTTCACAGCCATGGCCTCCCACGAGCCGCCCTCGCCGCAGCAGCCGCCGCCGCCCGCTCCGACCACCATCAGCGCTCTCACTGACGACCTCCTCCGCGAGATCTTCCTCCGCCTCCCGGACCTCCCGACCCTTGCCCGCGCGGCCTTCACCTGCCGCGCCTTCCTCCGCGCCGTCCGCTCCTCCCCGGCCTTCCGCCGCCGCTTCCGCGAGATCCACGCGCCGCCCATCGTCGCTCTGTTTATCGAACCCGACATGCACGCCTTCGTCCCCGCTGTCAATCGGATGTCCGACTCGGGCACGACCGACGCCTTCGCCGATTTACTCAGAGATGACGGCTCCTCCGAGTGGAGTAGCGGTTCCGAGGCTCCCTACTCCGACGGGTACGCCTTCTTCGTCAACCGGATCACCGAGCAGAGTGTCTGGTACAACGTCCACACGCAGTCCCTGGATATCTGCCCAAAACGGCACATGTCGGCGTCGACTCCTTCCTTGAGTTCCACACGCGCCATGCCGACCGAGATCACCAGAGGCCATCCCGTGTGTTATGTGTCCATCACGATCCCTCATGGACGTGGGCGCGCCTGGCCGCCTTCTCGTCTCATACCATGGAGTGGCAGGTCTTCCCGGAGTCCAGGACGCCGCTGCTTGAGGGCGGCAGGCACACTCCTGGTACGGTTCTCAAAGAGTTCGTCTGTTGGTTATATGAAGACAACATTCTCGCGCTCGACACTGCTAACTTTCAGTTCTCCGACTGGGTCTGCCGCCGCACTTGAGATGGCCAGACTTGAAGTCAAGATTTAATATTGGTCAGACCAAGGATGGGGAGCTCTGTATAGTCGATGTACATGAATGCACGCTTTCTGTTTGGCTCTGGAGAGCCGACAATGACGGCGTCAGGAGATTTATGCTGCACAAGTCGTTTCCATTGCACACAAGTGTTAAGGAGGTCACTAAGCGTTCAGTAGAGGATATTGTTGATGTTGGATCGCAGCTTATAATAGTTATGGTTGGCTTTGTGTACCTATCTGTTCACTACGCTGGGGATCCGGAATCTTGGTTCCTGTCCGTCTGCCTGGAAACAACAGAGGTGGACTTCCTCTTTAAGAGACCATGTTGTGCTTCCTACTTCGACCCCTACATCATGGGCTGGCCTCCTTCTTTGATACACAACAAGGTGAGTCCATTGCTATGTCTTAAGATGATGGAAAAGTTTCTTCATATGTTTGGTAGACTGTATGAAGTTGTATTACTTGCGAGCATTGGATTATTGCATTGTTGTGGAAATCAGCTTTCCTGTTTTGATGCAGTACCATGTCTGACACTATCGAGGAGTTCAGTTCTATGTTATATACTAGTATGAGGATCCAATGTTTCCATTTTGGCTTCAGCGTTTGTGCACATATTGTGATAGCATGAGGATATAAAGTGCTGCATTGCCAAGATTTGAGGCTGGAAATCTTTCTTCAGTAAGCAACTTTGTGCACATTATATGATTGCATGGGAATACAATTGGTATTGCCGATATATGAGACTCAAAATCTTTATTTAGTAAAATGCTCTTTACACTTGCTTTATAGTGCTAAATTATTGGATGGCAGTTGTAATAGTATCTTGTTTCACTTGCATTGCTTAAGAACTAAGAACTACTATCTCCGATCCATAATAAGTGTCATAGTTTTCAACTAACCCCAGTTCAAAACTGTGACACTTATTTTGGATCCGAGGGAATAGATAATTTGATTTATATCATTGGAATTATTACTTAGAAGCATGAGCTCTCTTATGTCACAGCAGGATTCAGAAACTGAAGTCACGAGCGACAGTGTTGGTGATAATGGTCGTGTGGGCAAAGAAGAAGCCTCCCCTGTCCTTTTCACAGCATTAAGATCATTCATAGAAGCCTTGATTGATGATGACAACGTAAAATTCGCGGAGATGGACGCCTTCTTACTTGAAGATGAGATTAACTCTCTTCAGAGCAAAATCACTACTCGAGAAGCAGGATTAGCAGCTTCGACAGACCGTGTCTTAAGAATAGGTGCTCGCTCCGATATCGTAAAGGAAATGGTGAAAAGAGAGAGTTGGTGGCAAATGTGCAAGGGGATGTTGTGTAGAGCTCGTTCCCGTTTCTTAGCCAGTTGATCTTGGTGTGGTGTCTGTTTTCTCACGGGTTATGCTTCTGTTGAAATGCTGCATTGCTATATTAGTGTTTGGATGACCTGAATGCAGCAAGTGCTAGTTGTATGCTTCTGTTGAAATGCTGCATTGCTACTTTAGTGTTTGGATGACCTGAATGCAGTAAGTGCTAGTTTACTACTACCTCTAGTGAGCGTAACCGATCATTTACCTATGTTTAGTTGGTGTGATTTACATGTTGAGGCTTCAGATTGACCATTTAGTGTCACTATGAATATAAGCCTAGAGGTTGTTTGTCTTTGCTCTTGTCAATTGATTTCTGCTGAAGTAACTGTCTAGTTTTGATCCACTTATTGATCTACTGCTGATTAGTTTACAGTTACATGGTTACGCTGGTGCTCAAGATGCTGCCGTTTTTATGGAAGGAAATTATCGATGATGAGTACACATAGTAAGCAATGCAAGAGAAGGAGTGGGGCTAAGCAACAGCGGCTTCATGAGTTGGATTAATCGCACCAGAAAGCGCAGGGACAGATTCCACAAGTTTGTCCTCTGCAGCCTGCAGGCATGCTTGCCAAGTTGCCATGCTCAAGCTTGGTGCGTCCTAGTTTACCTCTGACCTGCCTTAATCGCAAGAGTCCCCTTGTATTCATGATTCATGAAATGCTGAAGGCAAGAGAGGAGAAAGGTCACGCGATTCTTGGGTCAGACCAAGGATGGGGAGCTCTGTATAGTTGATGTTTGTTAACGATGGTCTCATCTGTTTGGGTTCTTTGACTGTTTTGTTAACGATGAATTCAAGCATCCACGGCTCCTGGCATTTTTTTAGAACTTTTTGGAACTGGCTGCTGGTAAATGAGGGGGTGTTTGGTTAGTAGCCACACTATGTCAAAACATAAGTTTGGCTTCGGCCAAAAAACAAATGGCATTTCGGTGTGTGTTCAGTTGTTGCCACATTTAAAGTTGGCACACTTGATTATACATACTAGGGGATAAGCGCAGTCTCCGCCGCGCCCGTGGGCTAAAGATTTGAAAATTTAATTTGGAAATGTCCATGTCTGGGAGTTTTTTTTAAAACTTGGAAATTTTTGAAATTCGCGGAAGTTGGCGTTTGCTTTTTTGTGTGAAATTAAAAAGTGTGTGTTTCGAAATGCATTTAGATTTGAATTATTTTAATGTTTGCATATTGTTCGGAGTTCGGAGACATAAGGGTTTCCTTTTGGAGGGAAGGAAACATGTCATAGTTAGAGATAAATTGGTAGATTAAATTTTCCTAATTTGACGCGTTTGAAATCCTTTTGATTTTTATGGGAAATACAAATTTGGACGGTACATGGAATTTTGAAATTTGAATTTTGGACGTTTACATCTATTTTTATGTGGCCACTTTGATACATTTGCCTTCTTTTTGTGGACATATTTTAATTATTGGTTTGGACTATTGTTATCTTATATGTTTTTAGTAATGTGTGTGTAGGTTAAATTTAACTGGCTTTATATCATGTGGGAATTATTATTATTTTTTATAATACGGGTTTCCTTTTGGAGAGGGGAAAAAAACATGTTGTAGTTAGAGATCTTTTTTTCGTCAAACATGTCGTAGTTAGAGATCTTTTTTTTTGTCTGTGTTGTATTTTGTAATGTAGGTAGGTTATGTCTGTGTTGTATTTATTAGTATGTAGGTAGGTTAAATTTTCCTGGTTTTGTACCGTTTGAGAACTATTTCATTTTTTTGTAATTAGTTTTTTTAAGAAGGAAATTAAAGGGAAAACGGAGCTGACATGTAGGCCTGCCATAGGGCCGTGCTGCCGTCAGTGGGGCAGTTCTGGAGACATGCGTATATTTATACATTTTTAATATTTTGAATAATTTAACGCATTTTAAATCATTTTTATTTATATGTAAAATACATATTTTGAAGGCATAGGAAAATTTGAATTTTGAATTTTGGTCGTGCATATTTCTTTTTTATGTGAACACTTTGTTTTTTCTGTCATTTTTTGTTGTGGGCATATTGGAATCGGTGATTTAAATTTTTTATTTTTTTCCTCAACGTTACATTAGTAGTTTGTTTTTTTTTGCGGGAAAAAAAAACATTTTTTGTTGTGGGCATATTAAAGTTGTTGGTTCAAATTGTTTGTTTTTTTATTTTCTAAAGTTATATTGATTATTTGGATTTTTTGCCAAAAAAAAAAACTGACAGCATGGCCCCACTGTGACGTCGTGCTGACGTCACAGTGGGGAAATCTGGCCGGTGCCGGCCGAAGCCGCCCGCGGCGGCGCCGAGCATGCCAGCGGCGCGCCGGCACGATTTGGCACGAGCGCGTGCGCGCGTCGGACGCGCGCGAACGCGGGGAGGCGGGAGGGGGCGGCGCCGCCCGTTTTGAGTCGCCGGAGCGGCGCCGGCGGCCAGCGGACACGGCGGAGCACCGCGCGGACGTCGGCGGCGATTCCACGGCGCACAGGCCGCCCCAGGAGACGGCTATTGGGGAGGAGATGGAGCACGCGGCGGCGCACCTCTCTGTGCCCATCGATTTGTACGGGGAGGGCTGGAGCGGCGGCGAACCGCGCCGGGGGCGGCGACGACCACGGCGTCGCGCGAGCAAGAGGAGGGTGCTCCGGTTTTTTTGCGGATAAGGCCCTAGCGTTGCGGAAAATTACAGTTAGGTCCTCCCGCAGAGGTAACTGTGGGATCCATGTGAATATCGAAAAGCGAGAGGTGTTTTTTGCAAAACGTCCCGTCGACCGGTGGGCGACCGGCTGCGCCCGGGTGACCGGTTTGGTGACCGGGTGACGTGTCAGTCTGTGATTGGCTAAAAATGGCTATGAACAGTGCGCGCGTGGTTTGGGGGCGACGTGGCTTCATCCTGGCCGTCCGCGCGCGGATCGGACGGCCGAGGATCGCCGGCGACGTGGATGGCTGGACAGGCAGCGGTTTTCACCATCTTTTATATATAGTGTAATGGTTCACCTGTCATAGAGTGATTTTCTTAGCATTTTTTACCACACTTGTGATGTCCAATTTCTCAGTCTTGTCTTAGACAGACTTGTCTTAAACTCGCCATGTAATTTAGACATGTCAATAAAATATGACATACAATTGGTTACTTTTTAGCCTTACCTCTACCGGTCAGATATCTTTAAATTTGCGGCCTTTTTTATTTCTCTCTCCTCCCAATGCTAAGATATAAACCTCAGCCACACGCCCACACTTGTGTGGCTACTAACAGTTGCCCAGTTTAAGCTTGACAAAGTGTGACTAGAAATGAAATCAAACGGCTCTGAAGCCCCTTGAGTAAAGTGATGGCCATGTGCTACTCAAGGCGGCAGCGTGGAATCGGCTTTGATCCCGTTCCACTATTATCGTTGTATTCATTTTTCTTACTAGGCCGGCCAACAAGGTGGTGTGCGATTTTTTTCCTTTTTTTGCTGCTTTAATTTTGTCATTTTTCATCTTTATTGTTATTTGTTCTTATTTCGAGTTTCTGTATCACTTTTCCGTTTGATTTTATGAGGAATCGAACGACTTATTTATTTGTTCGAAATATGCTGAGGAAGATTGAGCGATGGCGAAGGTGTGGCATGGCGATTTATTGATGACGTACGAAACCAAACCATGAAAATCTTGGTGCTTTTACTATTGGGTACTTTGAAAAACATTTTATGAGATAGTGCATTGAAAGGGATTGCCTCAATGCTAAAATATAGTGCATATTAGTTTTATACTAAATCAAGTTTTACAAACTTTGGCCATGTTAATGTGAAAAAAGTATCTAACATTTTTAATGCCAAATCATCTCTACTACTATTAAAAGGGCAAACATATTCTTTCCTATGCGCACCCCATCTAATGTACACGAACTCCACGAGTCACAACCACACGTTCAGCCCCGGGTCAATAGATCTAACCGTCATCTCCACTAAGAAAACCCACCGCTGGGTGCGCTTAGCAATTTCCACGGCAGACGAAAACTCTGCCAAAGGGCGAAACGTTACGCACCTGACTCCCGCCTCACGATCAAAAAACCCAGGAAAAGAACGCAAGTTACGGCAAAATTACAGGACCTGCCTCAGAAGCAGTTCAAACCAACGCTAAGCGCTACGCAGAAATTGTGGGATCAGGTCGATCTGCTTCATCGGCCTTCACCGTCGCCGTCCAGACACGCTGACGGATAGCACGGTGGCACCGTCGCGGCCAGACAAGCTCCTGCGCCATCAAGGCCGACGACGCCCGCACCATCCTCCGCCATCCTTCGCCATTGCGGCCTGACGACGGTCAGGCCGCCCGCGCCGACGCTCGCCTCGACAACACAGGTCCAGTCTCTTCTAATCACCGCAATACATGCCCCTTTCGACCTAATCTCCTCAATATCCTTCTTCAGAGTTGCCGCCTGCGCATCCGAAGCCGACGAACTCCTCGGCAACTCAGGTGCATGCTCTGTAATTTATCAAGGACGAACATGTTAGTTCAAATCTGTCATAAGTACGCTCAAAATAAATTGTGTGGCCTTCAGACCATGATTACACACAAAACACACAGTTCAACAGGCCTAGCATATCTGATTTAGTACCATCAGGAAAGTGAAATCGTATCCTCTGTACCTAATAAATCATGGTGCATGACTTCTCAATCTGGGTATAGCATGGTGCATTATCATTTGTTTGAGCTACAGTCTATAGTTCAGAACATATCATTTTGCATGACTTTTCAGTCTGGGTATAGCACACTGCATTACCATTTGTTTGAGGCACAGTTTATAGTTCACAAACCGGCTAAGCAATTCAGCTTTCTTTGCACAAAAGCGTTTACATTATGTAATGTTTTACCAATTGCTAAGCAAATGAAAAATTGAGTTGAACCTGATAGGAATTCCAGATTTCTCGATTAGGGGTCAGGCTGATGGCTGATTATTACGTCCTACAAAATTGAGCTACACATGAATTCTACTTCAGGAAAAAGCTACTGTCTTCACTAGCACAAAATTGAACTGCACTACACGTAACCATTATTTCCAGGAATTGCTAAAAAGGACCAAAGACGTTAGTAGACTTGGCCTTTATTCAAAGTAGTAACACCACTACTAAAGCATATATATTCAGATTTCAATAAGTATCACAACAATCCACTGCAAATTAACAAAGGAAATTGTGCTAAGAAGTTAACTGAACCTGGTATAAACTAGGTTGTTAATCCACTGAAAATCTCAACCAATCAGTCCAATATCCAAGCAGCTGGACGAAGTTTCTTCATGTGCAACAACTGTGATGAAAAAAGTCAAATGTAAACATTCAGTAAGTATTTAAATGAACTATAACAGAATCATGTTGGTGTTTGGGAAACTAAGATGAGCAGTAAGGCCTACATGTGCTGAAATGAATTCACATGTACAGGAGGTAAACCATACTAATTGCTAGAGGATCAATGGCACTGAAATAACACAACCTATTTAGAAATAAC
Source organism: Poa pratensis (assembly GCA_947311845.1). Lineage (NCBI taxonomy): Eukaryota > Viridiplantae > Streptophyta > Magnoliopsida > Poales > Poaceae > Poa > Poa pratensis. The sequence goes on from CAMZMU010000067.1 coordinate 19,605,532, forward strand.
ACATATACAGGAGGTAAACCATTGACATCATTGTTTGCTTGCTCTATAAACAATTTGTACATGAGGTAAACCATACATATCATTGTCTTCTTGCTATATACAATCTGTAACCTACACCACATAAATAGTAGTGGAAAAAATAAACTGTAAAGATAAATAGAGGGTAATATCAGTTTTAACCAGAGCATGCCAATCGTTCAGTTTAGCAGGAGGTGCAACGCAAGTGATGACTAATATACACCAGCTTCACATTCATTATTTGTCTAATAGCTATTTGTAGTTTTTTCATAGGTATGTGCACGTAATTTAAAGCGATGCTATTTAAACTATAGTGAAAATTTCAGAGTTTTTTGCGTAGAGAAGCTTACATGCTCCACGGAAAGAATAGAAAAAAAATTGGCAACAGATTTTTTTTGTCAGAAAGCAGCTTACTGTATCGAAGAGATGCATACTGGCTTGATTTAATTGGATAAACGTCCACTACAAAAAATATGGCGACAACCAACTGAATAAATTAGAAACCTGATTAGCCACAGGAAGTGGCAACTGCCAACCCAGAATTCAACAATCCCATGGACAAATACTAAATTAGAGTTGAACCATGTACTGTTTACTAAATTAGAGCAATACACATATTAGGTAACATAAGTTGTAATGGTTACAATCAGAGAGGGGAGATTCAACGGAGGAATGAGCTAGCAGTTGGATGAACAGTCTGAATCTGAACACAAGACACGCGCATCCAAGGGGCTAGCTGATGCACAACCCTCAACCGGAGGCCAGGACACTGCAGACAAACAGACGTACTGTGCTGCGTACACATCGAGACAGAAAGAGAAGAAAGGAGGCTGGGCTCACCAAGGCGCACAGGTACATGACGGACAAACTTGACGACCAGGAGGCCTGTGCGCTGCTCTCTTCGGGGATGGTCGGGCGTCGATGAGGGGTTGCCGAGGAGGTGCTGTTGCTCCTCGCCTACTGCCTCTGCTAGGATTGTTCGCCGGGGCCGGCGAGGAGACTGCTAGGTGGGGTTGCCGAAGAGGTGCTCCTGCTCCTCGCCGAGAAGCCTGCTACATTTGGTCGTCGGGGCCGGCGAGGAGCCTGCTAGGTTGGGTCGCTGGGGGCCGGCGAGGAGCAGTTGGGTCGCCGGGGGTCGGCGACGAGCTGAGCTTTCAGGTACCGGAGCCGGCGACAAAGAAGCAACGGAGAGATCAAGCCGCCGGCGTGGAGGCAGGGGAGGGGTCGGAGACATGAACTTGACTTGAGAGAGAGTAGGGAGAAAGAAGAGCAGAAGTGAGAGGGATTGGGGATTTGGGGTCCTCGCGGGGGCGGTGGGGAAGTAGGTGAGAGAGTGAGAGGAGTGTGGGGCTTCTGATTCTTTTTTTTTTTGATCGGATGTTTGAAAAATAATATGTTGCCATGATTATGTGATGCATTTGAATATTTTTTACAACAGTATTAATATTACTTGCATAATATTTTTATTTAGTATATTAAAATTTGTACCACAAATCTTTGTAATCATGAAGGTCATCATGTGGTTTTTGGATGTTAAATTTTAGGGAATACTTCACGGGAGATATTTTGTCTGACACTCCTACACAGTTATATATTTTGCTTCATACCATGATATTTATTCTTTGTTGTATCATATCTCAAAATAACTGATTGCTACTTTATTTTAGGTTCATATGACAAATTATTGATCGCATAAAAAGATGGGCCTTCTGAATAATATAAATAGTGGATAATTGTTACTTAGAGCTTGTTTTTAAATTATCTCTTCGAACTGGTGTTGTATTGTACGATTTATTATAAACACTAACTATTATTTTGTGCTCTCAGAATTTCAAGTGATGCAACATGTGTGGATTATATGCTGTTCACACGTTTTTATAAGGTTTAGTCATGACATATATTGTTTGGGTAACAAATAAAACTCACTTAACTATAAATGGGAACTGTATTTTAGAGATGTGCGTGCACGTGCATGTTTATACCAGTATTATCAATTGTTGATGACATAGTTCATGCGGTGCGGTGCCCGGATGACCAGCTGGGAGCCTGGGATCCATCAAGCGTGCGCGCGCACCGCTCGTCGCTTTCACCGATCGGCGCAAGGCTACCAAAAAATACACTAGTGCCGTACTGGTAACACCCCACCGCCACCACCCGCATCATCGAATATGTGACACACGGACAAACCAGGTGACTCAGTCTCGGGTAATGACATAACTGCGCCGACGTCAGCACCTTGACGTCAGCAGTCATCTTCCTCGTTGCGACACACCGACAAGGTCTCCTTTTCGTGGGTCCCCAAGTCCCTTTCTTTTGAGAGCTCCTTCTTTTTATGACGGGAAGGAAGACTCGATCGAAGAGCGAGAGCACCCTTTTATTATGGGAGACCGGGTTCGGGTCATGGTTTAGGACCGAACCTCCAACAGAAAAACAATCCCAACTTGTCTTGACTAACGAGGTCTGTTCAAATTTCAAAGCCAGTGTCAACTCCAAATTATTTCTTTTTGCTCCTGCCAGGACTACGAATTGTTTACTGTATGGTAAATTTTACCCTGCTACTGTAGGAATAGTATTCAACTTTGCTCCTGGGATGCCCAAAGTCTTTGACGTTTCCATGACGAGGAGAGCGCAGCAGCTGCAACAGCAAGCGGCAGGAGCTGGTCAATTAAAAACAGTCACCACCCGCGCTCAGGACGGCCGGCACCGCCTATATAAGCCCAACGGCTTCGATGGCCTCGTCGATCCATCCATCCTCTGCCAGTCTTGTCTCCCCTCTCTGTCTCTCCCTCGCGTACAATCCACGAGACCACGACCATCGGCGGGACCATGGACGCCACCGCATCGGAAAAGCAGGGAGCTCAGCCGTCTAGCGATGGGACGACGTCCGCGCCGGAGGTGCGGCGAGCGCCATCGTCCGAGTTGGCCGTCGCTGGCGGCAGCGAGGATAGCGTTGGCGTCGGCGGCGAGGACGAGCAGGTGGAGAGGTTCTACGCGCTGCTCGCCAACATCCGGGCCCTGAGGAGCGTGTACGGCGCTGCCGGCGGATCGTCGAGGAAGCGGCCGAGGGTGGCGGAGGAGCCGCCGTGGCGGCCCAGGTTCAGGATGGAGGACTTCATGGAGGTTGACGACGCGGTGTCCGGGAAGAAGGGAAAGAGGGATCATGGGGAGCGGCAGCGGCCGGAGGACGACGACGACGCGGCCGACGGCGAGGTCGTCCAAGAGAATGATCGGGTTTCCGCGCCGCAGTCCACGCGCGCGTGTGCTGACTCGGCCTAGCTAGCTAAGCTACCCCAACAAATGGGTTGACCATGTTCAGTTTGAATATCTACACGTGTAATCTATTTAACTCAATTCACCGGCCGGTCGGCATGTATTTTAAATTTCTTTTCCAGGGAAAGTAAATTTATTTTATAGTTGCGTGGATAGAGAATTCGGTGCTGCAATGGCGTAAGGATTGCATCGGTTACCAAATTTTTTTTTTGAACAAGGGCAGGCACAGAAAACCCAAAGCTTGCAGTTGAACAGAGGCTGCAACAATTGGGCAAGCAGATGAGCTATGAGCTGAGTTCCTGCATGAACTAGTAGGCTTAGATCGTCGAGATCGTTTTGCCTGATGCGCACAATTATGAGCTACCCCATTAAGAGACCTGGAGATATGGAAAATACTATGTCTGAGGGGAGTTACTGTCTTTAGGAAATTTGCAACATGGTGTCGAATCTCCCAATGCACCGAGGCACTCGCTGGCGAGTCCGCAGCCACTGCTTGAGCGAGAAGAAGAGAATTAGTGAAGAAGATTGGTTCAGGGATTTGGAGCAGCTTCACCATGTGTCCCGCCAGAAGAAGGGCTTGCGCCTCCGCCATCAAAGGCGAAGAAATCCCAGTTGCCACTGCCTGCAAGAAAATATCTGTAACACGGCCATTTTCAGGAAGACGAAGGTAGACTCCTAATCCGACAGGCGGAGAAGAGGAGGATCTCCACGGCTTCCAAGCTGCATCACAGTAAATCTTGTTGCCTGAGACAGATAAATCATTAGAGAGGGAGATGTTTGAGGGCAGTTGAAGCACATGATTCTGGGAGTCAGCCACAGGAGCAGGCTGCTGTATTTCCAAGTCATTTAAAAGCGCTGCAGCATTTAGATGTATTTGGTAAGGCTGTCCCTGTTTCCTACTAAACAAATGATCGTTTCTTGATTTCCAAAGGCACCAAAGAAAGGTGAAAATGTTTTCAAGAGAGACATTCGGATGATCTAGCTTTAAAAAGTTGAAAATAATTTGTGTGAAAGAAGCACAGTTTCGCGAGAAAATGTCAGGGCGAATATACCAAGGATGATGAAACCAAGCCGCTCTCGCAAAAGGACAGGTGAAGAATAGATGAAAGTCATTTTCAGAAATGCCGCACCTGCAACATAAGGGGTCAATATGAGTCGAGAGTCTGGCAGCTCGCTCACCGGATGGAATGGCTTTTCTTAAAATCCTCCAAGCAAAGGCTTTAACTCTTGGGACCATCTTCTTATTTTTCCAGACCATATTCAGAAGCTTGATTGTTTGAGAGTCCAATTGTCTTGGTTTTGGGAGACCTGCATCATACAAGGATTGCAAGCAAATACGATATGCAGATTTGGAATTACATTTGCGGCCTTTTTTATTTCTCTCTCCTCCCCCTCAGTAATTATCCTAACTGCGAACGCTAAGATATAAACCTCAGCCACGCGCCCACACTTGTGTGGCTACTAACAGTTGCCCAGTTTAAGCTTGAGTGCAAGATGTGCTACTGGTGGGGACTCCGGCGAGACGCGGTGGTGCTCAGTGCAGGGTTCGACGGAAGAGGGGTGGCTGCGGGGAGGAGGCGCCATGGCCGTGCGCGTTAAGCGTTCTTCAGTTCCGTCGCTTGCGGCGGACGGCACATGCGGTCGTCTACATGTGTGGGGTGTTCCCCTTCCCGGGGTTCGCGGCGGCCTGTCGCTTTCTTCTCCGACGGCGTTCGGCGATGAAGGTCCTGATCAGGCGACGCGGAGGTTCAGCGGCGATCCTGAAGCTGCTGTTGTGCTGGGTATCAGTGTTTCGTACTGCTGTGTAGTTCTGTTCTTCCTTTGTAATCTTGTTTGATTATGCAGCTGTAATCCCTTTCAAAAAAAAAAAGTGTGAGTAGAAATGAAATCAAACGGCTCTGAAGCCCCTTGAGTAAAGTGATGGCCATGTGCTACTCAAGGCAGCAGCGTGGAATCGGCTTTGATCCCGTTCCACTATTATCGCTGTATTCATTTTTCTTACTAGGCCGGCCAACAAGGTGGGGTGCGAACTTTTCCTTTTTTTACTGCTTTAATTTTGTCATTTTTCATCTTTATTGTTATTTGTTCTTATTTCGAGTTTCTGTATCACTTTTCCATTTGATTTTATGAGGAATCAAACGACTTATTTATTTGTTCGAAATATGCTGAGGAAGACTGAGCGATGGAGAATGTCAGCCCAGTAAGAACCAGGGTGTACTGGGCCAGGCCTCTATAACCCTCAACACTCGGCGAGTGAATCTCGCTAAGGACCAGGTCTGCAAGCCTGGGGAGCCCGCGGGGCAGAATCGCCTCGCGGAGGCCTGAGGAGGCAGCTAGGCCTGTGGAGCCTCTACTCCGCTGCCCCTCTCCAAGGAAGCTTTCCCTGAAGGGAAGTCAACGCAGAATCCTCCACAGGGCGTTCCCGCCCACGCGAGGGTTCCTTCACTGTAAAGCAAGCTCTGCGGAGCGCACATGGCTTCCGCAGCGGCCGCAGAGTGACCGCGCCTCTGCGCAGGGTGACGACGGAGCTACAGTCCCACTTTGGTGATAAAGGAGTCAACAAAGCAGGGGCAACGGCGCAGACCACCAAGCTTTCCTCTTTGGTGATAAGGGAGCAGGCCGGCGCTACGCGCCAAACGCGACGTCACCGTGGGGACTCCCCCGCTCCTCTGCGGCAGCAGCTGGCCGTCCTGGATGGACGGCGGCCTCTCTGCTGCGGCCTCAGCTTTTGTGCCCATGGACCGCGCTCATGGACGCCCAAGCAGCGGTGCACCGTGCTCCCGACCGTTGTCGCCATGTGGTAGCCCCTCCGCTGCACAAGGACAGGGAGGAGGCCCGGGGCGCCTATAAAAGGAGCTGGTGCACCACCCTAAGGGGATCGAACACATTTTACTCCTAGTCTAGCTACTTGCGCGCAAGGGAGAAGAAGACAGTAGTTTCCCTCCCCTTGTACGCGCCATTGCCACAACTGTGCCCTCGGCAAGCACGCTGTACTGTAACCTCTACAAGCAGCAATACAGACAGGCAGGACGTAGCGGTTTTACCTCCACAAGAGGGCCGTGAACCTGGGTACGCGCCGTGTCTCTCTCTGCCGTGATGTCCCTCCTCAGGCACGACGAGCAGCGTCGCCGCGCCGGATGAGGGTTGATTGACGTCGTGTTCAGCCCCTTACACGAACTCTCTTCGCGAGTGTGACTGCCCCTGTTTCGTGGGAGTCATTCTCCGACAATTGGCGCGCCAGGTAGGGGGCTGAGGCGCGCATTCAACCTCCATCGACCTCACGCCATGGCGGACACTCGCGCTGCTCGCGCCAACCGGCGCGCGTCAGGCCGAGCTGAGACCGAGCCCGTCGTCCACCACCAGGCCACGCGGCCGTCCGCGCACCAACCGCGCTTCGGGGCGCACTACTGCGGAGCCACGCGTGGAGCACCCCGAGGATGAGGACGACCGCTACGACGAAGACGTCGACCACGAGCACAGCGAGGACGCTGAGTCCTCGCATCCATCTCGGCGCCAAAGCGCGTCCACGCTTGGACGCCCGGCGCCCAGCCCAAACACTGCGCTGCTCATGGCAGCAGAGCTCTTCCGCTACCGCCCCACCGCCGAGGCGCACGACAACTGGCTTGGCCGTCTCCAGCACCTCGTCGACATCGCGGCTGCGCCGCGCGCGGTTCCAGCACCTTCGCGCTCCCTGGTGCACCACAACTCCGGGCGCGCAGGCACCGCCGCGCATGGAGCGCCTCCGCCTCCGCCTCCGCCAGGACCACCTCCGGCTGCGGCAAACAAAGCCGCCTCTCACGCGTCCTCGCCGCATGATTGTCAAATCGTGCAGCGGACGCCGCCGGACGCGCGGGTGGAGATGGAGCGCCAGCGGGACCTCCAGAAGCGCATCGTCGAGGAAATTGGCCAGGCCGGGCGCCAAAACCGCAGAGCTCTCCAGGGCGGTGTGGCCACGTACGCCACAGGCTGCACGGCCTTCACCCGCAACCTGCGCCGCGTCGTCTGGCCGCAGAAGTTCAGGCCAGACCTCCCCAAGGGCTACGATGGCACGAACAACCCCATCGAGTTCCTGCAGCTCTACACCACCTCCATCCAAGCTGCGGGAGGAGACGACAAGGTCATGGCGAACTGGTTCTCGCACGCCCTCAGGGACTCTGCCCTGTCGTGGCTCCTGAACCTCCCTGAGGACTCCATCGACTCCTGGGAGGACCTCTGCAAGCAGTTCGTTGCGAACTTCAAGGGCACGTACGAGCGCGCCCTCACCTACAACGACCTGCGCGCCGTACGCCAGAAGTCTGGCGAGACTCTCCGCAAGTACATCCAGCGCTTCAGCCAAGTCCGCAACAAAATCCCCAACATCCCTGACTCGCACGTCATTGCTGCCTTCAGAGAGGGCGTCACCAACCGCAGGATGCTTGAGAAGCTCGGCATTCACGATACCCTCTCCTCTGTCGTGAAGCTCTTCGACATCGCAGACAAGTGTGCCAAGGCTGAAGAGGGTCTCCTCTTCACCAAGGTGGCCTCTGCAGACGACCCCCAGAGGGATCCAAGGCCCACAAGAAGCGTGACGAGACCAAGCGCAAGCCTACTGCTGTGCTGGCTGCTGAGCCCGGCGCTAAGCACGCTCGAGAGGACTCTGCAGAGGATGGCGAGAAGAAGATCGACAACCGTCCCTTCTGCATCTACCACAACAGGCGCGGCCACGCGACAGAGAACTGTTACGACCTCAAGCAGCTGAGCAAGAAGCGCGAGCAGGAAGAAGGCAGCGGTGGTCGCGGCAGAGGCCGTAACTACCGCAAGGGCGGACGCAAAGGTGGCTACCAGAAGCCTCAAGGGACTCAGGCCAACGCCGCTGAGAAGAACAACAACCTCCCTGACGAGGAGCCTGGGGGCTACCAGGCCCCTAGAGGCGCCATGGCGTGCATCCTCGGCGGGGCTCAGGCGCCCAAGTCCAACAATCAGTTCAAGCAGTTCGCCCGCGAGCTCAACGCAGCGCTGCCCGGGGTGGAGACATCGCGTCCCCTCAAGTGGTCTCAGTACACCATCGCCTTCGACGCCAAGGACCACCCCAAGTCGACCAAGACTGTAGGCACCCTCCCGCTGGTGTGCACCCCCACCATCAACAATATCGCCGTCGGCAAAACGCTCATTGATGGGGGTGCAGGCCTGAACGTCATCTCTGTCGAGACCTTTGAGACGCTTCAAGTGCCCTACGAGTGGCTTATGCCCTCCAGGCCCTTCACAGGGGTCACCAGCGGCTCAATCTCGCCTCTGGGGCAAGTGAGGCTTGCAGTCACCTTTGGCACGCAGCAAAACTATCGCACCGAGCTCATCGACTTCGACGTCGCGCACATTGGCCTGCCCTACAACGCCATCCTCGGCTACCCCGCCCTCGCGAAGTTCATGGCCGTCACGCATCACGCCTACAACATGGTCAAGATCCCTGGCAGCGGCGGCACCATCACCATCCATGGTCACGTACAGGACGCTACACGCGCTGTCGAGCTCGCCTACAAAGCTGCTGCCATGGCGTTCCCTGCTGACGAAGACCTGGAGCCCCTCGCGAGGCCCAAGAAGAAGAAGCAGCTGTTCTCTCAGGAGCAGGCCGCTACAAAGAAGGTGTCGCTGAGCACCAGCGATTCGGGGGCTGAGGGCTCGGGGGCTAGCGTCACCATAGGCGCTGGCTTACCTCCCAAATAGGAAAGCGCGCTCGTCGCCTTCCTTCGGGCAAATTCTGACATGTTCGCATGGACTCCGTCAGAAATGTCCGGCGTACCAAGGGAGGTGATCGAGCACCACTTAGCTGTGTGTCCAAACGCACGCCCCGTCAAGCAGAAGGCACGGAAACAAGCCCCTGAGAAGCAAGCCTTCATCATCAAAGAAGTAGAAAAGCTAAAAGCAGCAGACATTATTCGAGAAGTTGCCCACCCCACCTGGGTCTCTAATGGCGTGGTTGTCCCAAAACCCAATGGGGGAGGCCGGCTCTGCATCGATTACACTGATGTAAATAAAGCCTGCCCCAAGGACCCATACCCCATGCCAAGGATTGATCAGATCGTGGACTCCACAGCCGGCTGTGATCTCCTCTGTTTTCTGGACGCCTTCTCAGGCTACCACCAGATCAAAATGGCTAAAGAGGACGAGGAGAAAACAGCGTTCCTCACCCCCTGTGGCGTGTATTGCTACACTTGCATGCCCTTCGGGTTGAAGAACGCCGGCGCCACCTTCCAGAGGCTCATGAGGATCGCCCTGGGGGCTCAGATGGGAAGAAATGCAGAGGCATATGTTGACGACATCGTAGTCAAGTCTCGCGAGGGAGACACTCTCTTGAAGGACCTCGAGGAGACCTTCGCCAGCCTGCGCAAGGTGAACATCAAGCTAAACCCCGCCAAGTGCGTCTTCGGGGTACCTTCAGGCAAACTCCTCGGGTTCCTCGTGTCCCATCGCGGCATAGAAGCAAACCCTGACAAGATCAAGGCCATAGAAGAAATGCAGCCACCTCGCCGCCTCAAGGACATGCAGCGCCTAGCTGGGTGCATGGCCAGCTTGGGCCGCTTCATCTCCAAGTTTGGCGAGAGGGCCCTGCCATTTTTCAAGATCATGAAGAAGTCCGGCACCTTCAAGTGGACTCCAGAGGCAGACAAGGCATTTGAGGACTTGAAGAAGTACTTGGCTAGCGCACCAGTTATGGTAGCCCCCAGGACGGGCGAGCATCTAAAGCTGTACCTTGCAGCCACTCCACAAACCGCAAGCGCCGTCCTGGTGGTCGAAAGAGAAGAGCCAGTCCTCCCCAAGAAAAGTGCTGCCACTCCAAGTCCAGAGCCTCCCGACAAGGAAAAAGTCCCTCCAGGCCCAGAGCCAGACCCACAGCCAGCTGTCGAGCCTACTTCAGGCACCCCTGCTGAGACTCCTCCACAAGGAAACCTCGCCAAAGGGCCTGAGGAGTCCCTCGAGGGAGCCAACGCGCGTCACCCTCCACAACCCTTGTCGAGCATCCAGTCTACTATGTCAGTACTGTGCTAAGAGATGCTCGCGAGCGGTACCCTACGCAGCAGAAGCTCCTTCTCGCCCTGCTCATCGCCTCCAGAAAGCTGCGCCACTACTTCCAGGGCCACCCTGTCACGGTGGTCACATCATTCCCTCTGGAGCAAATCCTGCGCAACCCCAACGCCACTGATCGCGTAGCAGGGTGGAACATCGAGCTGCAGCCTTTCAACTTGCGTTTTGACACCACAAGGGTCATCAAAGGAAGAGCACTGGCAGATTTTGTCGCCGAATGGACAGACCCAACTCCTGAAGAGCCTCCTGAAGCAGAAACTATACCGCCTGGAGATACAACGCCAAGCCACTGGACCATGCACTTCGATGGAGCTTTCTCCTGCCGCAACGGAGGCGCTGGCGTTGTCCTGACCTCGCCTAAAGGCGACAAGCTCCACTATGCCGTCCAGTTGTGTTTCACGATGGACAAGATCTCCAACAACATCGCTGAATATGAAGGCCTCCTCGCCGGGCTCAGAGCTGCCATTGCCCTCGGTGTCAAGCACCTACTCATCAAAGGCGACTCCCAGCTCCTGGTCAACTTCTCCAACAAGAGCTACACCCCTAAAGACAGCCATATGGCTGCCTACCTTGAAGAGGTCCGCAAGCTCGAGAAGCACTTCAGGGGCATGGAGCTCATGCACATCCCGCGCAAGGAGAACCAGGAAGCAGATGACATCGCCAAGCGCGCATCGCGAAGGGAGGCCCAGCCCGCAGGTGTCTTTGAAGAGAGGCTCTCCAAGGCGTCCATAAAGCAGCCGCTGCAAGCACCAGCTACAAGCACAGACGAAGTACTCCCACCACCTCCCACAGGTGGCGCACCCAACTGTGGCCCATCCTCAGGGGAGCGTCTGATGCTAACCATGGTGCACCAAGAAACAGGCTGGGTTGACGAGCTCAAGGACTACTTGCTAAAAGGAGTCCTTCCCGAGGAAGACGCAGAGGCAGAACGAGTCGCTCGACAAGCGAAATCCTATTACATCCTTGAGGGAGACCTATACCGCAAGCGCCCAAATGGCATTGCCCTCAAGTGTGTGCCTCCTGAGGAAGGACGCATGCTCCTCAGGGACATACACAGTGGAGAGTGCGGCCACCATTCCTGCGCGCGCACCCTCGCGGCAAGGTCTTCAGGAGCGGTTTCTACTGGCCTCAAGTGCTTCAAGATGCCGTCACCATCGTTCAGTCTTGCGATGCATGCCAGTTCCACGCCAAGCAAGTCCATCAGCCTGCACTGGGACTCCAGACCATCCCGCTCTCCTGGCCGTTCGCGGTCTGGGGGCTGGACATCTTGGGACCCTTCCCGAGATCGCAAGGGGGCTACCGTTTCCTCTTCGTGGCTGTTGACAAGTTCACCAAATGGGCAGAGGTTGAAGCGGTGCGCACCATCCCTGCCAGGGCAGCCGTGAAGTTCATCAGAGGCCTGGTCTGCCGCTTTGGTGTGCCAAACCGCATCATCACCGACAATGGCTCACAGTTCACCAGCGGCATCTTCAGGGCTTACTGCGAGAGCCTCGGCACCAAGCTCTGTTTCGCCTCGGTAGCTCACCCACAGAGCAATGGTCAAGCCGAGCGAGCAAATGCTGAGGTCCTCAAGGGCCTCAAGACGAGAAGTTTCAACCGCCTCAAGGGCTACGGCAAGGGCTGGATCGATGAGCTCCCCTCCGTGCTCTGGTCCATCCGCACGAACCCTACAAAGCCCACTGGTGAGACGCCATTCGCCCTGGTGTATGGAGCCGAAGCAGTCCTCCCCACAGAGATCAAGCACGGGTCCGCAAGGGTCCTTGCCTTCAATGAGGACAATCAAGAAGACCTCCACAACGACGACCTGCTGTTCCTCGACGGGTTGCGCCGCCGAGCCGCCCTCAGAGCGGCAAAGTACCAGCAAGACCTGCGACGCTACCACAGCCGCCACATACGTCCGCGCACTCTCGAGACAGGCGACCTTGTCCTCAGGAGGATCCTCTCCAGGGAAGGTCTCCACAAGCTCTCGCCCATGTGGGAAGGCCCCTACAGGGTCGCGCATGTCGCCAGACCTGGTGCGGTGCGCCTCGAGACGGAGGACGGCATCCCGGTCAAGAACCCTTGGAACATCGCGCATCTACGCAAGTTCTACCCGTGATCTCTATCACACCAGGCATTTTTTGTCTCTAGAGGAAAGCGCACAGCTTCACCTCCAAGCTTCACAAAAGCTTCTCTCTCTGAGGGCCAGTCCCTCTGAGCTCTTCCTGTAACGTGCCGCCGCAGGCCGTGAAGAGTCTCAGCCACTGAATGTGGTCCCCATGCCTCGACATGGAAACTTTATCTTGGCAAGCCCAAGTGTAACGAACCAATTCGTTTCCTAGTGAAACATTGCGCTGCGGCGCCGCTATGTAATATTTTGGGGGTGAGTTTTAGTTCTCATTACTCTGTGTTTTCATTCGCGCTCATATCTTTCCCCTTGCGCACCTCGCGAGCGGGGGCTGAGTACGGTGACTGTGCCTCGGGAGCATCCCAGCAGCACCGCAAAACCCAAAAGGATCCGAGCTCTAACACGTGAGCACGCTCTCACGCCTGTTACCTCACCAAAGAGCTCTGGCCCAGGGGCTTGCTCCCAAACCTGCCACCTCACCTAAGGACCTTTGGTACTTACTCTCCTCGCGAGGCACCCATGAGGAAACCTATAAGCGCGCATGAGTTTCTCTACCATGTTTTGCTTTGGTTCCACCTCTAACCTACACAGGGAACAAGAGTCCCCCCAAGGCTCGTGGAGTCACGCTCCAGACCCAAAGAGGGAAGCACACCTTCAGGGAAATCAACGCCCTCCACGAGGCAGAACCTCGCTAAGCTAAGTCCTGCGCTTACACCTCAGGCGTTGTGTTTTTCCTCTCACGAGCAACTTCCGTCCCTCGGGCGGGTATTTTCTCCTTCGCATTTCATGGACTGCTTGAGCGTCAAAGGGGAGCCCTCGAGCATCGCGACTCGAGAGCTCTTACCTCTCTAAGCCTTAAACACCCCCCGGCCTTGCTGAGTCATTGCTCTGGCATACCGTAGTGGCGGAGTCATAGCGCTAAGAGACGGGTCCTGACGACGTAAAGCGAAAAAGGCATGGAATAGGGATAAAATGCCCGTCGAGGGGCACACACATTGCAGCACAATAAAGTGTTTTACAGACCATCACAAATGAAACAAAGTCTTTAAACAAAGATAACTTGCGCCTCAGGCGCGACTTGTGGCAGGAGCAGCTTAAGCAGAAGTCTTGGCGGCCTCATCCTCCTCAGCGTCATCTTCCTCCGCGCCTTCCTCCTCGACGTCTTCCTCCTCGCCAGAGGCCGGCTCTTCAGCGACCCTCTTGAAGCGGTTGACATAGTCGTTGATCTCCTCCCGCAGCGAGTTGAAGAGGCGCGTCTCGTCTGAGCATCCCCATGGGCTCGGTCACGGACTCGAAGTCGAAGCATGGATATAGGCGCTTGAGGTTGACGAAGACGCGCTCGACCGCCACCAGCAGGAGCTTGCGGCACTCCTCGTCGACAACATCGTCGAGTTCCGCCACAGGGCCCTCAAGGACGGAGAAGAGCTGGTCGAAGTAGGTCAGATACGTGGCGACGTCGGCGTTCCCGTGGACGGGGACGGCAGGAGCATCCACCCCCAGCTTCGCAGCAAGAGCGTTCCCGCGCGTCACCAAAGATCGGAACATACGCTCCCGCTGCTGCGTCAAGACCCGTGCCGCCACCGCGCTCTGCTCAGCCTCCTCGACCCTCTCCACAACAGGGGCCACCTGCGCATTCAGCTCCTGCATGTCTGCCATCAGGGCTGTGAGGTCCTGCTCCGAGCGCTCGAGGGCCTGTTCCGTGCGGAGATTAGCGTCCTTGGCGCGCTTCAGCGAGGATTTCAAGTTGGCGTTCCACTCCTCCAGCTGGCGAATGCGCTTGCCGAGCTCTCTGCGCTTTTTCTGGAAGCCGTCCTCCTGCTTCTTGAACTTCCCAGCATACTCCCGGGAGACGGCCTGTGTGACAGCAGTGCGGTACTCTTTTTGCTTGGTGAGGGCCTCCGCCTCTGCCTCCTTTTTCTTCTCGGCAAGCTTTTGGTTGGCCTTCTCCACAAGCTCCCGGTGCCGCTCCACCTCCTTGTCGTGCTTGCCCATGGCCTCAGCCAAGCTGCTCTCGCGGGACTCCAAGGCCTCACGCTCTCTGTTCATGTCTGTTTCCGCCTGCTCCAGTTTCTCCTCACGCTTGAGCACCTCAGCTTCGCGTGTCGTCATGGCCTGCTCGCGAGCCTCCAGCGACAGACGATGCTGCTCCAGAGACTTCCTCACCACCTCAGCTTCAGAAATTATCTTCTCCTCGCGGCTGGCCAGCTCCTTGCGCTGGTCGGCGAGGGAGGTCTCGATAGCCGCTCGGTCGGAGGCTGCAGCCTGGCGCTCCGCCACAGCCGCCTCCCGATCCTCTGCAGCCGCCTTGCGCTCCGCCTGGACCGGCGCCAAGGCCTCTTGCGCCTCGCGCTCCGCGTTCTCGCGGATCTCCTGGGCCTGCCGCGTCGCCTCGTCGCGCTGCGCCTGAAGAGCTTGGTCGTCAGGGCCACTCCGCCGCCTGACTTCGAAGAAGCGGGCCCAGTCAGCAGCAAGGGCGTCGTACCTCCTGCCAAGCTCCGCCTCCTCAAGGGCAAGTTGGGTCTCTAGCCCGTCTAGGGTGCCCCTCACCAAACGGAGGGCAGCTTGGCGGCACGCGCCGCTCCGGCTCCGGTCGCTCAAGACCAAGGCCCAAGAGCCCTCACGTGGCGCAGCGTCCTCCGCCCCAGCGCCAGCCTCTGGTGCTGAAAGCACAGTGCTTGGACCAGGGTCACACGGGGCCACAGGAGCGGGCCCCCACCGTCTTGTGCGTCGTTGTTCTCCACGACGACCTCCTCGTGGGCCTCGGGGGCTGGCGAGGGAGGCCTAGCCACCAGTGGCTCAACCGCAGCCTCGCCTGCTGCGGCCTCAGAAGAAGTGGCCTCCCCCTCAGGCTCGGAATTTGGAGGGGGCGGCGGAGGAGTTCCCTCCTCCATCTCGACGTCGGCGCCTCCCGGCGCCTGTGTGCTGGTCCCCGCCGTCTCCACGGCGGGTGTCTCTGGGGGCTCCAGTGGAGCATCAGGGCGCGGCGGCGACGGAGCCTTCACCGCCTCCTCAATCTGACTCTCGGCAGGAGGTGGCGAGGCAGTTGCTTCTTCAAGGGGCGTCTCCCCCACAGGCCTCATGGCCTCGTCAACAGCCGGGCCCGTGGTGACTGTCACCACGGGCTCCTCAGTCTCTCTCCAAGGGGCGCTGTAGGCCCCTCAACAACGGCGTAGCGTCGCGCCGCACGTCCGCAGCCTTGCGGAGTCGGCGGCGCTTCGCATGAACCAGACCCCTGATAATCAAGACAGTGAGATCCTCGAGAAAGGCAAGAACTCTCGATAAGCAAGAACGAGTCAAGAAGAAGCAGTACTCACCCAGATGACTTGGCGCGGGTGTCCACCCACACCTTGTTGGCGGAGCGCCGCAGGCCTGTTGAGGCTCCAGCGCTGGGCTCCTCAGGGGCCGCCCAGCTTTCCTCTTGAGAGGAGTGCTCTCCAGGCTTCTGGCGGCCCGGTCGTGGATGGCCTTGGTGCGGGGCTCGCACCGCTTTGCCGCGGCCTCCGGGCCGCTATCGTCCCGTCTTCGTCTTCTTCTTCTGTGGCCCGTCGTGACGGGGCCACCACAAAATCCTCGTCCACATCGGACGATATCTCCAGGATCTCCTCCTCAGGGGCCGCCTGCTTTGAAGAGCTCGCCTCCCCTGACGAGGGGTTGACTCCTCCGTGGCGGCGTCAGCTTCGGCGTCTGAAGCAGCAGAGGACTCGCCAAACAAGTCTTCCTCCACCACAGGCGCCGCAGCCCCCTTCGCCTCTTCTCCCTCCAAGCCCTCTGGCGTGAACGTCGGCATCATCTCCAGAACTGCGAGGCGCTTCTTTGGAGTGAGCTGGTGGAGGGGCCTCAGGTGCTCAGTGCCCGGAACAGGGATCTCCGGGGCGATGAAGAGCGTGCCTAAGATGGAGGCGACGTCGTCTGGCGCGTGGGCGCTGAGGTGCAAGCGCATTGGATCTGCCGGGCCGGAGTACATCCACACCGGCTTCGTGTGCGCCTGGAGGGGAGCGATGCGCCGCCTCACGAAGTCCTCAGCGACCATCTGCCCCGTGAGGCCAGCCTCGCGGACGAGCTTCATGCGCGAGACCAAGTGGGCAATCTTCTGGTGCTGGAACTTCTCGCTGGACCAATTTGAGTTCTTCAGCGGCGGCGCCTCAGGCTCATCGAAGAAGGCATTCCGCTCCTTGGCGTCGACGAGGACCCACTTCTGGCGGAAGTCCTCCACCTTCTTCGTCACCCTCGTAACGGCCTTGTCGCCATCCCACGACATGGGGATGTAGACGGCGCCCATCCCGTCTGCGATGCGGAAAGACACGCACCCAGACCGCTCGCCGGGCGCCGTGTTGCGGAGCGCGTAGAAGCTCCGGAAGAAGGCCACGGAAGGCATCACTCCCAGATACGCCTCGCAGAGATAGGCGAAGATGGCGAGAATCAGGATGGAGTTCGGGTGGAGGTGCAGGAGCTGGATCTGATAGAAAGCCAGCACCTCCGCAAGGAAGGGAGAGAACGGCGGCACCAAGCCGGCGAACAGCGTGTGGACGAAAATGGGGTACCACCCCGCCGCCAGCTTGCCGAAGCGCGCCGCCTTGACGCCGCTGGCGCCATGCTCATTATTCCTCCCGGCGACGAGGACCTTCAGCCTATCCAGCGCCTCCGCTGTGGAGACGCGAGTGCCGATGAGAGCCGGCGCAAGCTCCTCCTCCCGCTGCGCTTCAGCGGAGGCCTCCACCATCGCCGCCTTGCCTTTCTTGGGGCCCATGGCTCGCGAAGGAAGGGCGGCGGAAAAGCTCGGAGAAGAACGGAAATCGCCGGAGTAGTGGAGCACCGGAGGTGTATGCAAGAAGGAAAGGCGTAAATGCGGCGGAACTGCTGCCGGCACAGCCGCGGCAGCCTTTATATCACCTCAGGCGGTTTCCGAGGCGTCGTGGGTCCCACCACGACGCCCACCTCCTCCGGAGAAGCCGAGACGCACCAACCGCTCGCCACGTGTCTCGGGCCGGCCGGACACTTTGGGCCCATGACGCTTCGCCTGCGCCCCCTGGACCGCGTCGTGCCCGTCATGGGCCCGGGGGCTACTGTCAGCCCAGTAAGAACCAGGGTGTACTGGGCCAGGCCTCTATAACCCTCAACACTCGGCGAGTGAATCTCGCTAAGGACCAGGTCTGCAAGCCTGGGGAGCCCGCGGGGCAGAATCGCCTCGCGGAGGCCTGAGGAGGCAGCTAGGGCCTGTGGAGCCTCTACTCCGCTGCCCCCTCTCCAAGGAAGCTTTCCCTGAAGGGAAGTCAACGCAGAATCCTCCACAGGGCGTTCCCGCCCACGCGAGGGTTCCTTCACTGTAAAGCAAGCTCTGCGGAGCGCACATGGCTTCCGCAGCGGCCGCAGAGTGACCGCGCCTCTGCGCAGGGTGACGACGGAGCTACAGTCCCACTTTGGTGATAAAGGAGTCAACAAAGCAGGGGCAACGGCGCAGACCACCAAGCTTTCCTCTTTGGTGATAAGGGAGCAGGCCGGCGCTACGCGCCAAACGCGACGTCACCGTGGGGACTCCCCCGCTCCTCTGCGGCAGCAGCTGGCCGTCCTGGATGGACGGCGGCCTCTCTGCTGCGGCCTCAGCTTTTGTGCCCATGGACCGCGCTCATGGACGCCCAAGCAGCGGTGCACCGTGCTCCCGACCGTTGTCGCCATGTGGTAGCCCCTCCGCTGCACAAGGACAGGGAGGAGGCCCGGGGCGCCTATAAAAGGAGCTGGTGCACCACCCTAAGGGGATCGAACACATTTTACTCCTAGTCTAGCTACTTGCGCGCAAGGGAGAAGAAGACAGTAGTTTCCCTCCCCTTGTACGCGCCATTGCCACAACTGTGCCCTCGGCAAGCACGCTGTACTGTAACCTCTACAAGCAGCAATACAGACAGGCAGGACGTAGCGGTTTTACCTCCACAAGAGGGCCGTGAACCTGGGTACGCGCCGTGTCTCTCTCTGCCGTGATGTCCCTCCTCAGGCACGACGAGCAGCGTCGCCGCGCCGGATGAGGGTTGATTGACGTCGTGTTCAGCCCCTTACACGAACTCTCTTCGCGAGTGTGACTGCCCCTGTTTCGTGGGAGTCATTCTCCGACAGAGAAGGTGGTATGGCGATTTGTTGACGACGTACGAAACCAAACCATGAAAATCTTGGTGAACATTTTATGAGATAGTGCATTGAAAGGGCTGAAGCTCGGTATTATCTCAATGCTAAAATATAGTGCATATTAGTTTTATACTAAATCAAGTTTTACAAACTTTGGCCATGTTAATGTGAAAAAAGTATCTAACATTTTTAATGCCAAATCAGTACTCCCTCCGACCCGATTTAACGGTCGCAAGCGTGTACAAAGTTTGTACTAGTGTAGCTCATTCTTCACGTCCATTTTTCCGGATCGGAGGTAGTATTATCAATTGGTGATGAAATAGTTCACGCGGTGCAGTGCCCGGATGACCAGCTGGGATCCATCAAAGCGTGCGCGCGCACCGCTCGTCGCTTTCACCGATCGGCGCGAGGCTACCAAAAAAATACACTAGTGCCGTACTGCTACTACTCCACCGCCACCACCCGCATCATCGAATCTCCCGGGTAATGACATAACTGCGCCGACGTCAGCACCATGACGTCAGCGGGCATCTTCCTCGATGCGACACACCGACAAGGCCTCCTTTTCGTCGGTCCCCAAGTCCCTTTCTTTTGGGAGCTCCTTTTTATGACGGGAAGGAAGACTCGAAGGGCGAGAGCACCCTGTTATGGGAGACCGGCCGGGTTCGGGTCATGGTTAGGACTGACGCTCCAACAAAAAAAAATCCCAACTTGTCTTGACTAACGAGGTCTATTCAAAGAATCAAAGCCAGTGTCACTCCAAATTATTTCTTTTTGCTCCCGCCAGGACTATGTACTCCGTTTTTATTCTATTGCAAATTTTACCCCTGCCAGGAACTGTAGCATTCAACTTTGCTCATCGTAATGCCCGAAGTCTTTGACGTTTACATCTGCAGTAGCAACTAGCAACAGGAGCTGCAGGGGCTGGTCAATTAAAAACGGTCACCACCCGCACTCACGACGGCCGGCCGGCACCGCTATATAAGACGAACGACTTCGATAGCCTCGTCGATCAAGCATCTGCCAGTCTTGTCTCCCTCTCTGTCCCTCGCCTACAATCCACGAGACCACGACGATCGGCCGGACCGCGGACGCGATGGACGCCACCGCGTCGGAAAAGCAGGGAGCTCAGCCGGCTAGCGACGGGACGACGTCTGCGCCGGAGGTGCGGCGAGCCCCATCGTCCGAGCTGGCCGTCGCGGGCGCGGCCGAGGAGAGCGGCGGCGTCGGCGGCGAGGAAGAGCAGGTGGAGAGGTTCTACGCGCTGCTGGCGAATATCCGGGCCCTGAGGAACGTGTACGGCGTCGGCGGCGGGTCGTCGAGGAAGCGGCCAAGGGTGGCGGAGCCGCCGTGGAGGCCCAAGTTCAGGATGGAGGACTTCATGGAGGTTGACGACGCGGTGTCCGGGAAGAAGGGAAAGAGGGATCATGGGGAGCGGCAGCGGCCGGAGGACGAAGACGACGCGGCGGACGGCGAGGTCGTCCAAGAGAATGATGGGGTTTCCGCGTCGCGGTCCACGCGCGCGTGTACCGAGTCTACTGACTCGGCCTAGCTAGCAGCCAGCTACTCCAACAAATGGGTTGACGATGTTCATTCTGAATATCTACACGTGGAATCCATTTAACTCAATTTGCCTGCCGGCATGTATTTTAAATTTCTTTTCCAGCGTATCGAAACTGGAAGCAAATTTTTAGTACCCCTCTGTTCACAGTTTATAAGGCACACACGCAGTTTAAGAAAAAGTTTAACCATTAAATTTGGTGAACATAATATAAATTAGATGTAACAAAATTATCAATTGGATTCATATTGAAAAGAAGTTTTCAATGATATAATTTTTGTGACATAAAATTTAATTTTTGTTGCCTAAATTAGTTGTCAAAGTGTGTTCTTAAACTACGTGTGTGTGCCTTATAAACTGTGATAGAGAGAGTACAGTACAAGCACGCATAGATAATTTAGTGTTGTGATGGTGTAAGAGGTTGCATTACCAATTTCAAGTTAACTATTTAAAAAATTATTAGCTCTAACATGATGTGACATTTTGAGATTGCACTCACGCGACCATATGTTAGGGTTTAGGGTGGAAACAAAATAAAGGTTACAAAACAAAGGCTGCATCCCGAAAATCATACTTTCAAAACTTTATCTCGTTGGTACATAAAACGTATAGTGATTTTCGGGCACCAAATATTTCGAGCTCTACATGATAAACATCGATGACATAAAAAATATCACAAATCTACTGACTTGGTGAAAGGGCCCCGAGGAGCTCGGCCACTTCTTATTCATCATTGTCACAGGTGATGGCCACCAATAGAGGCAAGACGCTGCCTCTCCTCCAAACATATAGTGATTTTCTTGCACCAAATAGTTCGAGCTCTACATGATAAACATCGGTGACATAAAAAAATATCACAAATCTATCGACTTGGCGAAAGGGGCACCGGGGAGCTCCGCCACTTCTTGTTCATCATCGTCACAGGTGATGGCCACCAATAGCAGCAAGACACTGCCTCTCTCCAAACACATAGTGATTTTCTTGCACCATGTATTTCGATCACTACATGATTAACATTTGTGATAAAAAATATCACAAATTAACCAACTTGGGGGAAGGGGGCCCAAGGAGCTCCGCCACTTCTAGTTCATCATCGTAACAGGTGATGGCAGCCAATAGAGGCAAGATATTGCCTCTCCTCCTCTTCCATGAGCATGCATAGTGCCATGGTCAGCGGGAGGACCACCCGATTTTGGTAGTGTTTTGTATGATGCTTATGGCAGAGGAGAGCAATGTTTGGTTGTCATATAATTTTTGACAGTTCATCTTATCAGTGTGCTCTAGTGTGTTGCATGTTGTGAAGTTGGAGCTACGACGGCGGCATCTAGGCGGTAACTATGGGTGACGGGTAGTCTGATTGCATCGATCCTTTTTGACATGAGCCTTGAATGTTTTCATTTATAGCTCGTTATCTGAATCTGAGTTGTCTAGTCTTTGTGTAGTTAGTGGTTGATTGCTTGTCATGGGCCACGGGGAGCCATGCCGGGAAGGCCGCATACACGAGCGCCGCCGCGTCGGGTCTGGAGCGCCCGTGGTCGGAAGCGCGCCGCGGATGAAGAACGTCGGTTGGAGCTTGTCCAGGCATTGTAGTTCTTACCTTTTATGCCTGAATTTTTTCGTTCGTTCTTCTCCTCTCTGTTCTTCTTCTCGAATCGAATTTGCCCATGGCGGAGCATCGATTCCTCGTCTGGATTTCAGCGATTTCACGGTGTGATGCTCTTGGCAAAGCGTACTGTTTGTGGCTTTCTGTTCTTTAGTCTTGAAAAACAACTTGCTCAGATGTGAGCGTGCTGATAACGTGTTAGAAGAAATCGAGAGCAAACGAGACAGTAAACAAATGATTCGAACTGTGTTCTCTTTATTGATGGATTGGGTATATATACAAGGTGAGGAACCGACTTAGGGAGGAACCGACATAGGGCGCGTTTGGTAGCCTGCATCCAAATCTCATCTCCCTGGGGGCAGGTTGGCGAGGGCCAAGTCTGGCTGAGCCACCCTCTTAGCCTGGTTGTGCAGGGCGTTTGGTAGCCTGCATGAGGTATGGTTGCATCGGCTTGAGAACCAACTCACAATGTTTGGTTGCATGCAAACTCTGGTGCTTGGCTCGGTAGAAGCGAAGGCACCGTGTTTGGTTACATGCCGCATGCGCACTAGGGTTACCTAAGTTCAAATATGGTGAGCTTACCAGTCTTCACCGTGTTACAGCATAACATAATGCTGCGCCATCTAGAATAGCAGCAGCTTAACGATCACCACAACAAGAACTACGATGACGAAGTCCTTGATCCTGCTAGGCTTGTGATCATTGCCCATCTGGGTTATCGCCTGATTAGCCAGCATCTGCTCGGCCACCGTCATGTTGCCTTCTCCGGCAACATCTTCCATGGCCTCCTGCTGACTGAGGAAGTTGGAGTAGCTGTACTGTGCTTCAACCAAAGTTTCGAAGCCTTCATATCTGTTGTTTGAGAAGCCGGCGACCTGATCCTGGCAGGTTCTCCAGGAGTTGTACACTCCAGGACGCCTCCCCTGTAGACGACGTACCAGTTCATCTACGAACACAGGAGCAAGATCAGAGGTTAAAGAAGACACACAAGAACATCATAAGTAGACATCAATTCATAGAAGTAGAGCAGCATGCATGATCATTACAAAAGCAGGATCAGAAGTTCATCCTACCACTATGGTGTTAAACTACCACCACATCAAAAAGCGGGGTGTTATCCTACCGCCAGCACCATCAGTAGAGGGGTTAGTATATACCACCTCATCAAAATATACAGGCCATAATAGTAGTTTTTTAGCCCTAGCTAAGCCAAAATGTATCAGTAGAGGGGTTAGTATATACCACCCTTGTCGGTCCTAACACCAGTCTTGATGAGAGCACACATCTGGTTAAGCACAAATGTGGACATGAAAGGAAGCCATTTCATGGTCCCTTTCACCCCTGCCTTAGCCTTCGCCACCTTGGCTTTCACGGCCGCATCGAGGGAGGCGATGTACTCTTGCACAACAAGAGAACTTTCCGGATCGACGGGATGAACTGGCATCTCCAGCTGTGAGTCGGCAACCCATGAAGGGATCTGAGAGTCCCCAATGGGGATCAGGGATTGACTAAGGTCGTCGGATTCCTACATCGCTGACGAATCAGTAGCTAGAACAACATGGTCAACAGATCTACAAGCTCAAGGATGAAAGATGTGCAAGCTCAAAGATCTACAAGTACTACACATGCTCAAAGATCTGCAAGCTCAAGGATCTACAACTACTACACATGCTCAAAGATCTGCAAGCTAAAGGATCTACAAGATGCTCAAAGGAAATGCAGTTGAGGACGAAGGAGGACATGTCGAGGAAGAAGACCGTCTCCCACCGCCGTAGCCGCCCCAGACGACGCCGCCGCCGCCTACCGGAGACGATCTAGGTCAGCAAAAAGGGTTTTCTACTTACAGCCATGGGTGCAGTTGAGGACGAAGGAGGACACGTCGAGGAAAAAGACCGTCTCCCACCGCCGTAGCCGCCCCAGACGCCGCCGCCGCCTACCGGAGACGATGCCGCCGCTTACCTGCTCACCGACTGGTTGTTGAGAGCTCGGTTGGAGGGGGGAAATGGTGGCTTGATTTTGGGCTGTGACCGGAGAGGGTGTAAATAGGGCGGAGTTTCGCGGGCGCTGACCGATTTTCTCCCGCCCCCTTTTTCGATGCAGCGCGCGGGCTCCCGCCATCTCCATGGTCGCACGAGCAGCTGCAGTCGGGGGGGGGGGGGGGCGAAATTGCAGCGGAGGGGGCGAGAACGGGCCTGGCTCCCGGGGCACGGTCGATCTGAGCGTGCCTCTCGGGCCTGGCCCGAGGCTGCTTTGATGACCGTGCTGGCCTGTCCCGGGAGCTCGCACAGGCAACCAAACAACGGGCCTTTGCAGCTGGCGGGCCTGGCCTGCCTATCTGCAGGCTACCAAACGCGTCCATAGGGAATATGTGCTTGTACAGACACAACCGTCCGTATGGGCGAAGAGACGTGACCGTACGGACACAGTCCGTACGGCGCTTGGACAGTAAAACTAATCCTAACACTCTGCAGCCTGCAGGCATGCTTGAGTTGCCATGCTCAAGCTTGGCGCGTCCTTGCCTCTGACCTGCCTTAATGGCAAGACTCGCCTTGTATTCATGATTCATGAAAGGCTGAAAGCAAGACAGTTCGTCGCCGGCTTTGAAACTCGTGCACTAAAGAGAGAATACAGTTAGTCGCCGGCTTTAAAACTTCGCAAAAGCCATTCATGCATGGTGCCGATGGTTCAACGTCGATGGATTTTGTGGTTAATTTTACGTTGCGGTTGAGGTACGGAGGCGGGAGGCAAAATGGTTGATTACAGAATGGTCTCATCTTTTGGGGTTCTTTGACTGTTTTGTTAACGATGAATTCGAGCTTCCATGGCTCCTGGCATTTTTTAATAAAAAGTTGGGAACTGGCTGCTGGTAAATGAGGGGGTGTTTGCTTAGTAGCCACACTATGTCAAAACATAAGTTTGGCTTCGGCCAAAAAAATGGCATTTCGGCATGTGTTTCGTTTTTGCCACATTTAAAGTTGGCACACTTCATCACACATATGGTTCACCTGTCATAGAGTGATTTTCTTAGCAATTTTTACCACACTCGTGATGTCCAATTTCTCAGTCTTGTTTTAGACATAGACTTGTCTTAAACTTGCCATGTAATTTAGACGTGTCAATAAAATATGATGTACAATTGGTTATTTTTTAGTCTTACCTCTACCGGTCAGATATCTCTGAAGTTGCGGCCTTTTTTATTTCTCTCTCCTCCCCCTCAGTAATTATCCTAACTGCCAACGCTAAGATATAAACCTCAGCCACACGCCCACACTTGTGTGGCTACTAACAGTTGCCCAGTTTAAGTTTGACAAAGTGTGACTAGAAATGAAATCAAACGGCTCCGAAGCCCCTTGAGTAAAGTGATGGCCCATGGTGCTACTCAAGGCAGCAGCGTGGAATCGACTTTGATCCTGTTCCACTATAAATGACAGGTATAACTCTTTGAAGAACATTTTTATGAAATAGTGCATTGAAAGTGGCTGAAGCTCCGTATTTCCTCAATGCTAAATATAGTGCATATTAGTTTTATACTAAATCAAAAATTATAGATTTTGGCCAAGTTAATGTGAAAAAATTATCTAACATTTTTTATGCCAAATCAACATTATCGAATCCATCCAAAAATATATTTTTATATTTTGCTATTTCAAGAAATCATTATTATTGTACTGGAGTACTAGATAGAAAGGGATTAGTGTTGATGAATAGTTCACGCGGTGCAGTGCCCGGATGACCAGCTGGGATCCATCAAGCGCGCGCGCGCACCGCTCGTCGCTTTCACCGATCGGCGCGAGGCTACCAAAAAAATACACTAGTGCCGTACTGCTACTACTCCACCGCCACCACCCGCATCATCGAATAAAGGTGACTCCCGGGTAATGACATAACTGCGCCGACGTCAGCACCATGACGTCAGCGGTCATCTTCCTCGTTGCGACACACCGACAAGGCCTACTCCTTTTCGTCGGTCCCCAAATCCCTTTCTTTTGAGAGCTCCTTCTTTTTATGACGGGAAGGAAGACTCGAAGGGCGAGAGACTTGACTAACGAGGTCTATTCAAAGAATCAAAGCCAGTGTCAGGTACTGTGTACTCCGTTTTTATTCTATTGCAAATTTTACCCCTGCCAGGTACTGTAGCATTCAACTTTGCTCATCGTAATGCCCGAAGTCTTTGACGTTTACATCTGCAGTAGCAACTAGCAACAGGAGCTGCAGGGGCTGGTCAATTAAAAACGGTCACCACCCGCACTCACGACGGCCGGCCGGCACCGCTATATAAGACGAACGACTTCGATAGCCTCGTCCATCAAGCATCTGCCAGTCTTGTCTCCCTCTCTGTCCCTCGCCTACAATCCACGGGACCACGACGATCGGCCGGACCGCGGACGCGATGGACGCCACCGCGTCGGAAAAGCAGGGAGCTCAGCCGGCTAGCGACGGGACGACGTCTGCGCCGGAGGTGCGGCGAGCCCCATCGTCCGAGCTGGCCGTCGCGGGCGCGGCCGAGGAGAGCGGCGGCGTCGGCGGCGAGGACGAGCAGGTGGAGAGGTTCTACGCGCTGCTGGCGAATATCCGGGCCCTGAGGAACGTGTACGGCGCCGGCGGCGGGTCGTCGAGGAAGCGGCCGAGGGTGGCGGAGCCGCCGTGGAGGCCCAAGTTCAGGATGGAGGACTTCATGGAGGTTGACGACGCGGTGTCCGGGAAGAAGGGAAAGAGGGATCATGGGGAGCGGCAGCGGCCGGAGGACGAAGACGACGCGGCGGACGGCGAGGTCGTCCAAGAGAATGATGGGGTTTCCGCGTCGCGGTCCACGCGCGCGTGTACCGAGTCTACTGACTCGGCCTAGCTAGCAGCCAGCTACTCCAACAAATGGGTTGACGATGTTCATTCTGAATATCTACACGTGGAATCCATTTAACTCAATTTGCCTGCCGGCATGTATTTTAAATTTCTTTTCCAGCGTATCGAAACTGGAAGCAAATTTTTAGTACTCCATCTGTTCACAGTTTATAAGGCACACACGCAGTTTAAGAAAAAGTTTAACCATTAAATTTGGTGAATATAATATAAATTAGATATAACAAAATTATCCATTGGATTCATATTGAAAAGAAGTTTTCAATGATATAATTTTTGTGATATAAAATTTAGTTTTTGTTGCCTAAATTAGTTGTCAAAGTGTGTTCCTAAACTACGTGTGTGCCTTATAAACTGTGATGGAGAGAGTACAGTACTAGCATGCATAGATAATTTAGTGCTGTGATGGTGTAAGAGGTTGCATTACCAATTTCAAGTTAACTATTTAAAAAATTATTAGCTCTAACATGATGTGACATTTTGAGATTGTACTCACGCGACCATATGTTAGGGTTTAGGGTGGAAACAAAATGACGGTTACAAAACAAAGGCTGCATTCCGAAAATCATACTTCCAAAACTTTATCTCGTTGGTACATAAAACGTATAGTGATTTTATGGCACCAAATATTTCGAGCTCTACATGATAAACATCGATGACATAAAAAATATCACAAATCTACTGACTTGGCGAAAGGGTCCCGAGGAGCTTGGCCACTTCTTATTCATCATCGTCACAGGTGATGGCCACCAATAGAGGCAAGACGCTGCCTCTCCTCCAAACATAGTGATTTTCTTGCACCAAGTATTTCGAGCTCTACATGATAAACATCGGTGACATAAAAAAATATCACAAATCTATCGACTTGTATGATGCTTATGGCAGAGGAGAGCAATGTTTGGTTGTCATATAATTTTTGGCAGTTCATCTTATCAGTGTGCTCTAGTGTGTTGCATGTTCTGAAGTTGGAGCTACGACGGCAGCATCTAGGCGGTAACTATGGGTGACGGGTAGTCTGATTGCATCGATCCTTTTTGACATGAGCCTTGAATGTTTTCATTTATAGCTCTTTATCTGAATCTGAGTTGTCTAGTCTTTGTGTAGTTAGTGGTTGATTGCTTGTCATGGAGGCGTTATGGTCTTCGTGCAACTGCTACAGTGAAGGCTTCAATGGTAGGCTTTTCTTTCGAGTCAAACAGCTGGCTTGAGAATTATAACTAATGATATTTGCCGGCAAGCTCTTTAGTGATATAATTTTTTATGCTGGGTGTGCAATTTGCATTGGTAGTCGGGTCATTCGGAGGGTTCCTACCTGCTCTCAACCTCTCGTGTTACATGAAGAAAATTCGTGGGCGCGTTGTAAAAACTATTTGGTTAATTCCCTTTTTAGCTAATAGTGTGCAGTCTCTGGGCTCATCATTTATTTTGCCTTCAAGTTAACTTGAGTTATGAAACCCTATTAGGTCCGAGATTCACATAACCACTGACATAATTAATACATTTCTCATGTTCTTGCAAGTGAATTAGTTACATTTGTTTCATGATTAGCTAGCCAATTCGCCCGATCAAATTTTATTTTGTTGCTAAAGAGTAAATTGTCATAATTTTGTACCTCAAAATTGGCCATCAAGTTGTAGCCATGCAAGATTATGCAAATCAGTGATTCCGAATATTTGAATTGATGATTGCTATGGTTTCGATCTCAGCTCGACTTATGCACGAAATCATGCTAAATTTTTTTCTTTCTTTTTCGAGAGCATAGAGCAAGAGCCACAATGCACATCACGGTATATCATCTTCCAAGCTCCAACCCAAAGCACTATCGGCAAGCAGTGATCAAATTGCAACCCTACATGGCTGCGAGTGGCATGTGCACTGTGATGCACGTACGCACGTACGGCACCCACAAGTTGAACCCTACTCCCTCCGTTTCAAAATTGATGATTTTTTTGTGTACATACGGATGTATGTAGACATTTTTTAGTGTGTACATACATTCATATGTAGATATATGTAAGTTAAATAATTTGGAACGGGGGGAGTACAAAATAGTAGAGCCAACAGCTGCACCTGCTAGCGTCGTCACCAACGCATTGCCGCGCTGACGTAGCCCCGCAATGCGTCAGCTACTAGTAGGTGGCTGCACCAGTGTGTATTATTATTCGTTACCGCAACGACTTACTCTGTATCTTATTTACTAAATAGCCCTTAATCGAATATTAAGCTAATTGTGACCTTTTGAAAAACTTTCATTCGCATATGGTCTTTTTTTAAACGTTATAGGTTTAAACGTTCTGAAAAACTCAGAGCCTCTTAAAACGCCATCCACTTTGGCGTATCCAGAGGGCGAGAAACGTATTAAAAAAAAAGTTATTTAGGATAATCCATTTGATATGGTGTTTCTCGGGTATATATGCTCTGGGAATTTCCGTATGATATGACGTTCTCGATTCTCAGAGCTCTGAAAAACACCATATCATATGGCTTATCCCAAATGACTTAGAAATTTTTACGTTTCTCAGCTTCGTGATATGTCAAAGTGTATCACGTATTATGCGATTTTTAGAGCCTCTGAGTTTTTTTTTTGGAACACCTAAACCTATGGCGTTTTTGAAAAGGCCATATGTGGTTGATTTTTTCGAAGGGCCACAATTAACTTAATGATTAATTAAAGGCCATTTAGTAGAAAAGACACACTTGTTCTATTCGTCTCTGTCCGGAAACGGACTCTGCTGCGTCATCTTGTGTCGTCTGCACCCTCCGTCATCCACCGATGATTAGTGACGACATGATGAGTTCGTCGACCTTTTTGAGAGCAAGTGGAGAAGTGATACCCGTTCGGACCAATGAACTGAGGGTAATTTCGTAAGCTAGAGATTGATTAGGATAAGAAGACCTCAAACCCAATCACTCACCGCAGAGTCTGCTTTTTAAAACACGGCGCTGAACATGGCGGGCGTGTGGTCTAGCGCAGCAGCAGAGCCGGAGCTGGTCAAATTTAAAACGGTCACCACCCGCACCCACGACGGACGGCCGGCACCGCCTATATAAGCCGAGCGACTTCGATGGCCTCGTCGATCCATCCATCCTTTGCCAGTCTTTGTCTCCCTTCCCTGTCTCTCGCGTACAATCCACGAGAACACGACGATCGGCCGGACCATGGACGCCACTGCATCGGAAAAGAGGGGAGCTAAGCCGGGTAGCGACGATGGCGCGTTCACGACGTCTTCGTCCGCGCCGGAGGTGCGGCGAGCGCCATCGTCCGAGCTGGCCGTCGCCGGCGGCAGCGGCGAGGCCGAGGATAGCGGCGGCGTCGGCAGAGAGGACGAGCAGGTGGAGAGGTTCTACGCGCTGCTCGCGAACATCCGGGCCCTGAGGAGCGTGTACGGCGCCGCCGGAGGGTCGTCGAGGAAGCGGCCTAGGGTGGCGGAGGAGCCGCCGTGGAGGCCCAAGTTCAGGATGGAAGACTTCCTGGAGGTTGACGACGCGGTGTCGGCGAAGAAGGGGAGGAAGGATCCGGAAGAGCGGCAGCGGCTGCGGCCGGAGGACGACGACGCGGCGGACGGCGAGGTCGTCCAAGAAAATGATCGGGTTTCCGCGTCGCAGTCCACGCCTGCATGTGCTGACTCGGCCTAGCTACCTACTCCTACCTAGTAATCGAATCATTGACGATGTGCATTCTGAATATCAACACGTGTAATCCATTTAGCTGAAATTATTAGCCCGCCGGCATGTATTTTTAATTTCTTTTCCAGCGTATCGAATATGGAAGCAAAATTTTAGTGCAGTACTATAGAATGGATAGAGAATTTAGTGCTGCAACGGTGTAAGAGATTGGATTGGTTACCAATTTCTAGCTGACTATTAAAAAAACTTATTAGCTCTCACGATGTGACATTTTGAAATTGCACTTCTAGTTCCTCATCGTCACGGGTGGTGGCCACCAATAGAGGCAAGACATTACATCCTCCCCTTCCATGAGCATGCATAGTGTCACGGGCAGCAAGAGAACCACCCCGATTCTGCTAGCGTTTTGTATGACACATATGACAGAGTAGAGCGATGTTTGGTCGTCATATGATTTTTGGTAGTTTGTCTTATCAATGTGCTCTACTCTATTGTTGTGAAGTTGGAGCTACGACGACGGCATCTAGGCGGTAACTATGGGTGACAGGTAGATCTGATTATATTGATCCTCTTTGACACAAACCTTGCATGTTTCCATTATCTAGTTCGTCATTTGAATCTGAGTTGCCTAGTCTTTGTAGTGAGTGGTCGATTGCTTGTCATGGACTGTCATGGGCTTCGTGCAACTGTTACAATGAAGACTTCAACCATAGGCTTATCCGTCGAGTCAAAGAGCTGGCTCGAGGAAGAATTATGACGATGATATTTGCAGGCAAGCTCTTTGGTGATATACTTTTAATTTCGATGACGGGTGTGCAAGTTGCATTGGTAGCCAGGTCATTCATACGAACCCTACCTGCTCTCGTGTTCCATGAAGACAATTAGCGGGCGTGTTATAACGATTTTTGCCCTCTTTTCGCAAACTAATTGGTTAGTTCCCTTTTTAGTTAATAGAGTGAGGTATTTGGGCTCTGGTAAAAAGAAATCAATAATTTATTTTAGCTTAGAATTAACTTGAGTTATGATTTTTTTAGATAAATCCTACTAAAATTTGAATGAGGCCCTCACTATTTTGGAAAGGCCAAACTGAAGAATATGTAAACCCATGAAGTTTTGGCCACATGAACCCAAGACAAGCAATCCTAATGCAAGGTGCAAGCAAAAGCGACGGGAGACTAGGTTCTTTAATGCTGGGTAAGGCCGGGGTTGTAAGAGGTGTGTTTTTAAGAGCGAAACTATTTTTACCCTTTTTTTTAGTTCATATCCATCTCTTTGTTTCTCAATGTGAGCATTTCATGTTTCCGACTCCTTGAGAGAGAAAGTGTAATTTCAACCTTGCAACCTTAAAAATCACGAGTACCCCATTTTTGAAAATGCTCCCCAACTATAGAACCCTACACACCCACAACTATAGAACCCTACAAAATAGTAGAGCCAACAACTGCACCTGCGCAGCATCGTCACCAGCCCTTTGCCGTGCTGACCTAAGCAGGAAGTCGTCAGCAGCAATTAGGTGACTGCGCCAGTGTATTATTGTTCGTTTACGGTCAGGACTTATTCTATTCTGATGCGTCATCCTGTGTCGTTTGCACCCTCCGTCATCCACCGATGAGTAGTGACGCCATGATGATGAGTTCGTCGACCTTTTGACCGATCCCCGCTTTGCCCACCACCGACATGTGGTCCCGTTGCACTTGTCTGCGGCCGTTCGGACCAATGAGCTGAGGGTAATTTCGTAAGCTAGCGGTTGATTAAGAAGAAGACCTCAATCCCAATCACTCACTCCCGCAGAGTCTGATTTTTTAAAACGCTGCGCGGCCGGGGACATGACGTGTGGTCTACTTTTGCTCAGGTGTTTAGATTAGACTACTACTCCAGATTAGATCAGAGAACTCCAGCAGGAGAGAAAAGGTGAGGGCACTATATCACATTAGTAATATAGGACGGTGATGCAGCTAGTGCTGCCAGGGGGCCAATGCTCGATCGGTCCTCCATTATTTTCGGAAGACCTAGCTAGGGCTCGTCAGTGGTAAAAAATACTGTTAGGGCACCTCCAACGGGCTGGCGCATACGGACCAGCGCAGTTCGAACGGACAAATGACCTTCTCCAACGGGCTGGCGCATCCGGACTGGTGTCCGCCCGGACACCAGTTTTGGACCCAAACGCGGCCCAACTTTGGGGCGGCTTTGGGGCGGGACGGACAGCCTCTCGGTCCTCCTCTTTGTCCTCCCTGTCCGCGTCGGGCCCAAGATCCAGCCACAGAATCCCCTCCCAAACCCTCGTTCGGCCGCCCATTCCCTCCCCAGCCACCGCCGCCTCCAGCCGCCCTCGCCGCCGCCGCCGTCGCCGTTCATGGAGGACGGCCTGTCCAAATCCACGGCCGCTACCGGCGCCGCCCTGCTCGCGGTGAAGAAGGAGCCGAAGCCGGCCTCGGTCAAGCGACAAGTCCGGAGGGAGAGGACTCGGGAGAAGAAGGCAGAGGAGAAGGCCGCCCTCACAGCGGCCAAGGAGAAGGAGAGGCTCGCCGCCATCGCGCATCAGGCCAACTCCGACCTCATCGCCGCCAAGGCCACCGCCCGAGCTGTCCTTCTCCTCAAAGGAGAGGTTTTTGCAGGGGCCTTCGTCGCTGCCACCGGCCTCTCCCCAACACGGTTCCGTCGGACGGAAGCTCGGTCTCCTCCGCCAAAGCGAAGGCGCCCAAAACCTCGTCCCCCGGCCTCTCGACGCCGTCGCCGGCGGCCGCCCATCACCCAGTGTCGCGGCTGGGTTCCCGCGAGGAATCGCCGGAGATTTCATCGGTCCCGGTCGAGCCGAAGTCGCTCGACCTCAACGTGACCCCGAGTGCCGGCGACGCGCGGCCCGGTGGCAAATCGAAGACCACGGCGGGTGGCAGGATGACCATGCCCGAGGCCCGTGCCCTCATGTTCGACGGGAGCGAGTTCCCGCCGACGACGCCTGCCAACCCGGCCTACTTCACCGAGGATGTCATGGAGGACATGATCAACGGCCGCCCCTACTTCGATCCTGCCGAGGCCGAGACACAAGAGGCCAACACCTACTTCGACCCGGCCGACCTCGACACACAAGACCCCGACGCGACCATGCCCGAGACGGAGGCCGATGTGGTCGACATTGAGGAAGAGCCACTCGATGTCGACGAGGAGCACGCCCTAATCGCGGCGAGCCTCAAGCGGAAGAACATCCGCACGGCCTCGTACACGGACAAGGAAGACAGGGTGCTATGCGAGTCATGGATGACTTGTGGGCAAAATGCAAAATGGGGTGCCCAACAAAGGGGCATCGCATTTTGGTTTAAGGTGCACAAGCATTTCCATGAGCAAAGGAAATTGCCGCCCTACCGTATCGAGAGTGATCGCAATGAGGGCTCACTCACAAAGAGGTGGCAACACATCTCGGCCGAGTGTTGCAAATTCCAAGCGGACTACGAGCATGTGAAGAACCGGCCGGTGAGCGGCTACGGGGTTGAGGACAAGATGAATCAAGCTTTGGAGTACTTCAAGGTGGCCTTCAATACCAAGTTCACCTTGGGCCATTGTTGGGACATGATCAAGGGTCGTCAAAATGGCAAGAGATCTACAACACCATGAAGAAAGGGGGCATTGAAGGCTCGAAGAAGAGAGCCAACGATGACCCCAATGATGATGTGAATCCCGGCCAAAGCTCGGGTGGCCGGGCTGTGCGGCCGAGAGGACACAAGTCCTCGGCGCAAGACGTGAAGCGTGAGGCGGCACAAGCACAATTGGAGGAGACCCTAAAGACGTTGATCGCCGGCAAGGAGGAGTCCACCGCCGCTATGTACGTGGAGAAACGCAAAGACAAGGAGGAAGCCATGGCAAGGTATGTGGAGATGACAAGAAAGAAGCTCGAGATCGAGCAAGAGAAGATCAAGGCCGAGGAGACCCGGCTCATGCTCGAGGCCAAGGCGGAGGAGAATCGCGTGAGGCTTGCGTTGCTCGCCGAAGATAACCGGATCATGATGGCCGACTTGACCATCATGGACCCGGAGCAAAGGGCATGGATTCTCAAGAGTCAAAAGATGATCCGTGAGCGCGAGGACATGTGATGTCCTATTTATTTTATGTGTTGAACTATTTAAATTTTGAAGAATTTGTATTTTAAACTATTTCAATTTCGAACTATTTGGATTGAGGCCAATTTGAGTCATTTGAATGTTCCAATATATTTTTTGGCCCATTTTGCGCCAGGCCGTTGGGGGCACCCCCACCCCAAACGGACAAAGGCTCAAAATGTGTCCTCTGTCCGCCCCCAAACGGACAAAATCGGACACTTTGGGGTGTCCGTTTGCTCCACCCGTTGGAGGTGCCCTTAAGTTACAGTGTTACGCGTTGCCTGTCGGCCACCACAACGAATCGAATTTGTCCTGCCCAAAACCTGGTACGATGCGGCTGTGCTCTAGCTAGTCCGGTTTTTCCTGCTGATATGTTTCTGTTGCTTCGTCGATCGGTGATAATCTTTTCTACGGTGCATGCATCATATTATTATTACTAACTATATGAAAGACAAGAGGTTTCACGGCATCTCAGCGCGCACTGAACAGTGATGAACAGTGCTGAACAGTACCGCGCGAGGGGACCTATTTGTAATTTCAAGAAAAACTAGGTACCTTTCTGCAAAAACACCACACAACTTCCCCTCCCTCTCCTCTCTCCCGCGCGGACCCGAGGTCGCCGCCACCGCCGACGCGCATCGCCGCCGCTCCGCACCTCCCCGCTCAACTCGACGCACGCGGGAAGCTCCGCCGTCGCCTCCTCTCCCTCCTCGCCGCGATTCGCCTGCCGGGACGCCGCGCGCGCCGGAATCACCGCCGCCATGCGCGCTGTCCGCCGCCGCGTTTCATCGTCGCCGGCGACGTTCCGACGACCAAACTGTGGCGGCGCGGCCGCTTGCGAGCAACCCGCCTCCACGCGCGTCGGACGCGCCCACGTGCGCGACGCCGCCGTGGCAGAGTCCGGCCACTGATGACGTCATCTCGATGTCACAGTGGGCCCGACCTGTCAGCGTTTTTTCTTTTTTTCTCCGGAAATATTTACAGCACATATTAAAATCCTGACACCTACAATTTCCAGAAAATGATTAATACTGCAAAATTAATACCTTTAAATCTATCCATCAAAAAAATATGGAAAATATATCAAAATGATCACAAAAAAATGCTAACTATTTATGGCATAATGCAAACATATTTGAAGATTTTAATTCGACGAATATTTAGAGAAAGTCCAAATTCATTTCCTCTAATTATGAATTGAATTTAATAAATGCTCATATAATGTATTTCATCTGATTATGGAGTTAAACTAAATTTTAAGGCAAAATACAAACATATTATATCATTTCAAATTGATTAATATTTAGAGATAATTTAACTGAACTCTCTCCGATTATACAGATAAATTTAATAAATGCTCAAAATGGTTAATATTTAGAGATAACCATAATATATTTCCTCTGATTATGGTGCTAAATAAGAAAATTATGACAAAATGGAACCATAGTTGATCATTTCAATTTAGCTAACATGTTTGGAGGTAATATAACTTAAATCTCTCTAATTATGTAGTTAAATTTTAAAAATGCTTGATTAGATGAATATTTTAAGAAAATGCAAATTCATTTCTTTTAATTATGGATTGAATTTAAATTGAATTTAATAACTACTCATATAATGTACTTCCTCTGATTATTGAGTTAAATAAAATATTTAAGACAAAACACAAACATATTATATCAATTCGAATATGTTGATATTTAGAGATAATATACCTTAACTCTCTCCAATTATACAGTTCAGTTTAATAAATGCTCACATTGAATTTAACTCTTTCTAATTATGTAGTTAAATTCAAATAATGCTCGACTAGATGCATATTTGAAGAAAACAAAAATTCATTTCCTCTAAAGATGGATCGAGCTCGATTAGATGCATATTTGAAGAAAACAAAAATTCATTTCCTCTAAAGATGGATCGAATTTAATAAATTCTAATACAATATATTTCCTCTAACCAAAGAGTCAAATTACATATTTACGACGAAACACGAACATATTTGATCGGTTTATATGGTTGACTAAAATCCTGAGAGGAATAGAGCTTCGTCTTCTCTTTATGCTTGGTGTCTTCTAATATTTGGCAGATTATTCTCACATGAACATTTGATATTCTCACTGTTGGTCATCTAGCTTTCTGCTTAATTGTTTTGTACCTCGGAGCTGATACAAGATGATGTTGCCTAGGGCACTATCCAATACTCATTTGTATTTCAGTCTTTCGTTTTTCATTTCTGCTGACGAGATCCTTACTACCATATATTTACAGACGCGCATTAGCAAGTGAGTACTCCTTTTTGTTTGAGTCATTTCCTTCCCCTTGACAAGATCTGCTTTACTTTTAGCCTGATGGCAAAGTGGAGATGTCATCTTAACATAGGATTCTGTTTTAGTTTATGCTGATCATAGACTTCTCAATTAGGTTGTCTCATAAGCTTTACACGTTTTATTATTATCAAATAAGCTTATTGCTTTTGTGCCTTCTTTTTAGAGATCGCTCATGCTATCTTAGGTCTAATTTTCTTTTTTTAGTGTTGTGATGATCATCAACTTTATAAATCCTACGCCAGGATCTTTATCGGTTTTCATGAACCTACTAAAATGTCTATTTTTCATCTTATGACAAAAAATATTGCTTCAATATAAATCACGAGCCTCTCGATTTAGTATGTGATCCCTCTAAATAAGCACTTCAAAGTTGTATTTGTATTCTGCTCTAGGATTTTGAATCCCTGCTCTGGTTTGCATTCAGATGGTTTGGTAGTCTTCTTTTGCTTGAGATGACTGTCTATTGTTGTTGTTCAAGGAATGCTGTTTGTTTACAATACTGCACATTTTAGTATGAATATACAGAGAAAATAAGATTTTTTTTACATCTGACAGTGATTTTGTAGAATATGTTCTACACTTCTACTACAGTTTTCCTTTGCCTGTTATTCTCTCTTTTCTAATTTTGGATGAAGAAACGTTGTGCTTTGCTCAAAAACTATGATGACACTATATGTATACTAATAGTTGACTATTGCATCATATTAACGAGAATTATCATACCGTTTTATCAATCAACTAGCGCTTCACCATGATAGTCGTTGGATTCAAAAGTTTTATCACTCACACACGTAAATCCTATTTGCTTTCCCTGGGCTACCAATTTCGTGGTTTATCTACTTATTTATTCATCATTATGCTTCCAGTAGCTAGCTGATGGGCTTTTTAGTAGAGTTCTACGCTTACGGCATGCGATTACACTACCATTTTTAGTAGAAAAGGTTTATGAGCTCACAAGTATATGAATTACACTGCCTATTTTTTCTTGATTGCGTTCTAAAGAGCAAACAATATGATATGCCTGTAACATTTCTGTTCTTCACTTCTACCATCTCCCCGAGCTGCAAATTTTATTTCGTGTTTCTCTTTCCATAATCGGATGAGGTAACAACTATATTCTCTCTACACCTTTCGTAGGTGTTGTCATGTAGATCAAACAAAATAGGAAGGCAGTTGATACTCAACATAAAAAGTGCACTGGTCAGTTCTCACTATCAACTATTATTCATCTGTCATTGTAAGCCTTTGGCCAATTCCTTGAACTAAGCCCTTGGAAAGTGGTTTATGAGCTCCACTTAAAGAGTCACATTAAAAGGTTGTGGACAGCTTTAATCTTCTCGCCTTCTGTTGTGATGATCATCGACAGATTGTGATCCCTCTAATTTATTTCTATGGAATAGGATGAATGTCTACAACTTAACTCCGATTGGCAAGCTGGTTGTTCCTTTCTAATTCATACCTTTTATACTTTTATGTGTTTCAATATAGATTTCTTGGTTTCTACTAATTTACAAGTTATATTACTAAAAATTTAACTATCAGGGTGTAGGAGATTCTAGAAGCTCTTTTCGAGTGGGGAGAGACACCGACACAAAATGAAAAGGTATATGCTGCTTATTACATCTAAACCATTTCTATGCTGTTATTTTACTAGGATTCTTGCTTTCTTATATGTTACCACAATTAGATGTCTGTCATTTGAAATTGGATTCAGATTAATCTCAGTTTTCCATCTACATAAACCACCTGGGTGATTATTTTTCAGAGGCACTAGAGTTGTAGGTCATTGTTGTTTCGTAGAGTGGCCTAAATCTACAGTATGGAAGTGAAACTGCTATTTTGCTTCCCGTTTGATCCACATATCTTCGCTTAATTGTGCTGGTTGCTTACTATTAATTTTTCATTTTCTTCTCATAGTAATCATTCAAACAAACTCAGGGATTTTACATCCCTTAATTGTGCTGTTAGTGAAGCATTACATGTTCATGTATACCAAATTGGATATTTTTAATACAATCAACACATTTCGTGTATACATTTTACATATTTAAATACAGATTATAATGGTTATTGTCAAGCTGCATCCTCTGTCCACAGAAGATGAATCGTATCCAATCTTTACTGATGTCGATATGCTCATCGGCCTGACGACACTGATGCTACAAGATTGATCCTCCACTAGCCAACAATCAACTTTCTCTGATCTTATGTGACAGCCCAAGAAAGTTACTTAATCTCTCTTGCTATAATATAGGTATCATCTAATGTTTTGTGAGCACAACCTGGCTATAATATTGATGAGGCCAGTCTGAAGATGATGCTTTCCACTGCTGTCTTCTTTTTGCATGCATGTTTGCCAGCTCAACTAATTAGTATTTGTAAAAATACTTATTGTGGAAGAAAACTGACCTTTATGTAATCCTCTGTAAACTTTCCTATTTGTATCTACAATCCACCACATATATACCTAATTACTTATCTACAGACAACCTATATGCACACAAAAATACACATTCGTTTACCTGATATAAAATACAGACTGACCTTTATGTTTACCTGATATAAAATACGAACTGAACTTTATGTAATCCTCTGTAAACCTTCCTATGCAATTACTTCATGCACCATGTCTTTCGTTCATCACATTATCTTTCATTTCTAACAAATCATCGGAAGCAAGCTTCTTTATATCTACAATCCACCGCATATATACCTAATTACTTAGCTACAGACAACCTATATGCACGCAAAAAAACACATTGTAAAATACAATAACAACAACAAGGTACCGCAAATAAATAAATAAAAACTAACAAAAGCGCCGCGTGAAATTCCACTAGTCATACCGTAATAGGTATGCGTCATATCATACCGTAATAGGTCTGCGTGATTCACACAAGGCAACTGGCAGATCGCTATCTTCCATAACTGTAGAGAAGCATCGAGTTGTAGCGCACTTGGTTGGTTAGAATTATCATTTGAAAATTTGTAAACTAATCTCGTTGTAGACCAAACATCCGCACTATTTTTACACTATCAATATCACATGGATGGCTCCTACGACCGCTCGCGGGCGTCTGCTCCGGCCACCGCACCCGCCGCCGTCGCCGCGGCCGCCGCTAGCCTCCTCCCGCCGTCGTCGTCTCAGCTCCCGCCTGGTTTCAGGCCCAGGTAATCCCGCCCCAGACTTCCCCATCCGCTGCGTCGGTGATGCGTGTAAAATGCATACATGAACTTTACATTTTATTACTTGATATTCCAACTTATTTGCATCATATATGGGTTATATTTATGTTTTATAATGATTTTAGGGGATAATTCACAGTTTCCCCATTTATTTGGAATTAATCCTGCAGAACCAGAAAACCCCTTTTTCCATGTTTTTGAATTTCAGGGACCAAACGACGTCCAAATGACCTAATATTTTACGGGGCCCAATATTTGGAAATAAGAAGACGTACGAGCCAAGGATCCGCGAAAAAGGAAGTCCGAGGAAGAAAATAGATGGTCCCACGCGGCCAGATTCCTTGGCCGTGTGGGACCACCTCTTTTATTCCTCGTGGCTCCGATGTCGTCCGTTTTCGTCTCCGTGGCTTCGTCTTGACATAAAAACGTCTATAAAAATAGTCCCCTGAGGAGTTTCGCGAGGAGGCGGCGGAGAAACACAAAACCACGAAACAGAGAGTCAGAAGGCTGCCGCCGGAGAAGATCGGAGGGGGGAAACGCCGCCGGAATCACCTCCGGAGGGCTCCACCCCCCTCCGGCGTGTTCATCATCAACATCTACAGCAAGATCATCTTCATCTCTCCACTGTAAACTCTTGGCAAACATGATATATGATGCAATATACTATTCTCTTGATCTATTGTGTCTCCTCATCTATGTTTGAGAAGTGATTTGTTCATGGCAATAGTGAAATAGTTCGTTGATTGGTTGCATACAAGTTTTGTTATCTTTTATGATTGTCTTGATTTACAATGTATGAGTGCACACATATATTGGGGAATGCATGTAAGGTGATCACCGTAGTGTAATGGATTGAGTAGGATGGGTCGGAGTACTAAGACAGAAACCGTGGTCTGAGACTTGAAGTTACATTATGGGGGATATATATGGGGGACCCTAGAACTTAAGGCTATGGTGGGACAATTATGTCTTAATAATTCTTGTGCTGCACATTTACTTGGCCATGAGATCCATCATAAGAGTTGTGTAATTTGCTCATTTACTTGGCTACACCTATTTATGGCTCCTTCCTAGAAGAAACAATTAAGACTGAAACATGTGCTTCACTAATTGTGACAACCACACGAATGAAATAACAATTGCTAGAACATTTGCTCCCTTGAGATATTTGCTACTTGAGATATTTGATACTTGCTACTTTGAGAAACTTGCTTGAGAAAACTGGTGAGAGAAACTTGCTCTAAGAAAATTGCGTTTGAAACTTGATTGAGAAACTTGTTATTAGATAAACCCATTCCACATCACTTGCTTCCATTAGTTAGTTCCTTTCATATTTAAATTTATTGCTTTGCATAAAAGGCCATATAAGAGGGTTATAGGGCTTTAGAGAATAGATAGTTTACCTTCGGCTCCTCGTGGGTTCGACACTCAAATACTTATCGAATTGTGCTACAGTGATTCCTTGCTCTTGGTGATTATCAGTCGGGCTCTAGATCCGATCTGGATCTGGCATCGCCTCCGCCGCGGCCGCGCCGTGCTTCGACCACAGACGAGTTCGTCCCCGAGACCCCGCCCGAGCTGCTGCTCCCTGCTGCCCGCCCTGCCGCTCCTCGTCCTGGCAACTTCAATGCGGCCACGCGCTTTGAGTCAAACGGAGGGTTGGGCAGTTGGAGCAAGGAAGATGCAGGAAGATCTGGGCCTTCAATGCCCACTGCAGCTAGCTGGGCTATGGTTCTGCCGCCCTCAATGCGACAGGACGAGCTCGAGGATGGGATGGGCATCAATGGCCAATGGGAAATGGTGGTGTCACGCTCGCCGTGCCGCCCGACTTTGCCTTCGAGACCCGCATTCATCTCCAGCTACAGGCCACCTCCGCTCCCCAGCTGGCTCGTTGGCCGCTGCTTCCGCTGCCTTTCAAAAGGGCTTCGCGTGCGAGATTGCAGGGACCCTGCTAGCTCTAAGTTGACGAGGGAATATCTCCTCGGCAACAGTGCCAGAAACTATGCTTGTACGTCACACGTCAGTTGGGAACCCCAAGAGGAAGGTATGATGAGTGCAGCAGCAAGTTTTCCCTCAGTATGAAACCAAGGTTTAATCGAACCAGTAGGAAAACGAGGTTGCTTCGAAGGTGTTGGTGAAGGAGTGTAGTGCGGCGCAACAACAGGGATTCCGGTGCCAACGTGGAACCTGCACAACACAATCAAATTACTTTGCCCCAACTTAACAGTGAGGTTGTCAATCTCACCGGCTTGCTGAAAACAAAGGGCTAAACGTATCGAATGGAAGATGATGTTTGTTTGCATAAAACAGTAGAGAACAATGATTGCAGTAGATTGTATTTCAGATGTAAAAGAATGGACCGGGGTCCATAGTTCACTAGTGGTGTCTCTCCAATAAGATAACTAACATGCTGGGTAAACAAATTATAGCTGGGCAATTGACAATTGATAAGTGCATATAACATGCATGTGTGAGCTGTGGTGTCTACTATGAGATTCATTTGGGCATTACGACAAAATACATAGACCGCTATCCAGCATGCATCTATGCCTAAATAGTCCACTTTCCGGTTAACATCCGTACCCCTTCCAGTATTAAGTTGCAAGCAACAGACAATTGCATTAAGTAATGTGCGTAATGTAAACAATACATTCATCCTTGAATAAAGCATTGCTGTTTTACCCCTAGTGGCAACAACACATCTACAACCTTAGAACTTGCTGTCACTATCCCAGGTTAAATAGAGGTTGAACCCAACTATCATGCATAAATACCCCTCTTGGAGTTACAAGTATTCACTTGGCCAAGGCTTCAACAAGTAACGGAGAGCATGCAAGATCACAAATGACATAGACATGATAATACAATATTCAGCTCCACATAGGTATCAATATAAGTCAGATCCCAGCAAACACAACATGTAGCATTACAATAAGATGATTTTGATCATGATAGGCAGCTCACAAGATCTAAACATGATGGCACAAGTGGAGAAGACAACCATCTAGCTACTGCTATGGACCCATAGTCCAAGGATGAACTACTCACGCATCACTCCGGAGGTGGGCATGGCGATGTAGAGCCCTCCGGTGATGATTCCCCTCTCCGGCAGGGTGCCGGGGAGAGCTTCAGAACCCCCGAGTTAGGGTTGACGACGGCGGCGGCAGCGAATATGTTCTGGATAAAAGGCTCGGTGCTTTAGGGTTTTCACGTCTCGGGGAATAAATAGGCGAAGGGGCGATGTCGGCGGACCCCCGAGGGGCCCAAACCATAGGCTGGCGCGGTGGGCCCCCCTGCCGCGCCGCCAGGTGGTTTGGCCACCTCGTGGCTCTTCTTCGTCTCTCCTTCGGACTCCGTGTACGTGCTGGAAAAATAGGGACTTGGCCTTTTGTTTCGTGCAATTCCGAGAATATTTCCAGAAGTAACTTTCTGAAACAAAAAACAGCAGAAAACAGGGAACTGGCACTGTGGCATCTTGTTAATAGGTTAGTCCCAGAAAATGCATAAAAGTGATATGAAGTGTATATAAAACATGTAGCAAATGGTATAATATAAGCATGGAACAGCGGAAATTATGGATACGTTGGAGACGTATCAGACCCCACCAAGTGTCGTCGCTGCTTTTGCATCGGACACCAAGCTCGCTACTGCCACCATCCGCAAGAGCCACTGCCCGGCCCCGAAGTCTTCTGCCCAAGACCTTCCGCGCCGTCACGCTCTTCTCTGACCCGGTGGCTGCCCCGCTCCGAGCTGCGCCCCAAGCTTGGGTCCCTGTCCGCCCCGCACCGGCCGTCGCCCCCACACCCGAGCCCCGCCCGTCTTCGGCTGTCGAGCAGCCTGCGCTCGCGCAAACGATGCCACGCCCTGGCGACCCCGAGATGCGGCCAGAGGAGGACTTCGTCGTCATCGCCAACACCCCGGTCATGCAACAGGAGGCCGTGCTGCTCTCCTCCCACAGCGCGGTGGCGTGGGTCGACGGCCTGCACCCCAACATTCCCCACGACTACGATAGCCGCCGCCTTCGCCGCCCGCTTCAACGCCGTCCCGGCCTCGATCAAGGTGACCAAGTACTTTCCCGAGTATTTTCTCGTCACCTTCGAGCACTCGCACCACTGCGCCGCGGCGATCGCGCAGCAAAACTTCCCCTCCGGCAACCTCAACATCTAGGTCAGGCTTTGGCGGTTGGAGGCGAACGCCGACCACGTCGACATGAAGTTCCACGTCCATGTCTGCCTCGAGAAGCTCCCGCTCTACGCTTGGAATGACGACGCGGTCGGGAAGGTGCTCGGTCGTGCGTGCTCCCTCGACTACATCGACGGGCGTTCCTGGCGGAAGGAGAGCACGGAGTACCTCGGTACTTGGGCTTGGACAGACAACCCGAGCGCCCTCCCGAAGATCAAGTGGG
The DNA here is from genome assembly GCA_947311845.1 of Poa pratensis. Taxonomy (NCBI): domain Eukaryota; kingdom Viridiplantae; phylum Streptophyta; class Magnoliopsida; order Poales; family Poaceae; genus Poa; species Poa pratensis. Next base: position 19,649,757 of record CAMZMU010000067.1, read on the forward strand.
TCACGCTGCCGGCTCGCCCATCTGGACATCGTCGAAGACCACACGACCATCGACGCCAATGGCAACCCGCCACCTTCGCGCACCTTCACCTGGAAGCTTGGTGAATTCGATGGGCGCGGCTCCCAGCTGCGTCGCGAGCAAAACAGAGGGCATGAGCAGTGCCATGACCACCGTGATGATGAAGGCGACCAAGACCGTGACCGCCGCCGTCGTGATGACGGCCGTGGACGTGATGATGGCCATGGAAAGGAAGGTTGGGGAGCTCGGCTGTGTCGCAGCCTCTCCAGGACGCCTCAAGACAAGCGTCACAGCAGCCGCCGTCGTTACGGTAGCCGCGATGGGCGCCGCCACGACGCAACCGTCGCTGCTCAGGACGGGCCCCTGGATGCTGGGGCCGTGCCTCTGCCTGCCGTGACCGTGGCCGTCCCAGTGGTGCTGCTGACTACCGTGGTCGCACCTGCTCCTGCTGGACCTGTGGCCGCTCCTGCTCTCCTGCTTCGAGCTCCGCCCGTCGACGGCGCCCTGACGGATGTCGACTCGTCAGATGAAGACGCCCCTGCCATGGACAACGGGCGCAATGGCCATGGTTCCATGCATCACGCTTCTCCACGCTCGGCTAGGCGCATCTCCCGCGACGCGCTCACTCCGCCCACGTCGCCCATGTATGTTCTGCCTTCCTCATCGCGCAGCTCCAAGTCTACATCGGTGCCGATCCTTGCGCTCAGCTCCGCCGCCGCCGCGACCCTGAGGCTATGTTCTCCGTCCAGCCTGCAGCTGCCCCTGATCAGCAGGTCGCCGTCCCGCCCGCCCGGCTTCGAGATCTCGCCAGAGCAGCACACGCCGCCTTTCGGGTCCTACTCGACGCCGACTCGCACGCCTGACGCGCGGCACCCTGCTCTCGACGCCGCGTCCGCCGCGGAGCCACTGTTCACGCCGTGCGAGCGGGCCCTGTTCTCCCCGCCGATGCTGCGACCCATGAACCGGAGGAAGACGCTCGCCGGCATGACGATCGCTCGCTCTGGTAGCTGCAGCTGTGCCTTCAAGCTGCGCCGTGAGAGCCAGCGGGTCAAGGCCAAGCGCAAGACCGCACTCGTCGCTCGTGAGGCCGAGGCGTTCGTCTGCCGCGGTCTCTGGATCATCAAGGACGGCCAGGTCATCACGGAGCAGGCGCTCGCCGAGTGCGCGGCCAGGTTCCGACACCAGGTCCAGCCGGAGGTGATCAGAGCGCTGCGTGCCCTGTTCAAGCTTGGCTCGCTGGAGGATGAAGCTGTGAAGGATGCTCTGATTGGGCACGGTGGCGCCCAAGGCCTGGACGTCGAGGGAGAAGACGCAGAAGCAGCAACGTCTGATGTTTGATCTGCTTAGGTCATGGTTACTTGGTGTTTTATTTGTTTCCAATGTTAGAATTCCTAATTAATCTGTTGTCCTGGAACGTTCGTGGTCTGAATGATGATGATCGGAAATCTGCTGTCAACGAATGATAGGGCAAAGGTGTCCGATCTTTCGATGAGATGAAGATACGTCGATTCTGGTGGAGTTCGACCTTGGCGATCCGACTACTACGCACACGTACGCAGCGCCAATGCAATCGCTAAACCAATCTCCCGAGGTTACCGAATCCTGCAGAAACACGATCGGCCTGACCAATAGGTCTAGTTCTACCTGCGATCGAGGAACAAGTAAGAACCAATATTGCAATCAAGAATTGCGGATATAAGATGAACTTTATTGAGAAGGTGGGATTCCGTAAGCGGTCTTAATCTGGTCGTTGGACACAAATCGAGATCACGAAGATGCAGCAATATGCTAGGCAGTCTTTTAGCTAAACAAAATCCGAGTCTAAACGAAACCCTAGTCGAGGTATATAAGGAGGAAAGGAGGGGGTTTCGGCCAGCCTTGGGGGAAGGCCGAATCCAACCCTTGGAGGACTTTCCTTCCTTAATACGGACTCTAAAAACGCACTAAAACTCCTGGGTCGAATTACATGGCCCATGGCCCATGAATAAAAGGTGACACAGCACCATATGTGACTATGGACGAGATTATGAAGTGTAGACTTGATGAATTCGTCCAAGTCTTCAAATGTCATCATGGTGGCTTCAAGTTGTTGTAGTCTCCATTGGTGGCATCATCCTCTCCCTTGTTTCCACGCCTGCAGCTGTCTCCATCCACGTACATGCTCCATAGCTTGTCCCTCTCGTCCATGCTTGGTCCATCATTCCTAAGAGAAACAAACACATCTACTTTAGGCAGCATCATATTCTCATGTACATTAGGAGTAGCTTGTAGAAACGAAAGTACCTGTCGTTGTAGTTGACGTGCACGAGCCCTAGTCAACGGTCCTTGTATTTGAGGTGGTGCAGTAGTTGTGGTTGCGTCAATGGTAGGGATGTCCTCATCATGCTCCCACTCTTGAATTGAAGTCGTCCTCGACGCCAACTCATCATTTTCTCCCAAGTATGGATTCAAATCTGCAATGTTAAATGCGGGACTAACCCCAAACTCTGCAGGCAGCTCAAGTTTATATGCATTATCATTTATTTTCTCCAACACTTTAAATGGACCATCAGCTCGTGGCATTAGTTTAGACTTGCGCAAATCAGGAAAACGATCCTTGCGCAAATGCAACCAAACAAGATCTCCTGGGGCAAACACAATATGCTTTCTTCCCTTATCCCCATACATTTTGTACTTAGCATTCATTCGTTCAATGTTCTCTTTAGTTGATTCATGCAACTTAACAATCATTTCACACGTTGTGTAGCATCAAAATTATGTTGCACCGTAGTTGGAAGAGGCAATAAATCAATAGGTGCACGAGGAACAAAACCATACACAATCTCAAATGGGCACAATTTAGTAGTAGAATGCAATGAACGATTATAAGCAAATTCAACATGAGGCAAGCATTCTTCCCACTTTTTAAAATTCTGTTTTAACACAGCCCTAAGCATAGTAGATAAAGTGCGATTCACTACTTCAGTTTGTCCATCAGTTTGGGGATGACATGTAGTACTAAACAATAATTTCGTCCCCAACTTAGCCCATAAACATCTCCAAAAATGGCTAAGAAACTTAGTATCACGATCAGAAACAATAGTATTCGGCACACCATGTAAACGCACAATTTCTCTAAAGAACAAATCAGCAACATGTGTAGCATCATCAGTTTTGTGACAAGGAATAAAGTGTGCCATCTTAGAAAATCTATCCAGAACAACAAAAATGCTATCCCTCCCCTTCTGAGTGCGAGGCAATCCCAAAACAAAGTCCATAGAAATATCCTCCCAAGGAACACTAGGAACGGTAGAGGCATATATAAACCATGTGGATTAAGGCGAGACTTAGCTTTTTGACATGTAGTGCAGCGAGCAATGAACCTCTCAACGTCTCGACGCAAGCGTGGCCAAAAGAAGTGTGCAGCAAGCACGTCCTCCGTCTTCTTGACTCCAAAGTGTCCCATCAATCCGCCTCCGTGAGCCTCCTGCAACAACAAAAGACGAACGGAACTATCTGGGATGCATAGCTTGTTAGCACGGAACACAAATCCATCATTGAGGACGAATTTGTTCCATGTTCTACCTTCTTTGCAATGCTGCAATACATCTTTAAATTCAGCATCATGCACATATTGTTCTTTAATTGTTTCCAAACCGAAAATTTTGAAGTCAAGTTGAGATAACATGGTATAGCGACGTGACAGCGCATCAGCAATTACATTATCTTTACCCTTTTTGTATTTAATAACATAAGGAAAAGACTCAATAAATTCAACCCACTTAGCGTGTCGACGATTCAGTTTTGCTTGACTACAAATATGCTTCAAAGATTCATGATCAGAATGGATAACAAATTCTTTCGCCCATAAATAATGTTGCCAAGTTTCTAAAGTCCGAACAAGAGCATATAATTCCTTATCATAAGTAGAATAGTTCAGACTAGCCCCACTCAATTTTTCACTAAAATATGCAACAGGTTTGCCCTCTTGTAATAACACACCTCCCAACCCAATTCCACTAGCATCACATTCTAGCTCAAAAGTCTTATTAAAATCAGGAAGTTGGAGTAATGGAGCATGTGTTAACTTATCTTTCAATGTCATAAAAGCATCCTGTTGTGCAACACCCCAAACAAAGGGCACATCCTTCTTTGTAAGCTCATTCAGCGGTGCTGCAATAGACCCAAAATCCTTGACAAACGCCGGTAGAACCCAGCAAGACCAAGAAAACTCCTCAATTGGGTTAACGTCAAAGGTGAAGGCCAACTCGAAATTGCTTCAATTTTTGCGGGATCCACTTCAATGCCCTGCGCTGTAACAACATAGCCAAGAAACGCAACTCGATCGGTGCAAAAGGTGCACTTCTCAAGATTACCAAACAATTGTGCAGCACGCAACGCATCAAAAACAGCACGCAAATGAGTGAGATGCTCCTCTAACGACTTGCTGTATATCAAAATATCATCAAAGTAAACCACCACAAAACGTCCAATGAAAGCACGTAAAACTTCATGCATTAATCTCATGAAAGTACTAGGAGCATTTGTTAACCCAAAAGGCATAACTAACCACTCATAGAGACCAAATTTAGTTTTAAATGCAGTTTTCCATTCATCTCCCAATTTCATACGAATTTGGTGGTAACCACTACGCAAATCAACCTTGGAAAATATGGCAGAACCACTTAATTCATCAAGCATATCATCCAAACGTGGTATAGGGTGTCTATAACGAATTGTAATGTGATTTATTGCCCTACAATCAGTACACATGCGTGATGAACCATCTTTCTTAGGTACCAATAAAATCGGAACAGCACAAGGACTAAGAGATTCACGAATATACCCTCTATCGAGTAGTTCCTGAACCTGTCGTTCAATCTCTTTAGTCTCCTCTGGATTGGTACGGTAGGCTGCGCGATTAGGAAGTGAAGCTCCTGGAATCAAATCAATTTGATGTTCTATTCCGCGAATTGGTGGCAGCCCCGGCGGCAACTCTTGTGGAAAAACATCCACATATTCCTGCAAAAGGTTAGCAATGGCAGGGGGCAAAGAGGGAGGCAGATCCTCAAATGAAAACAGTACCTCTTTGCAAACAATGACATAACAAACAGATGTAGAAACATCCAAAGCAATAAGATCAGATTTGCTAGCAAAGAAACATGGCTTTTTCAAATGAATTTCATTTGGAAGTGCTGCACTAGATTTATTATCTTTAGAAAGTGGCATCACTTCATTAGCAACAATCTGATTCTCACTTTGTTGTTTCTTCTCAGTTTTAGCTCTACTAGCTCTAGCAAGATCATCTTTTAAAATTTGTTCAGGAGTCATGGGTTTAAGACCAATTTTCTTTCCATTGTGCATAAGAGTGTAATGATTAGTTTTACCATTATGAACAGATTCTTTATCAAATTGCCATGGTCTACCAAGTAACAACGAACAAGCTTGCATGGGCACAACATCACAATCAACAAAATCAGAATATGTGCCAATGGAAAAATGCACGCGCGCCGTACGCGTTACCTTGAGTCTACCTGTGGAGTCGAACCATTGAATATGGTATGGATGGTGATGTTGTCGGGTGGATATAGAGAGCTTCTCCACCATCTCCATGCTTACCAAATTGTTACAACTCCCACCATCAATGATGATCCGAATAGCACGCTCCTTGACAACCCCACGAGTCTGGAACAAATTATGGCGTTGATCATGCTCAGCTTGACTCAATTGCACACTCAAAGCACGCTGTGCGACGAAGCTCTTGTAGGAATCCGCAGCTTCGGAGGTCATAAACTCGACGTCTTCCTCCGGCTGTCCATCGTTCCCTTCCTGCGCAGAAATAAGAGCAAGTGTTTCCTCATCATAATCACTAGCAGAATCATACTCACCATCTTCACGCACGATCATGACGCGCTGTGTCTTGCACTCTCGCTCGATATGACCATAACCCAGCATTTGCGACACTGAATGTCCCGTGTGCGGCCCATGGAGCCCGCAGAAGACGCCGAACTCCTGGCAGGAGCAGCTGATGGTGAAGGCGGTGTCGGTGCAGGAGCACGTGTGAACGGCGTGGTGGACTTGCTGGCCGAAGGAGGTGGTGCAGCACTTCGGGAAGCGGCATCTGGCTGGCGTGATGTCCATGACGATGTACGCCCTGCAGAAAAGTTAGATCTTGGCCGTGGTTCCCTATCCTGCACTTCACGTTCAGCTTTGCAAGCAAGATGAAACAACGAGTGATAGAATTGTACTCCTTATATTCTAAAATTGTTTGAATTGGTTTATTCAGCCCCCCCAAAAATCGTGCAAACATAGCTTCATTTTCCTCAACTATACCACAACGAATTAAACCAGTTTGCAATTCTTGATAATATTCTTCTACTGATTTTTTCCTTGTTGCAAACGTGTCAGTTTTTGAAGCATTTCACGCTGATAATAAGGAGGTACAAAACGAGTGCGCATAGCAGCTTTTAAAGCAACCCAAGTAGTAGGAATATTATCATGATACAAGCGACAGTGTTCAGACCACCAAACTGAAGCAAAACCAGTAAACTCACAAGTGGCAGCACAAACACGCCTATCCTCAGGGTATTGTAAACATGCAAAGCGTTGTTCTACCTCTAATTCCCATGTAAGATAGGCATCAGGATTATATCTACCCTCAAAAGGAGGAATTACCAATTTTAGCTTAGCAACATGTTCGGCATGTTCGTCATTACGCACCTGAGGTTGTTGCTGCAGGTTGTTGCGAGGATGTTGGTCACGCACTTGAGGTTGCTGCTGCAGATTGTTGCGAGGGTGTTGATGTGGACGCCCCCGCGGTTGCTGAAAATTGTCTACCTCTGTTTCATAACCGTCCAAGTGAGCGTCGATGCCAGGGGCGGCTGCAGACGCACGTGAAGTGTTGCCTGGCACATGAAACAGCTCAGGTATGCGTGTCTGTAGCTTATCCAGCAACTGATCAAACTTGCCAGTCAGATCAGTCACGGCGGTGTTGACGCCGTCAAATTTGGTGTTGAAAGTGCCCTCTAAGCCGTCGAGTCGGTCCATGGCAGTGCCAAGTCGAGTCTCGATGTCCTGAGTGTGGTTGGACACCATCTTCTTGAAGTCCTCATAAATCTCCTTGTTCGTCTTTTTGTCTAGGTCGTCTGCCATGATTAGTAGAAAGCAAGAAACAAATCACAAGTATATGTTCCTATGAAACTACTAATATGGTAGTAATCACGGAATCCGTCAAGCAATATACAAAGCCCTTACAAATTCCTTACCACGCAGGAGAGCGTCACGGCAACCGCGAAGATCAGCACTTCAGAAATTGGCAAAGCGATTACCAGGAGAGGCACAATGCACGTAGTAGAAATATGTGGAGCTGTAGGAGGCTTTATGGTAGCAAGAATTAGCAGTAATCAAATCAGGAATGCAAGTTGAATAAACGCTCAAAGACGGTACCGTGCTGGTCCTAGGCTAGACCGTACTAGAGACGCGAGCCTATAGCACCAACAAAGTCAAGGCGCGGCAACAACAAGCACAAAGGAAAAGCTCAAAAGCAAGATATAAGTGAAAATCACAGAAATTTCCGAACTTTTTCTGCAAAAGTGGCAAAAACTCCACCTTCCCGAACTCTTTTGGCAATTCTGAAAGATCTTTTGACATAGTTGTTGGGGTTGGATGCGGAACTTTTTTCTGAGAATTTTGAGTGGTCGAACGTCGAAAACGGAGTTCGTATGAATTAGTTATGATTTTTCAAAGTCCGGACAACCAAAACTGAGAAAACCTGCCTCAATTCGGACTGTTTCGGGGCTGACTAGTGGAAATCGTGGTCAACCCGACTTGGTGCGGATTTTTTTTTAACAAGTCTAAACCGACACAAAGAAAGAAACCACGGATGGAAAGTATCAACAACGGATCACGGAAGGAAGGAAACGGAAATAACGGAACCACGGATGGAAAGTAAAACAGAACAAACCCTAACCCTAAACTGGCGGCGGTGGTGAAGGGAGGGTGGAGACGAGTATGTGGGCGGCGGTGTTGGTGGGTAGATAGATGGCGGCGGAAGGCTGGTGGGTGGTGGCGAAAGGTGAGTTGTGCGGCGGCGGCAAGGCAATTATGCAAAGAACTCGAAACTCTAAAGGAACTAGACGCTAAGACCAGCAACTCGACACGACGATGCAGACGAAAATTCAACAAAGCAATGCACTGAAAAGAAAATGCGAGAGGCCCGGACTGGTTGTAGGACGGGATGAACTAACCCAAATTGTATTTTAGCTTTTTCGTGGACTGTAGATATGAAGATGCAATCTACACTAGTAAACAGTAAAATCTCACCGAGCAACCTGAAATCTGATACCACTTGATAGGGCAAAGGTGTCCGATCTTTCGATGAGATGAAGATACGTCGATTCTGGTGGAGTTCGACCTTGGCGATCCGACTACTACGCACACGTACGCAGCGCCAATGCAATCGCTAAACCAATCTCCCGAGGTTACCGAATCCTGCAGAAGCACGATCGGCCTGACCAATAGGTCTAGTTCTACCTGCGATCGAGGAACAAGTAAGAACCAATATTGCAATCAAGAATTGAGGATATAAGATGAACTTTATTGAGAAGGTGGGATTCCGTAAGCGGTCTTAATCTGGTCGTTGGACACAAATCGAGATCACGAAGATGCAGCAATATGCTAGGCAGTCTTTTAGCTAAACAAAATCCGAGTCTAAACGAAACCCTAGTCGAGGTATATAAGGAGGAAAGGAGGGGGTTTCGGCCAGCCTTGGGGGAAGGCCGAATCCAACCCTTGGAGGACTTTCCTTCCTTAATACGGACTCTAAAAACGCACTAAAACTCCTCGGTCGAATTACATGGCCCATGGCCCATGAATAAAAGGTGACGCAGCACCATATGTGACTATGGACGAGATTATGAAGTGTAGACTTGATGAATTCGTCCAAGTCTTCAAATGTCATCATGGTGGCTTCAAGTTGTTGTAGTCTCCATTGGTGGCATCATCCTCTCCCTTGTTTCCACGCCTGCAGCTGTCTCCATCCACGTACATGCTCCATAGCTTGTCCCTCTCGTCCATGCTTGATCCATCATTCCTAAGAGAAACAAACACATCTACTTTAGGCAGCATCATATTCTCATGTACATTAGGAGTAGCTTGTAGAAACGAAAGTACCTGTCGTTGTAGTTGACGTGCACGGGCCCTAGTCAACGGTCCTTGTAATTGAGGTGGTGCAGTAGTTGTGGTTGCGTCAATGGTAGGGATGTCCTCATCAACGAAACTATTGCTTCATCTTCTTGTCAGATGGTTTGCTTGCAAGAGACTAAATTACAATCTGTTAGTCAATCTGATGCTTTCTTCATCGGAGGCAGGAGGCTGCGGGGGTTTGCTGAAAGGCCGGCCCTAGGGACATGAGGGGTTATGATGTTGCTTTGGGATGATTCATCCATACAGGTCACTGACATCGTTGTCGTTGAATTTTGCTTGTCCGCCACGGTTCATGTGATTAATTCAGACTCTGACTTCCGCGTCACCACTGTCTACGGTCCGACGGCCTCTAACCGCAAAGACGACTTGACATGGGTATGCCTATCGGGTACCCTATCATGAGGGTACCTGGTGCACGTATCGACTAGGCCCAACTATCAGAGCCTACATGAAGCCCATGAAGGGAGGCCCACGAAGATGAAGTATCCTCCAAGTTTGGCGAAGCAATAGTCGGTTTAGAGTTACCTTACTTGTAAATCGAGTCGGTTACGAACACCCGAGACCCAGCCTATTATTTAAGGACTGGGAGGGCCATCGAACCAGACGACGAACCACCAGAGCCACAAACCCTGGCAAGATCGACATCTCGCCGGGATCCTTGTAACCATCCTATTCACAAAGCAATAACAGACAGGCAGGACGTAGGGGTGTTACCTCCACACGAGGGCCCTGAACCTGGGTAAAATCTTTGCCCTGCTTGTCAGCCGACGATACTTCCAGCTCTACCACGTTCTCTCCCCCATATTCATAACCTAGGGACCTTAACCATGGGTCTTGATGAGTCTACCCCTCGTCAAGTGGCGCCGTCTGTGGGAAGGAATAGCGCTGGACTCGAAGTTTCGCCGGTCCCAACAGCAAACGGCAACTCGCCGATCACACCAGCAAACGGCAACACGCCGATCTCATCTGCAAACGGCAACTCGCCGGCCATGTCAGCAAGCAGCAACTCGCCGATCCAGGCGACACACGGCGACTCACCGATCCACTCGAAAAGCGGCGGCCTGCCCGCTTCACCGCAAAAAGCGCATCTGCTCTTCCAATGAATTTCAATCCGCACTCGCCAGAGCTTCAGGAGGCGTTTTCCGGCCTTGATTCAGGTTTGAGTTTGACTGTTGGAGCATTCAATTTTTTCGTAAACAATCTTGGCACGCAGGACTCGACAGATCCGCAACAATTGGCGCTGGGTGCACTCGAGGCTCCGTCGACTGCGCTCGCCCCGTCGTCGATTCCTGAAACCTGCTCGCCCGCAACAACCATGTCGACTGGCGAGCTCGACAGGTTCATGATGACGGAACTCCAAGGCGAGGAAGCAGAATCAGCATACAACACAAGCAACATCGACTTCAACCTACCACTCGACGAGAGTTTCGACTGCGGGATCTCCCTCGGTGACTTCTACGAGCCCGCGATTCATAACGACAGCAACGTCGACTCGGAGATCTTCACCAACACCAACCTCGGCTCAGACATCCATAATGGTTTCGCCAACACCGAGATGAGCATAGGCGATGAGCACATCGACAACGAGATTCGCCTCGAAGATCTACTCGATGAACACACTGGCTCTGACATGAGCCTCGACTACGACATCGAGTCCATGACTGGAATCGACAGCAAATACACCTGTCCACGGGTCACGCCCCATCAGGTCTACGTGGCCTTCTCCGCAGAATCATCCGCAGACGCAGCCGCTCGCAGGCCCGCACAATTCCCATGCACGGTAACCATGCCGGATGGGGTCACAACCCTGACAATCACGGAGGAGATGGCAGCAAAAGTAGATAAAGTCATAAAGGGGTGCACAATGATGCCACCAAATTCGACCCCAGAGGAGATGTTGACCTTCCAGTACTTCAACTGGCAGGAGTCAATTCGACTGCAAAATTACCGAGCAACGCTCGAAGAGCGCAAAAGGCAGGCCAGCCTCTCGAGTGCCCGAAGAAGGGAGCAATCCCTCGGATCCACACAGCAACCAACCCCACGACCTAGGTCGCGGTTGGCAAGCCTTCCAGAACATGAAAGGGTAGCAATCACCCGTAACCTGTCGTTCATGACAGAGGACGCTAACGGAATCCCAGTGCCCAAAACTGCTGCGGGTGCATTATTCTCCGTAGGTGCTTACCTCAAGGCAATACAACCTCCGGTGAATGACCCTAACGCAGCCCTGCATCGCCAACAACTCAAATCGCTAGCTCTAGCGGCACAGGCTATACAGCCAGAAGACAAAACTCCAGCAAGGGATCGCGATCGCGACATAGTCGACTCACGACACGCAGCACATCATTGCAGTGGTCGCAGCCACCACTCGGATGAAGGAAGGAGAAGCACGCGCCGGCACAGGTCCGCAGAAGCAGATCTCGAAGATCCTATAGCAGCGATTCATACTCTGATCGCGAACCAGAGCCATGTGGAGCATTGTGCTTCACCCGACGCATCCGTGAGACGCGGATGCCCAAAGGATTCAAGTTGACAGGCGAACAACCCAAGTACAATGGCCGCCAAGAACCTTCCGGGTGGTTAGAAGATTACAGACTCGCCGTGGCATGCCAGCGTGGCACAAACACCACGGCGATGCAGTACATACGACTCATGCTCGAAGGAACTGCTCGCGACTGGCTCAAGGCGCTCCCTCCATCATCATACGACTCGTGGGACGAGTTCCGCAGAGACTTCATCAAAAACTTTGAGCCTCTATGTGAGCGCCCGAAGACATTCGAAGAATTAAGGGCATGCACTCAACGCTCAGATGAGTCGTTGAGATCATACATACGGCGGTGGACCGAAATACGCAATTCGGTTGGCAAAGTGTCAGAAGACAGGGCCATGGATGCCTTCACACAAGGACTCGCCAGGAAAGACTTCAAAGAGGCACTGGGTCATGAAAAGCCAACCTCCCTGGCTGACCTCATCAAAGTTGCGACTGAGTGGGCAGATGGAGAGGATTCTGTACGCAGATCCCGTGCTTCCCCACCACGCGACAACTACGAAAGCGGCAGTCGAGGCCGCAGAGATTCATATAGAGAAGATCGCAGGCGCAAACGTTCCAAACGTCCTTACGACGATAACAGACCCGAGTTCATGGCGGATGGATATACACAATCTCGGGAGGACCAAGATAGAAGCAATCGACGCTCGGATGATCGACGCGACAGTCGAGATCGCGAGCAGCGGAGCGACTGCTACAAAAGGCAAGAGTGGCGCAAACGCAGCGACGCAAAACCCGAGCGGTCATTCGAGGAAAAGATGGACGACTGGTGCAGATTCCACCTCTTCAAGGGGGATGACGGAAAACTACGCTCCAATCACACCCTAAGGAACTGCACGGAATTCGACCAAATGGCGACTGACTATGTGATACGACTCAATACGAATGGCCCAGCACCTGCTCAGCCCACGCCTGTACCCGTACCACAGCCGAACGCTGTGCCCGCTCTCATGGCGCCACAGCCGCCACCACAACCACCACCACAGCCTGCTCCAGGCGCAAACCTCGCAGGTGCCATACAACCCGTACAACGGGCGGAAGATGATCAATATCCACAGCCCCACGGGCAGATGTACATGATACAAAAGGGTCGTTCCTCCAACAGGCAGCAAAAGCTAATCACTCGACATGTGAACATGGCTGTCATGGCACCTCCAGCCGTGCCCGAATTTCTGAAGGGATCGGAAACCATCATAAGCTTCAGTCGAGAGGATCATCCCCCAGCTGTAGTTCGACCAGGGCATGCGGCTCTGGTACTCGACGCGCAAATAGGAGGCTACGCCATGACCAAGGTCTTCATGGATGGAGGAAGCGGCATAAACATCATCTTCGCGGACACGCTCCGCAAAATGAACAAGTCAGTCGAAAACCTCCCAAAATCTTCAAATACCTTCCACGGTATCGTTCCCGGCAAAGCAATTAGCCCAGAAGGCACCATACGACTCGACGTTACGTTCGGGGACAAAAGCCACTTCAGGACAGAGTCGATTGAGTTCGAGGTCGTCGACTGGAAATCACAATACCATGCTATTCTTGGTCGCCCAACGTTTGCTCGATTCATGGCGGTGCCACACTACGCGTACCTCACGCTGAAGATGCCAGGACCAAAGGGAGTCATCACTGTCCGAGGAAACTTTCAAAGGTCCGATGCTTGCGACCGCGAGTTCAGCAAAATCTCCGAGATGTTCGGGGTGGAAGAATCACTCGCTGACTTGGCGATTTCCAACGACCGCACACTCCTTCCGGAGCATAAGAAGTTGGCAGTCAACAGATCCTTCAATGCTACAAATGACACAAGGTCGCATCAGGTGCACCCGACCGATCCGTCCAAGACAGTCAACATATCTTCGAGCCTCCCTATCGCATAGGAAGGCGCGCTCGTCGAATTCCTCCGTGAGAACTGAGAAATATTTGCGTGGTGTCCAGCCGACATGCCAGGTATTCCCAGGGAATTCGCCGAGCACTCTCTCCAATTGTTTCCAGATGCAAAGCCAGTCAAGCAAACGATGCGTCGAATCTCCGGCCCAAAGCGAACCGCAGTCGAATCTGAAGTCGACCGGTTACTCGCAGCAGGATTCATTAGGGAAATCAAGAAATCACAATGGGTGGCCAACCCCGTACTCGTAGAGAAGAAGCATACAGATATCCTTCGGATGTGCGTGGACTTCACAGCGCTGAACAAGTGCTGTCCAAAGGATCACTTCCCGCTACCCCGAATCGACCAGATCGTCGACTCCACCGCTGGATGCGCACGACTCTCCTTTCTGGATGCATACTCAGGTTATCACCAGATAAGGATGAAGCAAGAAGACGAAGAAAAAACGGCGTTCATAACCCCACTCGGGGTCTACTGTTACACAACTATGCCCTTTGGGCTCAAAAACGCAGGTGCAACATACCAGCGCATGATGCAGGACTGCCTCAAAAAGCAAATCGGACGCAACGTCCAGGTCTACGTGGATGACATTGCCATTACCACAAGGGAAGAACACACACTACTTGACGATTTGAGGGAGACGTTCGCAAATCTCAAACGCAGGGGCGGAGCCAGAATCTTAGCAAGCCCCGGGCCAACTTTGAATTAAGCACTGTAATTAGTGTAAATCCTAGGACAAATCATCAACTTCTACTAATCTATATGTGAAAAAGTATTCTACACCCCGGGCCAAGGCCAGGGTTGCCTGGGGTGTGGCTCCGCCCCTGCTCAAACGCTTCCATATCAAGCTCAATCCTAAGAAGTGCACGTTTGGCGTTCCATCCGGGCAGCTCCTAGGATACCTAGTCTCTGCCCGAGGAATCGAAGCAGACCAGAGAAGATACAAGCCATCCTCACAATGCAAAGGCCTTCAAAGCTTCACGATGTGCAGAAACTAGCAGGACGAGTAGCAGCGCTCAGTCGATTCATCAGCAAACTGGGTGAAAAGGCTCTACCATTCTATCGACTGATGAAGAAGGCGGACAAGTTCGAGTGGACGCCAGAAGCTGAAGCAGCCTTCACAGATCTCAAGCGGATCCTCACAAGCCCTCCGATCCTCGTCGCACCTAAGGAACGGGAACCACTCTACCTGTATGTCTCGGCTACAAACAGGGTGGTGAGCACCGTACTGGTAGTCGAACGCATGGAGGAGGGGCACATCCAAAGCATACAACGTCCAGTCTACTACCTGAGCGAGGTTCTCTCCATATCAAAACAGCGGTACCCGCACTATCAAAAGCTGGCATACGCTGTATTCATGTCCTCAAGGAAGTTGACACACTACTTCACCGAGCACCGATACCGTGGTAAGTAACTCAGCAATCGGTGATATCCTCACAAACCCCAATGCAACGGGTCGAGTCGCAAAATGGCTCATCGAGCTGGCTCCAAGAGACATCAAGTACGAGCACCCGAAGGCTATCAAAGCACAAGTCCTACCCGACTTCACAACCGAGTGGATAGAGGCCCAATTACCTGGAGCACCAGACGTGTCCAATTCCTGGACCATGTACTTCGATGGGTCCAAGAAACACGAAGGCGCAGGCGCAGGCGTCATCCTCATATCACCAAAAGGGGACAAGCTACGTTATGTTTTGCAGATGGGATTCAAACTACCCTCCAATAACGAGGCTGAATACGAGGCCTGATCCATGGCATGCGGATGGCAAAAGCACTTGGGTGCACTCGATTGATGATCTACGGCGACTCCAATCTCGTGGTGCAGCAAACAATGAAGGCCTGCGACGCAATCGCGGACAACATGATCGCTTATCGCGACCTGTACAACACACTGGAGGGCAGCTTCGAGGCTGCGAGTTGAGGCACATAGGAAGGGAAAGTAACGAAGAAGCAGACATGCTAGCCAATCTTGGCTCAACTGGCGCACAAATTCCACCTGGTGTCTTCCTCGAGCGCATCGAACACAGATCTATCAAGGAGAAACGAGAGCCTCCTCCGTCGACTACGCCAGCCAAAAGCAAAGCGCCCAGCACAGAGGACCCCCCAGTCGAGGTACTCCTCATTGAGCCAACTTGGACTCAACCTTTTCTGGCTTACATACTCCGCAGCGAGCTACCAGATGACATAACCGAGTCCCGACGCGTGACTCGAAGATCAAAAGCATACACCGTTATCAACGGCGAGTTATACAAGCGCAGCATATCAGGTATGTTCCAAAGATGCATCGCATTCGAAGATGGCCAAGCCATACTTCGAGATATTCATGCAGGTACCTGTGGGCATCACGCCAGCAGTCGATCACTCGTAGCCAAAGCCTTTCGCGCAGGGTTTTACTGGCCTACAGCACTCAAAGACGCGGAGGACATAGTCAAAAGGTGCGTCGGCTGCCAGAAATTCGCAACAAAGCCGCACGCACCCGCATCGGCGTTGAAGACCATACCGCTGGCCTGGCCTTTCGCCCAATGGGGGCTCGATATGGTTGGGCCACTCAAAAAATCATCGCATGGCGGGCATACTCACCTACTGGTGGCAGTCGACAAGTTCACAAAGTGGATCGAGGCGGTCCCCATCACAAATTCGACTGCTACTACGGCAGTCAACTTCATAAAGAGCATCATCTACCGCTTCGGTGTCCCAAACAGTATCATCACTGATAACGGCACAAACTTCACGGCTGAGGAGTTCAAAACCTTCTGCAAAGAGCAGGACATTACGCTCAACTACGCATCCGTGGCGCATCCACAATCCAATGGCCAAGTCGAAAAGGCCAATGGACTTGTGACGAGTGGGATCAAGAAGCGCCTCCTGGTGCCACTCAAAAGAGCTGCGGGTGCTTGGGTCGAAGAACTACCATCTGTGCTATGGAGCCTACGCACAACTCCCAACACTTCTACGCAGTTCACCCCATTCTTCATGGTCTATGGTGCAGAGGCAATTCTGCCATCAGACGTAAGGTTCAATGCGCCACGAGTTGAAGCATACAATGAAGAAGACGCGGAAGAAGCACTCGAAGACGCAGTCGACTTGCTCGATGAGGCGCGCGACACGGCCTTGGCCCGCACAGCTGTTTACCAGCAGGACCTTCGCAACTACCACAGCCGTCGACTGCGCACCAGGTCCTTCGTCGTTGGCGACCTGGTTCTTCGACTGAAGCAAAAGAAGGTGCACAAGCTCGCTTCCCCATGGGAGGGTCCCTTCATCATCACGGAGGTCCTTGGTGGAGGCGCATATCGACTGAAGCACGCGAAGACAGGCGAACTCTCTCATAATCCTTGGAACGTTGCGCATCTGCGCCGTTTCTACGCATAAAGTGCTCACAGTCATACAATGTAATAGGCTATATGTCGGATGGCTGCAGGTTTCAGACGCGCTCTTTTCCTTACCAGGGTACCTAAGGGGACTGGAAGGTTTTTAATGAGGCGGCCTGCAGCCTAACATTCAAAAGAGGAATAAAATCAATGTTCCTTCGACTTCTTTGTGGCTACTACCCGCATAATTCATACCTTAACCGCACCCGAAACCCTCGGGGGCTGTGTTATCGATCAAATGAGCTCTCGCTCTTGCAGAAACACAATGCCTTAGCCGCACCCGAATGCTCGGGGGCTGCGTAACAAGGATCCAAACAAAGAACACAAAAACTCTGCAGCCGCACTCGAATACTCGGGGGCTGCACAGTCATTGGTTCACAACCAACACATATTTCACAAACCCCGCTCGACTGACTCGGGGGCTCGACAAAAAATCAAAGTATACAAACTATACAATATACAAAGAGTCAAAAATTACACTCGGGGGCTGCCCCTATACAAAAATTGCACTCGCAAACTATTCTAATCCTCAGGCTCGTCCTTTACGGGCAGCTCGGGACCGCAAAGCTGTTCGCGAGTGCACTCGATTAGTGTCTCCGCAGCTTGGATCGTGTCATCCAGGTCTTTTTGTTCGAGAACCTCTCCGGCTGCAGGTGTCCGCAACACCAACCTTGGTTTTCGACTACGCATATACGCCATTGCAGCGTTGGCTCCAATCACAAGTCTTGAGACAGCAACTCTCGAATGGGATTTGTTTGGCGGAAGATGTTCAACACAGCACGAATCCCTTGTGGTTGTGGCCCCGAAGGAAAAAGAGTCTCGTTCAGGCGAATAAACGCTGCCCGGCATAACTCCAGCAGTTCAGCACTTCGCCAGACGCGATCCTTCAGGGTGGCGAGTATGCGGGCATGGTACCTATCAAGCCAAAAGTGTTGACGCCCAGTCGTAGGGTCGTCAACCACGCTATCCAGACGCCCTTCCACGCGAATCTTTTCAGCCTGGAAGTTGTCGACAAAGCCTACAAACACGGGCGCACCAGTCAGATCAAAAGGACAAAAGCTACGCAAAAAGCTTGTAAACAAAGCAAGACTCGAACTTACACTCGAGTTGCCTGTTCACAAGCTCCATCTCCCCGAGCACATAATCCTCGCGTTGGGTGGCCAACGCGGGTCTGCCCTCAATCGACTCAGCTCAGCCTGGGCGTCCTTCAGATCTTGCTCCATTCTCACAAATTTAGCCTTCATATACTCCATCACCTTGGCATCATTTGCCACCTGACCCTGGGATCGGGTGGTGATTGGAGCCTGCGAGGAACTAGTCGCAGTAGCAGGTTCTCGTGACTGTTCAAAGAGCATAATCACAAACACAAAGTTTGTGTCAGAAGCTAAACTCATGTCATAAGCATACAACTCTTCGATGAAAGACATTAGCAAAAGACAGTTTGCATAAACAAGGTAGCACAAACAAAGCGCAGACTCGCGCAGTTCAGAAGGTATCATTACAAGGCATAAAAAAGCAAAAGGGTACAGCTACCCTAACCTAAGATTTCGATTTCCTAAGCAGACGATTGGCAGTCTCGAGTGCCCGGCGCTCCATGGTGTTCATAAAAACTTCGGCCAGTCGCGCGGCGGCTCCGCTCACCCCCTTCAGGGAAATGGGCTTCCCATCTGGCTTCTGAGGGAACGCAGACAGTGCTGCCTCATAGTCGCAATCTATCCCATGTCCCATAAGAAGCTTGATGGTGGACTCGGATCCGCGTACCGTGTTGGCGCGAGCGAAACCCGCCATGGTGGACGTCCCGGGGCCAAACACGTTGGCGAAGTCATCCACCGTCGACGGCACACGCCAGTCGGGAACACCACTTGGTATACAGCGCCAAGTGTGCTCGTCGATTTGGCGAGTGCTTCTTTCGCCTGGTTGCATAGAGCGCCTAAGCCGCCCACAGCCTGTTCCAGCGAAAGATCGTCACTCGCCACGTCCGCAGAGGCCGGTGCGCCAACAGCTTCTGCACAATTCAAAACAGGCATAAGTCATTTTACGACACTCGACAAGTTATATCGTCATATCAAAAGGAGAAAAGATTACTCACCTCCCATGACCTGCGCGAGTGCCGCGAGCTGGTCAGCATATTCTCGCTCGCGTGCAGCGGCTGAGTTGGTGGCGGCAGCCAGCTCTTTCTTCGACTCTTCGCGCTGCGCGGCGAGTGCGTCTTCCAGCTCCTTCTTCTCGCCTGGCCCAGCAAAATCACGTGCATTCAATACTCGACAAAATCAAGCATTGCAAAAAGAAGTTCGGCAAAACAAAAGCAAAAAGGAGAACTCACGACTGAGCCGCTCGAGCTCGGCGCGCATGGTGTCCCTCTCCTGCTCCACCTGGACATAAGCCTTGGCAGAATCTGCCAAGGTGTGGTAGAAGGGCTGCGAGCACACGAATTCAGCAAAAATCCAAAACTCTCACAGACCTACAACTAAACGGGTCAAGCAAAAAATACTCACGTGGTTCATCCACGGCTCAGGAGCCGCGACTGATGTCCCGACATCTGGAGTTGCCGCCTTGGCTGTCTCAACGACAGTCAGTGGCCATTGGCTGGGCAGCCTCGTTTCCAGTCGGTGCAGATTCGAGTGCTCCAGGGTTGGAACATTTCGACTGGAGGAGTCCCAGGCTGATTGTTTTCAGCGCTGTGGCAACACAACAAAGCAAAAAGACGGTCAGCACAAATATGTGACAGCACAAAATTCTCATACTCAAAAACACATACCTGTGCTCCTCATCTTCTCATCTTCGGAGTCGCCAAAAATTGGTCCCCCAAAGGCTGGGGTACCACTCGACTGAAGCGGAAGAGTCGAGCTTGTTGAGCACGCACGCAAAGGAGCGGCTTGGAAAACAGGTGGTGAACCTGATTCCTCGTCATCCTCCAAGCCCTGCTCCTTCGCGGGTGAACTTGCAGCAGAAGGCGCCTTCTTGGCCAGTCGACGCCGCTTCGGTGCGCGGTATCGACTTCTTGGTCAGAGGGGCCTTGTCTTCAGATTGGACTTCTTCTGCTGCTTCTTCCTCGACTCCTCCACATGTGAAGTGGTGGCAGAAGGGATGGGCGACTGATCCCCTTTCGGGTCCACCACCTGTGCCTGTGTTTCTTCAGTCTCGCCATTTTCAGGCAGAGGAGGAAGGGAGGCAGCAGTCGAGTGACCCTGCATAGCATACATCACAAATTGCAAAGTCAGAATCAAAAATCGCATATCGCAGAACATGCGAGTGGCAAACTCTTCATTGCAAGCAGGCTATAACACATACATACCTCAAGCAAAGGGTTCTCCAACCCATATGGTGCAACAGGGCAGTCGACGTTGCAAGTGTCGCCTGTCGTCAAGTTGGTGATGTGCCGCACATGCGTCAGCAGCTCACTCCTTGAAAGCTCCTCTGGGTTCATTCGGGTGATGTCACCCGCGCCTTCATACTCCCACATGGGGTGCGCTCGGGCACGGATGGGCCACACCCGCCTCTTCACAAAGGTGGCGATCAAATGGATGCCTGTGACCTTGTCCAGCATGCCTCCGATCCGAGCCAGCAAAGGGCTTGCCTCCTCCATTTCTTCGGCTGAGAGTTGGTGATCCCACGCCTTGGTCCTGGTGAAAGCAGCAGTCGAGAAAGGGGCGGCTGCATCCTGCTCGACAGTCGCATAAAACCACCCCTTCCTCCAGCCTTGAGCGGAGTCGACGGTCTTCAGGCGGAAGTAGCGGGTGTCGCTGCGCACCTGGATTCCACAGCCGCCACGGGTAGGTGCGACCACCTCCTCTGTTCGGCCGCACCATGAAGATGGCTTTCCACAGCGCCCAGCTGGGTGCGACGCCGAGGAAGCACTCGCACAGCGTGATGAAACACGCGATATGCATAATGCCATTTGGGGTGAGATCATGGATCTGCACCCCGTAGGCAAAAAGAAGACCACGAACGAAATCGTGGAGGGGAAGCGAAAAGCCCCTAGGCAAAAACTCCGCAAAACAAACACGCTCGTTGGCGCGTGGTTCGGGGAGTACCTCCTTGGGCGACGGCGCGCGGACGGCGAGCTGCTCCGCGGGTGGCAGATACCCCTGCTCGCGGAACTTGACCAAATGGGCGTCCTTGATGGTGGACTTCGCCCAGTCCCCGCTGCCCTTCTTCAGCGCGGCGGATGCAGATGTACCCGCCACGGCCTTCTTGCCCTTGGTCGCATCGGTCGCGGCGGCGGCAGCACCACGCTTCGCACCTCCACCTTTCGCCATTGCTACGTGGAGGAGTGTGGGGCAAAGAACTTGGGCAGAACAATGGAGGGGCAGCGCGAGGAAGGAGACGAGGGGCGGCGCAGGGGCAAATGGCAAGTAAAAAACTCTGCCAGCGCCGTCCCCCCTATTTACCACAGAGCGCAAAAACGATCGTAGCCGTTAAAACAAATCCATACGCTCCGCGCGAAATCTGGCCATACACGTGGCGGCCACGGAGAGCAACCGTCGCCGGCCACTCCGCCCACTACGCACGAGAATCCAGGAAGCCATCATCACGCCCCGTGAAAATCGCGCCAGAACGGTCAAATCAAGTCCACGCGGCGTCATCCCTGGTCAGCTGCTGCAAAACGGGCCCACAAAACAGGGTCACGTCTTATCAAAGCCTCTCCAAGCACGCCACCGCTTGTCAGAGATAGCAGTCGCAAAATGCGTCATTGCTGACGTTGTTCTCTCTTTCACAACTGGCATAAAAGTCACTCGATGATATCTTCGGGTGGTCTCTCGCATAAGTCTCGGTTGGTTTTTTAGCAAAGTCATAGAGGCCAGTCGAAATTCTTTCGACTGCAGCATCGTACTCCCATCGGGAGCGTATCAAAAAATTTCTTTGACTAAAATGTGCAGGGTAAAAGATTTTGAGATTATCCTCCATTGCAAGCAATAAAGCACAATCTCGGGGGCTACTCCCATCGGGAGCGCTGTCGCGCACCCGATAGAATAATGGCAAAAGTGTCAGTCGACGAAACATTCGACTAAGTTCATAAGCAAAATCACACTCAAAATATTCCCGAGTTGATCCGACGATCCTTGGATGCTGCATGCATAGTGCAAAGGTAAGACCCCCGATCAGTCGAGCTGGGCTAAGGACCGCTCCAGCAGCGTTATCCTTAAATGTTCCGTGTCAGCAGACATGATGAAATCCCCGACGGACGCGTTGGGTTGATTCAAAATTATACTGCAGTTCGATTCCGTAAGACCTCAACGGCTGTTTCGAGTCTGTCCAGTTTGTTCCAGATTCGAGTCCGGGGACTCGAGTTTGATTGAAAGCTAGTATGGTTTTGCCACAAATGGTAGTTAACTGGCCCCGATCCGTCGTGTGTGCCGGGCCTGCTAAGCTAATATCCCTTGACTATCATAAGCAAAAATCATAGTCGATGAAACACTCGACATAGCCAACATGTGCTATTTCATAAGAATTCTAAATACAGATGTAAAAAATATAACGTGCATGATGTATGAGTCCATGCCCGACTCTTCGAATCAGACAAGTACTCGGGGGCTACTGACATGGGTATGCCTATCGGGTACCCTACCATGAGGGTACCTGGTGCACGTATCGACTAGGCCCAACTATCAGAGCCTACATGAAGCCCATGAAGGGAGGCCCACGAAGATGGAGTATCCTCCAAGTTTGGCGAAGCAATAGTCGGTTTAGAGTTTCCTTACTTGTAAATCGAGTCGGTTACGAACACCCGAGACCCAGCCTATTATTTAAGGACTGGGAGGGCCATCGAACCAGACAACGAACCACCAGAGCCACAAACCCTAGCGAGATCGACATCTCGCCGGGATCCTTGTAACCATCATATTCACAAAGCAATAACAGACAGGCAGGACGTAGGGGTGTTACCTCCACACGAGGGCCCTGAACCTGGGTAAAATCTTTGCCCTGCTTGTCAGCCGACGATACTTCCAGCTCTACCACGTTCTCTCCCCCATATTCATAACCTAGGGACCTTAACCATGGGTCTTGATGAGTCTACCCTCGTCACGACTTCTTTGCCGAGCTCCTTGCTCAAAAACCACCGCAAGGAACCCGATGGCTCGTTCTCGAAGATTTCAACCAAATCCACCGTGCTAGAGATAAGAACAAACGCAATGTCAACCGACGTCGTATCGTGCGCTTCCGTGACACTTTGAGCGCGTGCGAGCTCAACGAGATTCACTTGCAAAATAGGAGGTTCACGTGGAGCAATGGGAGGCTAAATCCCACGCTTTGCAAACTCGACGCCGTCTTTTGCAACCCGGAGTGGGACCTTAGGTTTGGCACCCATGTGCTAAACGCTCTCTCATCGTTCTATTGGATCATTGCCCCCTTCTCCTCGCCGACAATAGTGGTCCTCTCAAGCCGCGTGTCTTTCGCTTCGAAAACTTTTGGCTACGATTGCCGGCCTTTGACGACGTCGTCAAAGCTTCTTGGGACGCCCCAATAACCCATACTGAGCCTTACCACATTTTGTTCCACAAGCTCAACCGATCCATGTTCTCCAACCCGAAGCTCCTCCTCCATGCGGCCCTCCTTGTCATTCTTCAACTTGACATCGCGCAAGAATCCCGTCAAGTTTCATTGGAGGAGCACAACCTTCACACAAGGCTCAAGCGCAAAGTCCTTAGCCTATCTATCCTAGAGAGGGCAAGGAAGAAGCAATGCTCGATGATCCAGAACCTAAAGCAGGGCGATGCAAATACCAAGTTCTTTCACCTAAAGGTTAATTGGCGCCATAGAAAAACCACATCCACCGCTTAAAGCATAACAACAGATGGGTCACCGAGCATGAGCGCAAGGAGGAGATCGTGCATGACCACTTCACTTAGGCAATTGGAAAGGGGAGGCGCGCTCGCATGATTTTAATTGGGATGAGCTCCACTTCGAGAACCCGGACCTTGAGGCCTTAGCCCTTCCCATTTCGGAAGAGGAGGTCAAGAACGCAATCCTCAACATGCCTAGTGATCGGGTTCCCGGACCAGATGGCTTCACCGGGGAGTTTTTCAAGAGATGTTGGGACATCATCAAGTTTGATGTCATGCGCATCATCGTGTGTTTTGGCAACCTACACACCTCCAACCTTCATTGGCTCAACTCCGCAAATGTGGTCCTTTTACCAAAAAAGGAGGGTGCGGAAGAGATAGTCGACTATAGGCCTATTAGCCTAATTCATGGCATCGCAAAGATTATTGCAAAGATCCTTTCCCTTCGCCTTGGGCCTCTCATGAATGACCTTGTCTCCATCGCCCAAAGCGCCTTCATAAAAAAAAGAAGCATCCACGATAACTTTCTATATGTCAAGAACTTGGCTAGAAGGCTACACAAGAATAAGAAGCCCACTCTTCTCTTCAAGTTGGACATTCGCAAAGCCTTTGACTCCAATCGGTGGGAATACATTCTTGACCTCCTCCAACGGAGGGGCTTCCCGAGTAGGTTTCGGAATTGGATTGCCGCCCTTTTCTCCACTTCTTCCTCGCGGATCCTTCTCAATGGGGTGGCCGGCCTACCCATTTGGCATGGCCGCGGGCTTCGCCAAGGGGACCCTTTGTCACCTCTACTCTTTGTCATCGCCATCGATCCTCTCCAACAATTGCTTGAGGTGGGCACTAGGCTTGATTTTCTACACAAAATTCGAGGAGAGGAACTATCTTGAGGACTTCACTTTACACGGATGATGCGGCAATTTTCGTGGCTCCCTGCAAAGAAGATATCCAAAAGCTTTCGGCCATTCTTAGCGCCTTCGGTAAGGTGACGGGCCTTTGCACAAACTTCCAAAAGAGCTCGGTGGTACCTATTAGGTGCGGCAACATTGACCTTGATGACGTTCTTGACGGCCTTCCGGTGTTGAGGGCTTCCTTCCCTATGCGCTATCTTGGACTCCTACTTTCCGTGTGGCGCTTGCAGAAGGTGGACTTTCAACACCTTGAGGATAAATGCGCGGGCAAAATCCCCACTTGGCTGGGCGCTTCATCACCACGCCCGGCCGGTGTGCCCTTGTGAAATCGGTTCTTGCCTCCCAATCCATCTACCACTTGACTCCCTCATCATACCGCTGGGTCTCCACACCAAGTTGAATAAGATTGAGCATACTTTCCTTTAGGCGGCCTCCGATAAGGTCTCCGGTGGGAAATGCAAAGTTAAGTGGGAGACTGTTACACGTCCAACCACCCTTGGGGCCTTGGGGTTCTCAACACCGACAAGTTTACCCGTGCTTTGAGATTGAGGTGGCCTTGGCTTGAGTGGAAGGACCCCAACAAAATTTGGGCTGGTTTGGGGAACCCTTGCAACAATGGGGACATGGACCTCTTCTATGCTTCGACAACGATCACCGTCGGAGATGGAGCCAAAACTCCGTTTTGGGAGGCCCCTTGGCTAAATGGAGAAAGACCGAAGCTCATTGCTCTCATTTTCGACATTTCCTCTAGGAAGAAGTTTACAATTCGGCAAGCCTTGCTTGACAATGCTTGGATAGAGAAGATTAAGATGGATGAAGATTTCTCCATGCAACACGCGTTCGAATTTGTCGACCTTTGGACCAAAATTCAACAATTCAACCTTGATGATTCTAGAGAAGATACCATTGTGTGGAACCTCACCCTGGGTGGGGAGTACTCGGCCAAGTCGGCCTACAAGGCTCAATTCTTGGGATCTACTTCCTCCGATATGAAGCGCCTTGTTTGGAAAGTTTGGGCCCCTCCGAAAATAAAGTTCTTCGCTTGGCTTGCTCTCCAAAACCGCATTTGGACGGCGGATCGCTTGGCTCGTCGGGGTGGCCAAATTGTGGGATTTGTCCTCTTTGTAAGACAACGCCCGAATCTACCGACCACCTCCTCCTCCATTGCCGCTTCACCACGAGAGTTTGGAACTACTTAAAGGAGTGGCTCGGTCTCCACAATCTTGACACCTCCTCTTGGACAACGCTATCACTCAAGGATTGGTGGACGCGCATGACGAAAAGCAAGGCCTTGGCATCCCTTCTTCTCCTCGCTACTTGGGAGATTTGGAATGAGAGAAATGCTAGAGTTTTCAAGAACAAGAACTCCTCTCCGTTTACAATCCTCTCCAAGATCAAGCATGAGGCGAAACTTTGGGTGTTTGTGGGGGCGAAACGTCCAGGAGAAATCATGCCGGGAGAGTAATCCGTTTGTAATAATTTGTGTTACTGTTTCTAGGCCCTATGCATTCTTGTATCAACTCTCTCTTAATTAATGAAAAAGGGGCAAATCTTTTGCCCCACGGTTCTAAATAAAAAAATCTGCACTGTTAATTAAAAAGCGTGCAACTTATGTATCTGTGATTTCTAGCATATGTAAATCATGTGCGAAGTGATCTTTTTTTGGGGGCAAATGTACAAACTGATGTGAGATTGTGAGGCCGGTCGCTATTGATCTGAAAGCTTAGAAGAAGAAAAAAACTCATACTGGGAGTAACATATAAATAGTACAGTATTTTTTTGACATATTAGGTAAAGGACACAATTTCTAGCATGAATCACGACAATCCCTATATATTCACTCGCCATGCCTGGACGTTCTCTCCAGCTTCAAGCAGTTAGCCATACCAGGCCTATGTCGTCTGACTCCTCTGTCCTCTCCTGCATCCTTCTCGTCCATCCTAGAGCGACATTGCGATCGGGCCCAATGAGTATCTTAGTCTGGAACAGCCGGGGACTGGGGCAACCCGCGACTGTTCAGGAATTGATCAGTTTGATACTGATCCATAAGCCCTGCCTAGTTTTCATCTGTGAGACTAGGCTGTCAAAGGATCGTGTTCGCAATTTACGCTACCGGCTTGGTATGGATAACTGTTTTCATGTCAAGGGTGATGGCAATGGAGGAGGTATAGCTCTATATTCTATGGAAGGCGTTACGGTGGATCTGTTGTCATTCAGTACTAGACATATTGATGCACATATTAGTGGAGGCCCATTCCCACGGCTCTGGAGAGGCACTTTCGTCTATGGCGAGCCTCGGGCAACTGACCGTCACCTCATGTGGGACAAACTTCGACAACTTAAACCACGCTCCTCTGAACCGTGGTTGATGATCGGCGATTTCAATGAAGCAATGTGGCAAGAAGAACACTTCTCGAGAGCTAGGAGGTCTGAACGTTTAATGCTTGACTTCCGCGAGGTTTTATCACACTGTGATCTTCATGACATTGGGTTCTCCGGTGCCCCGTGGACATACGATAATAAATAGCGGGAGATCGGAATGTGAGGGTGCGCTTGGATAGGGCGGTGGCCAGCCCCGCTTGGTCATCGGCTTTCCCGGACTTGCGCCTTCTTCACCTTACTTCCCCTAGATCCGATCACTGCCCATTGCTCTTAGGCCCTGATGCTCAGCCCCAGCGGCCTCCAAGAATCAAACGCTATGAAATTATGTGGGAACGTGATGAGTCTCTTGCTGCTGCTGTTGAGGAAGCCTGGTCGCGGCGTATTCCCACTGTGCATCTGGGTGATGTGCATATGTCGCTGCGCGGAGTAATGGACAAGCTGTATTCGTGGAAGGCCACTCATTTTGGCTCAGTTCCAAGGGAAATCGAAAAGAAGAGGAAGCTTCTGGAGGCGATCTCACTGCTTCAGGACCTTGAAAGTGTGCAGCGTAGAGTGCAGCTTACCAAAGAGATGGACGAGATTTTGTATCGAGAAGAAATAATGTGGTTGCAGTGCTCACGTGTTGCGTGGCTTCGCGAGGGAGACCGAAATACAAAATATTTTCACCGCCAAGCCACTAGGAGAAGGAAGAAGAATCACATTAATAAACTTAAACGTTCCGATGGCTCCTTTACATCGGATGCTCATGAGATGGAGGAACTTACTCGTTCATTTTTTCAGGGGCTTTACACGAGAGATGATGACATTGATCCATCTATTGTTACAGACGTGCTCCAACAACGAGTTGATGAGGACATGAACACCAAGCTCTGTGCAGAATTTACGGAGAAGGAAATCAGCGATGCTCTCTTCGAGATTGGCCCTCTAAAAGCCCCTGGCCCGGACGGGTTCCCTGCTCGGTTTCTTCAGCGGAATTGGGATCTGTTACGCGATGACGTGGTACGTGCTGTTAAGCGGTTCTTCTCTACTGGAATAATGCCGGAGGAGGTTAATGATACTGCCATTGTCCTAATCCCAAAAAAGAATGAACCGGAAGAGCTTAAGGATTTTCGGCCCATCAGTTTATGTAATGTCATCTTCAAGGTGGTTTCTAAATGCACGGTTAATAGGCTAAGGCCTCTTTTGGATGGTATCATATCTCCGACGCAGAGCGCGTTCATACCAGGGAGATTAATTACAGATAATGCTCTCATTGCTTTTGAATGCATACATTCAATTCAGATTGGCTCGGCTGCCAGGAAGAAGTTTTGTGCGTATAAGTTGGACATGGCCAAGGCCTATGACCGCGTGGACTGGAGGTTTTTGGAACGGGTTTTAGCGAAGCTGGGCTTTCATAGCACTTGGATTCGGTGGACTATGGCTTGTGTGACCACCGTTCAGTATTCGATTCGCTTTAACGGAAAGATGTTGGATCCCTTCACCCCAACACGTGGACTACGCCAGGGTGATCCCCTCTCCCCGTACTTATTTCTTTTTGTGGCTGATGGTTTGTCTTGTTTAATCAGGAAGGAAATTGAAAATGCTACTCTTCGGGAACTGCATATTAGCAGGAATGGACCGGGGATCTCTCACCTCCTCTTCGCCGATGATAGTTTGCTCTTCTTTGAAGCCTCAACCGAACAAGCAACTGTGATAAAATCGGTTTTAGACAGATATGAGAAGAGCACTGGACAGCTTGTGAGCTTAGGTAAATGCTCAATTTTGTATGGTGATCAATGCTCCGTGGATATACAGAACAACATCAAAGGAATATTAAAATATGAGACAACTTGTTTTGAGGAAAAGTACTTGGGCCTCCCTGTTCCTGAGGGTAGACTGAAGAAAGGAAAGCTGCAATCTCACAAGGAGCGGTTCCTCAAACGAGCTTCTGACTGGATTGAAAAATACATGTCGGGGGGGGGGGGGGGCAAAGGAAATCCTCATTAAAGCTGTTCTTCAATCCCTCCCAACATATGCTATGGGCATATTCAAGTTCCCGGTGGGTCTTCTTGAGGAACTATCACAAATTATAAGGAATTTTTGGTGGGGAGACGAACATGATCGGAGGCGGATACACTGGATGTCCTGGGAAAAATGACTAGGCCGAAATCACATGGGGGTATGGGCTTTCGTGACTTGAGAATTTTCAATCAAGCCCTCCTCGCTCGGCAAGCATGGCGCCTCATACATTTTCCAGATAGTCTGTGCGCTCGGATTTTAAAAGCTAAATATTACCCGTCGGGTAATTTGTTGGATACTGCGTTCATCCAGAACACTTCGCAATCGTGGCAAGGCGTGATGCACGGTCTAGAACTACTAAAAGAAGGAGCCATATGGAGGGTAGGATGCGGCTCCCAGATAAAAATCTATCGTGATAATTGGATTTCGAGGACAGATGGCCTAAAAGTGGTAAGGCCACGGTCTAATTGCCGACGTCGGTGGGTATCTGAGCTTATTGATCAGAATACTATGACCTGGGATGAGGCTATTGTACGTTCTAGTTGCAACCATTGGGATGCGGCAGCGATTCTGGCGATTAAACTTCCAGCAAGAAGATGTGATGATTTCATATCATGGTTCCCTGAAAGCAACGGTCTTTTCTCTGTTCGCTCCGCGTACAGACTAGGCATGCAACCGACACTGCAAAATCTTAGCCGGGGTCAATCAAGTTCTGAACCTACTGGTGAGCGCAGGATTTGGGATTTGGTGTGGAAGGCTAAAGTTCCACATAAAATGAGGGTGTTTGCTTGGAAGGTGGCAACGTCGACATTGGCTGTGTGCGCTGGTGTGCATCACCGTATCGTCTCTGACTCTCTGTGTCTCCGATATGCCCAATATGTGGAACTGAGGTAGAGGATGACCATCATGCTCTTGTTCGCTGTACTCTTGCCCGAGCCCTGCGTGATGAACTGCGCAAGAGTTGGAAGCTCCCGTCCGAGGAGGATTTCTACCATGATGGCCACGAGTGGCTTTTCCATCTGCTGGCGAACTCGACAATCATGGGCCGGGCGCAAGTCATTTTCTTGCTTTGGAGAGTCTGGCATCACAGAAACGACATTGTGCATGGAGAGGGTAAAGCATCGGTTTCAGCCTCGGTTCCCTACTTAATTAACTATTTAAATTCTTTCCATGCAGCTACGAACACCAAGTTTGATCCAAAAGGAAAATCTCCTGTTCAGCATGATGACCAATTGACGAACCCTGATCGGTGCCTGGGTAGTGCATGGATAGCTCCATAGGAAGGTGAGCTGAAAGTAAATGTTGACGCTGGGTGGGATGCACTTTCGAAGCGTGCTGGTGTTGGTGCCTTAGTCCGAATGCATAACGAACAGGTTGTTGTGGCGGAGTGGAAGCCTATCCATGGGTGCATGAGTGCGGAGGAAGCTGAGATTCATGCAGGGCTTTTGGGTCTCCAACTCCTCATCTCAAATTGCCAAGGACCAGCAATCCTCGAGTCTGACTGTCTACGGTTTGTTACTGCAATACAAGAGTCGGCACTGGACAGATCGGCATACTGGACCCTATATAGTGAAGTCAGAGAATTACTAAAGGTATATACCCAATTTTCAGTTTGTAAGATTGATCGTAGAAACAATAGACCTACTCATGCTCTAGCTCAATTAGGAAAAGCAGGTGCTAGTGGTATTTCTTGGGGGTCACCACCGAGCTGCGTCTCGGCTTTGGTTGATCATGATTGTTTGAATATCCTGTATTAACTGTTTAAAGGCGGCAAGTTTCAGACGCACTCTTTTCCTAACCAGGGTACCGAAAGGGACTGGCAGGGTTTTAATGAGGCGGCTTGCTGACCTAATATATGTGGTGGTAATTTTCAAAAAAAAAAATCAGACCAGCCTACAGGGTACATCATTGCTATGGATGCCAGTCACACCACGTCGACGGCAGCTAAGCCTGCAGCCTCAGGCGCCGACGCAGACGCCGCGTCGTCGTCCCAGCTCACTGTGGCGCCAAATCCGGTACCTGGGCAGGAGGAGCCGCTTCCAGCTGCTGCGGCCGATTCCGTGCCGACGACGAGTACTGCAATTGCGAAGAGCGGCGTCGAGGACGAGGAGGTGGAGAAGTTCTACGCGCTGCTAGCCACCATCCGAGCCATGAGAGGCTTGTACGCGAGAGGAAACGACGACGCCGGCGCGAGCGGGGAGGACACTGAGAGCGACGTCTATGGTGGCAGGAGGAAGCGGGCGCGGTGGGTGGAGCCGCCGTGGAGGCCGGCGTTCAGGATGGAGGACTTCGCGGAGGTGCCAGGCGGTGGCGCGTCCAGGAAGGACGGGAAGGAGGACGGCACGGCCGCTACTAGCGAGCGGCGGGCGAAGGAGATGAAGGGCAAAGCGGCGACAGGGAGGGTGACGACGCCGGAAGGAAAGACCGTCGAGAGTCGTACCCCGAGTCCCGACGTCCTCACCCAGCAAAGTTTGACTTTGTTGACGCTGATGCTAGCTGAATGCGCATGCATGATACACGTGGGCGCGTATATGTTTTCCTCGTTTTTTTTAAACTTGGGTTTCCTCGTGTTTTCCAGGGGGCTTTACCTGTCTGTGGATAATATATAGGAGCGGATCATGAATTTCTAATGGGGATATATTCTGATCCTGGGAGCATAAGTCTCAAAGAACAAATTTTTAAGCTGGTTTACATGCTGTATACTCAACAAGAAAGCCAAAACGTTTCATTGCACAAAGGGACACGCGAAGGCAAATAAGGGTGATCCACGGAGCTAATCGCAATGCACCTAAAAGCTAAAAGACACTGTTGCTTATGAAGATTTGTATGCGATTTGTCTCAACTGGGTAGAGTGTGTTGTTGGCTGGCCTTGTGTCGAATATTATGTAATTGCCGCATTATATTTGAGCTCGGTGATATACGTTTTAGTGTTGGAACCAGAAACTTGTGGCATTGGCCCTTTACATGTTGAACCCCAGTGAGATATTAAGCAATTTTCGGATGAGTTTAATTAATGAAATCAACAACACATGTGCACTTGTAAATCTAACCACATACCACAGACCAGACACATCTAGCAGATTCACATATGGAAAAATACCAGTGCAAACAGAAAGATAAGTTTATATGTGTTGGCCGGGAAAGTCCCCACCACGGATTCGTTGTCGTTGACCATGCTACAATACAGTCGATCGAAAGCGAGCAGTCAGGCTGAGACGCTCACAAAAACTTATCAGACCTGTCCTATTGCAGAATCTCAAGGGATGGGGTTTCGGAGGCCTGCTCTCCCGAACAGTCATGTACGCGGTCGTCGGGATGGAGATGTATGAAATAAGTGCAGAAAAAGGAACTACAGAGTGGGTGTAGTCAGGCTAAGAGTAATCGCCCGGAGTCGCTTGCTCTCCCCTCTATAGCCTGGGGCTAGGCGCCGAGCACGAGCGCCACGCGATACAAGAGTCGAGCACGTGTCAAGCATGCAGCATGCCTGCTGACATGTACACACTCGAAGAGTCCAGGTTGCGCACATGCCTGCTGACATGTACACACTCCACACGGTGGAAGAGTCCAGGTTGCGCACATGCAGTAGCACATGCCTACTGCATGTACACAATTCAGTTGATGGCTCATGCAAAAATTTAGTCTTCCACCAAAATGGTTTCTAACTTGAATTCGATGCACAAAACACGACGTGGCGAGGCGATAAGGGCGGCGGAGGCGTGCGCGTGCACTCTAGTTTCATCTCACTTTTTCATATACCTACAGTACAGTCGATATTGTTAAGTTAAACTTCCACCCAAAATAAGAAGATATGCTTGACTACAACTGAACAAATTAACTAGGCCTTGAATTCTAAGTCTCGTGCAGCAAGTTTTTAATGTTGTTGCTGGTACAAGGCTACCAAGTCTATCCGCCGGTGGAGCATATATAATTCATACTCGATTTTTCATGAACTTACTAGAGGTTCACCTAAATTTTATACATTCTGACCAGCAGTGTGTCTTATATGGGTGTATTCTTTCAAGATCGCCTAGTAGGACAGCGTCTTCGCTCATCAAGAGTCCAACAGAAGACATTAAAATATAATCTACATACATAACAATATTCATGAGAGAATTGGCTGGGTTACCCCTTGGCAACTCAAGCTTGTTTCAAATCCATTTGTGTCGATGCATGGCCTATTATATTTTTTAATAAGCCTTTTGTAAAAGGATTTTCTATATTTTTAGCTGTTTGGAATGCTATAGTTCCCGAACATGATGTTTTGGCTCACAGGTGCAGATGAAGCCGGTGTGCAAAATGCATTTTTAACGCATTTCAAAATGTTAATAAATTTCAAACAAAAATTTCGTGTGTTCATATGAAAAATGTCTATCCGTATAAAAAAGTTTCGCATCAAAAAGACATTTTGTGTGACCGGTATAAAAAAGAGAAAAAAATGTTACGTACAGAGCCATTTTTAAACACCGGGGATTTGTCTTTTTTACACCGGCCGCACAAAATGTCTTTTCATTCCGATTTTTTTTTGTACGAACATAGAATGTTCATGTGTACATCCGAAATTTTTGTTTGAAATTTTTTGACATTTTAAAATTCGTTTTTTGGGTAGTGGGTGTAGATGGATTTCCCATACTTCCCGACCTTTTATAACGGGATGGAAGACTCGAAGAGCCGGAGCAGGGAGACCGGATTCGGGTCATGGTTTAGGACCGACGCTCCAACAAAAAATTCCCAACTTGTCTTGACTAACGAGGTCTATTCAAATTTCAAAGCCAGTGTCAACTCCAAATTATTTCTTTTTGCTCCCACCAGGACTATGAATTGTTTACTGTATGGTAATTTTTTAACCACTGCTACTGTAGTATTGAAACTTTGCTCTCGGGATGCCCAAAGTCTTTGACGTTTCATGACGATGAGGGGGCAGCAACAACAGCAAGCAGCAGGAGCTGGTCGATTAAAAACGGTCACCACCCGCGCTCAGGACGGCCGTCGGCCGGCACCGCCTATATAAGCCGAGCGACTTCGATGGCCTCGTCGATCCATATCCATCCTTTGCCAGTCTTGTCTCCCCTCTCTTGTCTCTCGCGTACAATCCACGAGACCACGACGATCGGCCGGACCACGGACGCGATGGACGCCACCGCATCGGAAAAGCAGGGACCTCAGCCGGCTAGCGACGACGGCGCGTCCATGACGTCGTCGTTCGCGCCGGAGCTGCGGCGAGCGCCATCGTCCGAGCTGGCCGCCGTCGCCGGCGGCAGCGGCGCGGCCGAGGAGTCCGGCGGCGTCGGCGGCGAGGACGAGCAGGTGGAGAGGTTCTGCGCGCTGCTCGCCAACATCCGGGCCCTGAGGAATGTGTACGGCACCGCCGGCGGGTCATCGAGGAAGCGACCCAGGGTGGCGGAGGACCCGCCGTGGAGGCCCAAGTTCAGGATGGAAGACTTCCTGGAGGTTGACGACGCGGTGTCCGCGAAGAAGGGGAGGAAGGACGACCTCGGGAAGCGGGAGCGGCCGGATGACGACGACGCGGCGGACGGCGAGGTTGTCCAAGAGAATGGTTCGGGTTTCCGTGTCAGTCCACGCACGCGTGTACTGACTCGGCCTAGCTAGCTACCCCTACAAATGGGTTGACGATGTTCATTCTGAATATCTACACGTGTAATCCGGCCATTTAACTGAATTTGTCAGCCGGTCGGCATGTATTATTTTTTTCCAGCGTATCGAAACTGGAAGTAAAAATTTTAGTACTACTAGTAGCATGGATAGATACAGAATTTAGTGCTGCAATGGTCTAAGAGAATGCATATGTTACCAATTTCGAGTTAATTATTTAAGAAACTTATTATCTCAAACGATGTGACATTTTAAAATTGCACTCGCGAGACCATAAGTTAGGGCGTTTAGGGTGGGAAACAATGACGGTTACAAAACAAGGTTGCATATCGAAAATCATACTCTTAGTGTCACAGCCATGTGAATATCTTTTGTTGGTACATAACACAGATACTTATTTTTATTGCACCAAAATATTTCGAGCACTATATCATGTGAAGCATCCATGATATCAATTTTTTTCACCAATCTACCTGCCAGGATTCTGGGTTTTATGTGGCAATTATGGCGAAGGAGACCCGTGTTTGGTCGTAATATGAGTTTTGTTAGTCGGTCTATTATCTATATGTGCTGCTCTGTTGTTGTGAAGTTAAGAGCTAAGGCAACATGGTCTTTGTGGTAACTATGTTGGGTGATGGGAATTCTGATTGCGCTTCGAGACTTCGACGAGAACCTTGCATGTTTCCCATTTGTAGCTCATCCTTTGAATATGAGTTGCCTAATATTTATAGTGAGGTGCTACAATGTAGACTTCAATTCTAGGCTTGTACATGGATAAAAAAGCTGACTCGAGAAAGAATTGTGACAATTACCCGCAGACAAGCTCTATGGTGATATACTTTTCGACGATGTGCGTGCAATTTGCATTGCTAGCCAGGTCATTCGGAGGGCCTCTACCTGCTCTCATGTTCCATGAAAGCAATCAGTGGGGGCGTTGTAACTATTTTTACCCTCGTTTGCAAACTAATTGTCTAATTCTCTTTTTAGTTAATAGACTGGGGTCTCTTGACTCTGGTTAAAAAAACACTTATTTGCATTAAAATTAATTTGAGCTATGAGAATTAGATGAATCATATTATAATTCAAATTAGTCCCTCATTCTTTGGGACAAGACCAAGTGGAAGAATATGCAAAACCATGAAGTTGTGGACACATGAAACCAACACAAGCAATCCAGAAGCAAGGTGCAAGCTAAAAGTATGATAGGCTAGTTTTCTTTAGTACTAGTAAACTTTTGATAAGGTAAGTTTGGGAGGTTGTAAGAGGTGTGTTTTTAAGAGTGAAACTATTTTTACCCTTTTGAGCTCATATCCACATTTTTAATATCAATATTTATATGGCTTGAGACGTGTTTTTGTGTAAATGCACGAAAGACACATCATCGGTAGGTAAGATATTCACATAACCACGGACATAACTAATGTATTTCTCATGTTCTTGCAAAAGAATTAGTTACACTTTATTCACAAATAGTTAGCCAATTCGCCTAGTCAATTATTATTTCGTTGCAAAAGAGTTAATTCAGCCACAATTTTTTAGCTCAAAAGTGACACTCAAAAGTGACACTCAAATAGTAGAGCCAACAACTGCACTTGCGCAGCACGTCGTCACCGTGCTGATATAAGCAAGAAATCGTCAGCTAGCTAGTACAGTAGGTGGTTGAGCCAGTGTATATTCTACTACTAGTACTATTCGTTACTGGAAGGACTTATTCTATTCGTCTCTGTCTGTGATGCGTCATCCTGTGTTGTTTCCACCTGCGTCATCCACTGATGATTAGTGACGCCATGGCAATGCTGTACCCTCGTAGGCCACCTGCGTCATCCACTGATGATGAGTTGAGTTCGTCGACCTTTTTGAGAGCAAATGGAGAGTGATATCCGTTCGATCGGACCTATGAACTGAGGCTAATTTCGCAAGCTAGCGATTGATTAAGATAAGAAGAAGATCTCAATCTCAATCAGTCACCGCATATTCTGATTTTTTAAACACGGCGCGGAACATGACCTCATCAAATTACCATACAGTACAGTACTAACTTAAATCAGAGAACTCCAGGCGAAAAAAGGCAGTGGTACACTAGCTAGATCAGAGTAGTATAGGACGGTGCTGCCGCAGCTAGTGCTACCAGGGGGCAGGGGGGCACATCCTCCATTATTTTCGGAAGACCGAGGGCTGGTCAGTGGTAAAAAAATACTGCACCACTAGTTACTTACAGTGTTACGCTTTGCCCGTCGGCCACCACAACGAATCGAATTTTGTCCTGCCCAAAAATTGGTACTCCTACGCCTGTGCTCTAGCAGTCGATCTAGCTAGTCCGGTTTTTCCTGACGATGTGTTTCTGTTGCTTCGTCGGTGATACTCTCTACGGTATGCATCATACTGTAATAGGTCAGCGTCATTCACACGTACTCAGATTTAACTGGAGATCGCCATCTGCGATAACTCTACAGTAGCATCGATTTCTAGCATACTTTGGTCCTATATCAGTTATGCTAGTTTAGAGTTATCTGAAATTTTGTAAGACCAAAATAGCTGCAGTGTTAAAACTTAAAAGGCTTCAACTTATGTAGCTGTGATTAATGTTAAGTAAGGGACGCAATTTCTAGCATGAATGACGACAATCCCTATAAATTCACTCGCGCCATGCCTCGAAGTTCTCGGCAGCATCAAGCAGTTAGCCATACCACGTCTATGTCATCTCTCGCTCCTGTGTCCTCTTCTGCTTCCTTCTCGTCCACATTGGGATCTCAAAATCAAGCTATCAGACCAGCCTACGAGGGTACAGCATTGCCATGGACGCCACGTCGACGGCAGCTAAGGCTGCAGCCTCAGGCGCCGACGCGGAGGCCGCGCCGTCGCCCCAGCTCACAGCGGCGCCAAAGCCGGTACTTGGGCAGGAGGAGCAGCTTCCAGCGGCTGCTGCCGATCCCGCGTCCGCGACGGCGACAACGAGTACTGCAATTGGGGAGAGCGGCGTCGAGGATGAGCAAGTGGAGAAGTTCTACGCGCTGCTGGCCAACATCCGGGCCATGAGAGGCATGTATACGAGAAGAAGCGGAAGCGGCGACGCCGGCGCGAGCACGGAGGACACTACAAGCGAGGTCTATGGCGGCGTGAGGAAGCGGGCGCGGTGGGCGGAGCCGCCGTGGAGGCCGGCGTTCAGGATGGAGGACTTCGCGCAGGTGCCAGGCGGCGACGCGTCCAAGAAGGACATGAAGGAGGACGGCACCGCCGCTACAAGCCAGCGGCGGGGGAAGGAGATGACGGGCGAAGCGGCGGACGGGGAGAGTGACGACGCGGGAAGGAAAGACCGTCGAGTCGTCACGCCGACGTCGTCACAGAGCAAAGTTTGACTTTGTTTTTTTACGCTGAATCGCTGATGCTAGCTGCATGCGCATGTTACACGTGGGCGAGCACATATGTTTTCCTCGTGTTTTCCAAGGGCTTGCTTTACCCCTGTTGGTGCACAAAATATTTGTGGATCATGAGTTTCTCATGGGCATATATTCTGATCACAGGAACATATCTCTCGCTCTCGAAGGACACATTTTTAAGTTGTATACTCAACAACAAGAAAGATACTCCCGCAGTTCCATTTTACTCCGCATATTGAGTTTTGTCTTAAGTCAAACTTTATAAAAAAATACTAACATTCACAATACCGAATTAATATATTTAGACTCGCCATTTAATATATTTTTATGCAATGTTTGATCTAAAACAAAACTAATATGCGAAATAAAAATGACTAGATTACAACGTTGATTGCACACAACTTCTTCTAAAGGGCATGTGAAAGCTTAGATCACCTTTGTCGGTGTCCACAATAGCCGGCCCGACAAATGCGTCGGATCAACGCCACCGGGAGCGCCACACATCTTACCGCACTATTGGGGCCAACTGCCCCAATGGTGATGCCCAATAGGCTCTCTCTATAGATTCGTTATCCCATTTTTCTTTCAGTAAATCTAACATATTTCTATCTAAATACACAAATTTTTAAACCGGGGATAATTGGAATCTAGAAACGAAATAATTCATACCACAATTCAAATAAATTGAAATATGAGAAGTTCAACTCGAGCAAGACTTAGTTTTGGTTTCCTTTCAGCGCCCACAAATGTTCAGCTAGATCATTTTGTAGTTGGTTATGAACTTTTTCGTCACAAATTTTTCCATGCATGACGAAAAAATCAGAAAACTCGGTCGGCACCTAGTGATCAACATCGGTAAGAGCACCCTGCATCTCATACGACTAATTATCAATCACTAAAGCAGCACACTGACTCTTGATAATCATGGTTTGCATGATAATATAAAAATTTATTACCTCTCACATATGCTCTTTCGATCAAATAAGAGTAGGGTACCGGACAACAGCAAAACGAGTTTGGAGCACACCAAATACACGCTCGACATCGTTCCTAACACTCTATTGGTTTGTTTTTGAAGAGCGTCTCGACACGACTACTCACATTCGACTTCTTCGACTATGTCCAACTTATTCGACTTCATCGCCATAATGGACGATATCGGCAAGTCCACTGATGACGCTGTCAAGGGCATGACTCATCGTATTGTTTCATTACTGGTAATATCACTAGTACAGAACGACACATCGGATACCCCTCTATGGAAACGGCACGAGTTAGGCGACAGAGAATCGCGATTTTAGCGTTGCGGACGAGGCCTGGCAGAACTGGGCCGCGGCTTATCCGTCAACATTGGTTACGAAGAATTTTTGATCTCCGTTACCAATATTATTGGCAACGGTCATAAATTCACCTCCGTTTCCAATACGTATCCCTATGGCAACGGTTGTTTATGGTTACCCGTTTGCGATGTGCTTGGAAAATTGCAGTTGCAAACTGGAAGCGCGCCTGTTCAATGCGGCTTAATTCATGAGGGATTGGAACCGCCTGCTCGACGCTAATAAAATGTGACTGGAACCGCGCGAAGCCAGGCAGTTCTCGCATTCTCCCCTTCGTTCCCTCCCACATTCTCTACCACACTAGCACAACCGCCATGGAGGAACCCTGGTGGCAGAACGAGAAAG
Source organism: Poa pratensis (assembly GCA_947311845.1). Taxonomy (NCBI): domain Eukaryota; kingdom Viridiplantae; phylum Streptophyta; class Magnoliopsida; order Poales; family Poaceae; genus Poa; species Poa pratensis. The sequence continues at coordinate 19,689,492 of CAMZMU010000067.1, forward strand.
TCCCGAGCGACGACGCGAGCGCTGAAGACGGCGGTGAAGTCCCGTGGTGGGATCAAGACGGGCCGCCGGACTCGGACCCCGACGACTCGGACCCGCCATCTTCACGCTCTGTAGAAGACGACTCCGACGACTCGGACCCGCCGTCTTCACGTGAAGGAGAAGATGACTCCGAAGAGGACGAGTCACCGGAGGTAGAGGAGCCAGAGGACCCGCCGGAGCCGTATTCTAGCCAGGAAGAATACGACGCCGACGACGACGACGAGGAGGAGGCATCGGAGGAGGCACCGGAGGAGGAGGCATCGGAGGAGGCGCCGGAGGAGGAGGCGCCGGAGAAGGACACGCCGGAGGAGGACGCGCCGGAGAAGGACACACCGGAGAAGGAGGATCACGCTCCGGAGAAGGAGCCGCGAGAGGAGGATTCGCCGGAGAAGGACGCACGGCCGGAGAAGGAGGAGCACAAGCCGGAGGAGGAGGAGGAGGAGCACGCGCCTGAGAAGAAGGCAACCGGCAAGAAGCGACGCCGCGCCGCGGATGACAATGGCGCGGAGGCAGGGCGTAAGAAGAACAAGTAGAGTAGATAGATAGTTCAATTCTACCGTATCGATCCTTTGTAAGTAGGTCCAGTGTGTCAGTGAAGAGATAAAAGGAAACGGTTGTTTATTGCCTCCGTTTGCGATGTTATACTTTGTGCTATAAATGTGCCACAGCGGCAACCCTAACGCTCTCGCTCACTCTCACTCCACAGTCACAGTGTGGCGGCGGCTTCAAGCAGCACACCAGACCTAACCCTTATCTCGCAGATGTGAGCGGCGCGTCCGGCCGACATCGCCGCCGTGCATCTTCCCCCAGCGGCGCGTCGGCGAGCTGCCGCGCATCTTCCCCCAGCAGCGCGTCGGCGCATCTTCCCCCAGCAGCGCGTCGTGAGCCGCCGCGCATCCCCCCAGCGGCGCGGCGGCTCCCCGAGTATGTCGCCGACGCGGATCTACTGGTCTATTGCCGTGCATCTTCCCCGGGTATGTCGCCGACTAGATCTTACATTTTGTTTAAAGTAGCACATAAAACTTGTCTAGTATTTGAAGTCTAGTATTGTGTTCTGTCTAGTATTGTAGTACTGTCGATGATGAATACACCCCTCGACACTAAAGTAGCATCTACTGATCTAGTATTGTAGTACTGTCTAGTATTGTAGTATTGTGTTCTGTCTAGTATTGTAGTACTACCGATGATGAATACATCCCTCAATACTAAATCTTGCACTATTTTAAGTCTACTAGGGTAAATTAATTTCAACACTTTGTAGTACTACCGATGATGAATAGATCCCTCACTACTAGTACTGCCGATGATGAATAGATTAATTTCAACCCTTTGTCAATGTGCTAATCCTCGTTATGGTTTTGTGTAGCTAGTGTATGAAGTAATAGTATATTTCGGCGACAATGCATAAAAATGGTGAGGCAATTGAAGGTAACATCACCTTCAAGTTCTGCCTTCAAATCGTTTCGATCGGACCGCAAGCGCACTGATATAGGCGCTTAAGGTGTAAACTGATTTCATCTTAAATTGTATTTATGTCATGTAGCATCATATTTGGCTCTTTTCTAACTAGACATCCATGTATTTTATATGCAGAAACGCCATGCAGATCCAAACAAGCTTTAAAATAGCTAAATACAAAGTAGGATCATATCCGTGAACCGTCGCTGTTGTGACGTTTCGCTGCACTTTTCAAAACACTTTTTTAATTAAGAGTGTCTTGGACAGTGTGGCCGAAATGTCACAGCGGTGACGTTATTATATTTCGGCGACACCTTCCAAGATGGAGCAAGCCTCAGTACGAAGAATTTGGCAAGATTAATTTGCTAAGGAGGTTTGCGAGCTCGGTGTGGTTTCTGGTTTTCAGTTTCTCCATCTATTTTATGTATGTGTGTAGCAATTTGGCTGCAGATGTGATTTGGAGAAGCATGAAACCGCTATTCGAGTATTTTGCTAGGTCGAATTCCGTTTTCGACGCTTCGGAACTGAGGAAGAAGGTGGAGCTGGAGAAGAGTGGAGTGTCATAAAAGTTAAGTTTAGGGAGGCATGAGAATGATAGGATTAGCGAGGCATGTGTAACTCATCTTTTGATGCTATGTAATGATGACAATTCTTATATACGTTATGAATGGATTTGCTAGCAACTTTGTGCTTCTGCTGTGAGATTTTGAATGTCAATTGGCAACCGCATTGCTGCTGTAGGCTTCTGAAGAAATCTCAATACAAACGAGTAAAATAGAATCTCCGTTACTAATGCACCGATACATCGGAAACAGAGATTGGTCGGCAACCGTAGCCAAACTTATGCCTCATCGGTGACGGTTTTTTGCCTCCGTTCCCGATGAAGTCCTTCACATCAGCCACGGAGGCGGGGATACGGACCCTTTCTATGTTTTCGAAGGGGTTTTTGGCCCGTTTCCGATGTGTCGTTCTGTACTAGTGTATCATCGATCGACTCGCAACTGACTTATTCCCTTCTATTAATTCACCTCATGATTAGTGCGTATACTTTTCAGATATATGTGGTAGGTTTATGACTGTCGTACTGGTGCATGTCTAGGTTGCTTATTTTATACTGTAGTTCATCTTGACAATTATGGTGTCATGATTATACATTAATTAAATTAACAATACTTGATTTGTTTTTAGTTATTTCAACAGCAATAAGGTCCCCACGTCCAATATAAACTGGTTAGATACAAATGTAGCAGCATGCATGAATGACTCGAAGACGGATCGAAGACTAGAGGCAGAAAACCGACATGTGAACCTCATCCCTCATCCGAAGATCTAGGCTGCTTATTTTAGTTCAATCGTGAAAAAAAACCCTTGTTCAGGATCCATTTTTCCGAATGAAACTCCGGTGCAGCTTTTGGAACAAGAAACAGCCTAGTAAACAGAACAGGCCTCGACAACTGCTCAGCTGGGCTGGGCCGTCGACCCAACAAAAAACTCTAGGGCACCCCCACCCTAACGCGCATCGTTAAACGCCGTAACGGACGGACGTCAGGCCATAAAGCACCTCTGCCCAGTTCGACGCCGTCGCATCACCTAGGGTTTATCTCCGCCTCGATCGATCGCGCCTCCGCCACCTCGTCGTCGCCCACGAGAAGCCCCAGCGCGATCCGAGCAAAATGGTCAGAACCTTTTCGCCCTCTGTAACCCGCGTGTTTATATATGGATCTTGTGGTCTAGCTTACCTTTTTCTCTTCTGTCCCCGCAATGGAAGTTTGTTAGTTTGACAAGTGAATTCTGATATCGTTCGATAATGTTATACATGGATTGTGCACTTTTGTTTCTTTAGCGAGTTATCTTCAATGGATTTTAAATTAAGTTGCGATGCAAGTGCGCTAGTGAATTGCTAGTCCAGTCCCCTAGGATTTACCCTTAGTGTTCCATTTTCCCTTTTTTCTTTGCAGGCGAGGGGTCTGAAGAAGCATCAGAAAAGGCTCAATGCCCCTAAGGACTGGATGGTTGCCAAGCTTGGTGGAGCATTTGTAAGCACATCACATAGTTGTATGCTTTTCCTATTTTCCGTTACTTGAATATCTTTTAAAATCTCAGTAACCTAAATGGTGTACTACCTAAGCCTAAATTTGCCACCCAGTGGCGCCAGTGTGCATTATTTTCAAAATATCGAAGTTTTAATCTGCAGGTTATACATGAGTTTCTGTCTAAAATTTATAGAGAGTCTGGTTGAGACGATAGTTTTTGTATGTTAATCCAAAGGCTGAAAAGTGACGGAGATGTTTTTATAGATCAGAGAAATTATTATGAACAGACAATCTCATAAGTATAATATGCTGTTCAAACACTTGCTGGATACTGCTTCATGTTTGCTCAAAATTTATGACGATTTTTGTTGAGCAGGCACCCAAACCCTCTTCTGGCCCCCACAAATCTAGGGAGTGTTTGCCAGTGATCCTTGTCGTCAGGAACAGGTTGAAGTATGCTCTGAGCTATCGTGAAGTTATTTCAATCATGATGCAGCGAAATATTATGATTGATGGAAAGATCAGAACTGACAAAACATATCCTGCTGGATTCATGGGTAATTTTTATTGCTTGCTTCTGCTTGATCGTGATTTTCAGTAACTATGGGTTTCCTGCTCATGAAATGTTTCACCCGGTTTTTCTCTAATTAAGAAAACGTTGCCGTCTCGTTTATTAGTTCATTCTGTCCTGCAGATGTTGTGTCAATTCCAAAGACTGGGGAGAATTTCCGCCTTCTCTATGACACCAAGGGTCGCTTCCGTCTCCACAAAATCAGGGATGAGGAGGCTAAGGTATGCATTATTGCTTTTTCTTAGTATGCTTCTGTGCGATATGTTATTGTTTACATCAAAGTAAGATTCTCAAGTCTTTTTACCCCCATACGGTTGTGTTAAATTTAGCCCATACTTTCTTAATGTTGATCAGTAGATTCTTGTGTTCATTTTGATTCTACGACTAAGGTGCTTCTGTGTGAGATTGTTTTGTTTACCACTACATCCGCTTATTATATTATGGATATTATGGGATGCGGAAGTAGTTTTTTTTTTCACCCCGTATGGCTATAATTTGTTAAATTTACACTTTCTTGTGTGGATTAGTAAATCAGTGTTTTTATTTTGATTCTGTGATTAAGGAACCTACATTGTTACAACTCTGATTTTTTTCCGAAACGGATACAACCCTGATTCATTCTTTTCTTGCATATATGATTATTATTTTGATTAAGTTGCTTCCCTGAAGACCACGATCATCTTGTTCAGTTGTTTGTTGGTACTGTTTTCTGTCCAAAATTCCTAGTGCGGTTACAATTGTCCTTCACATAGATGCAGTGATGGAGCCAGGTTTGCGTAATTTTGGATGTTGAGGGGCCGGCCAGTCAGAGCAAAATTTCAAATTATACGTTGTTTATGTAATTTTAGGAGAAAATCAATGGTGTTAACCGGGGGTCCCCTGATGTCCCCCTGTCTCCGCCACTGTTCAGATGATTTGGTTCCGTTCTTAATAAAGCCTCGGTGCGCCCATTTTAGATAAAAAAAAGTCCTTTGCTCATGCTGTTTTCTGTTTTTCTTTTCGAAAATTAAAGGCATTGTTAGGTAAAATTAAGATATTTCAAACGAGGATTATCTCTTGTGCTCGGGCTATATATTATCAAAAAAATTATGACACCCTTCTCTGTTATTGATGATGTATTCTGTTTCTGCAGTTCAAGCTCTGCAAGGTTAGGTTAGTGCAGTTTGGACAGAAGGGTGTCCCTTCCCTCAACACCTACGATGGCCGCACCATCCGCTACCCTGATCCTCTCATCAAAGCTAACGACACCATAAAGATTGATCTCGAGACAAACAAGATCGCGGATTTCATCAAGTTTGACGTCGGAAACCTCGTGATGGTGACGGGCGGCAGGAACACCGGGCGCGTCGGTGTGATCAAGAGCAGGGAGAAGCACCAGGGCAGCTTCGAGACCATCCACGTCGAGGATGCGCTTGGACATCAGTTCGCCACCCGCCTGGCCAACGTCTTCACCATTGGTAAGGACAAGAAGGCGTGGGTCTCTCTTCCCAAGGGCAAGGGCGTCAAGCTCAGCATCATCGAAGAGGCAAGGAAGCGCAATGCTGCAGCTGCTGCTGAGGCCTGATTCCTCACCCAGTCCTAGAATAAATGTTTGTATTGTGAGCGGTCATTTAGATGTGCCAGTTGAAGTCGAGCCGTGTTATTTCTGCATTTGATATCTTCACTGAACTGTCATGAATTGTTCAGTTACTTTGAACACTGAAGGGTGGTGGGCCAAAATATTTTTGCATCCCTTAATTACGTCTCACGTATCAATCCATTGTGTTTGTCTCCGTATCAAAAATTCAGAGATGCTATAAATTGTGTTGATGTGTTATTTTGATGAAAGGCAGCAGCACAACGTTCAGCATGTTTTTTTTACGAGGAAACGTCATGTTAAGAGAAATAAATAGTACTCCTAACGTTTGTTTTTTGTCTTTTAGTCCATATTTTCTATATTTGATTAAGTTTAATAAATGTATTTTTTCTATTTATTAATTAGTTTCTATAGTACTGTATTTTTTTCGAAAACTAATGCACCTTGTAAAAAAAGTGGAGGAGCTTGTCTAAACATCGTGCAAACATATAAACAAAAATATTTAACTTATTTCTATATTTTTCACTGAATAGTGATGATTTTTGTTTGTGGTTTCTACTGTAGCCAACTCCAGCCATTGTAAATTATTTCAGATTTTTTGGGAATCTCAGAACATGAAACCACCATTCAAATTTTAACTTGGTTCTCGAAGACAGTTTTTTCTCCTTCAAGGTTTCAAAGAAAGTTAAAAAAATCTTGAACATGGGGATACTGCTCATTGGGAGTTGAAAGCATGGATTACGACACTTTGTCTTCTATCAAAAAAAATTAACACGAGATGATTCTTCTAAATTCTCACTGGATTGAAAGCATGGATTATATTTTATTGTTTTGCTAATTCTCACTGGAGTGAGAAATAAGTTAGAACCCACTCAACTCTATAACCATTTGATTTATATCGTGATTCGTGCGATCTGTGAGTTATATATGAGTTGTGACTCAGATTTCTCCAGTTACACATGGACTGCACATAGATTGCAACTGTGATTTTTTTGGTTGCACATAAAATTTTCCCAATTACACATGAGTCGCAAATGAGTTGTACATGAGAATTTCTCAATTGAAGATGGGATGGCCACTAGTTGCAACTAAAAATTTCCCAACTGCATATGGGTTACACATCACTCAGTTGAGCCCTATTCACTCCCTATATTTGTAAAGCTTCCCCTACAACACAAACCACTACCACTAGGGAGGTTCGTCGACCTACCGCCGACGGCCCGCAAAGAAGCTCCTGCCTACCGCCATCGCCACTCTATGCGGTGCTCCTCTGGTTCTCTCCCATGGTGGTGGGCTTCCCCGATGGCCAAGGGCGGACCCAGCGTGTTGGCAGTGGGGGCAGCTGCCCCCACTCAATTGTTTAGTCTCTTTGTAGTATCAAGCTTAACTACTGGTTTGCCCCCACTCAGCAAGTAAATTTTCATCAATTATCACATCCTTTATCTCCTCTTAAATTTTATCCTGGGTCCGCCCCTACCGATGGCGCAATTACCTTGACATAGTGGTATGACATCCAGAAGGAATACGGGCGGCCAGTCCTCGGTGACTCGTGGGTTGCGTCTACAGCGGCCAGGGGTGAGGGTTTTGGCCGGCTCGATCTACTCCAAGCTAAGCCCTGGGTGTATTTTGGTGGAGATCAGTCTAGACAGGCACATATCTGGTCGACGCTGATCTTCGGGCATGCCAGCGAGCCCGGTGTGGCAGCCGTCACAATGAATAAATGTGGCAGCTGGTGGAAGGTCGTGTACGGCAAAGTTCAAGTCGCCATATCGAATGCGATGGATGACGAGGATGATGTTTATAGGCAGCATCAGCCTTAGGGGCGGACCTACGTATAGCTGAGTGGGGGCAGTGGTCCCCACTCAGTTTTTAAAAATTTCAGTGTATTTTGTTCATATTAGAAGGAAAAAATTCACAATAAATAATTTTTATTACAATTGCCCCCACTCATTTGAATTGACCCCACTGAAGTTTTTGTCTAAGTGCGCCCTGATCAGCCTTGTTCTCTTCTGTGCCGTGTGGGTGCGCGCACTCCGGTAGCCAGTTTGGCTGGCAGTGTCCGTTCGGAATGGTCATGCTCCATCACGGTTGGCCTATTGGTTGGTTGCAATTTTTGTTTTCGTCCGGTTTCCCTATAATTAATCGAGCAACTATTTTTTTACTTGTTTCAAAAGAAATACAAACCACTTCTCAAACCCAATTTGGAGTTCATCTTAACGGGTTTACCAAATTTTAAAAAATGTTTCTAAAATTCACTTGAAAGTCAAGCTCTCGATACGATCGACCTACAACCTCAGTTTTCTCCACTTTGATCCTTGTGGAAATGGACCACTAGAATATCTTGGACATGTCTTCTCGTGGGCTCGCGACATGAACGCATAGCTTGTTGCAGGAGACTTCACGTCCTGCCGATACCGAGAAAGCCTAGCTACGGTTCTTCCAGACCTTCCCTAATGGCTACATGTCCATCGGTGACCATACATGCGCTGACCTCCGCCGCTGCCCGGCCCTGACTCCTCTTCCGTTAGCCGGCTGTAGCATGGCCGCTACGCTGGTAGCCTGCCATCGGCTTGACATGACAACACTCCTGTAAACTAAACAGCCGGCCGGATCTGCACTTGCTCGCACGATTGGAGGAGCCATGTCTCGCTCCTCTTCCGGCCCTGCCGCCCTACGTAGTCGTAGGTGATGTATCCATTGCACAGGGAGTTATTACGGGGGTGGTTATTGGCTGAAATTACGACCTGGTGGTCTGGTCTGGACCTCTCGGCATGAGTTGTATATTTTATTCAACATGCATATGGGGCACAACGATATACTTAGTACCTAGGAAGACTTGGATCTATAGACATTCCTCAGAGCATCACCACTCGCGGGGCCTAAATGGTCACCAAAAGCCTTCCGGACAGACCGTTTGGGCGCTGTCCGGACAGCCTTTTACATTTGGACGTCGTTGCTCCCCACTCGTGGCGCTCAAATCATTTTTTGTAAAATAAAACTTCGGCGAATTTCATTGAAACTTTACGAAATTTTACATATTTGAACGAAATTTAAATAAACCTAATCTAATGGCGGCAGTTGCGGCGCCTGAAGGTGAAGTAGGGGTCCTCTTCCTCCTCCTTCTTCTCCTTCTTGATGCCGGCGCCGCCGCTGCTGGTCCCTGCGCCGTCGTCCTCCTCCTTGAAGCGGCTAGGCCCTGCGCCGTCACCGGTGAGGTCGAAGAAGGGCACGCCCTTGGACTTGGCGTGCTCAAACGCCGACCACACGCAGGCAGCGGGCCCATCGAGCGGCGGTATGTCGTCCATGGACGCGGCGACGACGGCTCGTGTGATGGCGTCATCGTCCGTGTCCGCCTGCGCCGCCATGAGCTCGGCCATGAGCGGCGACAGCTCCGGCTCCGCCTTCACCTTCATCTGCTCCGGCTTCCGCGTGAGCAGAGGCGAGGTGCGGGAGCGGGAGGAGGAGGCCGCCGAGCGCGACGACGAAGACGCCGAGCGCAACGAGGCAGAAGCCGACGCGCGCGGTGCCCATAGGTTCGCCAGAGGAGTAGGAGGAGGAGGAGGAGGAGGAGGATGAACCGTCGGCGCCTATAGCAGCGATCCGCCGTTGCGGATGTGCTCCATGACGGCGTCGAGCGTGCGCCCGGGCACGCCCCAGAACGCCTCGCGCCCGGCGACGTTCTTATCCCGCGGCACCGGTCCAGGGCCATCCCAGCGGCTCATCTCCTCGTCGAAGAGGTGCTGGAACGCCGCCTCGTAACGGACGATGTTGGCCGGGTTCTCCGGGTCCCAACGAGGGCCAGCGTTCTCCTCCGGCTTGAGCTCTCGCCAGTAGTGGGCGATGACCTTGGCGCGGAAGTCGCGGTTGGACCGCGTCTTTGGGCGAGGCACCGGAATGCCACCGACTGAACCCGCCCAGCGGTGCGGGGCGCGCATGTCGGGCGGCATCGGGTAGCCGTTCTCCCGTAGCGCCTCCGCCTATTCCAGGAGGAGGGTGCGCGGCCCGAAGCCGTGGTGTGCGAGTTCTTGGTTCGCGGTGGCGGGAGAGAAGCGAGGGTGAGAAGAAGGCGTGTGAGGATGGGGGCGACGAGGCGAGGCCTTTTATGGCCTCCGGAGGGCGGTGGCATTGACGCCGCTGCCCTCGAAAAGGTGCGCCGCATTGACGCCGCCGGGCAGGAGGACGCGACGGCTCACTGGCGCCGCCGGCTGCGAAAACGAGGCGCGGGCACGCGTCCACGTGGCTTTGACCACGACGGTTGAAGTTGCCTGTGTCGCTGACAGGCGTGGCCCGGGCGTCGGAGGGGTACGTGGCATCGCGCTCCGTTGCGTCCGGGGCCATCTGAGGTCTACCCAAAATGAGGACGTGGGCTGGGCGTGCCAGACCGAAAACTGGTCCGCGCCGGACCCATTTCGCTTTTGGGCGCCGCAAGTGGGGGCAAAAATTTGTCCGGCACGCCCCCAAAAGGCTTTGGGCGGCCGTTTGGGCGCCCTGAGTGAAGATGCTCTTAACAATCTTGATCTTGATTGGATTGGTTCGAAAAGGTCTCTTCACTGTCGAAAATGCAGCAAAATCTCAAAATTAACGGCTTAAGAGCATCTCCACCGGGGGCCTCCAAATTCGTGTCAGGCACCCCCCAATGGAGGCCCAATTGGGGGGTGCCGGACATGTGTCCGCCCATGTTTTCGACCGCGTCCACAGCGGCGCACCCCAAATGTCCGCCCCCCAAACGCGAGCAAATCATCGAACACCTTGTGGGCGGCGGATTTTATTAAACGAGATTTAACAAACTTACAATTTAAAATCTAAACGAGATTTAACAAACTAAACCTAAACTACGCTGGTACCGGTTACACGCTACAGCGTCTAGCCAACCACTACACGCGCCGGCGGCGAGGAGAGATGCCGCTCCATGGCCTAGCGAAGGGGAAAAAGATGCGAACCAAGCGCCGGAATCATCAACAGACTTGCATGTCTCGATGATCCGGCGCGGGAAGTTGCATCTGCTATTCCCATCAGCTACGGCCTTTAGAAACCAAGCCTCGCCGTGGCTGAGGCTTCTGGTTTCGCGGCCGGCGCGTGGTGGGATTTCATCTACCGCCTGGCCGCCTGATCGGAAGCCTCGCCGGCATCACCTTGCGCCCCTTCTCCGGTGGCGGCGGCGCTGCTGACCAAGATGCGCCTGCCGTTTCTATAGGTAGATCGGGCAGCTCGGGGTCGTCGTCGTCGTCCTCGGCTGCGTCGTCGTCGTCCGATGCAGACAACTCCGGCGTTGGTTCCCGCGCGCCGGTAGGGAGGAAGTCGCCGGCACAGCGCGCCTCGTACTCCGCGTCCACCACGGCGTGCCAGTAGGGCGCCGAGATGGACTACTTGGGGTCGAGCTTCTGCTCGTACGGCATCGCCTGCCACTTCCGCATGATGAAGTCGACGTGCTCCTTGCTGCTCAGCCACGGCGCCACCGGCACGTTGACGGCGTTCCTCGTCCACCCTTCGGGTAGGGACGCGTCCCCCTCCACTGGCACGCTGTGGCGGCTGCACAGCTGCGCCGTCTCCAGCGACACGACGTACGGAGGCGCGTTGGCTGCATCCTCGAGCCACCGCTCGCGTTCATACGCCCTGGCCATCTCCGCCTCCTCGTTGCGGCGACGGCGTTCCTCCATCTGCTCGCGGCGTCGCTGGCCGCGGCGCTCGCTTTCCGCCGAGAGGAAGTCGAGATGACGCCGGAGCTCGCGCTCCTCCGGCGTCTCGCGGTTGCCCGCCTTGCTTGGCGGCCGATCTGCTGGTGGCGAGTTGGGAGAGGGGAGAAGCGGTGGTGTGGGGAGAGGAGGGCTGCGACGCGCCGGGTTTTAAAGGCGGCCGGAGGAGCGGGGTTGGGTGGCCTGCATTAACGCGGCCACCGGTTCGCCTGGCCACGCATTGACGCCGACGACGCGTGCGCAGGGCGCCGACGCGGGCAGCCGCTGCGACTGCAGCACGCGTCGCTTCCGTCTGCGCCATGGGAACGGGCGCGGTGTTATTGCGAGGCGTGATGACAGGCGAGCCGCCGTCTCGTCGCCTCACCATTCAACGCGGCGCAACGGCCTCCTGCCAAGCCCAAGTTAACACTGGGCGTGGTGCTGTGTGTATGACGGGCGGGCCAGCCTTGTCAGGCGCATATCCGTCCCCATGTCCGGCACCCTCGAGAGGGCTTCCAGGACATGTTTTTGCTCGGGGCGACCCTTTGGGGGTGCCGCTGGTGGCGTTTTTGGCCGTCCGGACCCCCAATGGGCCTTTGGGGGTCATTTGGAGACCCCGGTAACCAACAACCACACATATCATGGAAAAAAAAAAGATACTGAAGAAATCTGTTCCGGCGCTCAGTGAAAAAATCCCATTGCCATTGCCACTACACTATGCACCATGGCAACAGCTACGTACCGGCAGTTCAGGATTAGGCATTCAGACTTCTTTTTTTGCGGGCAAGGCATTCAGACATTGACAACTCCTAGTTTCAGTCCAACATTTCTCTCGAGAGGAGATGCAGTAAAATAGTAAAGCAGGGCCTGATTTCTGAAATCGTCAGTCCTTCTGGCTTTACACCATGTACTCACTTCCAAACTCTGTTCATGTGGGCCCGTCCCGCCATTAAGCTCACTGCGGTATCACCATCGTCGTCCCTGTCCTTGAGATCCCACCATGCCAATCCTGTACACTTGTACTAGTACAGCCCATACCGTGCTGCTAGCGCTAGTGCTAGTGCTACTGCCTGTTTGTTGCTACAAGAGACTAAGGGCCACTTCTTTTGCAGTTTCTGGGTGGCTTCTGGGTCCAGAGAAGCAGAAGCCCAAAAGAAGGGTCCAGTTTCTGCCGGGCTTATTTCCACCGCGAAACTGGAAACGTGAAGGACGGGAGAAGCTGGGCCGAGCTCGTTTCCGGGGAGTTTCCCGAGCTTCTGAGGAAAGAAGCGAAGCGTTTTCGGTACGTAGACATGTCCTTGGGCGAAATTACAGATTATTGCCATCGGGAGGCTGGAGTCCACAGTCAACCGAACGACTCGGGGAAAAAAGAATTCTCTGCCCCGTCCCGACCCGCACCCATCCCCAACCTCTCCTTCCTCTCCCATCCCGTAGCCCACCCGCGCACGTACCACCGCCGCCGCCGGCTTCCACCGCCGCCGCCGCCGGATCCCGGTTGCCCAGGGCCGGATCTCTCCATTCCCCCGCCGAATCCCGCCGTCCCGCGACTGCTTCTCCCCGCCCCGGCTCTTCTTCTCCCCGGCCTAGCTCAGCTACGCCGCCGTCTCCTCGAGCTCGTCCGCATCGAGGACGGCAACAACCTCGCGTGCTCGTCCGTAGCAGGCTGAGCTTCGTGTTGTGCTCGTCCGAGCTTCGAGGACGGCAGGCCGAGCTTCGAGGACGGCAGCAACTTCGCTCGCTCGTCCGCACCAGCTTCACCGTCGCTGGCCCAGCCTCCACCCCCGCCGCTCCGGCATCCCACCTCGCCGCTGCCCAGCCTCCACCCGCGGCCGCCCCTTCTCCACTCTCGACCGCATCTCCACCGGCTGACCGAGCCTCCCAGCGACGACTTCCTCCTACTGCTAGTGTATTCATGTTCTGGTAGTATAAAAATGGATGTGAATTGGTGCTGCTATTAATTTTGTACTGCTGTGATTTGGTATGCTGCTAGCATCAAGTTTTCCACCCTGGTACTGGTAATTGGTGTTTAGATAGTAATTTGTAGCCTGCTAGTAAATTGATGTCATGCTAAATGCTTATAATTTCACTGTTGGTCTATAAAAATGTTGGATAATGACCATGTTTTTATTATCGTCTAACTTTTCATATTATTTTTATTTTGGCATGTTCTGAATTATACTACTACACCATATTTTTATTTAGTGCACATATCAAATATCAGGGCATTATAGACATTTTACAATCAACGCAACAAATAAGCCAAAAATTCAGAAGCTCAAAAGAACTCTCCCAGACAGTTTCTTTTAGTTTCTCCCCACCACAGTTTCTCCCCACCGGAATCTATAAACCAGCTTATGCATAAGCAGAAACTCAAAAGAAGTGGCCCTAAACCCATCCTACGCGGCCCACCCAAGCTGTACTTGCGCTTTGATCACACATGGATCTCTCTCATTTTTATCTTGATGACAAGCTGTAGCAGTAGTAGATGTTCTTAAGCTGTGGATGCAAAACTCTGTTTGAGCATGGTGGCCAGCCTCTGGTCATGGTCATGCTGCACCATGCCCCAGGCCAAAGCTAGCTGGTCTTGCCATGCAGTGTGCCCTGCAGCAACATAAATGCACTTTGCTATGTTTGCTTCAGCATATCCTGCTGTGGCAAAAGGTAAATCTAGTTCTGCTTTTGCTGGGTGGCTGCTCAGGTCAGGTTATTCAATGAGGAAGAGGACAGTGGAAGCTCAGTCAACTCGAGCCAGCCCGAGCCAAGGAAGTACAGAATGCAGAAGGGAGCGAGCAAAGGCCAATCACAGTTTGTGTTTCTTGATCAGGCTAATGGATGGTTTATATTCATTAATCCGATGGAATTCATTAGCAATATATCCACTTCTCTGAAGAAAAAGAACTAGTTTCAGCGGGAAGTGGTAGCAGCTCCCCAGCGCATTGGTGCTCGTTTTCTAAAAAGTTTGTAAACGATAAATATTTGTAGGTCTAATATTTTTTGAAATAAAGTATACAACTACATATACACATTTTGTAGGCACGCCAAAATTTTCGTAATTTTATTTTGTATTTTGGGCTATACAAAAAAGAGAGATTTTGGTAGCTCGGAATACAGTTTTTTTTTACCAAACATTTGCAGATGCTTAGAAAACATGTGTGATGTATCCAACTGTTAAAAAAAAACCAAACTCGAGTTTAACATTTTTCAAAAAAAGAAAAAAAAATCAACCGAGCACACGGGTGCCACAAATATGCGTCCTCCAGCGGAAAGTGGTAGTAGCTCCCGACTACATGGTGCTCGTTTAAAAAAATCATAGACGAGATTTCTAGTTCTCCAAAAAAAAAAATCCCTAGTTTGAGACTTTAATTATACAATCCATAGAAGGCAGGTTTCTTTACAAGACATACATTAGTTCAGTTAAATCAGACTTGACATGAACATGTTGGCCAGAACTGACTGATTGCCAAATCATTACATCCCATTCAACTTTTTGTAATCAAATATGAGTTCAAGACCAACGACCTATTTTTTAATTCATATCTTCTACTACTATGCAATTACCTAATTCATATCTTCTAACTGACAAATAATTTACATCTGTTTACAAAATAATTCGGAGTAAATGACAAGTCGAACAATTCAAAGACCAAACTGATGGCCTGGTTGCCTTACAATTTTACAAAGTTGGTCATCACAAGCACAAGAATGTAACCTTACAAAATGCTTGGAGCCTTGACTTGTGATGAGCATCTGAACCCAGAATCATCTTAAACAACAAATACAGTAGCACAGTCTACTAACAACTAAGTATCCTAGATAGACTCACTGTTAAGCAACTATGAGCTCTAAACTACTTCGTCACATCACGATGCAGGAGTTGGCATTGTCATCGCTGAAGAGATCGCTGTAGGAGTCGCACGCCGGCGAAGCCACGCTCGTCTGCGGCGCCCAGCTGCCGTGGTAAGGCGACGGCTGTGTGTAGTAGCAGCACGGTGGCTGTGGGTACGTGTACGGGAGCTCCTGCGGCAGCGGGGCTCTCGCGGCCGGCGCAGCGGCGTAGTACGATGCTGCGCTTGCGCTCGGCCGCGCCACGCTGTAGCTCAGGACGTGCACGGGCGGCTGCTGCTGATGCAGGGGCGGTGGTAAGTGGCAGCCATGGCTGCTTTGAGCTGACGCTGCCGTCACCACCAGCATGGCGTCGACTGGCTTCTCCTCC
This sequence comes from Poa pratensis, assembly GCA_947311845.1. NCBI lineage: Eukaryota > Viridiplantae > Streptophyta > Magnoliopsida > Poales > Poaceae > Poa > Poa pratensis. Next base: position 19,705,054 of record CAMZMU010000067.1, read on the forward strand.
TCCGACTGCTGCTGCTGCTTCCTCTTCCTATGGGGGTCTGTCCATTGCTCCGCCGTGGCCTCCTTGGTGGCATGCTCCGCAGCGCCGTCGGCGTCAGCACTGGTGCTCTCCGTGCCGTCTTGAGCCGGCTGCGCGGCCGCGCCGGCTGTTTTGCTGGGATTTTCAGCTTCAGGGGAGGCCTTGGGGTTGCTCTGCTCTGCAGAGTGAGTCTCCGCGTCTCCGGACGCCGGCTTCTTGGCGGTGCGAGTGTCACCGGGCTTGTCTGGTTCAGTGGCTTGATTCTTGGTTTCTGCTGGGGTGCGGGTACTGTCGGCCGGTTGCTGCTGCTGCTCAGGCCACTGCTCGGCGTGCTTGCCGGACCTGCGCAGCCTCTTCAGCAGAGCGTCCGCGCTGACATTCCCCGTGGCGGCGACCGTCACCTTGTTGCTCCGGGCGTCGATGTCGCATCTGTAGACGCCTGCAGACAGACAGAAAAATGAAATGACGGTAAATAATAAATCTTCCAAAAGAGCAAGCAGAACAAATGGAGAAGTAAAGATACTAAGAGGAAGAATATTGGGGATAGAGTACAGAGCTGAGAACACTCACCATCGACGCCCTGCAGTACTCTCTTCACCTTCTTCTTGCATCCCTCGCAGTGGATGGACACCCGGAGCACCAGGATCTACACATCAAGGAGACCTCAAGAGTAAGAGCGAGCAATACGTATGGCGAGCGAAAGAGACAGCGCTGGCTTTGGGGGAGGTACCTTGCATTGCAGAGGCTCTGTTGCCATGAGGACGGTCTGCACAGTGAGGAAGAGACGGAGGCAGAGCAAGCAAGAGAGGGACAGAGGAACGTGAAACCGGCCGGATTGTTGGAGGAAGGCTTGTTTGATGCTCCCCTGCTGTGGTATATAGCGCGGCCGGCACTGTACCACGGTTGCTGCTGCTGCACAGTGCAAAGCTAATTTGATCCGTGAGACTGCAAAAAAAAACTAACAAAACCATATTCTACATTTTTTATATGATCTGCCATGTACTGAATTCGATTCAAAACACATTATGAAGAAAAATAGCAGACTCTGGAGTAGCCTGGAGACGCCAGCAACACAAAGGGGATAGTCAAGAGTGGAACAGAACGCAAGCACGTACCAGCTTTCTGAACTGGTAAGTAAACTTATTTGTACACTCTTATTAAAGTAGCGCATCTGGTGTAGTGGTATCATAGTACCCTCCCACGGTACTGACCAGGGTTCGATTCCCTGGATGCGCAAGATATTTCCTTTTTCTGGAAAGCTTAATGCGTTGCAGTTTTTGTTTTCTATCTCCTCGCTTTTCAGTTTGGTGTTTCTTTGGTTCAAGAGATATTCAAACAAATTGTTTAGGATTTTAACTCATAGGAATTTTTCCTATATATTCCATCCTAAGTGGATCAACCTTCAAGATCTATGTTGACAATCTGGATTCATCAATGAACATGATCTTGGTCAACCTTTATCTTCTCTTGGCCGCATTGAATCCATTCTTCTTCTCTTGATCTTCACCTGAAGTTCATCAACACATGATGCAAACCTCCGTGTCATAACAATGAACTTTTGGGTAAAAAAGGCTCAGGCTTAGTTTGGTAGTGAATTATTTATAATCAAAGTATTCGAAAACCACAATATTCATATGCCTAGCGAACCAATACTTCTGTATTGGAAAAAGAGGTCCAACCCTCATTTTCATATACTTCAAAATAGTGTACTCTCCTAGATATTAAAGTATATAAAACTGCAGTTTTAACTAAAACCAAACACCTCAAAGTATTTGATACTTCAATATTTCTGGAAACCAAAATATTCTTGAAACACTTAGAATATACAGAGCTCCCAAACGGGGCCTCATCCTCTTGATGCAACCTCATGGAGTGGTGCCTAACCCACACACTCCCCAAACTCAAGGAAACGGTTAGTTCACAAACCCGGTTTTCATTAATCACCAAAATCACTTATCAAAATCCTTGGGGGCATAGATGCACTTTTAGTCGTTGCAAAGTTTGGTGCAATAATTGGTACTAAAATATTGATATTAACATATACCTTTTATAAATAAAATATCTAAACTTGAAGCCCATCCAACTAACTATCATGTTGTCCACAATTACGCATATAGCCTTCCATTAATAAAAAATAGCACCAATTTTTTCCATTTTGTTTCTCATATCCATTTTTTCTTTAGTTTGCATATAGAAAGATAAGTGTAGTTAGTACAAATGTGCAAGGCCTGTGTGCTCGCCAGGGTTCCAAGCTCTAGGTTGTGAGCATTACATGGTACATAAAACCGGAGTTTTCATTGTGCTGACATGGCCACACCAATCTACTTACAAGGTTCTTTTTGTTTTGAAATTGATAGGAAGATTTCTTTTGACCATCATAGGAAATTTGAGCCAGTCAACTTGGTCCGGAGACCTTGGATATTGATAAACCCCATTAAACACCTTGAAGTTGTCGAGCCTACTGTTTGTTCATGCATTACATATGCTAGATCTGTTTTTGGATATGGATGTATTGCTAGGGGGGGATGTAAGTAGAGTATCTCAAAGACAAACAAATAGATATGTTAAATCTTTTTTATCTTAGTTTTCTCTCTGGTGCATTTGAGATATCTTACTTTCTGTTCTTGTTTATCTATCTGATGTGGTGTCCTGCTGCTCTCCTCCTGCATGATTAGTTCGAAGTGACATCATTTTGACCTACAAAGGTCATTGCCACCTGGAGCTGCCAATTAACTCGATCCATGCTACTACAATTTTTGTGACTAGGAAAAAATGCGAGTACAAAATCAAAGTTTAGAAAAACGCTATTACAATCTTGCCATACCATTAAAGATGAGATTTTCTCCCATACCGAACCACAACCTTTGTACAAATCCATATACAAATGCCCAGAAACAGATCAAAGCACCACCCCGATGGAATCGATCCTGAAAACACCCATTTCCCCACCCGACCCCACACATAAGACGAACCCTAGTTCTCGGGCCAGCTCGGTGGCGACGGAGGGCGGGCGGACGTGGCGGCTGCAGTGAGATAGAAAAATTCAGTACATTAGAAAAACTGACTTTTGGACTACATCGCTTCTGAAGCTTAGAAATGCCAATGCCGTGAGATAGTTAAAAAAAAAACCAAATTCCCCATGGGCATTTCTTCGATTCTGTACGAAATTATCACTCCCAGTCCCCATCCACTCGTTCCCCTTCTGAACTTCTACTCCTCGCCATTGTCGCCTCTACACCTCCCCGCCCATGGCCGGAAAGAGATCTCCAGCATTCTTTTCCTACACCGCTCCAAGATAAAGCTTTCGCTCTGGTCCGGTCAGCCGCAACCGCTCCCATATGAATGCGGTGGTCGGCGGGGAGTACGAAGGGGCCACGAGCGCAGGCGGTGTTCTGCAGAGTGGATGGAGTCCGGCCGGCGCCGCGGGCGGCGGAGCGGAGTCGGAGTCGAGGAGACCGCGGGCCAAGTGCGAGGCACTGAAGGGGAAATGCGCGGGCGGGAGACGCAGATCGGCGCGCCGGGCCGAAGGACGCGGAGCTGCGCGGGGTCGGGAGGTCATCAGGCGAGTCAATGCAGGTACTCCCTCCATCGATCCCCTGTTCTAATTAAGGTGCCGAGGCAAGAAACACGGAAACTCAAGTTGCGGCGGAGGGGCCTAGGCCGCCGGCGACACAGCATTGCGCGAGCGTCCAGTCGACTAGTCGAGGGACGCGATGCTCTTGGCCTAGCGGGTCCCGGCCGGCGCTGTTGCATACAGCACGTCCAGCCGCGCCATGGTCCGCTCGACACGTCGTCGAGCACCAAGGTCATGTCCATCAGTCCATGGCCTCTTTTCCTTTCCCCCCTTCCCTTAAATCGCATCCGCGTCGATGAGTTGATGCATGATCATCTTTCTCTCCAAACGAGCACCGTTTTTTGTCTGGGGCAATTTTGCTAAGCGCGCCCTAGGTTCTTTTCTCTCCACCGATGCACGGTCGACACGCGCCCCCTACCCTACGCTGCGTAGGGCGTATCACATCTTTCTCTCCAAACGAGCACAAATACCCTTCTCCATCCGATCCCTCCCCATCTCGCCATTGCCATTGCGCTTCTCCTGTGTCGAGCCAAAGGCAATTGTTCAGCTTCAGTCGAGAGCTTCCAGCCGATCGATCCAGCAAGAAGGCACCATGCCACGCTTCACACAACTCCTCCTACTCCTCTCGCTCGCCACCACCTTCCTCCATCATCCTACACCTGCACTGTGCCATGCTGACGCCCCACAGCCTTCTCCGACCCACCAGACATACATTGTGATGCTGAAGCCATCTGCCGACGCCGACACCTGTGAGGACGAGCACCGTTGGTGGCATGAGTCTTTTCTGCCCACCCCTCTCGCTGGCTCCGACGAGCCACGGCTCGTCCACACCTACACCGAGGTCTTCACCGGCTTCGCCGCCAGGCTGACGGATGCCGAGCTCGACATGGTGTCCAAGAAGTCTGGCTTCCTGCATGCGTTTCCAGACCAGCTCTGGCATCCCACCACCACGCACACTCCGGAGTTTCTCGGGCTGAAGAGAGGCGCCGGCTTGTGGAGGGACGTCAGCTACGGCAAGGGGGTCATCATCGGCGTGCTGGACACCGGCATCTACTCCGCGCATCCTTCCTTTGATGACGCTGGCATCCCGCCACCCCCATCAAAGTGGAAGGGTTCATGCCATGGCTCTGCTCGGTGCAACAACAAGCTCATCGGTGTTAAGGTCACCAGCCTCTTTGCAAATCACTCTGGAGATTACTCAGGGCACGGGACGCATACCTCGTCCACCGCTGCTGGGAACTTCGTCAGTGGTGCCTCCCTCCACGGCCTCGGCAGCGGCAGCGGCACAGCGGCCGGGATTGCTCCAGGCGCACACCTGGCCATGTACACGGTGTGCACACTTCAGGGGTGTGCAGCCACAGACATAGTTGCCGGCTTCGAGGAAGCTATCAAAGATGGAGTCGATGTGCTATCAGTCTCCCTCGGCCCCTTTTACGATGTCAACTTCACCGGAGACCCGGTCGCCATTGGCGCACTCAGTGCGGTAGCAAAGGGCATTGTTGTCGTGGCTGCAGCTGGGAACAACGGACCCAAGTCGTTTGTTGCCAATTCTGCACCCTGGTTGATCACGGTCGCAGCTGGCTCAGTGGACCGAAGCTTCGAGACTGTCATGCAGCTGGGGAACGGCAAGCGCATCAATGGGGAATCTTTCAACCAGACTTCAAAATCTAGCTCCAGGCCATACCCTCTTTATTTGGACAAACACTGCAAGTCGGTAACCGGAAGAAATGTGTCCGGCAGGATTGTCATTTGCCATAACACAGCTGGATCAATGAATGGCACAGGATGGATAAACAACACCGACATCAGTGCCATCATGAGTGCCGGGGCGGCTGGGGTAGTGCTGATCAATAGAAAAGATGACGGCTTCACTGTGCTCCTTGAGGACTATGGTAATGTTGTGCAAGTCAGTGTTGCTGATGGCACTAAAATCACTGATTATGTGAGGACAACAAGGAAAGCCAGTGCCAAAGTCATCTACAAAAACACAGTTCTCGGTGTTCGTCCAGCTCCGACTGCTGCAGCATTCTCATCTCGCGGTCCCAGCAGCTTCTGCCCTGGCGTTCTAAAGCCAGATATATTAGCACCTGGGCTCAACATCCTTGCTGCATGGCCACCAGTCACCATGTTTGGTTCTGGGCCATTTAACATTCGATCCGGGACATCTATGTCGACTCCACATGTCAGCGGCATCGCGGCGCTTGTGAAGAGCTCCCACCCTGACTGGTCTGCGGCCGCCATCAAGTCAGCGATCCTGACTACGTCCGACATCAGAGACAGCACTGGTGGCCCGATCTTGGATGAGCAGCATCAGAGGGCAACCGCGTATGCCATGGGCGCTGGCCATGTCAGTCCCACTAAAGCTATTGATCCAGGCCTTGTGTATGACCTTAGCATAAATGAATATGCCGGCTACATATGTGCTCTCCTTGGTGATAAAGGCTTGGCAGTCATTGTACGTAATCCAAGGTTGTCCTGCAAGATGCTTCCCAAGATACCAGAAGTGGAGCTCAACTACCCGACCATAACAGTGCCCCTCAGGACAAGGCCATTCACACTGAACCGGACCGTGACAAATGGATGTTCCCAGGTCCCTTACAGTTTACGTCCACCCGGAGACGCTGGTGTTCTCTAAGGCTGCACAAAAGATCACGTACACAGTAACGGTGAGCAGCCAGGGAAATGTGAGGAAAAAATTCATAGAGGGAAGTTTGAGCTGGGTGTCAGGGCAGCATGTCGTGCGCAGTCCACTCATTGCTGTGGCCATGCTGTAGAATATGTGTCATGAGATGTTGGAGCATCGCGCGTATGTTCTCCTTCCTTTAGTTATGGTCTAGAGCAATGACTGTATTAAGTCTTTCAACTAGTAGGGTTTCCATGCCTGTTAAATAAGTAAAGTTTGTATGTGGAGGTTCCATTGCTCTGTCGTAGATTTGACCACACATAAACCGCCAGTTTGTGATGTGGCCTACATCCTCTGTAATTCTGGTTCCATTGCTCTGTCGTAGTAAATGATTATGTATCAGATCATTTGGTCCATCAGGTTGCTTACATCTGTATGGAAACATGCAACACTATGCTGTGGGTTTGAAACATATGATCTTATGCTTCATCTTTTTTATGGATTCATCCATGTCAAAACGTTCTTAGCTGCAAATATTCTGTTGAAGGATGTGCCTAGCTAATATGATTGTGTTTGACTGAAATAGATGGAGATGAGTCTGAAAGGATTTTAGACTTGTATTTATTCTACACCCATATGCTACAAGGTTACCTTAGTCACGCCTCAGCATCATAAGGCATACAGTGAGTTGTATTTACTTTCTTTTTATAGTTAATTGTACCTAATCTGCATAGGAACTATTATGCTACAGAATTAATGTTATGGTTTTGCCAGAATTTTTATCCCTGTATTTGACTAAGAAGATGCTGATTATCTCGGTATTTTTGGAGTAGATTGTTTTGGATGTGAAACTCCAATGTTATTTATTTTGTGAACATGAAGACTTGGGTTACTAGATAATTACATGTATCCTTTTACAGCTATGTTTTGTTGTGCAGAGGTCACGTACAGATCAGAGAAACTTTAGTTCAAGTACCTGTTCTTGCTACTGAGGAAGAGTGCTCATGCAGGATCACAAATGGTATGTCCAGTAATTTTTTCATGTTATAGTCTTTTCTCCACCTGAGGAAAAAAATGGGAAAACGTTAGTGGTAATCCAAAATAGATGTTTCGTTCTTGACTGGCAACAAAATACACCCCGACAAATTCTGAAGTTCTTGTCTTCTTCACCTTTTTCCTTGAGTTTATTTGTGTGATGCTGCTAAGGTGTTCAGCAACTACCTGTCATTGTTATAATTCCTCGTACCACAATTTTCCCCGACTTATTTTGCATGACATTAGAGAATCTTGACCCCGGTAGACGATCTCCATTGTCTAATATCTATAGCCTAGTCGCTGAAGCATTGTTTGCATTCGTTTACCTATTATACTCAACAGCTGCAGTTGTTCTTAAACTTGCAGAAAAAACATCTTGAATTGTCCTCTCAATTTAAATTAAATCACTTTGAATTTATTTAAAGCATAAACATGTGAAGTATTCTAATCTCTCTTATGGGAGTGTTCACCGCCAGTAATTGGCGAGACAGTTTTGTAAATTAAAATAAGAAGAGTAGAATGGAGAATAGACAGTAACATCGTCGTCAAATCATTTATGCTGCATAACTGAAAGGTCAGCAATTGAAGAAACTTGGTAGATGCCAACTCATGTAAAATGGGAGCTAATCCGCATCTTGAATTAGGAATTGCTACATCAATTATGACAGAATAGGCTAAGTGGTGTTCCTTTTTTGAGGTCATAGCGTAGCTCACTCATGTATGAAGCTTGAGTTATTCCAATTTTATTGCATACACTAATAATCTTAGGTCTGCCATGTATACCCTTCTATAAAATTCTTCCCCAACAGGTTCATGCATAAGCGCTTGCCATACTCTAAATTCTGAAGTCCAGGATTTAGTTGCTATTTATTATTATTTATTATTATTATTATTATTATTTCATCAATAGATCATTTAATTTTGTAACGATGTTTTAACTAAAATTGGGCATATGGATGACGTTATATCACATGCTCAAGCTACCCTAGGCGCACTTACGTGACAACAGTCAACATTTGGTGGCATTACCATGGAGATAAGGAACGTTGGAAGCTGACTCCCTAAGGTATTTGCAGTACATCTTTTTTAGTTGTTGACAAAAAATTCATTTCAAAGTCTAGTGTACAGAAGCCGCAATGAAAGAAAACTAAATAATAATAATTGCATTAATTGCATGGGATCTCGTTCCATCTATGCAACCTACGACCATCCTCACATGTTGGTAACCAGAGTTATTCGAATTACATTCGTTACTGAAGAAGTGACTAGAGTCAGCTAATAGTAATAATTTCCTTTTTTTTTGGCTAGCCTGAAGGATCGTCAAGTATGGTTGATAATGAATGTACAATAGCTTCAATTAATTAGCACTGTAGGTATACATCATATCCCCAAATATTCTTGACCCTCAGAAAGGACGACACATATCTGCATAAGTAGGAAGTTAAGCACAGTGATTTCGAAGTGTATTCCTTCAAAAGCAATAATTCCACATGGGTCCTATTCTCGTGCATTCGTTGTAGAGCTGAACTAGTTATGATTACGGAAAACACTTTCAAAGAAGACAGGAATTGTAATTTCATCCATCTTATTTACTTCTGTTCATACATGCAAACTTGTATCACTCCCTATTTTATTTGTTCCCTCACTTGAAAAATTAAGCTGTTATGATTAGTTTAGTTGGTTTCTTACAAGAGTGAAAACAAGGGAGAGAGTCATAAAATGATATTTCGTTAATATCCTAAATTTAGTATGAAATTTGACTTTTACAAAGGTGAAATAGGAAAAAGGAGTTGAGAAGACTAAAGTATTAACTTGGAGTAATGCGCACTTGCGCAGTCTTGACCGATTCAGCTGAATCCTGTCCCTAGTTCTGAATAATTTCTCATTGACATGCCTTGCCTATTGTCGTACCTAGAAAAAGTTTGTACCTATAAGAAACCTAGCTACTGACTAGGGAAAAGTGGTTCCACATATTGAATCAAGAAAGAATATATAAACTGTATATACATGGCCCCATGGGTAACTCATGCAGATTCTTTAGTAGCTAAGAAATACAGAAAATAGTCTGATTATTTATGAAAATTTATAATTAAACCACCATCAGACAACACTTTAAATTATGTTTTCTGATGAAAGGTTGCCATGTAAAAATAGCATTACTGTGATAATTCCCAATTTTGGTGTATGAATATACATTTGTCCACACTACAACATGTCATATACAAACGTTTTTTCCGCCAGCGGCAACTTGCTTTGGATCATGAGACATCTTATATTGGAGCACATTGGGAGAAACTATAGATACAATTTGACTTAGAAGGTGTAATGAAGTTTTTAGTATGTTTATAATAATATTAGCTATTCCATAGATGATTTAATCTGTCCGCACATGTTATCTATACGATTCAACAAAACACTTTCTGAAGTTGTTCAGGACACTGTAATGGACAGTTTTTCAACTATGGATTAGGTGTTGAAAGTTGAAACTAAATCCAGTTGTTGCATGTCAAGTTATGAACAAAGCAGGATCTTGTTTGTACCAATCGCCAAGATGTAGTTAGTAATGTCAATCATGCTGATCTTATGCAGGGCCTAACCTGAGTGATATGTTTCAGAGGCACTCGGGCATAACTCCTGGTTACTCTTCGGCTACAAAGAACATGGCTGTGATTTGGGAGCAGAAACATTGTGTGGCTAACTGCTTGATCCTAACAAGGTATGGTTAATGTCCACTCCATGTCCTACTGTATTTTTTTCAGTTGGTTGAGCTTGTGCGTTGTGCGGTGCACTTGTTATCAGATATGTGTAAGCAGGGAATGCTGATTCCTTGTAGTTAACTGCACAATTTATGCAATAATTTGAAATTTATTTTTCCTAAATCATACACACTCCATACTATAAATGATTTCTCAAGTTTGTGCTTCCATCATGCAATCTAGTGGCGTGCATTTTAAGTGATAAAACAAATGTTCTGATGATACTGTGTGATTTTTCCTGACAAGTTATGGCCTCCCACTCTATTGCACCTAACTAAGAAATTGTTTTCCTTGCTTCCCTATACAACGATCACCACACGCTTTCTTGACCACAAGTTGTTAGTTGCAAGATACCAACAAGAAACCAACAGGTGGCCTCATCTCATCTCTACAAATATTTTTTATTTATTTAATTCTGTAATTTAGTCTGTGATTATAATTGTGCGAAACAGAACTAAAACGGCTGTGATCTCAAGAGATGTCAGGCTACTGCTTTTGAACTGTGATGCAGCAACTATGCAATTTTTTGTTTTATAACCATATTTAACATGCAATTTTGCTTATATTTTTCGTAACTATGAAATATGAAGATACATTGGTCCACACTACAAACGTTTTAGTTCATTTAGTGCCAAGCTTTTTTGGATCGTGAGATATTATCAGTTGGTGCTCATTGGCGACAAATAGTTATAATTGACTTGCAAGGTGTAGACGAAGTTGCGAGTAAATTTATAATCCCTAACCGTTGCTGCCAACACTAAATTTTACAGACCACCGCACACAGAGATATGGAAATTACAGAGCTATTTCAAGTGGCAATTTAGACGCAAACTTTATTGTATAGGTTTACACAGTCAAAATGCAACAAAGCTTTAAAATCTTTTTGTTTCACCCATATATACAACTTGTAAAACTCAATTATTCTAAACATCCATCACCTTCATTTCGGGCGGCCCCACTTCAATTCAAGGGAACAAAAACTATATTCATACAGTATGTAATATGCATATATAGGGGAAAATATTGCAAAATAGGAAGTGAACGTATTCAGCCCACATCGGCTCTCCCTCCTCACGGCCCAACTGTCTAGCAGGCCCAATTAGCTCTATCGCTCAGCCTCTCGCACGTACCTCGTCTAGCACAACGCTGGATGCTATATATAGCTCATTAGCGGCGCTATCCGCTAGCGCCGCCTGAAGCGTCGCTGTTTTTGGCCGGCCCATCTCGTGTTTCTTTTTTTTCTCTGTTTTTTCACTTTTGTTTTCTTTTTCCGTTTTTTTCTTCTGTTTTCCTTTTCGTTTCTTATTTTCGTTTTTCTTTCAAAAAATTCAAATTCGGAAATTGTTCATTTTCGAAATTTCTTCATTTTTTGAAAATTGTTCAAACTCGAAATTTGTTCATTTTCGAAAATTATTTAAATTCCAAATTTGTTCATTTTTGAAATTTGTTCACTTTTGAAAATTGTTCAAAATCAAAATTTGTTCATTTTTGAAAATTGTTCAAATTCAAACTTTGTTCAGTTTCAAAAATTGTTCAAATCCGAAAATTGTTCATTTTAAAAAAATTATTCAAATTCAAAAATTGTTCATTTTCAAAAATTGTTCAAATTCGAAATTTGTTCACATTTAAAATTTATTCATATTCCAAAAATTGTTCAAATTTAAAATTTGTTATTATTTGAATTTGTTCTAGTACGAAAATTGTTTATATTCAAAATTTTGTTCATATTCGAAATTTGTTCACATTCAAAATTTGTTCATATTCAAAAAATTGTTCAAATTTAAAATTTGTTCCGAAAATTGGTCATATTCAAAATTTTGTTCATATTTGAAATTTGTTCACATTAAAAATTTGTTCATATTCGAAAATTTGTTCAAATTTAAAATTTGTTCTTATTCGAATTTTTTTCATTTTTTTTGTTCAAATTCAAAATTGTTCAAATTTAATAAACGGTCAGATTTTAAAAAATGTTTCTGAACCGAAAAAATGTTCTTTTCAAGAAACATTTTCTAATTTTTATTTTCAATTTAAAATCAACATAATAAAACAGAGGAAAAAGAAGGAAAGCTTTACCTGGGCCGGCCCACTAGGGCAGGCGCGCGTGGCGTCCTTCAGGCGGCGCTACGGCAACCCGCCGCTGCGGGGCGATATATAGCACAACAGTTGTATGTTCGTTGGCGTCGCCCTGGAGACTGGCTCCTCACGAAGTCACGATAGTACACATATTCCCAAATCCCAATCGGCCGTTCTGAATTGCATAAGGCGAAATCCGCACTCGTCCTGGACTCCTCGTCCCGGGTTCCCTGCTCCTCGACCTGTCCCTATGGCCGTCGACCGACATCGGTCGTTGGGTTTGAAATTCCGTTCACCGAGTTCGCGATACACTCTGGATACACATGGAACCAAACCTTATTCAAACCTAGACCGCAACCTTCCTTAGCTAAGCTATGAGCGACAGCATTGGCAGTCCGCCTCGCACATCGAACTTTGTATTCTTCAAAGTTCCGAAGAGAATTCTTGATAGCTTCGATCCTAGGTCCATGCATAGACCTGTCCTTCTCCTCCTTCAACAGCTTCGACACAACGGAAAGACTATCCGTCTCCAGCACCACTTGCTTCAGCTTCAGCCTGTCTCCCAGCGACAGAGCCATCTCACACGCCCTTAGTTCTGCATCTTCCGGGTCCGATAGCAAAGGGAAAAAATGGCAGCTTCCAGCAAGAAAACGTCCATCATGTTGTTATGGAAGTAATTGATTTCGTATGGATTTTCTTGGAGCAAATAAATTCATACCCACAGGATATTCCATGATCTGCGTATTATTTGAGGATCCTAATTAATTACAGCGAACCTTACAAAGGAAACCCGAATTCAGGAAGGAATAAAACGGCAAAAATTGATATTCCAAGAGTCGGTCGTGCCTCTATATATATATATAAACAGCAGCATAAGGAACCACCTAAGGACTACAACCGAAACCAAAAGCTTAATACTACAAGAAAATATTTATGGCCATAATCCAGAGCAACACAAGGGTTCTGTGCTTGATGATTTCAACCACTTTGTTATTGAGTCAAGCATCAGGGAGGAAAATAGGTAATTTTTTTGTCTAGTAGAGCTCGTAATCTATAGAGAAATTTGTGTTTTCCAGGAGCTCAATTTTCGTCCTATTGCATGATCCTCCTGTTGCCAATGATATGCGTGGAGAAATACTATCTCTACCATTTTTTATATTAAAGTCAATCTGAAGCCATGGCTGTTGTTGATTGCCATGTCGCACTTAAAATAGCATACGAGATAGAAGTTGTTGCTCTGCATGTGTTTGTATTATCATTCTGCTTCTATCGTGGAAATTGCATATTACATGGTTTTCATGGATGAATTCCAAGTTCAGTTACTCATTTCTGATGGCATTTTTTAACTTTGATTGGCATAGATATGGAAGCCAACACTGGTGGTGTACGTACAGAAGCCAACGCTGGCACTGAGGCGTACCACGAACCCTACGGTCCCCCGTGTGTACCTCAAGATTGTAATAGAATCTGCAAGCGTGATAAATACAGTGTTGGGAATTGCCGTTCAGATGGTGGTTGCTGGTGCAGCTAGATGACACTCCTCTAGTGCTGTAGAAATTTTGTAGCAAGAAACGACCGGCAATAAATTTATGGAATATAAAGCTTCTGTTGATTATCTTCGTTCATATATTAAGTTTTGGTATTCAAACCCCTATTACTGTTTTATTATGGTAATTGGAGGTTATATAACTTCTCGTTTAGAACATGTCTCTACCGTGGGAGTTCAATACTTCTATTTCAACTAAGAAATATTGTTTCCCTTTTCACTAATAAAAACAGAGCACAACAACGTATCCATCAATTTAACCTATTCAACTGGAAACTAAGAAACAAGAACACGATTTGGAATGAAGTGGTGTATCGCAAAATAGACCTCACTGTGATCCTAGTTGAGCTGTTATACACTCTGAAGAACAGCTCCAATATTAGACAAATAATTGCATGATAATGTGCCACCTACGGTGAAACAGGAAGGTAAAATTCATATAAAGAAAAATTCATGACATATATGAGCAAATGGACAGTAAACAAAGGTAATTGTTGACCACGCGAACTCAAGAGTGGAGAAGGGCATCTCGACAAAACATATCATGTTTCTGATTTGGTCAAGGTTGTAAGGGTTACAGAAATCAATTTGTAGTTTTTAGGATGGCCAATCTGGAATAGCAATGGTAGAAATTCTGTTGATAATGAAGAATGTAACACCTAGTTTTGTTGTTCAGTTGGAGAAATGACTAACCTAAAAATAAATCTTGAAATACCATTTGTGGTCCTGCATGCCATTACATATTCCCCAGCAGCAATAAAGAACACTGGAATCAAAATTTCTCTGATCTGTATGTAACAAAAAAATTCTATGATATGTATGTCATTGAAGTCAACTTTTCTAATAGCACATGTTCTAATATTGCAAAAATAGATAAAATATCAATTGCTTAAGCGTATATCTGATCTATCTAAACAAATTACGTTCCAATACTCCCAAGGTAATCAGTATCTTATGCAAATATAGTAACAGGATTGGTTATTTTTTGGAGACTCCAAAATATGAGATGGGTGCATTGTTCAGACTATGATGCCTACTTGTCCACAAGGAACAAAAGAAAATCTAGCACCTCTTACACAAAATTATTACCAACATTCAAATTATTCTCACGAGATACCACTTAACAGATTGAGCTATAAGTTTTGACGGCAATGGGAGGGGAGAATCTTTACAAATATGTTATTGTCTTCTTGAGCCATGAGCAGTCATTGCATGCAAAATCATTTTTTCCCAAAGACACAAAAAACATTACGTTTCATTGCACTGATAGAAATAAGGTTTATGTTCAAGCCTAGAAGCTGGCCATCCCACACAGTACAACTCAACCCAGCAACCTAAACTAGGGGAGAGCAGGTGCCCGAGGCCATGGGCCCCGCGCTCACCCAAGAAGGAGCCTTGGTCTTGATGGTTTCCACCAAAGCGCCAACCGAGGGACGTGCGTTGGCGAAGACGACTGCGTTCCGTTGCTTCCAAATCCACCACGCCGTGAGCATAATCACCGAAGAGCTGCCCTTACGCATAGAGCGGGGGTGGAGTTGAGGACCAACGACCACCAATCCAAGAAGTCGTCCTCCACAACCGGTGGTCTAGACGTCGATCGTATCCAGGAAAGCACCTTGTGACATATCGTCCGTGAGAAAGAACACCCGGTGCGAATGTGGGGCATCGACTCCGCCGCATGGTCACACAACGAGCAGCTCGCTTGGTGTGGTAGGCCACGACGTGCGAGTCTCTCCCCCATCCAGAAGTGATCCAGACACGCCAACCAGACGAATAACTTCACCCTAGGCGTTGCCCATGCCTTCCAATTCAACTTCCAAGATCTCGACTTGATCGCCCCTCGGAACATGATAGATAACTTTACTCGAACGCCCCACCTCTGCACGGTTGATTCCGGCCCACCCGCGTCTCCGCCGTGCTTATCGTCGCCAGTCAGACCTCCGCGCGAGGAAGAAGATGGCAATTGTGTGGCTGACTAGAAGACCCCACATGACATTGTGATACACTCACAATTTAGCAATCTTGTTATATAAAAGCTGCGAAAGCAAAAAAAAATGTTGGCTTTGTAAACCTTCTCTCTCCTCTTGCTATCACCTGTTTTACAAATCCATTATCCAAAGGTTGTTGGAGATGCTGAAGAGTATTGGGAATCAAACGTCCATTGCCAAATCAACTTGTCCGGTTGCTCGGACAAGTGCACCCCTTGGAGGTAGATCCAAGTTTGGACATACTTTCATAAAGCTAGAGGACTCAGAGCACCCGAGATATCCGAAATCCACTAGCGCTCTATCGGCACCTCTTTTTATCGTTAGTTTTTCCCGGGTTTCTTAGAGATCAGCGTGAACAGGTTCGGTGCTACGTCCTTCATCGATTTACCCTCCAACCATTTCTCCACCCAGAAAAGGGCCGTAGAACCGTCCCCCAAGAGTCATCTCCACGGAGGCATCAAAGATCTGATGCTCCTCGTTCGAGAACTGCATATTGATTCACCCCCATGGCCTCTGGTGATCAGTGCGCAGCCTCCACAAACAGCGGACCCGTAGACTTACCGACGTCTGTACCAAGTCTGGGATGCCCAAGCCTCCCAGCCGCATTGGGCGACACAACCCTGACCCAGTTGCCAGTGACCGCCATTCGCCTCTGCCCTCCCAGCCCAGAGGAAGCCTGAGAGTATTTTCTCTATTCTCTTCAGAGTTTTTTTATTTACACTCAGGACCGTGAGATGGTGGATCGGAGGGGGATCACAGCTAGTAAAAAATCCTATTATTTGGAAATAAATTCTGGTGATCAGTTGCAGACTGCAACTGATTTGAAAACATTAACTTGGACATGTGATCAAATTGTACATATACTTGTATATAAGAGCAAACTGATTCATATGTGTGATTCATTGGACATTTGTATAACTTCAGAAGATATGCTATGTGCTATTGTAAAACAAAATGCAGTCTTGTTGACATCATTGTATAATGGTCAGACAGTCATTATGAGTCTCCAACTCATTAGTTAACAGAAGTATTCTGATAGCTAGTTTTGAGATAATATAGTTACACAACTCAACTAAAATATAAAAATTAAAAAATATTTTGCAAAAGTTATACTAATTTGTCAACATTCCAGAGAGACCGTGACATTGATCAGAAGGTAATCATTTGGACAAAACTGTAGTAGTTTTATCATAAGGTTTTTTTTTTTACGGTACCCCTTATGGAAAGCAATACCAAGCTATGAAGATGATACATTTCTTATGCTACACGGTATCATCTTGTTATGGAATATACACTTATGAAATTTGGGAGCCAATAAATGCCATAATCTTGTTATGGAAGTTACTTCATTTCGTATGCAATTTTAGGGAGCCAATAAATACCATAATGTTGTCATGAAATGCTAATTAATTTCGTATGGATTTTCTTGAAGCGAATAAATCCATACCCACAGGATGTCAGGATACTCCATGATGGGCGTATTATTTGAGGATCCTAATTAATTACCGCGAACCTTACAAAGGAAACACTAATTCAGGAAGGAACAAAACGGCAAAAATTGATACTCCAGGAGTCGGTCGTGCCTCTATATAAACAGGAGCAAAAGGAACCACCTAAGCACCACAACCAAAACCAAAAGGTCAATACGAGAAGGAAAACAACATCGTTATGGCTATAATCCAGGGAAACATAAGGGTTCTGTGCTTGATGGCTCTTCTGGTGATTTCGACCACTTTGTTGTCGAGTCAAGCATCAGGGAGGAACATAGGTACATTTCGTCTAGCAGAGCTTACAAATTGTAGAGAAATTTGTGTTTTTCAGGAGCTCAATTTTCATCCTATTGCACGATCCTTCTGTTGCCAATTTTATCCGTTGAAAAATATTATATCTACCATTTTTTATATTTAAGTCAATCTGAAGCCGGTGTTGTTGTTCTGCATGCGTTTGTATTAGCCCTCTGCTTCTATCCTCGAAGTTGCACAACGTAGTACATGGTTTTCATAGATGAATTCCAAGTTTAATTACGAACCTCTCTAGGTTCTGATGGCATTCTTTTTTTTACTGGCTTAGGTCTGGAAGCCAACACTGGTGGCGTAGGTACGGAAGCTCATGCTGGCACTGAGGCGTACCGCGAACCCTACAGTCCGGGGTGTGTACCTCAAGATTGTAATAGAATGTGCAAGCGAGATAAGTACAGTGTTGGGAACTGCCATAAAGATGATGGTGGTTGCTGGTGCAGCTAGATGACACTTCGCAGGGGCTGTGGAAATTTGTAGCACTAAACTGAGCAAGAATAAATTAAGAAATAAAGCTTCTCTTGAGAAGATTGTCTTCTGTTCATGTCATAAGTTTTTGTACCGGAACACCCTATTGTTGCTTTATGGAAATAGGAGCTTTCTAAGCCACGTTTAAAAGTATTGTCTCTATCCTGGTAGTTCAATACTTCTATTTGAATCATAGCAAGTTTTAAAAAAACATCTCTTCCCTGCTCACTAAAAATTTACATTGTAAATCTGGAACAACAGATTGGAACTTGAAGGTACCGCTAAAATTAAAATTTCCATGTGGTACCTTTTTTTATATTTTTTTGAACTGTCCATGTGGTACCTTCGCAAAGGATAGTCCTGACCAAGCATAATTTAGTAACGGATTTGCTAAACGTCAGGTGCCTGACAATTCCTTAAGTCTCAGTCGACGAGGTGAGTCGTCTGATCGGTTTCAGATTCGTGCAATGTAGTTTGTGAGGATGTGTCGTATTCGTTGTGTGTCCCGATCCGAACGGGGAATTATTGGGCTGCTTCCTGTGTCTATTTCTCTATGGGCTATCATTTGTAGTTTTTTTTTTGGAAAAATAATAATGCAAACGTTTGCCCATTCAGTCGACCATCCAAGACCAATGTACATCCCACGTGTTGCAGCGGGTATTTCTTAACAAATTTAATAAAACGCAATAAATATAAAGTTGACTAAAGAAATATTGAAGATTTAGTTAATCATGCCAGTCAAGAGGCTAAATTTTGTAGACATCGAATGTATGTGTGATTTATAATTTAAAGATCGTTATGGTTTATGGCTGCATCTGATTGATATAGATAAGATTATATCAACGAGTTGAAAAACAGAATCAGAGCACGGTTTTCACTGCGGCCGCACCTCCCCACTCGCCGCCGGGACTAGATGTGTGATCAGTGATCCACCACAGTCAGCCGGTCGACCACCTTCGGCGAAGGAGGAGGCCACCACCACCACGCCTAGGGGCAGGAGCCCTCGACGTCGTCGTGTGGCGGGTCTTGTCCAGAATCCTCGTGTCGTGGATGGAGGCGGGGGAGATGTCGGGACTGCCGCAGGTCAGCTCATCAGAACCCATCTAAGCCTAGATCGGTTGCCCACCACCACCACCGCTGGCCATCTCGCCGTCCACTTCCGCCGCCTAGAAACCAACCCTGGCCACCGCCGCCCCGCGCCACTGCCGTAGATCTGGCCGGAGCAGACTGCCGCCACTCTGATCCGGATGTTTGTCGAGTAGAGCCGCCGCCACTGCCACACCACACGGTCTTAGCTCTACGACGCCCCTAGCGGCGGCGACGGGAGGGGAGCTTGCGCAGGAGGGGCTGGAGGCGGCACCTCGGTGCGGCGTGGCGCCGCCACACGGGGTGGGAGGAAACTTATATCCAGAATCCTAGCTCTGAACAAAGCCCTGAGATTCCAATGAAAAAAATACTCTCTATCTGCATAGTACCGAACACATGCGATTGCCCTACCGACGCTAGAAACGACAAAACTATCGGGAATAAATTACAGGAATCCAGCGGACTAAGTGTACCACTCATATTTAACAGGTATTTAACATCCACTAATAAAATATATACACCAAAGAAATTAAACGGTCATGAAATGAATTCCGACTACACGTGGAGGAAATATTTTAGCATCTAAGAAACATTCGTATCTACACCTGGCACAATTTTGTGCTAGTCTGTGAAAAAAATGATTACAAGAGGAACAAAAGTAGTGTTTACGAAACAAATCAAGTGGAAAAAAATATTTACAAGATGGGACAAAACTTATGAGTAAAGTGGAACACAAAATCTACACCCGACAACCATGGGGCGAATTTTAGTTTTCCGAGGAATAAAATTTTGGACTAACTGAAACAAAAACTTACCGACATCGGAAAAATTACGAGTACAGTGGAACAAAAATTTAGCGGCCGAGGACCATGGAACACAATTTTTATTCCCGAGGAACAAAAGGTTGGACAAATTGAAAAAAAATTGTTCTTGAGGAAATTTTTTTGGAATAAATTGGACAAAAATATTAGTTCCCCGGGAACAAAACTTGCATAAGATGGAACGAAAATAATGAGTACATATGGAAAACAAGGTACAGAGGACCATGGATCAAAATATTAGTTTCGGGGAACAAAATTTGGACAAACTGAAACAAAAATTTACCGACTGCGAAAAAAATTAAGAGTACATGTGGAACACAAATTTAGGGGCCAAGAACCATGAGAACAATTTTACTTTTGGGGAACAAAATTTTAGATGAGGTGGAACAAAACTTTACGGTACATGTTGAACTCAAATATAGTGCACGAGGACCAAAACACATCTACATGAGGAACACAAGTGTATACGAACTGGTACAAGAAAATCACTGCTACAAACTGCGACGAATTTTATCGCCCGAGTACCAAAAGACAACTACAGAAATAACAAAAATGTAGACTATTTGGGAAAAAATCACGACAAGAATTTTAGGGCCCTCTAGGAGCAAATAACATATACCCATGATTAGGGTGGGCATAAAAAACCGAAAACCAAACACCGAACCGAATTCACCGAAACCAAATTAACCGACACTAATTTGGGTGCGTATATGTAATAAACCAAATTTTAATCTATAAATTCGGTTTTTACCTCCGATTACCTGAAAGAATAATAACGGAGATACTAGGGAACAAGACGGAAAGCCCTCCTATCCCATCGATACTAACTTCTCAGCCCAACAAAAGAAAGCCTAATAGCCCTATACACATATACTAGTCTTAGCCTACACGTAGAAGCCCCAATGCCGCATGAATGTAAGCCTTTCTTTTAGGCCCAATCTTTCACGGCGATCAGCAGGATAAACAGCAAAAGTATCTGAGATCAGATCAAGATCCAATCGTGCAATCTCAGAAACAAGCAAACATTGTGTAGAAGAAGATCAACACCATGTTTTTCCACAACTTCAATGAAAAACTACTAATCATGGAGGTTTTTGGACAACTCCCTCAAAACTCGATACGCGTATTTACCCTAGTAAACACATCATGTTCATACAAAACAAAACATAACCTAAGATACATGTCGGCGGCCAAACCCTTTATATGGGTGACTCTCAACCCTAATTCGGTTGGGACAAACCTCAAACCGATCTAAGACCCAAAGCTGGTCGATCAAAAAATTAAACCAGATAAAATAAACCCTAATTTGACTTAAAAACAGAAAACATGCTAAGTCCGAGCTATGTACAAACTAGCATTGCAGCGACACAATCATTGCCTTGACAATCCCGGCTAAGTCTAGGGCGGCTAAACTGCTACTTTGGAGGTCCTCCTTCTTGGCTGCACGTGGCCGCCATCTGATGGACTTGAGAGAAACAACACTCCACCAATCATGAAACATGATGGCACCGTTGATCTTCTCCTTAAGCGGCTGAAATAGGAACAACATCCATAGCTTGACATCATCATTGGATCAGTAGCAATAGTATCAAACATGGGAGGCGCCTCATCAACCCGTGGAACAAGAAAGTTTCGACTAGGTAGGCTATATCACAACTATGTGCGCAAATGAAAATCACAACTATCTATTGAACAAATAAAATAAACCTAGATGAAGGAAAAAAAACAAATTTAATCTAGATAGATCAATAAATTTAACACTCACGGAACACATCCCTACTTAAAAAACATTAAGGGCATGTACAATGCAAGGTGCTTATAGAGGTGTTTAGAAAAATCATCTAGTCTTTGGTTAAGCACTATTGCCTATTTACACAAGAAAAATAGTTAACTAGACACCTCTCACATAGGAATAATCAGTGGTACTTATTAAAAAATTGGTTTATTATTGTAAACACCTTGCATTGTTAATGGCATAAAAGAATGAAGAAAACACATGAAAAAAGAAACTAAAAAGAACGAAAAAACAGAAACATAAAATACTTTAAGAAAAAAGGAAAATATAAGAAGAATAAGTGGTGAAACACACTATCCATCTACTTGCACCTGATTGGTGGAGAGAAAACACACAATCCATAAGGTTGCACCTGATTGGTGGAGGGCAATGTGTTCAGGACTTCAGGATCAGTGACGTGTGCACCTGCCTCGATGGGAACCCGTTTCCATTCCCGCGCTTTCGTTGATGTGTGAATGTGCATCTTGATCTTGCTCAGTGTAAACGGGCCGAGCAGTTAATTTACAACCACGGGCGATTCCTCGGCTGCCCTTATCGAGCAATTTCCGCCGTGCTTCATGCTGAGCGCGTTGACACGGTTGAACTCGGCTACGTGTTCAGTGCAGGGACATGGACACATGGTGCTCTTGGGTCCGTGGGGTCTGGGCCTGAAATTCAAATTCGAAAATCGGGAGGAGCTCGCAATTCTACTTGGGTTAGACCGAGTTGGTTGTGAAAGGAAGTTTCATGTAGACGGTAAATGGGTTCGAGTTAAACGAGTCAAGTTTTTGCTCGTTGAACTCAGTAAAAACAGTCGCAACCTGACATTCTTGTCTGCGTGAATAATTTATGATTATCATTGTAGTTTATTAACTACATATACTTGATGGTTTTATATTTTCATTGATTGGTGTGATGATTACGCTATACGTGCCTAAATAATTGAAAAAATATATATGATATTGTTTGCTGATAATTTTATCGAGCTAAACAAGCTGAACTTGTTCTCCAGAAAAATCCGAGCTAAGAGCATCTCCACCGGGAACCTCCAAATGACCCTCCAAATCCTATTTGAGGGTCCGGACCTCAAAAAACCCCACCAGCGAAACACCCCAAAGGCTGGCTTGGAGTAAAAACATGTCCGGCATCCCCGAAAGGCCTCCAAATTTGGAGGCCCTCTAGGGGTGCCGGACATGCATGCGGACATCAACTGCATGGCACTGACCCACCTGCCAGTCTCTCTTCTCTGTCTTCTCTCTATTTGTTACATATCCTGGCCGTGCGAGCTCGGCGGATGCCCATGGCCGTGCAAGCTAGGTGGATGCCCGTGGGCCGTGGCCGTCCCAGCAGTGATGAGCTCGGGGGAACAACCACGCTCCTCGTTCCTCTCCCCATGGACCAGTGACGGCGTGAATCACACGCTCGTTGGGAGACCACAAGAGGAAGGTATGATGCAGTTCAGCAGCAAGTTTTCCCTCATAAAGAAACCAAGGTTATCGAACCAGTAGGAGCAGCAACTCTTCAGAAGGTTGTTGGTGGACACATGGCGCAACACGTTCACCAACGCGGAATCTGCACACAACACAATCAAACTATTTTGCCCCAACGAAACAGTGAGTTTGTCAATCTCACCGGCTTGCTGAAAACAAAGTATTAAACGTCTCGTGTGGAAAATGAGTATTAAATTACAGAGAATGAAAAAGGAACAGTTTGCAGTTTGTGGTTGTTTAATCAGTGTAAAAGAATGGACCGGGGTCCACAGTTCACTAGTGGTGTCTCTCCATAAAAGATAACTAACATGTTGGGTGAACAAATTACAGCTGTGCAATTGACAAATAGTGAGCGCATGACAATGCATATATATGACATGTTGACTACTATGATATTTAATTGGGCATTACGACAAGATACATAGACCGTTATCCAACAGCATCTATGACTAATAATCCACCGCCGGGTTGTCATCCGAGTCCCCCGTTGGTATTAAGTTGCAAGCAACGGATAATTGCATTAAGTAAAGCGCGTAATGTAAACAAACATATATGCCCGTGGACATAGCATCGTTAGGTTATCCCTAGTGGCAACAGCACATCCAAAACCTTAGAACTTTCTGTCACTGTCCCAGATTAAACGGAGCCATGAACCCACTATCTAGAATAAATACTCTCTCTTGGAGTTACAAGCATCTACTTGGCCAAAGCATCTACGAGTAACGGAAAGCATGCAAGATCTTAAATAACATATAAGATAAATTGATAATCAACTTGACATAGTATTCAATATTCATCGGATCCCAGCAAACACAACATGTAGCATTACAATAATATGATCTTGATCATGTAGGGCAGCTCACAAGATCTAAACATGATGGCACAAAGTGGAGAGACAACCATCTAACTACTGCTATGGACCCGTAGTCCAAGGATGAACTACTCACGCATCACTCCGGAGGCAGGCATGGCGATGTAGAAGCCTCCGGTGACGATTCCCCTCTCCGGCAGGGTGCCGGAAAGAGGTTCTGAACCCTCCCGAGATAGGGTTGACGGCGGCGGCGTCTCTGGACCTTTTCGTGGATATTTGCTCAGGCACTTAGGGTTTTCGCGTCGGGTGGAATAAGTAGGCGAAAGGGCGGCGGCTGACGACCCCGAGGGGCTCACACCACTCTAGGGCGCGGCAGAGGGGGGAACCGCGCCCTAGTGGCGTGTGGGGCCCTGGTGGCCCTCCTCTGTTGCTCCTTCGCTCCGTCAGGCGTGTTCTGGTAAAATAGGGACCCCCGTGTAGTTTCGTCCAATTCCGAGAATATTTCCAGACTAGCTTTTCTGTAATACAAAAACAGCAGAAAACAGGAACTGACACTTCGGCATCTTGTTAATAGGTTAGTCCCTAAAAATGTATAAAAGTGATATAAAGTAGATGCAAAACATGTAGCAATTGGTATAAAACAAGCATGGAACATCAAAAATTATAGATACGTTTGAGACGTATCAACCAGCGCCGCCGCTCCTCCTGCCCTAGCCGCCGACTTTGACGCGACCCTCCCGGTGGATCTACTACTCGAGATCGCCGCTGCGGCCGGGGAGCCGCTAGGGAGAGCCACAGACGCGGGCGCGGAGACCCCACGCCATGCTGCCCGATAAGCCGTCCTCGGCCTTGGTGCTGCTTGACACGAGCACGGTGTCGGCCCTGGACGTGCAGTGTGCCAGCTCGAGGTGGCCGTCCTCGTCACCTGCGTCAGCTCGAGAGGCTCGGCCGGCGTCGCCGCGCCCGTCCGAGAACGGGGGAGCCGCGCCCATCCCCGCCGCTGCAGATCCTCGACACAAGCACGGTGCTGGCCATGGTGACGTGGGCGAGCAGGGGCCGAGAGGTGTGAGCAGGGCGTGCTGGTCCGTCGTGGGCGCGTTCGACCGGGCGGCGGAGGGAGCAGCTTGGACGACGGCGGCCAGCAGTGCGAGCTCGAGGAGCGGCGCGATGCAGCTGTACTAGCGCGGCCGGGACTGGATCGATTGCTCCGGCAAGGATACGAGACGCCTAGAGGTAGCCGCCGCTGCTGTTCGTTGCCGTCCTCTGAACTTGAAAGCTAAATTTTTCTGTCAGATTCAATTGCCTGTCATCTGCTCTTTGCTCTCTGAAAATTTGTTGTTGTTCTTTGCTCTCGCGCTGCTGCTCTGAAAATTTGTGGAGCTGCTGCTCTCGCGCCGCTGCTCTCTGCAAATCACTTTCAGATTTTGAGTTGACAGTGGCCGGCATCGTGGAGCTCTCGGTCTCCCTCCGCGACTCCACGTCGTGGTGGACCAGCGCCGCGCCTGCTGCTTGGTGTCGGTGGTCTGCGCGTGGACGTCGAGGAGCTCGAGGCCGAGGAGCACGGGGCTGCCGTCGCGCCCACACGCCCAGCACTCGTGGTTCCCAGCGTTCGTCGCGCCGCCGGCTGTCGTCATGGCGAGCGAATCGTGGCCACAACCAGTTGTGCCCGGAGCATGCCTGCAGCTGTTCCAGCGTTATGGAGGTCTCAGCTCCCACCTCGTCTCGCTGCTGGCTGGCACCGGCGTGGTCCGCTGCGAGCTGGCCGGCACCGGCGACGACGCCCACAACCTGTTTGTGTTAATGCTAGATATTTGGGGGGTCTAATTTGGGGTGTCGAGGCACTGATTTAATTTCGTCCAGACATATGTCCGGCACCCTCCAATTGAGTCTCAATTGGGGGTATCGGACACTTATTTGGAGGCCCTCGGTGGAGATGCTCTAAACAAGCAAACTCATTAGTTTTACAAGTCGAGCCTAGTTTTATTTTTTGGACTCGTTAGTTAAATGATTTGAGCCGAAGGAGTTTTAATGAGTGGAACCGAGGCCGCTCGAATTCCAGGCCTACCGAGCCAAGCACCCCGGCACATCCAGCCGGATTTTATGGTAATCCTGCATCAGGCCGTCTGCAAAGCTCGCCATAGCTAGGGTTCGCTACACACTCGACACGCGCTCTCTCTAGGCCGGTTCATAGTCTTCCTCTTCACGAGTGCGCATTGGACACGCCCACTCCCTACGACGTTTAGGGAGCATCACTTTACCGGGGCGGCATCACGCTTTCGCTCCACACTCAACATGCATAGACAACTTTTACCGTTTTAGTGGGCATCAATGCACGAGGGCGGCATCGTGTTTCGATCGCTCCACAGTCAGAGACGCACCACGCCTCTGTCTCTCCAAACGAGCAATCTCTCACTCGCTCACGATGCGCTTGCCTTTTGTTGCCATTCACCTCTGTTTAGCCAAAGACTGCAAATTCAGTTTCAATGGAGCTTCCAGCGAGAGCGGTGGGCGTAGGACGAGATTGGGTATAGAGATCCCATCCCGACTGGTCTGTGGCTGCCATCTAGTCAGCTATCCTACATCAGAGAGGACCGATGAACCGATCTTGGACAGGCAGTATCAAAAGACAACCACATCTCATGCCATGTCTTCTCGGAGATGCTGGTGTTCTCCAATAATTGAAGTTTCCTTGCCTGTACAATAATTAAAGTTTGGACGTGGAGCCTCCATTGCTCTGTCACAAAACTGACCACATACATTGCCAGTTTGTGATGTAGCGTGCCTCCTCTGTAATTCGGGTACTCTAAAAAAATATAAACGATTTGGTATCAGATCAGTTGGTCCATACGGTTTACTTATGGAAATATGCAATACTGAACAGTGGATTTCGAAACTTGTATGGTCTGATCATTCATATTAATTATGGATCCATCTCTGCAGATATTCTGATGAAGGATGTGCCTAGCTAAGATAACTGTGTTTAACAGAATTAGATGCATATGAGTCTGAAGGGCTTTGAGATCAATGATTATTTTACGCCTATACAGCGAGTTTTTTTTATTATATCTTGTCCCTAATCTGCCGTAAGAATTATTATGCTGCATAATTAATTTCATGGTTTTGTCAGAACTTTTATCCCTGTATTTCGCTAAGAAGATTCTGATTGTCTTGCATATTTTGGAGTGGACTTGTAACTTACTTTGCCATCACATAAGAGGTAGAAGATCTCTGTTGTCTATATCCTAGTAGCTGAAACATTGCTTGCATTCGATTTCATTTTATTATACTCATCCAGATGCAGTTGCTCTTAAACCTTGCAGAAAAATATCTTGAATTGTTCTTTCACTTGAATGCAACTCTCTTTGAATATTTTATAACATAAACATGTGAATTATTCTAAGATTATCTCTTATGGGAGTGTTAGCTACCAGTAATGTCAAGTCAGCTTTGTAAATTAAAAAGGGCAGAATGGAGAATACGTAGCAACATCCTTGTCACAATCATTTCCACTGCATACTGGAAAGAAAGCATTGATTGATACTACAAGAGTCGGTCGTGCCTCTATATAAAGAGCAGCATAAGGAACCACCTAAGCACTACAACCAAAACCAAAAGATCAATACGAGAAGGAAAGCAACTTCGTCATGCCTGTTACCAGAGCAACACAAGGGTTCTGTTCTCGATGGCTCTGTTGTGATTTCAACCACTTTGTTGTTCAGTATAGCAGAGCTTACAAATTTGAAATCAACAAAAGAGCCATCAAGAACAGAACCACAAGACTGAAGCAAATTCCAACCACTTTCTTGATGGCTCCTTTGTTGATTTCAACCACAAAAGCAACCGGGAGGAAGCAACCGGGAGGAACATAGGTACATTTTCGTCTAGCAGCGCTTAATTACAAATTTGAGAGAAATTTGTGTTTTTCAAGAACTCGATGTCCATCCTATTGCATGATCCTCCTGTTGCCAATGATTTTCGATGAGAAATAATATCTCTTAACATTTTTATTTCTTACTCAATCTGAAGCCATAGCTGTTGTTGATTGACATGTATCGCACTAAAAATGCATAGAAGATAGCAGTTGTTTTTGGAACTGTTTTTGTTCAACATTAGCACTCCACTTCTATCCTGGAAATTGCATAATATACATGGTTTTCATAGATGAATTCCAAGTTTAATTACGAACAACTCTAGCCTCTAGGTTCTTATGGAATTCTTTTTATTTTTATTGGCTTAGGTATGGAAGCCAACACTGGTGGCGTAGGTACGGAAGCCAAGTCCGGCCCTTACCTTAACCATATATACAAAACCCATATGTTCCTAAATTTTGTAATGCAGTCTGCAGACAAGATAAGTACAGTGCAGGCCATTGCCATAAAAATGATGGTGGTTGCTGGTGCAGCTAGATGACACTCCCCAGGTGCTGCAGAAATTTGTAACAAGAAAACGACCGAGAATGAAATTATGGAATAAATCTTCTCCTGAGAAGAATTGTATTCTGTTAATGTGTGTATTATTTACCTATATTTTGTTTATAATCGAAACCCTATTATGGTTTTTATTAATAGAAATAGAAATAGAAATGGGAGGTTTCTAGCCTCTCGTTAAAAACCTGCCTGTACCCCGAGTTCAGTGCTTTGAATTTAATTATAACAAGTTGAAAGAGATCACTAATTGAGATGGCAAACTAAGTACCATATAATTCTTAACACAGATGTAATAGATGATAAATCTAATCAACATAAAAGAAAAATCTAAATACAATGCAAGGTGAAACAGGTAGGTATTTACTATTTAGTCCATATGACAAATTTCATGACATGCGAGAAAAGGGACAGTATGAAAAGATAATTGTTGACCTCATGAACCCAGAAGTGGAGAAGGGCATCCCGCATGTTTCTGATTTGGTCAAGGCAGCAAGGGTTGCAGAAATTGATCTATTTTTAGGATGGCCAATCTGGAGGTGGCAATGGTAAATGGGCATATGGTAAATTTGACACCTTATAATTAGCACCACTAATTCTCTAAGGGTGATCTACTATCTGCAGCTCGATACAATTTATAAGTTGGGAAAAATAATAAAACACAAAGGAACAATTTACCACAACAACTCCAGGTAGTGTCTGAACCTCTTATCAGCATACACAAGTACAAATTCAAGGAGAAAAGTGAAGACTACGAGAAATTCAAAAATTCTGTTGCTAATGAAGAATGTAACACCTAGTTTTGGATTACCTCTAAGGTTTTCAAAACTTTTTTGTTGGACTAACCTAAAAAATATCTGGAAATACCATTTATGGTCCTGCATGCCATTCCATATTCTCCAGCGGCAATAAAGCACACTTGAACCAAAATTTCTCTGAACTGTATGTGACTACCTGCACAACAAAAGATAGCTTGTAAAAGATACATGTCATCAAAATTATATTACCTAATAACACATGTTCTCAAATTCACAAAATAAGTAAATTCCAGTTTCCTAAGGGTGTATTTTGACATATCTAATCAAATTTACACATCCATTCCAAAACTCCAAAAATAATCAGTATCTTAAGCAAATATAAGGACAGAATTGGTTATTTCTATGGACTCCTTGAGAGTTGAGATCGGTGCATTTTAGAGACTATGATGCCTACTCGTACACAAGGCGAAAAAAAGGCAAAATCCAGCACCTGTTACACCAAAGTATTACCAACATTCAAATTAATCTCATGAGATACCACTTGCCAGATTGGGCTATAAATTTTTACGGCAATGGGAGGGGAGAATCTTTACAAACATGCTCTTGAAACATGAGGAGTCATTACATGTAAAATCCTATTGTTGAAAATAAATTCTGGTGATAGGTTTGCACCCTGCAGGCTGCAGTTGATTTGAGAACAGCAGCTTGGACATGTGATCAAATTGTATGCATAGAAGGGCAAACTGTTTCAAGACCTTTGATTAATTGGGCATTTCTAAAATTTCAGAAGCGATGGTATGTGCTATTTAAGAAAATTAATAATGCAGTCTTGTTGAAATCAAATATAAGAACTAGAAAATATGCAACAGTTAAACTAATTTGTCAGCAATCGAGAGAGGCCGTGGCGTCAGGAAATAAAACCTGTATAGTTTAACATAAGGTTTATTAGCACTGCTATCAAATACAGCAATTATGCACTGAACAGAACTAGTACATTTACAAGATAAAATCGCATCACATACTAGGATGCTAATACCCTGTATTGCCAATTTGCCGTTCAGATAATGTACGGTTAAGCATTCCTCAACCAACCAGCCTTACAGCAACAAAGGTACTACAGGAAGGTAAAAAAATAATCTTCATTTTTAACTTAATAGAATAAGTTACTAGAATTCCAGCAAACAAGAAAAGCACATGAAGGAAATTAAGAGAAAGTTTACGGCACAATAGACAGTTTAACTATATGAATCATCGCCTTCAGCTGCCACAGCAGCAGATGCCAAGCTTATGGCACAGCAGACAGTTTAACTATATGAATCATCGTCTTCAGCTGCCGCAGCAGCAGATGCCAAAGGATCTTAGCCTGTGAATGAAGAACCAAGCAACATCATCATGGATAATCTACTACCATGCAAATTATTTCATTTGTCAGAGAATCCAAAATTGATATCGGTGCATTGTAGAGGCTAAAGATTCAGCTAATGGAACTAGAAAATGATTGATACGGGATGGAGAGGGATATGACCGTTGGCGCACGCTCCCGCGACGCGCGCGGCGACCGGCCGCCCGGCCGTCCGTCCTCGTCGCCGGCGTCCCTCAGGTCCCTTTCCAGCGCTCTCCACCCACCTAGCCAGCTCCCCCCACCACCAGCCACAATCCCAGCCAACTTTCGCCCAGCTTTTCTCGGCTTTGGGCGCTCCAGGACCGGATCGAGATCCGTTTCTTCCCCGGCCGTTGACCGCGGCGTCGCCCGGCCGGCGCGTCCCCTGGCGCATGTCCCTGCTGCGGAGCCCTCCTTCATTCCTCCCTCGCTGCGGCTGCCTGCTCGCCAAGGCTCGGAGCATCTCGTCCCCGCCGGCCTCTCGAGCTCCCAGGCCGGACCCGTGCTGCCGTCGCCTCCGCCGCGTTCCCTTGGAGGTTTGGGCTCCCGCGGCCCCGTGCGTGTCCCGTCGACCGCCGCTCCGGCGCCGCCGCCCTCCAGCCTCTCGCGCTCCAAGCCCGCCTCGTCGCCGTCGCCGCCCGCCTCGCCCCCTCCTCGGTCGCCTCCCGCGTGCTCAGGCGACGTCCGCGGCAATCTCCCCCTTGGCGGCCAGGCTCCTACGTCGCCGACACGCCGCTCCACCTCGTCGCCGGCCTCCTCGCTGCGGGGCCGCCCTCCACTCCGTTCCATCGTCGTTGTGCCGCCCTCCCGCCTGGATGCGGAGGGATGGCTCACCGTTCCTCCGCGGCGTCGTCCTGCTTGCCGGCCCGACGGCGGTGGGGATAGGCCCAGGCCGTGTGACTCCCTGGTCAGCGCGGCTGCGCTTCGCTTCCGAAGGCGCACGGAGGGGCTGTGCGCCCACTGCCTCGACCCCACCGACCACGACCACCACCACCGCTCCTCCACCTGCCGTAAGCCGATTAGGTGTCTCTCGTGCAAACTCTCCGGCCACAAGGAGAGAGACTGCCCGCTCCGGCGCGCCTCCAAGTGTGCTCGCCCCGCCAGCCATCCTCCTCGTCCTCGACAGCCTGCATCCTCCCCCCTCGCGCCGAGAGCCCTTTCGTGGGCTGATGTCACCGCCGCTCCACGCGCCATCCTGGGGCCTGCTCCGTCAAGGTCCGCCGCTCCGCCGCCGCCGCCGCCCTTGGAGCACGCCGCGACGATTCTTCCGCCACAACTCGCCGTCCATCCGTGCGCCTGCCTCCACGCCGACGAGATGCGTGCCATCCTCTCCGACATGGCCGCATCTCTCCGGGCCGAGCTCAAGGTGCTCGTGGCCGACGCCATCGCTCCCTTCCTCGCCGCTTCTTCGGCCGCGTGCGACAGGATCGAGCGCGCTCGCGGCATCACCTCTCGGGCGGAGGTGCCCAGCGACGTCCTGCTGCCTATCCACGGGGCGAGCTCCCCGGCCCCCTCGCCTTCTCTGTGCGGCGACGAGGCTGTGCGGGTTGACGATGCGGCGCGCTTGCTGCCGGAGATGAAGCTGAATGGTGGGTCTGAGCCCTGCCACGAGATCACGTCCCCTTGTCCATCGCTGGCGGGCAGCTCTGAGCTGGATGGTATTGACACCACTCCAAGTCCTGTTGGGCTGCGGCAATCCTTGAGCTTCGGGGTGGCGCCGACGCAGCTTTTCGCTGAGGACGCCGTCGCCGTCGAGCTCACTATCGTCGATGAAGACTCGGAGCCGTCGCGGGATGCTGATTTAGGAGAGGATGATGACTCGGAGCCGTCGCGGGATGCTAATTCCGAAGAGGACGATGAAGCTGCGACGAGGGCGAGCACGGGCGGAGACGACGTGACCCCGTTGCAGAGTTCGGTCCAAGACCTCTTCACCAGGCCAGATGCGCCCCTGCTTCCTTGCCCTGCGCCGCGGACACCGGTCTTGGCCCGTGTTGAGAGGTCGACGCCGGAAATTCGTCACAGTGCTCGGCTGGGAGACAAACCGAGGATGCACACCATGGATAAAGTAACCCACGTGCTGAACAAAAAGATGGGAATTCAGGTTGCGGATGATGTCCCGTTCGTGGAGGCTCGCAAGCTATTTGAGGGTAGCTTCAAGACGCAGATGACTGCCTCATCTATGCAGGCGCTCAATGTCTTTCTCAAGCTCAAAATACCGAGCCTTGCCGCCGTTGACGACGCCCTCATAGGCCTGGCTGGCCCAGGTGGTGTGGAGTTCACGCCTGCAGCTGAGTAGGAGGCCTACGTCACCCTGCTGCCCTGTCCAGCGTTCTGGACCGTGTTGAGGGCCGAGTAGAAGTTTGAATTGGCTGATTTGCTTCGGCCGGTTTTGTATCTTCTTTTTATTTGGGCCTAGGCCTCCACTGTTTGCTCCTTCTTTATCAATATAAAAGGCAAAGCTTTTGCCTTGTTTCAAAAAAAAAAAAGATTCAGCTAATGCTTAACTTATTTGTCAACACTCCTGAGAGGCTGTGGCATTGTATAGTAGAGGTAACCATGTGCAAATAAAAGAGTGCAGTATAAAAAAAGGTTTATTGGCAATGCTATTAGATACCGGAAGGGAATTGAACTAATACAATTAAATGAAAAAAAAGCATCACTGAATTGTTCTACAGGCCAAGAGATATATCCCATGCCCGCAGACAGGAACCAGAGACGATAGGAAATGTTTTTAATCTTCAGTATATAAATATCACAACATGCATCTGAAACTAACTACATGGTATTTCTGTGTCTTATAGATGAAAGCATAATATAAAGTAATATAATAAGTACATCAAGGAAATTAAGGTAATTTCAGGGCACAACAGGCTATTTAACTGTACAAATCATCTTCTTCAGCTGCCGTTGCAGCCGATGCAAAAGGATCGGTCGTAGCGGTTGCGCCTGCCGCCGGCTGGTCAGGGAATCGGAACTCACTGCCGAAACCACGGGACTGGTGCAGCGTCTGAGCAAAGGCCTGGTATTTGCGAATATCAGCATCACTGACACTCCTGCGTGCATACCTCATGCTCTCCTCAAAGTGGGCAGCCTTGATCTCAGCGATCTCATCCACCTCGTCTTCCTCCATTGCTTCAGGGTTCTCCTTCCGCCGCCTCTCCTTCTCCATGTCCTTTTCAATGTTCTCTCTGATGGCATATTTGCACGCACGCTGACAGATTTCTGTGATATCTGCACCGCTGAACCCTTGTGTGTACTTGGCGAGAGCATTCAGGTCAACATCCTTCGCCACGGGAGACTTCCTGAGGCAGGCTCTGAAGATCTGGAGCCTGGATTCAACATCAGGAAGAGGAATGTAGATAAGCTGATCAAGACGTCCTGGCCTAAGCAAGGCAGGGTCTATGATGTCCGGCCTGTTGGTAGCACCGATGATGAACACAGTTTTCTTGGCGTTCATCCCGTCCATCTCGGTGAGAAGCTGATTCAGCACTCTGTCAGCGGCTCCTCCAGCATCGCCGACACTGTTTCCTCTCTGAGTGGCAATCGAGTCAAGCTCATCAAAGAAGAGGACACATGGTGCTGAACCCCTGGCCTTGTCAAATATCTCACGCACATTGGCCTCGCTCTCACCAAACCACATAGTAAGCAGCTCCGGTCCTTTGATGCTAATAAAGTTAGCCTGACACTCATTAGCGATTGCCTTGGCCAACAAGGTCTTACCACAGCCTGGAGGACCATAGAACAGAACACCTTTGGAGGGGGACATACCAAACTTCTCAAATTTCTCTGGATGCTCCACCGGATACTGGACTGTCTCCTGCAGCTCCCTTTTGACAGTCTCAAGACCACCAATGTCTTCCCAAGAGACATTTGGAACTTCGACAACAGTTTCGCGAAGAGCAGATGGGTTGCTCGTCCCCAGTGCAGTCTTGAAATGATCGTTTGTGACAGCCATTGAATTCAGTACCTCTGCATCGATGGTCTCATCCTCGAGGTCTATGATATCCATCTTCTCACGAATGCACTGGAGAGCAGCCTCGGTACAGAGGGCAGCGAGATCAGCACCGACATACCCATGAGTGTCTCTGGAAACATGGTCCAATTCAACATCTTCAGCCAACTTCATGTTCTTAGTGTGAATCCGAAGAACTTCAAGCCGTCCAACTTCATCGGGGACTCCAATGTCAATCTCTCTGTCGAACCTACCGAATCTTCTGAGAGCAGGATCGATGCTATTTGGGCGGTTCGTAGCGCCCATGACAATGACATGCGCGCGGGATTTAAGCCCATCCATGAGAGTGAGCAGCTGCGAAACAATACGCCTTTCGACTTCACCGTTGGTCTTTTCTCTCTTCGGGGCTATGGAATCAATCTCATCGATGAAAATGATGGCCGGCGCATTCTTCTCTGCTTCTTCGAACGCCTTCCTGAGATTGCTCTCACTCTCTCCAGCCATCTTTGACATGATTTCTGGGCCATTAATCAGGAAGAAGAAGGCGCCTGTTTCATTGGCTACAGCTCTAGCAATGAGGGTCTTGCCAGTCCCAGGTGGCCCATACAGCAGTATGCCCTTGGGAGGCTTCACGCCGACAGTCTTGAACAGCTGGGGATGGCGCAGCGGGAGCTCGACAAGTTCCCTGATCTGTGCCATCTGCTTCCTAACTCCACCGACATCGTCGTAGCCGACCTCGTCCAGCTTCTCCTCCTCGTCCTCCCTCCTGATCGGTTCGCCGTCACAGAATATCTGCGTGTCTGGTGCCACGACACAGTACTCTACAGGATCGGTCTCTATAACTTTGAACTCCACGCTCCTCATCCCACCTCTCGCCAAGAACAGGTCCCCTTTCCTGAGAGGACGATAAGCTTCAAGGAAGTACGGCTTCAGGAAGGCGTCGAACAGGTTCCCGGTGATCCCTTCGACCGTGTCATCGATCGGGAGCACGTGCACACGATTCCCGTACTTGACGTCTGGGCACTGGTGAACAGAGACGACGTCGCCTAGCCGGACCCTCAGGTTCTTCCTGACGACCTTGTTCATCCGGATCTTGGTCTGCTCGCACGTGTCGTCCGACAGCACGATGCAGACCGTGTCCTTGCGCTTCTTGCCCTTGAGCAGGACGGTGTCGCCGCGGAAGAGCTGCAGCCTGTCCATGGTGTCCGGGTGGAGAGCGACGAGAGAGTTGTCGTCGTTGCCGGCGGCGGCCTCGTCGACCACCAGCCGGTTCGGCGACCTCTTCCGCTCGAGAATCGCTGTCGAGTAGTCCTTCTTCCCGCTCGGATCAGCCATGGGAGCCGGATTCGTCGAGACGCTCGGTTCGATCTTTCGTCCGGAGAGCTGGTCTCGTACGTGGTGCGATGTGGGTTGGAAGCTGAGGGGATTAGCGCACCTTTATACTAGCATCGTCGTCTCCTCCTTGGACTCGAATCGGAGTTGCTGTACAGGTACGACCTGAAAGGGAAGAGGAGTCGGGCTCGGGCTCCCCCGCGGAGTCTGACTTCTTCAGCCATGGGAATTGGGAAGTGAACGTTCCTTCTGCTTCTGCTTCTGCTTCTGCATCTACCAATACCAGGTTACCAGGCGGAGCTACAAAGAAAATCTTGGACTGAAGCGGAGCAGAAAAATTCAGATTCTAGACCATATACTTCAATAGGCAACTAGGCGTCATCAATCTTAAAATCCATGCTGTTGCTCCAGTTCAAGCAAGGGCACATGATCTTGTTCAATTTCACTTATTTCATCTCCTTTTATTTTTAAGACAAAATCGATTCTTCTCTTGGCTGTTGAAATTTATAAAATTGATTGAAAACAAATTCGGTGAATAATCCAATCGACCAATCCATGCATTCAATTGACAAATGCTAACTTGGAAATTGCGGGAAACAAGGAGAAGTA
The DNA here is from genome assembly GCA_947311845.1 of Poa pratensis. Lineage (NCBI taxonomy): Eukaryota > Viridiplantae > Streptophyta > Magnoliopsida > Poales > Poaceae > Poa > Poa pratensis. The sequence continues at coordinate 19,741,369 of CAMZMU010000067.1, forward strand.
CCTAGGGAAATTGGGGAAGATACGTGCTCGATTCAGTAGCTCTGTAGCTGGTCGCTGCGTCGGCTGCTAGACCTCCGGCAGTTGGCCACCCCTGGCTGCGAGCCGGCGACCCCGGCCCTGGCTGCGTGCGACGGCGCTGTGTTGTGCTGCCCAGCTCCGCCTCCTCCTGGTTCTCCCTCCGGCCGTCCCTAAATTTTAAACCTAGCAAGGCGCAGGTGGAGGCGTAACCATGGCTTCGGTCAGTTCTGTCCAAGTTCAGAAACAACGAGTCGTGCGGAGTGTACGAGGAATAGCGACAACACAAAGCCGTTCAGCTGGGCTGGGCTTCTTTCGCCGTGATGCGCAGTAGTTAAAGAAAATTGGCAGAAAACCTGGGCGGGCCATAGCCCAGTTCATCCCCTACTAAGCTCCGGCCCTCACGGCAAAGCCACACGAACCCAATCAAGTTTATGCATCGTTTCCTCTTGCAACATCTCAACAAAAAAAAAATCGTTTCCTCTTGCATTTTGTGCCTTATCAGATTCATTTTCGTTAATCTTGTTTTTATTAAGAAAAAATAGGATACTAATGAAAAAAAGGTAGCCCTCAAAATCCGCTATTTCGGCACTATGGTGAGCTATAGCGCGCTATAACAAACAATTATACATGGCTTCCAACTAGCGCCACCTTGCTCAAAACGCCTCTAGAGAGACGATATAGCGCTCTGTTTCCTACTTGGTTTTTTATTGACATAAAGTGTCGCATCAATATGACAGAACCAGGTTCATATCTGACTTCTGTCACATTCCTATTAACAATATTTAAAGGAATATAATGTACATTAGTTAGATATGTCTCATTAATTAAGAAGAAAATATGATTGTCACTAACTTCACGCCTAAATGCAGGCGATGCACCTATATTTTTCTTAATTTTTAGAGCGCCACAAATTTTTACGAAGTCGCTGCTTTACGACCCTACACGCAGTTGATGTTGTTCTTGTCGTATCGTTTGACTCGTTTCTTACACGAGGGACCCGTCTTGTCTGACTCATTTCTTACATGGGGGACCCATCATATAGCCACGCAGAAACAAAATAGTTGTTTTCTTTTGCCCTTATTCTTACACATGTGGGACCAACCATTTTACGTCGCGAGCAGGAGACAACAGAATAGCTTGTTCCAGGATTCGAGCCGGTCAAAAAAGATGGTACTTCAACAACAACACTCCCGAAGGATTAACAGAACATTTAATTGTAAGAATTTAAATCTCAGACCAACAAGTAATGGACATACATGTATATTTACCTATGTTCAGGTCCCTAAATAAGAGACCTTACTCATGCCTTCAAACTTATATTGATATAAAGATCACAAATACAAGGGTGCACTGGGGCGTCTCATCGAGTTATACAAGGAAATTGGTGAGATGGGAAATCAAGGGTTTAGTTAACTACGGTGAGGGAAATTGGTGTGTCTTGATGGCTCATCCCTTTTTCCATGGTGGTCTTGGTAGTCCTTCCATTATACGGGAAGGGATACGCGCGGGAGGGATTCTTCTATTGTCAAGTTTTCATGATCTTCCACAACTTGTCGTTGTTGGGTCGCGCGGGTGCAACAATTGCACAAAAACTTTTCTCTAGCAAGGCCACACCAAGATCCAACCTTGTGAGTAGGCTATGGAGTGCACCACTCAACCTGCAGTGGCGAAAGGACGAAGCACATGGGGGGCAGTGCAGCTCAAATTGAAATTACTTTCAATAAGTGCACAAAAATTCATTTAAACAATAGAAAACAGTAAAACAGGTCGGATTATTTTGAATCTCTTACTAAACAACATATGTTTGGTCTAGTGTGTGTATGAAAAATACATAGGTGTGGTTAACATAATATTATTGAAATTTCCTTCACAAAAATCCATTTGTATTCATTGATATGTCTAAAAGGTATCTATACTTTTTTATTTTTTCGTGCTACTACATGTTTTATTATGATTAATTATCATTTATAGCATTTTACTCAAGTAACCTATTAATGCAGTGCCAAGTGTCAGTTTATGTTTATTTATTGTTTTCACATTGCGGAAAAGGAAAAAAACAAATATCGTTAGAAAAGGATGCCAATTTACGAGGATTTTAATATTCGGGAGGGAGGGGGGCATAGCCCCCACGTGGGTTCTACCCGTGATCCGTGGGTTAGAGGGAGGCCGCAAGCCCCACTCGCGAGCCAAAGGAAACTCTTTTCTCTCACCTATATGTGCGTCGCTTGTACGTCAGCAACCACGCGTCACAAAATGTGTTGGTCATGTAATGTGTGGTCTGTGCAGCTCGTATTCGCTCGTCGATACCACCTCCACGTATTAGGTGCTACTACTTTGAACTCCACGCTTCTCATCCCACCTCTCGCAAGGAAATGACCCCCTCTTCTGAGAGAATGATAAGCTTCAAGGAAGGCGTCGAACAGGTTTCCGACGATCCATTCGACCGTGTTGTCCATCAGGAGAACATGCACACGATTTCCGTACTTGACGTCCGGGCACTGGCGAACAGAGACGACGTTTCCTAGCCGCACTCTCAGGTTCTTCCTGACGACCTTGTTCATCCGGATATTGGTCTAGGGGGGCGATGGACGCCGTAGCTCCGCCGGTGGTTGGAAGCGCGCCATACCTGGCCATGGGCCGGGCCTAACAAAGCCCACAGGCGAAATTCCAGGCCCAGACCCATCCGACCTTCGGGCCTATATTTGAGGCGCAGGCCCACCCGTGACTGCAAAATCACATCGGGCTTTCGGGCCGGACTTCTTCCTAAAAACGTCAATATACAAAGCCCAGACCCATGTGACCTCCGGGCCGAAATCTCAGGCCCAGGCCCGGCCCATGGACAAGCCCAGGCCCTGTAATTTCGGGCCGGGCCGGGCTTCCCATGGCCAGATATACCCGGGAGCGAGGATCGATGTGCGCAAACACTAGGTCGTAGGGCATCCATCTGTGTGTCTTGGCGAGAAGATCAAACTCGGTGTGTAGTGGGACAATGACCAGTTAAGTTAATTACGGCGTGAAGATTGATGGTGTGTCTAGTCTTGCATGTTGCACACGAACATGCAGCTGTGTGGGCTGGTAGTCCGGATCATGCGTCGGAGTTGGATTGACAAGTCGTGAATCTCCAATGAGTGAAGACAAGAGCGAGTACACGGAGATGACAAGTCAAAATAATGGAAGCATTGTTATCTTAATTTTGTCTACATAGTATTTGAGTTGGCATAATCAAGTTGATTAGTTTTCAAGTCAGCTTTGTATATATACCGTGAGAGTTGAGAAAGAAATAACAAAAAAATAGATCAGCCGCACGTCACAACACGTACCTGTGGCAAAAGTTTTTCATGCGCGTTTGTTTGTCCAGTCATGTGATTGATCTGTGGGCGAATCCCAAGAGGCGTATCGGTTTTTTTTTCTTAGAAGCATCAAGCTGTAGGTTTCAAATTTCAACAAAATTTTACCAAACTTTGGTATTTTCTGTGGATTTCAATTATATGTATCCCGGAAATTTTGGATTAGATTCAGCCAAAATTCAAAATAATTCTATTAATTTGTTCAAATTTCCTTTAAATTTGATCGATTTTATGAAGTAATCTCGAATAAATTTCTGAGATTTCGAAATTTCGTATGATAGAGGATGGTAACGGTAAAATTCCATCATCCGTTGATAGACACCGTACGTGAGCCCTGGGATTTGGACCGCAGATCGCAGCCAACCAAGAACCAACACAAGACGTTCTAGGTTTATACTCACCCTTGGTACACACTCCGGCGGCGGGACCAAAAAAGGAAACAACTTAAAACCGCCCGCGGCCAGAACAGGAAAGAAAACCCAACGAATACACCCTCTCTCGACGCCGTCTATAAAAGGGAGCAAAGAATCGAAGCCAACCAGACTGCATCCATTCCTCCTCCTCCACGCGCTCGCTCGATCTCTCTCCCACCCGCCGGCGCACACCACGCATCTGCTAGCTAGTCGACCATGGACGCCGCCTCCTCCTCCGCGTCCAAGCCCACCTTTATCAGTTGCAATCCTCTTCTCGCCCATGACGCGGAGGATCTCCCGTCACCAACCCCCCGTCGCCCGCCCATCCCGCCGCACAGCATCAACCAATTAGTCACATGGAGACGGAGGCGCCCACCGCACCCGTCTCCTACAAGCCCAACTCCAAGGCCGTGTTCGTTTACCCGGAGGACGTCCCTTCGCCGACCACCACGTCGCCGGCGCTTCTCCCTGCACAGCAGCCCCGTCCCATGGAGATAGACACGGAGGCTTCGCTGACCCCTCTGACGGCGGCGCATCTCCCTGCACAGCAGCCCCGTCCCATGGAGATGGAGGCGCCCACCGCAGTGGTCTCTTCCAAGGTAAGCGTCGACTCCGAGGAACTCCCTGTGACGACCCCACCGGAGGCCAACCCCCCGTCGTGCCCCCTGAAGACGACTCTCGCGGAACCCTCCGGCTCCTCCTCCAAGCCCAAGTTCACCAAACTCCTCACCGTGGAGGCCATCTTCCAGGACTTCTCTGCTCGTCGCGACGCGCTCATCCGAGCCCTCACCACCGGTTCGTAATCGTAACGCTCTCTCTATATCTATGCGCTAAACGCAGATCGATCTAACGCTAGGCTTGCTCCTTTTGTTGCGTACGTGCAGATCAGGAGGAGTTCTTTGGTCTATTTGGCCCAGGTAAGAGATCTTGCTTGCTGTCTCGAGTGCATGAAATATTGGATCCCTTCTTAATTTGTAGAAATAATGGTCCACACGGGTGTGGGAGGGATGCATCGCCTGGTGTATAGAACTATAGACCGATCGGGTTTCATTTACTGGGTGCAGGTGAAAAACTCTTGTTCTTGTACGGCCACGCCGACGGGAACTGGGAGGTGGTGCAGCCGGAGGAGAAGGCACCGTCAGACATACCGGAACCAGCGCTGGGCCTCAACCTCGCGCGAGACAAGATGGACCGTTTTGACTGGCTCTCGCTCGTCGCCGTTCGGGCTGACTCCTGGCTCGCCGGCCTCCTCCCTTTCTTCGGCGTTTACCTCACCGCCAATGAAAGGTACTGGGCCCTCTTTCACCATCGTAGGATATTGCATGTGACATGTTTACAGAAAAAAATGCTAATTTATGCTTTTCGATATATATATATGTGTTCAATACATGAGAAAAAAATAACCAGATTCATGAAGAAAATGTATATCAACGAGCGCCTATAACTTTAGGGGCAAACCATGTTTTTATGTCTGGTCATTTTCCTATCAAAATGATGTGCAAATCCTATGTATTCAAAACAAGCCTACATATAAGAATCTCAAAAATAGTACATGTATGTTGCTCTCCCTCTTATTCTTTTATTTAACCGTCATATTATGTTTTTTTAGAATGACTTGGGATATATATAGCAGCAGTAGACGAGTATTCATGCACAAATAATCTTTTCAAACAAGCCTTTTCTTGTCAGGGTGGCCGGTGGCCGCTCAGTGCAGTTTCATCATGGATGAGGATTTTCTTTCATTATAAGTTCGTTCAGTTAGATCTTAGTGCATAGTTCTACCATGCATGAATGTCAAATTTGTGTGGAAGATTTTTATATAGTTCATTACAAGTTTGTGCTCATGCAACGGTTTTGCTTTACCTTGTCTTTCAGGAGGCGTTTATTTGATATGACTATTGATTTGCCAACGGTCAATGAAACATTTGCTCAGTTTCATGATTCCATTTCGCTCCCAACAGATGCGCCACCGTCACCAGATTTGATGCAATATACGTACCAACTGAACAAGTCATCTAGGGCACCTGCTGAAGAGAACATGCAACTATCTTCAGATCCAGACCTGATGCAAAATGTGTCCAATCCAAACAATGACTCTAGCACACATGCTGAAGAGAACGTGCCAATATCTCCTGACCTACTGCAAAATGTGTCCAATCCGAACAGCGACTCTAGTACGCATGGTGAAGAGACTGATGAGGAGGAGCTTGAAGAGGTTAGCGATCAAACATATTGCGCGGCTTGTGGTGCTCGATACCATGCCAATGGGTTTTGGATCTGCTGTGACATCTGTGATCGTTGGTTCCATGGGAAATGCGTGAAGATCACTGCCTCTGAAGCAGAGACACTCTATCGGTACAAGTGCCCTGACTGCAAAAGTGAGGAGATTGGAGAATAGGACGGATACTCTAGTGTGCGTGTGCACCGTTGCCTTATTGATTGCAGGCAGAACATATAGTGGGTGAAGCATTATTTTCTTTGCAGTTTGTTCGAATTTAGATCTCTTTTACAAAATTTATTGTACAACGTTTACAATCATTATAAGATAAGAGTGCGTTTCTGATGTTGCTAATGCTTCCTAGTGAATGACTACACAACTTACAAGCAATATTGTTTAACTCGCAATATATCAATTTCCCTCAATTGTAAATAGCTAGAACAACTCATATAACGACACTGTTTAGCTTCGCTACGGGGCACTATTCAAAGATAATGATAATCAGTGGGTCCTTTGCACTTAAAAAATGCAATCAACTGTAAAAGGTACACAATAGTAATTTTTTGGTAATAAATAGGTGCACACGAATACTCCCTCCGTTTCAAATTAGATGATTTCCATTTGCCCACATGTAGATGTATCACATGTTACAAGTATAGATACATCCACATGTGGGCAAATGGAAGTCATCTAATTTAGAACGGAAGGAGTACTTTGGAGGAACTAGATGTGATAATTTCCTTAGTCATTGCAGTCTTAAAGTAGGTACTAAATATGTGAACCAAAAATTACTAAGCTCATATATAGTCAAATTTGATATGTTTTACTCCCTTTGTTCCTTATTATAAGGTGTATTTGTTTTCTAAAAAAGTCAAAATTGATAACATTGACCAAGTTTTAGAAAATATTATTAGAATTTACAATACCAAATTGTTATCATTAAATTCATTTTGAAATAAATTTTCATATATTTTTCTTGATATTTTAGACGTTCATAGTTTTTCCTAAAATCTTGTTCATAGATAGTAAAGTTTGAATTTTTCAGAAACCTTATACACCTTATAACAAGGAACAGAGGGAGTATATAACTATAAATTCTCATATTAGTCGGAAAAAGTAAATTTTCCATTTGGTGAAAATTGTGGGAACTTGGACATAATAGACATGCACGCCACATTTTTGTCTTAGAATACTTGATCGAGGAGTAGATTTGATGGGCATGTGGTCACTGCGCCATACCAAAGGATATGGCTTATGGGACACTACCGGATTTCACGGATTTGTCGTGTGTCTAGCTAGGATGCTCAGCAAAGCTGCGACAGCACTCGGCAAAGCCTGTTGTGGAGTTTTAGTCCTTGGCAAAGGGCCTCCCGAGAGACCCTACCAGCAAACACATCTTTGTCCATTTCTTCGGTTGCTTGGGAAATACTTTGCCGAGTATAAAACAAGGGTGCTCGGTAAAGAAAAGTGAACAGACAGACGGGAGACGGATACGGGTGGTGCCAGGTAGCACAAGAGTTTTCCCCGTGTCTCTGTCTAGACACTCAACATAGGATTGACAATTGGGGACCCTGGTCGTGCTCTCCGACTTGGGCTGCTTGTAGGGCGCTTGGGCAAGGCTGCTCCGTGGTCAGAGACTTTGTGGTGTTTCATTCAACGAGCACTCAACAAAGCCACAAAACAGGTGGAGTCCAGAGTCAGCCTCTTTGCTGAGCGCCATTAATATGACACTCGCCAAAGAGATTGCCAGGATTTTCCTTGAATGCTACTCCCTCTGTTCCAATTTAATTGACTTGCTACGCACCATATGTGGATGTATCTATACATGTAGATTGCACGAATGGCTTCACTAGTGTCCCTCTTTGTCGACTGTTGCACTCTCCCTCTTTATCGACGGTAACACTCAGCACAAATGTAATAAGAGATTTTTATTTAATTTTACAAAAATCCGTGCTATTCAAAAAATTCTAATATAAGTACTACAAGAGCATTCATACATATATAAGATCACATAGATGATTCACTTGTCATCAGATCACAAAGATCCTTCACATAGTTAACACATAGTTTAGATGGGCATGGCTAGTTTTCGCACGTTCGACCATTAGCTTCCCGTCGCACGATTTCTGACTGCCCAAAAAAGGAAAGTTTCGGTGCGCACAGTTTCCCTTTTGAGCCCACGAGCAACACGCGCGCTCCTATTCCCTTTCTGGACCACGTGCTACGCGGACGTCGCTATCAGGTTCATATATGTTTTTTTTCCTTTCCGTGGCCGTGGGCGCTAGGGAGGCCCAGGTGACGCCGGCCTATTCCCTTTTGGCGCGAAATTTAAGATTTGCACTTGTTTCAAGTTTATTTGCTATTCCCTTTTGGCGCTAAGACTAAAATAAATCAATTTTTAGTACGGAAAATTGTAAATAAAAAAGTAAAAATCAATTCCCTTTTTGGACAATGATATTTTAAGGTAAAAAAAAGGGCGGGAGATACCCACTTCCTACTAGTTCAAAAAATGGAACAAAAATGAACTGTCACTTCCTACTAGTTCAAAAATTTCCTATTGATCAGAGATGACTTAGAATTTTGGATTTCAAGTAAAAAAATTATAAAAAGTGGTGACTTATAATAAAAAAGTGATAAGTTTCATTGGTAACTATGTTAGAAACACCTTGGAAACTATATACTCGCACACCTTGGTAACTCAGAACGAACCCCTTGGCAATTGTTTAATCAAACCCATGATAACTACATTATCACACCCTAAGATCATTACAGGCATACTTATAGACTAAGAGGCAAACATAGTTCTTGAATTCAGTAGAAACCTAAAGGTATTACGGTACCCATCACTACAATCATAAAAAAAAGATAATTACAAACATAATTATATACTTCACTGCAACATTGCTAATGCAAATCTGATTGCACTCCAGTAGCTCCTCCTACACTGGGATTAAATAGCCTCAACCAGGTCGAGACGGATTGCTTCAGATCTAGGATCAACCCTACCATGACAAGTGTCCCTTCTCCAATGTTCTCTCCCTGCAACAGTTCATTGATGCCTTGTACGAAGACAATGCGCCTATTCACGCAGTTGTACATTCCTTGAATTGGGTGTTGAGGAATTAACTGTAAGAAAAAATAACACTAGTTGTTAGCAGAATTGTCACTAGATATGAATTGGCACATATTGCAGTATCAGGTTTTGACTAACAAAGAATGTACCAGGCCCCCAACATTCACATTGTTTCCATTAACCCCGTGAACAAAGTATTTCATTTCACATGTTTTCACATAGAATTCTCCTTCTTCAAGTTCCCTTGCAGCTGCCATGGCGGCAACTTTGCACAATGCAAAGTTGATAGCAGCCATTTCATGCTCTTGTACATAAAAAATGTCTGGAAAAATATGTTGCGTAGAGTAGCTCTCACATCAGGAATAACAGCAAAAAGCCATGTTAAGAAACAACATTTTTCAGATTACTATATGGACAGTCAACACATAGAAAAACCCAAAAGGAAAACTGTGTTGCCATATTACCTGAATCAAAAACTATATGTTTATCTTGTTTTATGTTGTCCACTATGCTGTAAACAGAAAGGTCGTATTTGATGACTCTTTCCTCAACATCTTGGTCCATCTCATCTTCCATGTGGTTATCAGGAAGTTTGAAACACACAATATCTCCTATTTGTATGCTAAACATCCTCAACACTGAGCTTCAGTACGGACCAGACACAATTGTCCTTCCCCATCTCCTCTCCAGGTAGAAATCAAAAGTGTGGTTCCACCTGTCTTTTGAAACGAGGCAAAATTGTGCCTATTCCACTGATTAAGAAGAGTGTAGGTTACAAACTAGTCAAGCCGAAGCTTGGAGAGAAAAGTATACCCTCGCGGCATAATATTACGCAAATGTTACACACCCACAACGCCCCAAAAGGGCGACATTTGTTTTGATGGAAGATAGGATCGATAAAGGTAGGCATAGAGGCGACCTTCCTAAACACTTAGGAATTTCTCACATTCCAAATCTCCCACGCGGTGAGAACAACCAAGGAAGATAGTCCCTTCCTCCGTCACCCTAGCGCCCCGGTGATGGAACACCACCACTCCTTAACCGATGCGATGCTACTCTATTGAGTAGTGTTTAAATCCCATGTGTCAATCCAATCTTGAAGACCATAATGCATAGGGAGAACCGACATTTGAACATGAGGTGTGCTGCGGTCTCCGGTTCCCTCTTGTAAAGATGGCAAAGACCACAATTAGGCCACTCCCTTCTCGCTAACCATGCAAAAAACTTGCATTGGGGGGCGGGGTGATTTGCCCAAACCGTCGGCTTCAAGAAAGACGTGGGTGGAGTCTTGAAATGCGGCAAGTAGGCCGAAGACGTAGAGTAAATGCCATTGTTGGTGAGCTTCCAAGTGAGAGTGTCCAAGGTACCATGCATCTTAAATGTCATTCTTGATATGCCCACGCATTGTGCACCTGTGACAGTAGAGATGAAGATTTGCTGTTGATGACCCACTCCCTCCATTGAGTGCTTGCTTCTGCCTAACCAATTGCTCCCGTATCCTCTTCTGCCTAACCACCTTGCCTGACCTGTCCGTTTGATCCTTCTGCCCGCAGGTCTGGCGCACCACCTCCGAACCCACGACAATGTCCAAAGCTTGCACCAAAGTATCATCCCACAAAATCACAATCCCGGCCTCTCGTGCCAATGGCAGGAAGGTGAGAGAAAGCCCCGAGTCTGAATCCACCCAAAAAGGCAGCAGCTGCAGCTGCAGCAGCCGCATCCAACCCCTGCAGTTTGGACTCTTGTAAGCAAGCGATCGTACAAGAAGAAGCAGCGATAGTCTCGTTATTAGCGTCGGCGTCTGTCCGGGTCATTAAGACCCCTAACGTTCCAGCACAACACAGAGATCAGGACAAAATGTTAGTCACTCATTGGGCCACCAGGATGAACTCAAAGCACACAAAGCTCAAGATACAGATAACACACTAAGCTGGCTCAACTGAAGCCAATACAGACAACAGATAGATGGTCATGGGTCACTATTAGAGCCCAGCGATGTAAAACGCAATGGGGATATCAGGAACAGATAAATCATACTCCATACATAACCTCCCTCACTGCAATATCTAGCAGAAATATTCAGAAACCTAAGGTTTACAGGATATAAGATGAACTGATGAGCTACCAGTATACATCTGATGTTTCATCTATGATTTTACCATAAACAGAGTGCCCCAATGGATACCATAGCGCCCATTCTCATACTTAGTTCCTTACACGGGCACCCAAAGCTGGGCTTTGCAAGTATACTGTCACTGAGAAGCATATGCCGGAAATGAAGGTTCAGAAACTGGCGCATCACACTAAACATGCAAGCGAAACCAAAGCAAAACAGATGCAGTTAGATGAGGAGTCCAGAAAGCAACGAAGACATGCACACATTTTGCATGCTCATGTCTCTGAAGAGAGAGACATGCCGCACTGCATCTGGGGATCATGCATGTAGGCACGCGTCAGGTAGGGGAACAGAACTAATGAAAGCACTGTTTTGAGAACGTATATAAGCATTGCCTGCACCAATTGTTTCCCACGTCTATCCTGGCACTGCTTGCTCTCATAGATAGTTGCCATGGCTCGCCTGAGCACGGTAGCATGCCTCCTCGTCTTCGTCTTGAACTCGACACCACGCTGAGCATCGTCACTGACGGCCGTGCGACAGCCAGGCAGCAGAACACCGACTTCAACGATGGCGGCGCCGCCCGAACCTACGTAGTGCTGGTGGAGCCTCCCGCGCACGCCCACGCCGACGACGCAGCCGCGCACCGGAGGTGGCACGAGTCGTTCCTGCGTCCGGGCTCGCGCGCCGGCGGCCGCCACCCGCCGACCATCCGCCACTCGTACACGGGCGTGTTCTCCGGCTTCGCCGCGAAGCTGACGGCCGGCGACTGGCGTCCGTGTCCAGGAAGCGCGGGTTCGTGCGCGCGTTCCCGGAGCGGAGGGTGCCACTCATGACGACGCGCACGCCGGGTTTCCTCGGACTGGACGCCAAGCAGGGCGTCTGGAACGCCACCAGCTACGGCGTGGGCGTGATCGTCGGGATTCTTGACACCGGCCTCGCCGCCTCGCACCCTTCGTTCAGGGACGAGGGCATGGCGCCGCCCCCGGCGAAATGGAAGGGCACGTGCCAGTCGCCCGCGCGGTGCAACAACAAGCTCGTCGGCTTGGTGTCGCTCATGGGCGGCAATGACACCACCGACAACGTCGGGCACGGGACGCACACGTCGAGCACGGCGGTGGGACACTTCGTGGACGGGTCTCGGCTTTCGGGCTGGGTAAGGGCACGGCCGCCGGGATCGCGCCGGGCGCGCACCTGGCCATGTACAAGGTGTGTGACGGCGAAGGGTGCTTCGAGTCTGACATACTGGCGGGGATGGACGCGGCCGTGAAGGACGGCGTCGACGTGCTCTCGCTCTCCCTCGGTGGCCCGTCCTTGCCGTTGGACAAGGACCTGATCGCGATCGGCGCGTTCGGGGTGATGTCCAAAGGCATCCTCGTGGTGTGTGCCGGCGGAAACAGCGGCCCGACGCCCTCCACATTGTCCAACGAGGCGCCGTGGCTACTCACGGTGGCGGCCGGGTCGGTGGACCGGAGCTACCGAGCCACCGTGCGGCTCGGCGACGGCGAGGCCTTCGACGGCGAGTCGCTCACGCAGGACAAGCGCTTCAGCGCCAAGGCGTACCCGCTCTACTACCCTCAGGGCAGCAACTACTGCGACTTCTTCGACGTCAACATCACCGGCAAGGTGGTGGTGTGCGACACCGAGACGCCGTTGCCCCGTTGAACTCGATCGAGGCAGTCCAGGCAGCCGGAGGCGCGGGCGTGGTGTTCGTCAACGAGGCCGACTTCGGGTACACGATCGTCGTGGAGAAGTACTATAACCTGCCCATGTCGCAGGTGACGGCGACCGACGGCGCCAAGATCATGGGTTACGCCAAGGCGGCGCCGCCGTCGGCAGCCTCGCCCCTCACCGCGACGATACTGTTCAACAGCTCGATGGTTCACGTGAAGCCGGCGCCGCTCGTGGCCGCCTTCTCGTCGCGCGGGCCGAACGCGGCCAGCCCCGGCGTGCTCAAGCCCGACATCATGGCGCCGGGGCTCAACATCCTCGCCGCGTGGCCGTCGACGGTGCCTGTCGACGGCGGCACAGAGTCGTACAACTACAATGTCGCTTCGGGCACGTCCATGGCCACGCCGCACGTCACCGGTGTCGCGGCGCTGGTCAAGAAGGTGCACCCGGACTGGTCGCCGTCCGCGGTCAAGTCCGCCATCATGACCACGTCCAGGGCCGTCGACAACGCCGGCCACCCGATCATGGACGAAGAGCACCGGAAGGCGAGCTCCTACTCGATCGGCGCCGGCCACGTGGACGCGGCCAAGGCCGTGGACCCCGGCCTGGTCTACGACGTCAGCGTCGGCGAGTACAGCGCGTACATCTGCGCGCTCCTCGGCGAGGCGGCCATGAAGACCATCACGGGGAACAGCAACCTGACGTGCGCGGCGGTGGGATCCATCCCGGAGGCGCAGCTGAACTACCCGGCGATGGTGGTGCCTCTGTCGGAGAAGGCGTTCAAGGTGAAGCGGACCGTGACGAACGTCGGGCCGGCGAAGTCGAGGTACACCGCCCACCTACACGTTCCCAAGTGGCTCAAGGTTAAGGTGGAGCCGGAGGAGCTGGAGTTCAAGGCGGCGATGGAGAAGAAGACGTTCACGGTCACCGTGAGCAGGGACGGCGACGGCGGGCAGCTGGCCGAGGGGAGCTTACACTGGGTGTCTGAAGATCATGTGGTGCGGAGCCCGATCATCGCCGACGCCAGGGTTATCGCGAGATGATTATATCAGCCACTCGACATTGCCTCGCAAGATGCATCCGATACAAGATTTGAATGCACATGTTGGTTCTTCCTTCTACTATTAATAGCACGGGTTCGTTGCAATTACAGCCTGGTATAAACAGCACAAGTATCCATAGCTTACAAGGTGGAGATATTATCGTTCTTCAAACTACTGCTCGTTAACTTCCCGTTTGCAAGCAGACAATTAGGACACGAACTATCTTGTCCCTTCACTGCGTCTCTGTTCAGTTTCATCAGGTTGTGGCTTTGTGTTCATGTCCACTAGGCACCAACGGCTCTGCTTGCACCGTACTTGGGCTCAAACCACCACTAAAATATCTTTTCAAATACATTTCCAGCAAATCATATACTGTATCGCTTTCCAAAATTCTGAAGCGGACATCACAATCAAATTTGCATTTGAGAGACTCACTGCAAACTGAGAGCACCACTTCTTTTATCAAAATTGAGAGGAGCAGTTATCACTTACTGTGCCTTTATGGCTGCTTGGGGAATATTTAAACACCAACAGCCGGACCGGAAGGTTTCATTAGGATAGAAGATGCCACTGTTACAAAATAAGCAGCAAATGAGAAAGTGAGCAAGACATGTTAGAGATTGAGATGACATGTGTAATGCTGTTTTGAAGGTAGTTACATTGCGAACAGGATAAGGTAAAAGTGACCTGTATTTGATTTCCCTAAAATTTATTCAAATGCGTAGGAAATTGACAAAAAAGTTTTGGACAAGTGATGGTAAATGCAGAAAAATAATCTCTACTGCCTAAAATAAATAAATGGTTTCCCATAAATAAAAGAAAAAACAAATGGATCAATCATGTAACTAATTACTTGGATAATTTAACATGATTTTCTTCTCTAAGATGCAAAAACAAGCCAATGAGCTTCGAATGGTTATGTAAAAAGCCATACATTAAGAACTTACTGTACTGAATACTGAAACATTAATTTAACTATAAACAATGAAGCTATCTTACAAACGAGCTGCTTGATAGTATAATTCTTGAAGTATATCTCGGGCGTCAACACTATTGAAGGCCGCAAATTCTGAAACAAGATTTGATAGAATGTCAAAACGAGAATATCAATGGAATCTAGCAAGCATGAGCTAGTTCAGAAGTGGAGAGATACAAACCATAGAAGCTGAATGTAGAGGTAAATGAAGGATAAGCTGTGCTGAAGAGGTAGTCCATGCATTTTTGGGGTCATCGCTGCCCAATATTATGACAACCATAACGGCACTTGCTGGGTGGCTGCAAACGACTAGAAGAATATAGGTACGGGAAACTGGAAACTGGATAAGTCATTTCGTGAATACTATGTCTTATTAAAAATATGAAAACAGACAGCTGATGATGCTACTAACTTGAAACAAGGAAAGGTAAATTCCCTCAGCAAGTGTCAGGTGTAAACGGGAGCATGTGATGCATTTCCGACCACATCCATCACTAGTTATAATAATAGAAGTGAATTGCCTTGTGAACTCGTTCATTTGCTAATTTGTTCTTGTTATGGTTGCTAGGGTTATGGTTGCTAGGGTTTGAGCGGGAGAGAGAGGGCTGCGAGGGCGCGAGGGAGCCGGCCGGGGGTCGTTTCCCACGGCCGGGCAAGAGGGAAGGGTTTTCCTTCTTAATTCTTGCTTCATTAGATTGATACATCTCCTCTCCTTATATAGAGAGGTTTACTTGACTCCCAAGCAAGGCTTACTTGACCCCTAAGCAAACCCTAAGACTAACGGGCCCAGGCCCATCACGTACTCTAACACTACACCCCACCTGGACATGCAGCTCGTCCTCGAGCTGCAACCTAACGACGACTCCACTCCACACAAACCTAACGCCTAAAAACAAGCCTTTTACATCTCGGCCTATTGTATTGACCTGAAATAAGCTAACCCGAATTAGACTCCGACTCTTTATTTTTGACTCCGAACGATAAGGCGAGAATCCTCCGCGCGCCGAACTTTTGCGTTTGCAGCCCCCTGGATCCCATGGACACCATCGGGACCAAAGGAGCCCTCGCGGCGGCCGGCGGCGGAATGCAGTGGTGCCACGCGGTGCGCTCCTGTCGGTGACGCCATGTCTTCTCCCCGCCGGCTGACTGTCGATGTCGCAGACTTGGAGGTCGCTGCCCGCGGGAAAAACAGCATGCCCGCCGCCCTTGGGGGAGACCGCACGCCCAAGATCCCCGACGCAGCGGACGAGATCGAGGTCCGTGGCGCCGCGAAGCGCAACTTGGAGGAGCTGCAGCTGCAAGTCACGCATCTCCCGCACATGCCGACGCGCTAGGAGGCCGCGCGCAGCAGCCTGCAGCCGCACCGCCGCCGACACGTGGTGGGGAGCGATCCAAGCCGGAAGCGGTGACGGCGACGGCTGGAACTTGATCTGCTGGATGGGATCGCCCTGGGATGGCGGTGGCGCTGCTGGGAATGAGGTCGTCGCAGTCCCGCCGTAGGGCATCCCGTGCTGGAACGTGATGACCGGCGCCGTGGTCGCGGCCGAGGGCGGCGGCGGCGGCCGTGCGGGGGTCGGCGCCGGTGCTGTGACCATGGAGGACCCCCCATGGAACGGCGCACCGTCGGGACCGGCGTAAGGACCGGCGAAGCAGGAGGGCCCGCCGTACTATTGGGATGGCGCCGGTGGCGACTGGATGTGCGGCGGCGCCCAGGCCGCCGTATAGATCGGCCCGGAGATGGACAGCGGCAGCGGCGGCTGCAGCAGCCTGGCGTCAAGTGGCGGCGACGACAGCAGCAGCGTCGGCTGCCGCGGCCCGGCGATCGCGGCGGAGGCCGCCTGGTGCGGCGGCTGCCACGGCAGCAGCGCCGGCCTCGCGGCCGGCGGCGGTCCGTAGGGACCGGCCAGGAAGAGGCAGATCCCTTGGACGGCGGTGGTGAGATCGCGGATTGCTCCGGCGATCTCCTCCGAGGTGAGGGCGACGGGAAGCGGCGGCGATGGGGTGAACATGATCGAGCCTGAGCAATCTGATACCAGATGTTATGGTTGCTAGGGTTATGGTTGCTAGGGTTTGAGCGGGAGAGAGAGGGCTGCGAGGGCGCGAGGGAGCCGGCCGGGGGTCGTTTCCCACGGCCGGGCAAGAGGGAAGGGTTTTCCTTCTTAATTCTTGCTTCATTAGATTGATACATCTCCTCTCCTTATATAGAGAGGTTTACTTGACTCCCAAGCAAGGCTTACTTGACCCCTAAGCAAACCCTAAGACTAACGGGCCCAGGCCCATCACGTACTCTAACAGTTCTCTTCAGCTATCCTATCCTTTATTTGTTTTAACTCTTAGGAGTGGTCTTTTGTTACAGCTATGATATGCCTCGTTTCAGTAAATTACGGTGATGTGTCCTTCACAGTTAACACCAACTGTCACGGGTTAGGTTTCGAAGTGGGTTATCGTGGAAGGTGTGGGGCGTAGAGGCTTGGCCTTCTGGCCGGCGGTGGTGATAACTTGAGAGAGACAGGGGGCTGGAGGAAAGCCTCCCTTCTCTGGTTTATTGATTGCTTGCCCTTGATGTGATCATAGAGTCCACATATATGGACAACCAAACTGACTCAACGTGATCCACAAAGCAGGATCATACCTTCCTAACTGACCTGATTCTATTGTAACTTACTGTTGGAAACTAACTTGATAAAGGGGAGGCTTATCCCTAAGCCTTAGCTGCTCCTAACGTGCCCTCCTGGACTTGGGCCTGACCCTGGTAATGGCGTTCCCACATGACACCAGTAGTACAATTTTTAAAGCTGGTTAATGCACCTTTTGGACGAAGGTTCTTTCATGATAAGATTTATGCTTACATTTTTAGGCTTGTCAGAGAAAAATATACTCCCTTCGTCCAGTTTTAGTTGACGCGGAGAGAGAACTAGGATAGAACCTCACGTCAAGTAAAACTGAACAGAGGTAGTAGTAAATAAGATATCTCACCCAATAAACTTAGTACAAAATATAATGAATGTACATATTTGTGCACGAATATTTAGACATGCCCATGCTACCGGTGATCCGAAATAGATATTATAAGGAAACGAGATAAATGTATTAATATAATAGAAAGATACCTATTTTCTTATTATTATTTTTCTATTTGATGCATCCTCCAAATACTTTCATGTCTCACTTCCATGGACTTAATCACTTCGATGAGAAGCCATGACTGTGATTTATAAAAATTAATATCATCTTCAAGTTCCAACTGAAATTCTTCAACGGGAGCAGTCCAGCAAACATATTTCTGAAACCTGCAGTTTGAACAACTACAAATTCATAGAATTATGCAGAAATAAATGCCATACATAACAAATAACTTGACTAGGAAATTAGACATTGCTGTGATGCCAAATCTGTCCCTGGATAAAACAACTTATTCAAGAAGAGGACCATGCTGTGTGCAGAGTTACAAGAATGTTCTCTTTTAGAAAAACACCACATAATGAAGTGTTGTAAATAAGAATGATTAGCTAAAAACTGACATTGATGAGGATAGTAGAAACATATGGTATTAAAAAAACTGAAATTGCAACTATAGATATCGCATAACATAGGAGTTACTACTTCTCTTTGGCTATCTATGTAATGCAGAAGTCCTTATGTTGGATAACTTTTGATACACTTAAAATTTACTTATGTTGCACTGAAACAATTACTTCATCAAAATAATATCCACCATAAGGTAGTGTGGCATGCATGCTCATTCACCTTCTATGCCAAGTTGTTGTACACACTGTAAATCAAGGCAGGAAAAATCACCAGTGGCCACCATGAGGTAGTGTGACATGCATGCTCATTCATCTTCCACGCCAAGTTGTTGTACAGACTGTAAATCAAGGCAGGAAAAATCACCAGTAATCCCCACAAGAACATTTCCCATCCTTGAAGTGATGAAACCTGTTAGTGTCTCTAACAGATATCTCCCTCCCCTCAAAACATGAAATGAACTTCATTGCTTCGTGGCAATCCCCACAAATCCGAAGGTTCTTTATCACCCGAAGGGGTGTTCCTGGGCTTGTGCTTATGAGGCCCAATGCAACAGCCAGCTTCTCACTGTGCACCGCGAGGATATCGTCCTTTTCTTGCTCTTCCACGTCATGTAGGACAAAATCTGTGCTCGGTGCAAAGCCCAGCCTGCTCATCTCAACGGCAAGCTGATTTAGTTTGTTGGTTATTGCAGTCATCATGGGGTGCGAGTTATCACCAGCCAACAACATGTGCACCTTGTTCTTGATCTCTATCCAACTGCAACCCTTTTCTTTCTTTAGTCCCATATTCTTCATCTTATCCCTCACTCTGTTTACCCCATCCCACATTTTTTTAGACGCATAAATATTGGAAAGCAGGACATAGTTGCCAGCATTTTCTGGCTCTAGTTCAAATAGTTTTTCTGCTGCGACTTCGGCCAGGAGCACATTTCCATAAACCCTGCAGGAGCCCAGTAAGGACCCCCAAATACAACCATCTGGCTCAAATGGCATCTCATTTATGAGATCATATGCCTCATCAAGCTTGCCAGCCCGTCCTAACAGAGTAACCATACATGCATAATGCTCCATCCTAGGGAAATGCCATGCCTTTCCTGCATTTCACTGAAGTAGCTACGCCCCTCCTCTGTCAGGCCAGCTTGGCCACAGGCACCAAGGACACAGGTGAATGTGACTAGATCAGGCTTCTGTTTGAAGTTTTGCATCAAACGGAATAACTGCACAGCATTTGCAGCCTCCCCATGCATAGCATACCCACCAATCATCGCATTCCATGAAACCACATTCTTAGACAGCATTGCATCAAAGATCGTTCTCGCATCCCTGACCTTGCCACACTTTGCATACATGTCCACCAATGCACTGCCAACATAAACGTCATGAAAAAATCCCTTCCTAAGAGAAAAACAGTGCGCTGCCCGCCCATGCATCAGAGCTGCAACATTGGCAAACGCTGGCAGCACGCAGGGTATCGTAACTAAGTTTGGCTCAATCCCTTCTGACTGCATCTTCCTGAAAAGATCGACCGCTTCCAAATCTTCCCATTCTGCACACAACAGGCAACAATCGAGGTCCAGGATACAACATTCAACTCAACTCCTCGGCTGATAAACTCCCGGAACAGCAGTAGTGCCTCAGAGACTTGAGCATTCCGAGAGAGCCCAGCAACAAGAGCATTGCAGGAAGCAACATCCATGTGACTTGACTCATGGAACACCCAAGAAATCTCATCAGCACGCCCACACTTGCCGTACATATCGATGAGCGCGGTGACCACACATCCATCTAACCTGCAACCCGCCTTCACCACATACCCATGCACCTGCTCGCCAACCGAGACCTCTTTGACATCACCAACCGCAGAGAGTGCACAGGAGACGCCGGTGGCGTCTGGCAAGAACCCTTCGCGGTGCATCCTCACGAGCGCCGTGACTGCGTCCAGGGCACGCCCGCTCCGGTTCAGCCCCGAAACCAGGCCGTTCCAGGTGATCACGTTCGGCTCGACACCGGCGCTCCGCATCCGCTCCAGGAGGCCCCACGCGGCCTCGGCGTCCCCCGCGCGGAGTACCCGGCAATGAGCGCGCTCCAGCCGACGACATTCTTGTCCGGCATTCTGTCGAACACGCTGCGGGCCTCGCCGGTGGCGCCGAGGCGGAGGTAGGTGTGGAAGAGCGAGGAGGCGACGAAGGGGTCCTCCGCGAGGCCCGAGACGGCGGCGGCCGCGTGGAGCGCGCGGGCGAGGGGCCGCGCGGGGCATGACTTGAGCGCGGAGGGCAGGAGGTGAGGGTCCGGCGGGAAGGAGACGTGGCGGAGGAAGTGGAGAAGGGTGCTGGAGTGAGACATTGCCGGAACATTGGCTTGGTGCCGCCAACTAGTCTGGTTACGATCCAACGTTCGTGAGAGCTCGACAAAATAAAGTTTAACAATATTCAGAGAGGATCTTGTATACGACTAGCAAACCCAAGAAAGCGCAGACTTGTGTGAGAAACTAAAAATTTACGCCAACACCATATTGTCGGATATCTCACTTTTGGTTTTTCAAAAAATCCGAAATAAAACATGAGCATTGGTTATGTTATATCTTATGCATCAACAAATTTTCACACAAAAATAACAATGTGTGGCTTGCACAAAAACAAACGATGCGTGAATAGGTCTTTTTCTTTTTTTGTACACATCACATCACATATGGTCATATTTTAGAACAAAATTTTGTAAATTCACAATATACAACATAATCCGATTTATTTCACATTTTTTCTAAACGTATAAGTGTGGTATTCGATAATTGGATGCGGGCGCAACCGCAACTAGTTACGATCTGATGTCACGGATCAGGAATTTTGCGTCCTGCAGGGTGGCACATCGCTGGCCGGTGTGGACAATAATAATTAAGAAAAAGCAGCGGCGCCAATCCATAAACAGTACGTGCCTACTCCGGGGACATGCATATTATCTTCTCCAAACAACTTTGATCATGTCTTGTCCTTTCTTTTTTGGAAACTTTACGTCCTTTCTGAAAAAAAGTATACTGTGCGTGGAAAACGCGCATCATTTCCTATTGGCAGGTAGACATCAACAAGACGCTAAACGCACATGAATAAAACTACCAACTAAGACAATGAGATCTAAGCAACCTGGCTGAGATAAGTATATTCATTTATGTTTAGACATGTCAATCACTAAACGGGCAGATTGAGTTCCGTGTATAATCTTCTTTTCTTAACGGGGCAAAAGGTTTACCTCGACCTGTTAATTAAGAAATAAAATGTATCGTCCAGTTAAATAACGCGAACCCTGACGAAAACTTAACGGTCTTCTTTTCTTTTTTGTTTCAGAAAGTGTTCCAAAATTGTGATGGTAGTAAAACAACCTAATTGGGTTCATTCGCCTAGAAATGTAAGTAAGTTTTTTGTAAGCTTTGCAAAAGCGGCATTTTAAAATTCGCTTCCCAAGTAGAAAAAGAAAGACATGTGGCTCGTGGTAATTATAAGTATTTTCTCGTTTAACACTTGGTCACTCCAGCCTAGTTACACTTTATCAACATATGGGGCCCGACGTTAGGCTGGCTATCAACCGGGAGGATAATGAAATATTATACCAAGACACATGGTGGAATATGCAACGGAATAGGTTAAAACATGCTGGAGGCCTAAAAAAGACGTCCATGCAGATCAGCGATTATAGCGTGCTCTACCGGAAGGTGATATACGTCGCCTTCAGGCTACGCTTCCGCGTACCGTCGCCTGAACGAGCTTGTTCATGGGCTGCATTTGGAGCGGCCCATTATAAAAGGTACGGTTTTTTGTTTCTTTTTTTCATCTCTTTTCAAATCCGAATAAATTATAAATTTGAAAATCTTAAAATCTGAACAAAAATCAAATATAAACAATTTTGAATCTAAATAATTTTTGTATATGAACAATTTTAAAATCTGAACAAATTTGAAAACTGAACAAATTTGAACAAATTTTGAAAAACTTATTTGTTCTAAATCTGAACGAATTTCAAAATCAGAACGAATTTCAAATCAGAACGAATTTCAAAATCTGAACGAATTTCAAATCTGAACGAATTTCAAATCTGAACGAATTTCAAATCTGAACAAATTTCAAATCTGAACGAATTTCAAAATCTGGACGAATTTGAAAACTAAACAAATTTGAAAATCTGAAGAAATTTGAAAAGTGAACAGTTTTTAAAATCAGAAAAAAAATTGAACAATTTAAAAATCTGAACAATTTTCAAATTCGAACAAATTTGAAAACTGATTTTTTTTTCCCAAAATCTAAACAAATTTGGAATCTGAACAATTTTTTAAATCTAAAAATATATTTTGAAAATAATCGAAAATGAAAACGAAACAAAAAAGAATAGAAAGCAACAGAAAAGAAAACAGTTAAAAAGAAACAAAAACAAATAAGAAAATAGAGAATAAAAAAAAAAAGAAAAAACGTCGAATGGGCCGGCCCAGTATCGGAATGCCTTCAGGCGACGGGAGCGTTGCGCATCGCTGCGGGGCGATGTATAGGAATCGCCTGCTCTACCGTCCAGCTAGTGATGCATGCAGATCAGCAGGGGCGGACCCAAGCCCAGCGGGAGCCTAGGCCCCCACTCAAATTTGGAAACTTCAAAATATTTTCTTCAATGCTTCAAAGAAAAATGCATAAAATTCAAATTTTATGTAGGAAATGCCCCCACTCTTATCTTTTGCCCCAACTTACAAAATATTCTGGGTCCGCCCCTGCAGATCAGCGATTATAGCGTGCTCTACCGTCCAGCTAGTGAGTTACCTTCTCTCTTATTTCACACTTTAGAGCATCTCCATCGACACACCGTGAAATTTTATTTGGCACACCTCAAAATGTGTCCGTTTTGGGGTGTCCGATATATGTACGGCACAATAGGGAGTGACGCCCCAGGCCCCCCAAATCCACCGGGCAAGTGCCAAACTCATTGATCTTCTGAGTTCATGGGAGGTTTTTTTTTTTGGTATCTCTCACCCCATAACTCGGCTTTTACAGGTTTTTCGGTTAAATAGGTGTCAAAACCGAATTTACTAATTTTAAATCGATTCATCAGATTTGCGCGCTGAAATTAGTCTCGGTTACGGTTTTAGTGTTCGGTTTCGGTTATTTATACCCGCCCCCTAATCAGCGCTAGCAAGTTGTTCAAAGATTAATAACCCGACAGAAATGTAGGCTCGGCACTGCCCCAATCGCTGTCGAATTTGTTACTGGATCTCGATGTCGGAACTGTTACTGCATTATCTCGATGGATGACAATAATCGGCAGGCGGCAGATCAAGGAGGGGTGGTCTGCCCTTTGGCCCGTGCTGGCGTGGAGGCCTAGTTGTCAGTGGGCAGACGCAAAGCAGTTCTCAATTATTGGAGCTTTGTTTTTCAAGACAAATATTTGAGCTACGACTTTGATACAGAGGCGGTAATATTAATTAATTCGCTGCAAATACGTCACCTTACACAGTGTATTCAAGTACGTGTTCAACTCCATTTTTAGAAAGGTACTGCATATCTACCATCACCGTCATGAGATTGATTCCAGGTCTCAGGTACTCACACGCAAAATGAGTCATATGTGATGTGCTCGTAGTCGTCGCTACCACCACCAGGCACGCTCGTTCTGTTGATCCCCATCCTTAGAGACAAGCAGCTAGCGCCATGGAGATGGTCACCAGCGAGCTGCAGCACCACCACTTCGTGCTGGTCCACGGGATGAACCACGGCGCCTGGTGCTGGTACATGGCGCTCACGCTGCTGCGCCTCGCCGGCCACCGCGCCACGGCGCTTGACATGGCCGGCTGCGGCGTGCACCCGGCGCGTGTCGACGAGGCGCTCACCTTCGAGGACTACTCGGGACCGCTGCTGGACGCGCTCGCCGCGCTGCCCCCCGGCGAGCAGGTCGTCCTCGTCGCGCACAGCCACGGTGGGTACAGCGTCGCGCTCGCCGTCGAGAGGTTCCCCGAGAAGGTCGCCGCCGCCGTCTTCGTGACAGCTTCCATGCCGGCCGTCGGGCGTGAAATGGCCGCGACCAGCGACGAGGTATGCGTACGTGTGCACACTTTTTTTTTATCCATATCTAAGAATATGGGAATATCTTGACTTTTTTTTTAAGAAAAGATAGAGATTACGAGTAAATCCTAACTTTAGTGGTTTCTTAATCAGAGTACTTTACTTTTTTTTGCGAAATTATAGTACTTTACTTGCTCATTAGTTTTGTCCGGAAGAAACCCAAACTTTCATCCTAGATTGAACTCATCCATCTCCAGCTGCAAAACACTTTCAACTTTGATGAATTAAAGATCGAATGCCAAGCACAACTTCTATTATAGCTAAACAAAGAACATACGAATGCAGAATGCTTAAAGAAAGTAAGAGTGTATATTTTAGTCTGATATTTCCCACTATTGTTTTTAGTTACTTGCATTTGTAGGCCCAGATTTCTTCATGGATTCAAAAGAGTTTGAGCAAAAGAACCAGAAGATCAAGGGTAAACCTTTCATCTTTGGGCCGGAATTCATGGCCCAAAAGCTGTACAATATGAGCCCGCCGAAGGTAACAATATAACTTGTTTATCCGGTTTAGAGAGCGCCGTTTTGAGAGCATATGAGAGCGCCAAAGCGAATTTCCGGTTTATTTGGTTCTTGTGCTAGTATAAATCTGCGCGTTTGTGTTCAATATCTTTCATCTGATGTATTAGGTTAATCAGTAAAGACAGATCATTTGCTAAAATTATTTGTTAATCAACCTTCTGTTCCTGACTTGGTGCGTGCTGCCAACCTCTAATCCTTACACCCTCATGATGATAATCTTTAGTGACATGTTGCCACCCACAGTTTATGTCCACGAGATACTACCATTTACCATACATTTAGCAAAATAAAATAAGATTATAACGTTTAGAACTCAATGGAAAGCTCTTGCATCCCCTAATTTCAGTTTGCAACTACTTACTAGAAGCATGCTTTTATGCTTAGTTAGTAAGATTAGGAACATGCAAGTGATTTTTTTCGTAAGGGACTAGACAAAATTAAAATAAGGAAAAAGTATAGATTTCATCCTGAAATCTCACCCTGCGGATAACATTCACCCTAATCTCCAAAACCGGATAATTTCAACCCTGAAATGTGACAAACCGGACAAATAACCCCCGTGTAGTGGTTTTGCTCGAATTTTGGTGGTTTTGGGTAGGATTTGGGCGGTTTTGGACATTGAATGACTCGCTGACGTGGAAACTCGGTTAACGCCGTTACTGACTTGCAGCTCGGGTTCTTGGGATGTCACCGCCGGCGACGGAGATGGACGGCATGCTGCTCGGCGACACGCCGTCGCCGCTGTCGGACCTGGAGACGGCGTCCTCCACGGGGGCGCCTAACTCGAGCCTCAGCTCCGCCAGCAGCGCCGGCAGCCTCGCGCGCTGCCCCAGCCTCTCCTTCGATTGCTTCCCGACAGCGGCCGTCGCGGCGGCGGCGGTTTCCTGCTCGCTGCGTCTCGTCGCGCCGGTCTGATCGCATCGCTCGATCGACGTGGCGTGGACGGCTCCCGGATCGGGGCCCGGTCCAGCACGGCGGCTCTCGGACGTCACCGGCGAGGAGCCTCCCCGACCTCATAGCCCGCGCGCTCTCCGCCGGATTGGTGAAGCGCACGCCGGCAGGGCTCGTGCAGATGGACGCGTGATTTGGGGAGTGAATTGGCACGATTTGGGGAGTGAATTACGACGTGACGAGGAAATCAATAGATGCGGACGAAAATCTTGGGTCGGACGGGTCGGATTCTGGCGCGGCGGCATCAAAGTAATGGCAACAATGCTGGCCTTGAGCTCCTTTGCCGGTGCCGCCGTCGTCGGGCGGCGCTTCGCAGGCGCGCCCTCGTCGTCAGGGCCCAGACCGAGGTACGCTCTTTTACCTGACTCTGGCATCAAAACTTGTTTTACGTGTTTGCTCTGCTGACTCACGGTACCTTGCAGCCGGACATGGATTCGACCAACGAGACGACGAGTGCATCGACCTCCTCCCCAACCCCAACCCCGAATCCAACCCCGACCCCGGCAGCACCGAAGCCCAAGCTCAAGGCCAACCCCTCCGTCTGGGACGCGCTCGCCTTAAGTGGCCCGGCGCCGGAGTGCATCAACGGGCGGCTCGCCATGGTAGGCATCGTGGCGGCGCTCTCCGTCGAGGCGGCGCACGGCGGTGGCCTGGCGGCGCTCTCTCTGCTCCAGGAATCAGTTTCGCGGCGCCGCGGTGGACTGGCGGGCCTACGGCGTGTTCCTCTACAAGCTCCTCCACGGCCGGACACCGTTCACCGGAGCCACCAACAATGCTCCGGCGACGTGAAGGCTCTCCCTTAGAGAAATAAAAGAACTGACAGGTGGGGCCCACGTGCAGATAACGCCGTTTTCTACTTAACTGACGATCGACACCACGTCAGCGCCATGTCATCGCCATGTCACCCCTCAAAACCGCTCAGAACGATCAAAACCAGGCCAGGGTGTGATTTATACGGTTTGGTACATTTCAGGGTTGAAATTATCCGGTTTTGGAGATTGGGATGAATGTTCTCCCGAGGGTGAGATTTCAGGGTGAAATCTATACTTTTTCCTTAAAATAAACAACAACTACCTCCAATCGGAAATGGTTGACATAGATTTGTCTAAATACGAATGTATCTACACACTAAAACATATTGAGATATATTCACATTTAGATAACTCTATGTCAATCATTTCTGATCTAGAGAGTACTATAATGGAATCAACCACTAACTCGTCAACTCTCTTTCTCCCCCTCTCTCTCAATAGATGTGAACCGCTCTCTGATTTGCAGGACTTGAATCTGGGGCTCATGCTTATCCGTCCAGCGAACTCGTTCACTACGAACAACCCTGAGGAGGGGGTGATGAGGGACGAGAACCTTCTAACAGCAGAGAGGTACGGGTCGGCAAGGCGTGTGTTCGTGACGGTGGAGGACGACCAAGCCATTCCGGTGGGATTCCAGCGCCACATGATCGCGCAGAGCCCCAGCGTCGAGGTGGAGGGGATCGTCGCCGGTGGAACCGGTGGAGCCGGCCACATGGCCATGATCTCGCAGCCCGAGGAGCTCGTCGAGCTCCTAGTGAGGATAGCCGGCCGGTGGCGTGCGAGCCAGAAAAGCTAATGATTCGGTAGCATGATTGCACATCAGAAATATTATTTATGCTTGTATGTATGTATGTAAGTTCGTGAAGAGGATAAACATGCATGGGCGAACATACATTTCGTTCCCATTATTTATTTATTTTGACATGTTTCGTTCCGATTATTTGGTACACCGCATTTTGCCATGGCTATTGTTGTTTTTGTTTGTTGCTGGTCACGCGGCTTTCACCTGGTGCTGATGCGCAACGGCCGAACCATTGTCGGGGGCGGGCACGGGTACGGGTAAGAGTAACCGAGTTGCTGCTGCGGCGGCGGAGCAGACACGTACGGCACCGCGGCGGTCGCCAGGTACCCGGCCGCAGGCTCGCCTGATATCACCCCGGCCGCCTGCTGAGCAGCGGGATGGACGATGACCCCGCCGAGCCTGTAGGAGAGGTTGAGCACGCCGTGGGCCTTGCTGGAGCCGACCTTGCGCACCATGTAGGTGCCGAGCGTGGCCTCGGTGGGCGCTTCTCCGGCGCCGGCGAGGATCTCTGTGAGCGGGAGGATCACCTCGCCGACGTCGCGGTCGCCGAGGGGGCGCTCTGTGCGGAGGAGGACGCGCAGGTCGCCGCTCCCGACGCCGGAGGCCGGGACGGTGACGCGGACGGTGGCGTTCCAGGCGGGGTTGCGGCCGCCAGTGCGGTCAGTGGCGACGCGCTGCCGCGAGATGGGGTCGCCGGCGAGGTAGACGACCCCATAGACCTCCATCTTCGAGACGAGGTTCACGTCCCGAAGGTCCCGAGCGGACACCAGCGTCACATCCACCGTCCTGCTCGCCATGGCCGATCAAGTCGCGCTCTGCTACGTGGCCTGCTCGGCTGCTGCGCGCGGTGCTGCCTTCCCGGACTCGTGTATATATAGAGGAGAGCACCCTTGTTCAAAAAAATAAATAGAGGAGAGCAGGGCGGCCGGCCTACACGTCAGCTATATGGGACGAGGTGGGTCCATCATTGATCACTGCAGGCGCGACACCTGGCTCGAGTGCAAACCACTGCTTTTGCTGTGGCAGGGAAGCAGATTCCACGTGTGATTTTTCATTTTTAACTCTTCATTGATAATATCAATACATGCTGTCGGCGATTCTTCTTCTCAAAAATATATTAAGTTACATGATGTGCCGATCCCCTGACCTAACTAATCTGCATCTATCCTACTATATATAAAAGTTGGTGCAAACCGCGTCCAAATCGAGCCTCCACGTCACCCGAGTTCCTACAGCCGTCCGATCGACGCAATCAACGGACCAGATAACTTTAAGAAGCGTGCGTGCTACAGTAACACTGTAGCAGCGGGATTTCTACCAATCAGAAGCCGCACACGATTTTTGGCACAGCCAATCTTACGAAAAAGAACCTGAAACTTTTGGCAACTAACCCGCGGTCCAGGTTTTTACACTGCACGTGGACCTAATTGAAATTCCGAAAAAACACGCGGACTTTTCTGTAAAATCGCCAACACAATCCCCCACCTCTCCTTTCTCTCTCCCGCGACGGAAAGTCGCCGCGGCCGCCGGCGCTACGCCCCTCCCCTTCCAGATCGACGACCGCTACGATCTCCGCCGTCGCCGCATCTCCTTCCTCGCCGATCGCCGCTTGCCGAGACGTCGCACAGCGATGGGAATCGTCGCCGCCGTGCTCCGCATCCACCGCGGCGAAATTCCACGCCGGCGGCGACTCCGGTGGCTAAACGTGGCGGCGCCGCCTCTTCGGGGACCCCGTGCCAACGTGCATCCGCCGCGGCCATGGTCGCGTCCCAGCACGCGCGGAGGCGCCGCCGGCGAGTCGCCGCCGCCGCGGCACAGTCCGCCCACTGTGACGTCAGCATGACGTCACAGTGGGCCTGGGCCGGGAAGACAGGCCCCCTGCTGGGCTGGCCTGCTTCCTGTGGGCTGGCTCGGCCCTTTTATTTTTTTCCCCTTCTGTTTTACTTTTCTATTTTCCAATATATTTGTAACTTTTTAAATAGAACTCAAAATCAATTGAAACCAATTTCAAAAAAAAGGAAAAATAAAAGCACCCATTTTAAACACTTAGTGATCTTTTCCAAATTATTTCAAATTCCACACAAAATTGTAAAAAAAAAACCATTCCAAATACATTGTGATCTTTCCAAAGTTACTTCAAATCTTAAATTTTACACAGAATTTCAATTTTACAACTTTCTTTACAACCAAAATAAAAACCACAAAAAATAATATCAGTAATCACTTAGTATGATAAACCCAAAAAACACAATTTGGTACAGAATATCTTATTCAAAAAGAATCCGGTAAAACAATTAAATTCAACGACTCATGATCTTCAACATATCGAAATAAGATTACCACAAATGTAAATATTAAGGAATAACCGTTTTAAACTTAATTACCAACTAAAAATAATTGAAACAAAAAAAATTAACACACAACATGCTTTAAAAAATTCAAAACATTTTGTAGATATTATTTTACGGTATTTAAACAATTTCCGAACACTGCTAAATATTGCAAAATCAGTGACTTTAACTACGTCCACCAGAACAATATGCAAAATACATCAGACTGGTCACACACAAAAAAAATATGACCACAAAAATAAACACTGCCTATTTATGTCATATGACCAAATTTAAAATTTCAAATCTTTACATTCCTGACAAACTTGCAAACACACAATATTTTTTAATTCCAAAAAATTCAGATCCGAAAAACTTCCAAATGTGACCATTTCGAAATTAGAACTCTCCACACCGCGTTATTTACAAATACGGAAAAAAAAATGACTACAAGAATAAACAGCGCCTATTGATATCGTATGACAAAAATTAAAATACGAGAATTTAATTTTCGAATGCCTTTCAAAAAGAGCATCCGGTAGACGTAAGAAATAATTTAAAAAACAAATCCCCAATTTTACCAAATTCTAAAATTTAGACAACTCATAACTGCAAGCTTTTTCAAAAAAATAAAAATAAGCACATTCAAATCTAAACATCATTAAAATGCGGACGTTTTTTAATTCAAATTTTACCACACGGGCCGCGGCATCTGCCGCGCCAAGATCCCTAGTATCTATATATATGCAACAAGGATTTTGGTTCATGCGTTGGGTACGAACACAATTTCGATTTTCCAACCAAAAGTCCAAAAGGACAGGAGAGCAACCTTTTCAGAAGTCTCAGACGCAGCCCTCTCCCAACCCCTCCCTAACCATAGCCACCATCAGCCCCATCTCCTCCCTCGCCGCCACCGGAGGCCCTCTCCCAACCCCTCCCTAACCATAGCCACCACCAGCCCCATCTCCTCCCTCGCCGCCACCGGAGGAGGCTGCTAGGCAAAGCCCACGCAGCGGACGGCGGCGGCGGGGCCCTTCTCAACGGGCGGCGGCCTCCTTCCTCCGGCGGCGGCGGGTCCGCCGGAGGTGGACGGCGCGTTTCAGCGGCGTGGTGCTACGGATCTCCGGCACCGATCTCGGCGCATACGGCGGTGGTGGGGGTCCCTCTTCCCGGTGGTGTCGCCTCCTGTAGTTACGGCCCACGGCGGCGGCGTCCAGGCCGGTGGCTATAGGCGCGGGGCGGTTCTTCCTAGCTGCAAAGGCTGCCTGGCACTATGGTGGTACCGAAGTTGATGAGCTAGGTGGCCTTCGTTGTGGCATGGTCGGGCGTCACGGTACAGCCGCGCCGGCGACGGCGTGAGGACTTCTCTCCAGGCAGATCGAAGGCGGTTGGAGGTGGCATCCCTCTACTTGCGGCTTGGCCCCTGACTGCGGTGCGTGAGTTGGGTGTGAGGCGGTTGGCCGGTGAGAGCTGGGCTCTGATCCAGTCGGATTCGACGATGGCGGCGTCCTTGGGCGTGGTTACCTTGTTGAAGGCATCGTTCCTACAATCCCGCCTCATGCCTAATGTTCCGGGCGCAACCCTCGGTCAGGTTAATGCTAGATCAGGCGGTGGCGGCATTTTCGGTGTCATTTTCCCTCTTGAGGGCATCATTTTGGAGCACGAGATGCATGGAGGGGGTCTTTTGGTGGAGCGGTGTTCATCTACCACGTCGACGGCGGTGGGTCTCGGCGGCGTGGTGCAGCGGGGTCTCGGTGACGGATGTGTGTTGATGGACGCGCGTAGGAAGGTGGCGTTGACAGGCGTCGTGGCGGCGACGACGGCAGGCCGTACAAGGTCATTGCGTTGATCACTCCTAAAGATGGGTTGGCGGCAGACGGCGGCGGCGGCTTATCAACATGCGCATGTTGTGCACGTCGAGTGTCTGTTGGACTGGTTTGTGACCCCGGCTAGTCGTTGGGCGGTCTGGTGAGGCTTCCAGATTTAGATGATGTGCGTAGGTGTGTGAGATCCGGGCACATGTCTCTCATCAGTCCACCCCCTTCATCAACCTTGTAGGTGTAGCGAATTATTGCCTGGACGGTGGCTTCCGGCTGATCGATATATTTCTTTGTAAGGGTTTGGTGTCCTGTTCTCTCCTTTTTTTTTATATGAATAGTTGTGTGCATCGTTTCGATGCAGAGGCTGGGGCTTCGCTCCCCCTTAAAAAAACAAAGGACTGGGTATCAAGGCTTTAGGGCACTTTGTTAAATTTGGTAGTTTCATACTACGTACTTAGAAGGGGTTGGCGCGCTTTGCTGCGCCCGAGTGTATTTTTGCGGTTATCAATACATGACATGCCGATCTGAGCAAAAATTAGTGTCTCATACAGTATAAATTGTATTTTTGCGGTTATCAATACAAATTCATACCCTTTTCAAGAAAATATTGCACTTATTGGTATATCACCTGCAGTATAAATTGTATTATACGAAAGTAACAATTTTGAATTTGTTAATCTCTTAAAGAGCCCCGACAACTGGTGTGTGGAGGCGGAGGAGCCGTGTGAGGCGGGGCTAGTAGAAGTGCAGCTGGAGGCAGAGCGGTCGTGTGTCGCTCGTGCTCGTGCTTGCAGAGAAGTAGGAGGCACGACGAGGAAGGGAGGGGAGGAGGGCCACTCGGATAGTCGTCAGCAGGAGCTATAAACGGGAGTCATTGGTGGCCGCCCACCGGAGGAGCGTGACGACAGCACTCGAGGCCGAATCCCTCCCGATCTGTGCTGCCCTTGAGAAGTACTGGTGGATTCGTGGCCGAATCGATCAGAATTGTGGTGCGGGTGCCGAATTCGAAGTCGAGTCGATGGGAGAAGAGGCGGCGGTGGTCACCGAATGAGAGGCGTGAGGGCGACATGATAATTCCAACTGGCAGTTGTCGTGCGCGCGTTGGCCTTTATATTTTATAGTAGCAGTGATACGTCTCAAACGTATTTATAATTTTTGATGTTCCATGCTGTTATTATACCAATTGCTACATGTTTTATTTACACTTCATAGCATTTTTATGCATTTTCTGGGACTAACCTATTAACAAGATGCCGAAGTGCTAGTTCCTGTTTTCTGCTGTTTTTCTCTTTCAGAAAGGCTATTCGCAAAATATTCTCGGGATTGGACGAAAATCAACGTGTGCAAATATCTCATCGGAAGACTCCAGAAGCCAGAAGGGGAGACGGGGTGGGGACACGAGGCAGCCACGCCACCATAGGGCACGGCCTAGGAGGGGGTGGCGCCCACCCCTGGCGTGGCCACCTCGGGTGCCCTCCGACGCCGCCCTTTCGCCTATATATTCCCGATGTCCCAAAAACCCAAAAAATACCGATCATATTCCACGAAAAGTTCCGTCGCCGCCGCCGTCGTCAACCCTAGATCAGGAGGGTTCTGAAGCTCTTCCCGGCACCCTGTCGGAGGGGAGATCATCACTGGAGGCCTCTACACCGCCATGCCTGCCTCTGGAGTGATGCGTGGGTAGTTCATCCTTGGACTATGGGTCCATAGCAGTAGCTAGATGGTTGTCTCTCCACCTTGTACCTCCATGTTTAGATCTTGTGAGCTGCCTAACATGATCAAGATCATCTTATTGTAATGCTACATGTTGTGTTTGCTGGGATCCAATGAATATTGATACTTTGAGCAAGTTGTTTATCAATCTATCTATTTATGTTGTTTATGATCTTGCATGCTCTCCGTTGCTAGTAGATGTTTTGGCCAAGTAGATGCTTGTAACTCCAAGAGGGAGTATTTATGCTAGATAGTGGGTTCATGCCTCCAGTAATCTGGGCTCGAGATGACAGAAACGACTAAGGTTGTGGATGTGCTGTTGCCACTAGGGATAAAACAATGATGCATTGTCTACGTGTCATTTGCATTGTTTACATTACACACTTTACTTCATGCAATAATCTGTTGTTCGCAACTCAATACCGGAAGGGGTGCGGATACTAACTGGAAGGTGGATTATTTAGGCATAGATGCGTTGGATAGCAAGTCTATGTACTTTGTTGTAATGCCCAATTAAATCTCATAATAATCATCTTGTCATATATTGCATTGTCATGCGCTCATTATTTGTTAATTGCCCAGCTGTAATTTGTTTACCCAACATGTTAGTTACTCCCTCCGATCCGAAAAAACAGTCGCAGCCACTTAACATGTCCATTTTAGAAAAAGAACCATGTACATTCAATTATGGCAGCTCCGTCCTTCCTCCCGTGAGCAGCTCCGCCTGATCCATCACGATCCCGCGAGCAGAGCAGCGAGCAGCTCCGCCCCGATCCCGCGTTGCCGCTCCTCTCCCGCGTTGTCGTTGCTGCTGCTTCTCTGTTGCGGTGCCGGCCGTTGCTGCTACTTCTCCACGCTGTTGGCCGTTGCTGCTGGTCCTCCGCTCGGCCGGCCGCCGCAGCTGAGCCGCGGCCGTCGCTGCTGGAAGCAACAGAAGCTCGAGTGCGTGGTCGCTCGTCAGCAGCTCCAGCCGCACTGCCGGCAGAAGCAGCCGGGGGAGGCGGACCACCGGTCTCCCGCTGGCCCTGGTTCGCAGGCCCTCACCGGAGAGCTTGCTCCCGAAGCGGCGCCGATTTGCCAGGATCTTGGGCGTCTAGGAATCGCCGTGGTGGCTGCGGATCGGGGGTTCTGCGCCATGGAACCGGTGGAGGAGGAGTAGAGGTGCCTGGTAGCTGGTCCGTAGTCCGCATCGGGACGAGGCGCCGGAGATCGGCCGACGACGATGGCGGACGAAAATGGGATTGGGAGAGGAGGAGGTGGCGTTGTGTTGGGGAGAACGTGATGATGCGTACTGCGTCTAAATTCCCGAAAATGTTTGAGGGTGTTTTTGCAAAATGTCATCCGCGCCCGTTTTTTCGAATCGGAGAGAGTATTTTTTATGGAGAGACACCACTAGTGAACTGTGGACCCCGGTCCATTTACTCATACTGATAAAAACCACCAACTGCAATCATTTGTTCTCTGTTACTTTCTGCACTCATTACTGTTTTCCACACAATACGTTTAATCCTTTGTTTTCAGCAAGCCGGAGAGATTGACAACATCTCTGTTTCGTTGGGGCAAAGTAGTTTGCTTGTGTTGTGTTCAGGTTCCACGTCAGTTGCGCTGCTGACAACCTTCTGAAGAACCTCCGTGTCCTCCTGGTTCGATAAATCTTGGTCATATTTTAAGAGAAAACTACTGCTGCACTACATCATACCTTCCTCTTGGGGTCTCCCAACGAACGTGTGTTGTCGCGGTCAACAAACAGATCTTCTGGTGCTGTTGCTGGGAAGTAATAAAACACTCTACCGTTAACACGCCATCAAGACATTTTTCTGGCGCCGTTACCGGGGACACTGGAATCTCCAGATAGGGGAGTCTCACACTTCCAATCTCATTACTTTGTTTTTGTCTTACTTAGTTTATTTTATTTTATCTTGTTTGCTGTTAAAACCCAAAAACACACCAAAAAAATCCTGCATCTAGTTTATTTTCAGTTTTGTTTCCTGTTTTGTTATCATGTATAGCTCTGCTTCTTTTACTGTTGTGCCCCCTTTAGGAGAAATCATTATGTTTGAACAGAAAAGTGGGGAAAGTTTTAAAAAGGCTTGGGGAAGAATGTTAGAACTGCATAGGAAGATGCAACCTAAGATGGATCTGGGAGTTCTTATAAAATATTTCTACTTTGGCTTGTTCTTTTTATACCAGAATGGCCTAGATGTTATGGTAGGAGAAACTTTCTCTGAATATGATGCAGCAAAAGCTTATAAAATTTTGAATGGATTAGCAATTTTTCCCATGATAGATGAAACTGGGGTGTTTACTAGGCTAGACAAAATAGAAAAGTCACTTAATGATTTAAATTTGAGCCATAACCATAAAGAGCAACCCCTAGTTGAGTTAAAGAACGATTGGGAACCCTTCATTGAGATAAGTATTGGTAGTGAGAAATTTCGTGCCTACTGCGATCTTGGTTCTACAATGTCTATCATGCCTAAAATGGTTTATGATTTATTAAATTTTGATAGTATGGCTGATTATCCTGTTTTTCATTTTCACGTTGATGGGACTATCATAAAGAGTATGGGGATTATTAATAATGTTGAAGTTACTATTCAAAGTAAGACTATTCCTGTGAATTTTATGATTCTTGCGAAATCCCCTAACAATATAGTCCTGGTGAGGTCCTTCTTAAAAAGTAATGGGGATTTATCAATGCAAGGTATGGGTTCATGAAATTTAATGCTCCTATCAATCGAAGGTTTTTCTTCCCAATTAAGAAAGATGATCCCACTGAAAGGTTGGGAGATTTCAATGTCTTTGGTAATACTTGATTCATGTTTCATGCCTAGCTAAAAGGCATTAAAGAGAAGCGCTTATGGGAGGCAACCCATTGTTTTTACTTTCTGTTATTTTTCATTATTGAGTCAAGGAGCATGTTTACTTCTGTAAAAACTCATTTATATATTTTATTTGCTGTTTTGTTGTGCCAAGAAAAGTCTCTTATGACAAGATGGTACCTATATTTGGATTACTGCACAGGAACAGATTTCTGGAACGTCACCGTTTCTCGCCGTAGAAAATCAGAATTTTTTTAAAACATCTGCCAATTTGTTTTCGTGTTCCTGAGATATGTACGCAACTTTCGTACGACTAAAGTTTTTCGATTTGAGCGACGTAAGTGTCACGAAAAAAATCATCTTTACGGACTGTTCTGGTTTTGACAGATTCTGTCTTTGTTTTGCATTCTCTCTTTTACAAGTGTTGAGTGGTTTC
The DNA here is from genome assembly GCA_947311845.1 of Poa pratensis. NCBI lineage: Eukaryota > Viridiplantae > Streptophyta > Magnoliopsida > Poales > Poaceae > Poa > Poa pratensis. The sequence goes on from CAMZMU010000067.1 coordinate 19,778,067, forward strand.
TTTTAATGTGAAAGAGCATCACTTAAGCCTAGTAACAGTAGCTAATGTTTGAAAATGATTGCTTATTAATTTGTGTCCTTACAGAACTAAGTGAGATTATTTTTTTGATGCACTAACCCGCTAATGAGAAAAATATTGAGTTTTGGTGTGAAGGAAGTTTTCAAGTGTTAAGAGAGGAGAATGATATTATAAGATCAAGAAGATTGAAAAGATTAAGCTTGGGGAAGCTCCCATGGATCTCCCCAATATATTCAAGAAGACTCAAGCGTCTAAGCTTGGGCATCCCCTTCTTCATCAACAAACTATCAGGTCATCTCTAGTGAGACTATATTTTTATTTCTTCACATTATATGTACTTTTCTTGGAGCGTCAGTGTGCTTTTGTTTTCAGTTTGTTTTTGTTTTGTTTGCTGCTCTATACTTGTTGGATCCTAGCACTCAACCCGCTGGTAGAAATAACGTCCTTCATGGGAGCCGCTCTTGTAAGGTCTGGTTAACTTGTGACTTAAAGTATTGTCTATTTACTGATTCGTTATATGCTTTCAAAAACTTAAAAAGCTCTAGCACATGATTTAATCTCTGCTTCCCTCTGCGAAGGGCCTTTCTTTTAGTTTATTGTTGAGTCAGTTTTCCTACTTCATTCTATCTCCACAAGCAAACACTAGTGTCAACTTTGGTACAACAGTTGTTATATAATGATATGTTTGACTTATTGCATTACTTTGCCTTGACAATATCCATGAGATAAATATGTTAAAGTTGAAGCCAGTGCTGAAACTAAATCTTCCTTTGTGTTAGTCAAACACTTTCATTTAGGATCTATTGCTTTGTGAGCTAACTTTTATGCAAACTCTTATAACTCCATTGTCTCCAAAGTACTATTCATGAAAGTTTACACTTGTATGATTCATTTTGTTTACTCCTTGTTTACTTGTTAGTAAACTATAGACCATTGAGTTGGATCACTTCATTCAGTTCATGTGCTTTGCATTACTATTTGATCAAGATTATGTTGGTAGCATGTCACTTCAAAAATTATGTTGTTTTTATCGTTTACCTACTCGAGGACGAACAGGAACTAAGCTTGGGGATGCTTGATACGTCTCAAACGTATCTATAATTTTTGATGTTCCATGATGTTATTATACCAATTGCTACATGTTTTATTTACACTTCATAGCATTTTTATGCATTTTCGGGTACTAACCTATTAACAAGATGCCGAAGTGCCAGTTCCTGTTTTCTGCTGTTTTTCTCTTTCAGAAAGGCTAGTCGCAAAATATTCTCGGAATTGGATGAAAATCAACGTGTGCAAATATCTCATTGGAAGATTAAAGAAGCCAGAAGGGGAGACGGAGTGGGGCCACGAGGCAGCCACGCCACCCTAGGGCGCGGCCTAGGAGGGGGTGGCGCCCACCCCTGGCGTGGCCACCTCGGGTGCCCTCCGACGCCGCCCTTTCGCCTATATATTCCCGATGTCCCGAAAACTCAAAAAACACCGATCATATTCCACGAAAAGTTCCATCGCCGCCGCCGTCAACCGTAGATCGGGAGGGTTCTGAATCTCTTCCCGGCACCCTGCCGGAGGGGAGATCATCACCGGAGGCATCTACACCGCCATGCCTGCCTCCGGAGTGATGCGTGAGTAGTTCATCCTTAGGCATAGATGCGTTGGATAGCAAGTCTATGTACTTTGTTGTAATGCCCAATTAAATCTCATAATAATCATCTTGTCATATATTGCATTGTCATGCGCTCATTATTTGTCAGTTGCCCAGCTGTAATTTGTTTACCCAACATGTTAGTTATCTTTTATGGAGAGACACCACTAGTGAACTGTGGACCCCGGTCCATTTCCTCATACTGATAAAACCACCAACTGCAATCATTTGTTCTCTGTTACTTTCTGCACTCATTACTGTTTTCCACACAATACGTTTAATCCTTTGTTTTCAGCAAGCCGGAGAGATCGACAATCTCTCTGTTCCGTTGGGGCAAAGTAGTTTGATTGTGTTGTGTGCAGGTTCCACGTCAGTTGCGCCGTTGACAACCTTCTGAAGAACCTCCGTGTCCTCCTGGTTCGATAAACCTTGGTCATATTTTAAGGGGAAACTGCTGCTGCACTACATCATACCTTCCTCTTGGGGTCTCCCAACGAACATGTGTTGTCACGGTCAACAAGCAGATCTTCTGGTGCTGTTGCTGGGAAGTAATAAAACACTCTACCGTTAACACGCCATCAAGCAGCCCAAGTGTTTTATTTTTGCAGAAGTTGCTTTTTTTGGTTTGACAAAAAATATTGGCAAAACTTACATCAAGGGCAGCTGTTGGAACAAGATTTTTGGCCCCAAATGACCTAATATGGACAAGTCGATGGTAGCCGCGCGCGGGAGGAAACCGACGGTCGGCATCCCTCGAGGCCGAATCCCTCCCGGTTTGTAGTGCCCTTGAGCAGTGGTGGTGGATTCACGGCCGAATCGGTAGAGTTGTGCCGGAACTGCCGGATTCGAGGCCAAATCGATGGGGAAGACGCGGGGGTGGTGACCGGAGGAGAGGCAGACGGCGGAGGCGAGCGGCCTTGCGCGGTACGGAGTCGCCCTTGCTGCAGCGGTCGACGGCTTCGGCCTCCACGGCCCATCTGGGTCTGTGCGGGCCTATGGCTGGAGGCTGCAGCGGCAGGTGGCGCCGGGATGCCTGGTGAAGCCAGTTGCTTGGCACCGTGGCGGTGCCGGCGGCCGGTCAGGCGGCGGCAGGCTGGATCCACACCGGCCAGTCTCGTCGGCTCGGATTGAATAAAGGGACTTTCTAACACCAAGACGAAGATTTACATGATGCAGCTCTTCATTGATATGACCGGATTGCCGAGTTCCGGAAGGCTCCGCCGGCGAACTCCATTGGGCAAATCTAGCCTGGAGATTGACGGATCGGGTGGGATTCGGTCGCGCGCAGCCATGTTTTTTTCTGACCGTTTGGTTTCAGAGGTAGCGTTGCGAAGCTCTGCAGTCTGTTGCCATCATGAATTTGTCTTTTGCTCCATGTTGAAGTCAGAGTGCGGAGAATGGCATGGAAGCCGAGATTTGAGGACTTGCAATGGTGGCTCCAGTCCTGGTGGGATGAGGGATTGGCTAGGTGATTTGTAACTTGGAACAGCAGCAACGGCAAGAGGGGGCGACAGCACAGGAGAAGTTCAGAGTCTAAACTTTCAGGGTGAAAACCCAAGGTCTGGCCTTAATTGGTTGTGCCTGGCAATTGTCTTGGTGAAGACATTGTTTTTGCGAGTGTGGACTTTCTTCGGGGTGAAAACCTATGATCTTTGATCAGGGCGACGACGGCGCTTTGGCACTGTTTCCTTCTTGGAGGCGTTGCTTTTGAAGAAGTTGGACTTCTGGTACTGTTTTGGTGGGGTTGGTCTGCTGTAACAAGGAATGGATCACTGTAGCGGGATTTTTTTTTTTGTAGTTCTTCTTTTTATCTGGGGCTGCGTGCATCCGTGGGGCCGCTAGGGCACGCGTTGTTGCAGAGGCTGGGTGTAATTGGTATCATCGCGATATTAATATATGCTCTTTATCTTAAAAAAATGAGAGCGACATGAAACTTCTGATTGGCAGTTAGCGTGCGCGTGTTGGCCTTTCTGTTATATAGTAGCTGCCCAAGCACTTGGTGTTTTTTTTGTTTGGCAAAAAAAATTGGTAAAATTTAATCATGGACAGCTGTTGGAGCAAAAAAATTTGTCCCTAATGATTTAAAAAGAGTTATGCCCTAAAATAGGGCAGCTATTGAAGGTGCCCTAAGGGAGGGGCAGCATCGTAATTTCGTATGCAGTGATAGAAAAGTAAGTTTTGTATTCCGCTGAACGGACAAATAATATTTTTTACCTTAATCTGATGTAACCAATGAACGTTGCCACATGGCGTAACCTGGAAACTCTACTTTTTAGAGAGCTTAGATATTAAAACGTTGCCAACGGGGGAATGATCCCTCCCTTGATCATACGTTGGTAGGTAGGTGAGACACCCGGTTTATTCGAGTATGCCTCAGCTGGGACTCGATTTTTCGAGTATGCCACAGCTGGGACTCGAACCCGGGCGGGCTGGCTCCACACCCGGAGCATCAGCCACCAGGCCAGCGCCTGAGAGCTCAGATATTGAAAGGATATGTTGTGAATTGTGATACAATCGTCAGGTGCGATGCGGAAAGATGAATTTAAAATGTTCATATGTGGGCGACCAGGTGCTAAAATAGTGAGATGTCTTTTTTAATTAAAAAAAATCACCTACGCATTGAAATAGCTGCCAGGGTACGTCTTTCTCAAATTGATCATGTGTTTTTCTCAACACTATTATCGGACGTGATATTTTTGTTCTTGGGCGTTCTTTTGTGTCGATCCGACATCTAGTATGTAAAAGTTATGTTTAATGTCTGAGTCATATTCATTGGAGGTATTCAAAAAGGAAAAAATTCAAGTTGTAACCGATGTAATACTAATGTCGATACTGAATTTTGTTTATGTCTTCAGTACATTTTTTATCTTAGTTTCTACTCTCTCTACAAGTCAATTAAATTGGAACGGAGGGAGTGATATCCAAATTGGTTCAAACTCGAAGGGTAGATCACAAGTTTGAAGTATTCACTCATATTCAAACATCTTGATATCACGAAGCAATATGAAATCGGAAATACCATGAATCAACACTCGATAGTAGAAATCAGAGTAATAGAGTATTCCCTCCGTATCAAAATATAAGATGTTTATGCCTGTTTGGGCCCAAATGCACCTAGACTATCATTTGGGTCCAAACATGCACAAACATCATATATTTTGATACGGAGGGAGTATGTGTATAGAGAGAGTTAATAGCATAGAACCACCACATTTCACGTGTGAAAATTCGAAAAACCACCACTTTTCGTCGAGATCGCAGATACCCACCACTATTTACAATATTGTTTGCAGTGTGCGCTAAAACTCAACTGAACGCGAATTGACACGATTTCTGACAAGGGGGACCCACCAGTCAGGCTTACATGGTAGCACACGTGGACTTTTGACTGAGCTGGCAGCATGTGTGGACATGGGCCCAGCTGTCAGACAATAAAAACAAATAAATATCCCAACAATTTAAAAAAAAATTGCGCATTGACCCGCTCGTCCCCAACCTCCCCTGTCCGGAACTGTTCCTCGCTCGTCCCCAACCACCGCCTCCCGAGCAGCTGACCCCGCTCCCTCTCGCGCCCAGCTCGCTTGCGCCGCCGCCCGCCCCGCTCCCTTCCGCGCTCGACCGCTCACGTACGCGTCGGTCGCCACGATGACGGCGCAGACCACGCGCACGCAGCAGGCACGAGGAGCTCGAACTGCTGGGTTGCGAGTACGGTAATTTAAAATTTTGACTACCATGCTACGCAACAGTCCAAGATCTACTATGAAAATACATGTGAATATGAAGATCCGAAGATCTAGACACAATACGTAACCAACACCGTAGTAGCGGAAGAAGTGTCGATGACGTAGTCAATGTAACCTGAAGTAGATTCTCTTAGCCAAGCCTGGTAGCGAATTTTCATCGCCTTCTCTTTTGCTTGATCTCCTTGGTCCATCAGAGCGAGGGTCAACTGTCGGGATCAGACACCTCACCCCTCTGAGAGCTCACATGCGTACGCTGGGAAAGGTTCAGCAGGGCTTCGCCATCCAAGTTTGAAGCACTACTGGTGTATATGACGGTGGAGATCTCAACACATGAGAAGGATTTAGAGAGAGATTAGATCTAGTCTAATCGGAGAGGGTCCCTCTAATCTAGAGAGGTCCTCTCAATCCTTTTAGACAAGCTCTAACTAGAGAGACAAAGCTCTCAAACTTGTGTGTCTCCAAAAGGAGGGGAGTGGGGGGGTTATATAGGTGGACCAAGAGGAGGGGAGGCTTGGAGAAGGGGTTGAACCCCTCCCCCAAACCGCCTCCACCACCGCCGGTCCTAGGGTCCGCACCGACCTAAGGGAGGTGGGGCCAACCCTAGGCCGGCCCTCCTCCTTGGTCGCCGGTGCCTCCCCCTTAATGGGCCCAAGGCCCATTAGGGTTCGGCTTGGGGGAGGCTCCCCCTCATGCGCCTTGGCCCACCACCACCATATGGTGGTGCGGCTGTCTTGGTGGGGCCCTAAGGCCCACTAGGCAGCCCCAAGGTGGGCTCCAATATTTTTTCCTATATTTAGTATTTTCCGAATATTCTTTTATTTATTTATTTTGTCTAATTAATACATAATTGAATATTTCCTTTTCCAGAAAATTTACGGAACTAATTACTTAGTTTATATGATCCGGGACACCTAGTTTTCGCCGATAAAACTTTCCGGATAAATATTTCCTTCGATATAAACCCTCGATAAATCCGATGGTGATAGAAACTTCACCCTGAGACATCCAATGTCTGCCTGACCGAATCTCTCTGATATGAATATATCTACCACGCAGAAAACATTCCGGTGATACTCTCTCGATGTTCCAGACCAACCGATATACACAACTAACCAATCCTAGTTTAAGCGTGTGACCCAACATGTAGCTATAATTAGATGTACTCATCTAATCACCAGCCAGGGTCAGGCCCGAGGATGACCTGAATAACTGCTACCGTTATGCGAAGACACTCTGTCGAACCTGTCGATTACTAATATATCTTCCTATTATTCACGATACCAAAACTTCACCCGAGATATAAATCCGTTGATGTTACCATGAATCAATCATCGATTCATTACATCTTCGTCTATCCCGCTAACCGGCAAGTTCCTTTTACTCGTTCATGTATTGCGATATCCCACACGGTGTAACTTTACAATGCATTGTCTGTAGAACATACTGGATACCTCTAATACCGAGTGGGCCCAGGGCGTATCTCTCTTTTGACAGAGGAGTAATTTTCCATCTCAGAACATTAGGATATATGCACACCTTTGTAACTACCCAGTAACTGTCGTTTTGTTCACCCTGCTACGGTCGTGACGATTGACAGCACCAATGTAATTCTAACAGCAACCCTAATAACCTCATGGTTCAAGGACATGTTATATAATAATCCTTCTGTGATAAAGCTAAGGACAAAAGCTAACGGAATCTCTTAGCATACCAAAACTTGGGTCTACCCGGCCATATTGTTCACCAACAATATGTCACTCATTGATACTGACATACAATGTCCATGACTAGGAAAGCACAGACATCTAGCATTCAATAAATTAGTCCGTAGAAAAGACTAGGATATATTTTGTTGTCCATGCTTTCTACACGTGCGTATGAGCTTTCCTCCGAATCTCATATTCAGGAGCCACAACAATTATAGCATAGAAATAAAACATAATTAATGAATCAGATGTGTAAATACATTGCCTTTTGGGCATATATCCAACACGAATGACCATAGGCGCCGCCGCGGTCGCCCTCCCCTGCTCTGAGCCTGGGTCCTAGTCGCCGCGGGCTACGGCCCACGGCGCTCCTGCAAGTCAAGTGCGTGTTCACGCGCACGTCGGCTGCTTCGCCAGGACGGACAATGAGGCAAGAAGGGAGTTGAACAAGCAGGTCAAGACGCGAGCAGGCCTGTCGTCGCACTCCTAGGACAGGATGGATCGAGATACGCGAGCACGGCGGAGTTACGGAGGCGTTCGACCGCGAGTTCTAGGGGCGCGACGACTGCTCTGGAGCCGAGCACTCGGCCCGCCTCTGCTCTCTCCATCTCCCTCGTCCCCTTCTGTCGCCGCCCCCTAGCCACCGGCTGCTCCAAGCTCCGCCCGCAGCCGCCGCCACCGGGGAGTCAACGGACGAGGCCGCCTGTGGCCGCCGTTCGCGCGCTTTCCTAGCTCGTGCCATCTACAGGTCGTGCGAGGAAGCGAGCCAGGTCGTGGCCCTCCTCCGGTCGCCCACCGCCTCGCTCGGTCGCTCCTGCTGCTCACGCTCCGGGCGTCCACGGTGCTGGCCGGCCCCTCCCTCCTGCGCGCTGGAGCGGTGCGGGGAGGATTCGTTTTTATTTTTATTTTTTGGAGGTTTTTTTATTGTTTGACATGTGGGCCCATGCTGCCACCTCAGCAAAAGTCCACAAGTTATGCCACGTAAGCCCTGACTGGTGGGTCCCACTGTCAGAAATTGTGTCAATTCGCTTTCAATTGAGTTTTAGCGCACATTGCAAACAATCTCACGAATAGTAGTGGGTATCTGCGATCTCGATGAAAAGTGGTGGTTTTTTTAAATTTCACGTGAAATGTGGTGGTTCTATGCTATGAAATGTGGTGGTTCTATGCTATTAACTCGGCTAGAGACGGTTTTAACAGGAAAAAATGAGGCGGCTATAAATGATGTCTCCTCGGTCAGATTTTCAAATCTTATAAAAATACTTTTCGGGGTCTATTGGAACTGGTTCTCTATCCATTGAATCTCATCTACATAAATCCAAATATGACTAAGAACGAGGAGAAGTACTTAAAAAGATTTGATTTTTCTTTTCCCTGGAGGGTAAAAACAAAGCAAAAGGAGAAGAAGCAGATAAATAAATTATGGTCTTACTCTACTACTCTCTAAATGGAGGCTCGATATCTGCACTTTCCGATCGAGATGTATGGTTCCATGTGCCTATATACCTAGCTAGATTACAGTCGGACCAGTGGAAACCAGGGTACCACGGCCCGTCTGCCCTGGGCCCAGGAGAGTACGCCTGGCGCACCAAGTCCACCAAGAAGTCAACGGCAAGATCTACGAGTCAAGACCCCTCGCGAGGCCCATGCCCCGCGAGGACCCATTTCCCAGGTGGACCAAGCACCTGAAGGCCAAGTCTATGAAAGAACAGCCTCGCGAGGACCCCCCCCCCCCCCCCCCCCCGCGAGGCCAAACCCCGTGAGGCCTCCCGCGGCGGAAGGACAGGACACTGTCACACCCGTGACCCCGCGCCAGGGGCCACGTGACTCTGCGCCACCGCAGACCGAGACGCGCACTCCAGCAGAGCGCGCCAGCCAAGGATTTCCCCTTTGGTGATTAAAGGTTGCCGACTAGCTGCGGCAAGCCAACCAAGGCCCAAGACTTTCCTCTTCGGTGCAAGACAGCCAGGCCGGCACTACACGCCACCAAGAACGCCACCAACGGCATCACCAGTCGGCTCCCATGTCTGCGCCATGGACAGTGGCCTTGCTCGCACTAGGGCAGCGCGCCGGTATCCTCTTTTGGTGATATGTGGCAACCCTTCCCGCCTAGAATTCGGGGGAAGAGGACCGGAGCACTATAATTTGGACCGTGCCACTACCTTAGCAAAGGACTTCCAACTCATGTACTGTAACCACACCAAGCAATGCAATCCAGACAAGCAGGAGTTGGGTTTTTCACCATCACGGTGGCCTGAATCTGGGTAAACCGTGTGTCCCGTGTTGTGTTGCTGTGTGTCTTCTCGCCGAGGTCACCGGAGAGCTAAGAGTGCGTGTTTCAGCCCCTGTGTTCGAAACATCCTACCCGAGATAGTTCCCTTGGGACAATTCTCCGACAATTACGTTCATGGATTAGCAAAAGGTTAGAAGCCGAGCTCTTCTAGAGTGGTATCTCCTTTCTTAAAAAAATGACTCTTATAATATATTTTCCGAGTCGGCTAAAAATAAACACCCACTCCAATGATGTAGATTTTTTTTGTCAAAATGAACCGACTCTCCAAAAAATATTTGATTAGGGTGAAATTAAAAACAGATTCAGAAAAATCTAGACTCGGATCTAGAAAACCGGCTCCCAAAATATTAATATTCGTGTCGGTACATTTAAAAAACCAAACAAGGGACCTCTGCTAGCCGTATGAACTTTCTTGCAATGCCAAGTGGCATATACTGAAGCTCTGGAGTCTGACCACCTTAAACCGAGAGGGCCCGGATTTTTTAAAGTGTGTATGTTGCTGTCTATTTTTATTTTGTCTACTTTGTTATTTCATAAACATGACATGCCACATAATAACGCCATAAATTAAGCATGGTTATAATTTTTTTACATAGTTCATGTCAAATTTAGTTATTATTATCAATATTCAATTAACCAAAAAATGGTAAAGAATGTAATCAAATCTGCCCAAGCTTGAAAAGTAATGGGAACGAATGAGCTATCTTTCTTCCAACTTCAAGTATGCCTAAGCAACTGGGTTTTTTAACATACTAGAATTCATGTTACTCCCTCCGTCCCTACATGCTAGATCCGGTAGACATTTTCGTAAAAAAATAAAACTATATTTGGCATGCGTGTAGCATGCTGCATGCAGTTTCTCCCGAAGGGAGATGACCATAGAAACACTGCTAGCTCATGTGTTCTTGGAGTTAAGGATCATGTTATTGCCCTGTTAGCTCACGCGTTTATATGCTGATCGGCATGGTTAACCTGTTGTCCTGAAGAAGGCACGCATGACTAATTGGTGATGTGCCCTTTTTGAAACTCATATAAATTCAAGGGGTTCCAAGATGGGTTCATTCCAAAGTCGCGTGCAGGCAGCGCGCGCGACCACGCACCGAGCGTTTGTGCAGCTAGGAGCAGAGCATGCAGTATTGTTAAGACAATGGAGGAAACCATATCGCGGTAGCTACCAATTTCGCTGGATCCCTGGAGGTATCGAGCCAAGGTCAAAATCTTGCTGAGCATGCCATAGTTAGTTTCTGAAGGAACGTTTGCGTCCAGATTTAGCAGGTACAGCAACCGGTGCATGACTAAGGTGATCAGGCAGATGGCTGAATCATGCCGTCGTCCTCCCATTGTTGTCCGAGTAAGTTTAGCAATGTCACCTTCGTGTAAAAGAAAAGCTATGCAAAGTGTAAGCCTACAAAGTCCAATATATACTGTACGACACAACAACACATATGCAATATTATATACGATATTTGCACTATTATATATGATCATCATTTTTTTCCGGTAAATAGAAGCCCTTAAACTCATATTTTCAACAAAATGGAAAATATTGTAGTATATTTTTGGTTCGACTAATCATCAAAAGGTGGAGGCTTCCCCTGTTCATCATGTTTTTATCATTGACAATATTTGTCGAGAAACATTTGTTTTAATAATTAATGACACTAATACAATTTGTTAGATACAGAAGATAGACATTATATCTTCATCTCGAGCCATAACATGCCCATTTGGTTTTTCCTCATGCCCTCAACCCACCGCAAAACCAACTGGAAAATAAAAACCTTAAGATGTCAACATGAGATTCCAAGCATGTTTGAATTGTCTCTAGCAGGCTTTAAACCTTCAAAGTTCAATTTCGCAAGAGAGATTAACATCATCAGCCTAGCATACTGCATACTAGGAATTGAACCTAGATCAAAAAAGATGTAGGAAAAACGTAGCCTAGGAACGCAAAACTGAAGGGCGTGTTTGGTTGCTAGTGCGACTCCTATGGAGACTCTGGGATGCAGTTCCTTGATTTTTTTGCTATGTTGATTTGCCCAGAATTTCCGGCTCCCACGCTGTTTAAATCAGCTATGGGGTTAGCTGAGCTGAAACTTTAAAATCCGCCATTCTCTCTCGGCAAATCAGTCATTCTCTCTTGGCAACGGGTACCCATTACACGCATACCCAATGAGTATTAACCCAGTAGGGTAAGGATTTGGTAAAAAAAACTTAACCCATGGATAAGTAATAATTGGTTAAAAGTGTGTACCCAGTGGGTATTGCGGACGTGGTATGGTAACCAACCAGTAGTATCCGTACCCGCATATCAACATACCCATTTATTTTTCTTTTTGACATGTATGTGTGTGATACTAACGGGCTACCTAATTCTTCATACGCGCGTGACTTAACTTTCGCCTGATTCACAATTCCCATGCAACCCTTGACCACGTCGTTTCCTCTCCAGTCTCTACTAATTTTAGATCGTTATGGTCATCTACCTCCCAACTCCTCGTCACTGTCGTGCCCTTCCCCCACCTAGGCAGCCACCGGCCTACGCCCTCCGCCATTCTGCCCTCTCCCTACACGGGGCCGCTCGCCATGAACACTGGCGGAGGTGATCTCCACGTGGATGAATGAGTTGTTTTGTTGTTCTTTTTCATATACATTATATTATTTTATTGTTTATTTCATGTGTGTCATTTGCCGAATCAGTGGATGAATGAGTATACTGTGGATTAATGACTTGTCTGGTGGGTTTACCCACGGGTTTTTAATACCCATGAGGATACTAGTATGTTACAAAATCTGTACCCAGACGTGGATGTGGTTAAGATATAAGGACACAAGTGCGGGTTTAGTTAAGCGCGCTCTACCCACACCCAGCGGGTGCAAGTGCCATCGAGATGAGCCTACGTGGTGCACTGGTAGATAAGTATTGACGTCTTCATATTTTGCTTAACTCTGCATGTCTTCTCCGTGTAATCTTTTCTCAAGATAAGTACACGAAAAATGCACATCGATGTTGTGATTTTATTCTTGTGATCAGTTTCAAGTTTCATTGACTGTAATTTATAAATTTTGTATTATAAATATTCAGTTCTATTTTTATGAATTATGTCAAATTCATCACACAAAGTGTTCAAAAACTTGTTTGTTGAGTAGGTTAATCTGGCTGTTTCACATAACTTTAACGTTGTAAGTTTTCCTTGCAATGCTCGTGTACGAAAATATACATATCACCGTTTTATTGTACATGCCTTCAAGATTGAATTTGTCACGGCAGACAGTTCAAAATTTCCGTTGAACCCTCGTAGATGAGTGAACTACTATGTCCATGTTTTATTAGATGAATTTTGGCATTTTGACATGACAGTCAATCGTTTGATAATTCTTTTGACCATTAGCTTTTATTTCATTGTTCCGAACAATGACATTTTTTATGTTTATAAACAAAGTATGGTGGTGTGAACTAACCTAGCACCAAGGGTGTGCACTTCACAGTTTTTTGTGTTTGGACCAGGCCTGATTATATCCTGCCTTTTACTCAATTTTGCACACCCAAGAGAGATTTGTTTTCTCAAAGGTATCATCAATTTCATATTGATTGATCAAGCATTTTTTTTGTTCTTTTCTCTGATAAGACGTTGACAGTCCAGAAGTATACTCTTATGTTTAAGACTGGATAGTGAGGACGATTGTATCGGACAGTTACTGATCTTGCTTAAATCCTGGGATCGATTCAAGAATTAAAAACGATCCAAAAAAATTATAGCCGCAAAGAGAACCCCATGGCACACGATTGAAATCAGTATTTACATTATGAGATTAACCAACTAGTTGGTCACTGAGAAAACAACATGGAAGTTTTAGAGCAAGTACAATTGTACAGCCAACAACTGGCTATAAGAAATTGTCATATCATCTATAGCCAGTCATATAGCTAACATGTACAATAGTTAGATATAAAAATGTGTTACTTTATTAAGATGTGGCCCACCTCCCACTCTCACAAAGTGCCTAAGAGCACGTGCTAGAACTGGCTCTTACATGAGAGCCCACTCTCCTTCTCTCTCCTCCATGTCATCCAACAAATATTATTTTAATCCTTATAGCCTGCTTACATAAACACTTATTGTACTTGCTCTTGGTAGTTTTCGTTAAATTTTTATGTCACTTGCTGATAATTCAGAGTCATACAATAGCCATTATCTCCAAACAAATAAACACAAGAATGACCAGCGGTATCATAAAAGAAACGGATGAAGGACTAAAAAAAATGTAGTTCTCTAAAAAAAGGGGAGAATATGTTGGTCAAATCCAGGCATAAACACAAGAATGACCAGCGGTATCATAAAAGAAACGGATGAAGGACTAAAAACATGTAGTTCTCTCAAAAAAGGGGAGAATATGTTGGTCAAATCCAGGCCCGCGAGATCAAAGCCCAAAGGCGTCAAGACGAGCAGACATATGCAGACCACCGATATCGGTACTCTCCGTGCACATTACCATGCTTCCTTCCTACCTCGGTCCAGAGCATCGGCTTTTTGCGCACGGCACAGATTCACAATCAAAATCAAAAGAAGCAAACGAAAACAGAGTTTGTTGTGCAAAATTAGTAAGGTTGATCAGATAATTGTAGTCTGTATTTTGGTCAACACAACAGTTGAGTTTCTGCAGAGGTTCATCCTCACTTCAACCAGAACGAATCCAGTGAGAGACGAAAACAAAAAAATCATAGCAAAACGTGGACAAAATTAGTGGATTGAGCAGGCTCAGAAGGATCCATTGGTTTCTATCAATCAGGAGGAGGAAAACTAGTTCCCGTCCCTCAGAAAATCCCTTAAACCGTTCGCATCACAGCCGGCACAACGATTTTTCATCAGCAAAGAAAAGAGAGCAGAAAAGAAAATGACGAAGAAAAACAAGCATCGGCTAATGGAGAGAGATAAGAAACAGATCGCGTTCATGGAGAAGGCGACGGCGGCGCCATGGAGAGAGGGATGTTGAAGAGGAGGGGAACCTTAGGACTATACTAGTTGAATTTAGCGCGGCGTCACGCCGCGCCCTTGGTGAGAATTTTTGCTATCATCTTGACTTGTTGATCAATTTCCATTTCATAGCATGCTAATTATCTAAATGGTCTCAGGTTTCAGAGGTCTCTTTCATTTTTCTATGCAAAGGCGTATTTGTTTGGATAACACATAATTTAGAAGCATCAGCTTAGAATGATGGGTGTGTAAGTAGAATCAGAACACCTCATTGACACCACACCATAAACTGATTGAAACATGAATTTAATAATTATATTGAAAGAATAGAATAAAAAAGGGAATCATAATAAATGTACGATATGCTTACAGGAAGTTACTATTTTAAAATATGCAATATGATTAGCTGGAAGAGAAAATTTAAAGGTTGTATGGCTTGCCCACGACAGTAGTTGTAAATCTGAGCTCTTCGGATTTCGAAAAAATATAACTGTATCCATATTTTCTCTTTCTTATTCACAGCCTTGGCAATGCACTGCGAGACAGGGACGCCACGCTGGTACCTCCATGCATCCCTCAAACCGGAATCGGCATGATCGGGCCACTGAACTTGAATAAGACACTGGATGACAGTTTGTATGCTTTTTGCTTTTCGGAGACATGCATATGGACCTCTTTTCCGTAACAGAACAAAAATATTTCCCTCACAAACTGAATTATTAACTCAAACTATAGTAAGAAAAACACAATTTGATAATACATTGAAAGCACCATTCAGCTCGTATTCTTACTGGACTGTCACATTACATATGTACTAATTGGAATTTGTATTATTGGACACATAGTATAAATATTTGCATATTAAATTGTACCTATCTAATCTGCTTCAGAGGGGAAAATGCAATCAGGACGAATTAACATGCCAACATATAGTATTTTTGAGATATGAAATGAAAGAAAAGTAAATTTTTTTAACTCAAGGCAAAGAATGACCTAATTTAAAAGAAAAGAACAATATTCATTGGAAGACCCCTCCAAACTATTGAACCAAACTACAGTATGAAGAAACTAATGGATACACTTTGGAGAAGCATCTAACTCTATTTCTTTATTATAAGAACAATTTTCCAATATGAAATAAATATTCCAAATATAACAATCTTCTTACCACTCCCATCATTATCCTTTATTTATTTAGGAGTTAGAAAACCAGGGCTCTTTTGAATCACCTCTGTTCAAGAGGAATTGTAACTTCAAGAGTTTCTTTCCTCTTGTTTAACTCTCCAATCTGCTGGCTATATCCTTGAATGGTTCCCCAAGACTTCTTAGTGAGTCCAATATTAAATATAGAGGCCAAACTAAATTATAGTTAATTCATTATTTATCTGAAGGTTTGACCATGTAGATATTATGTTGTCTAAAGACTCCTAGTAGCTTATCAGTTCGAGAAATCATATAGAATATCACGTGCTGTCTCTTAGAAAGGCAAATACAATTTTCTAATCAAGAGATTGAGTAATTAGTAAGGAGGAGCCTGGACCTTATTTATTACAAACACCCAACGGAAATGCCAGTCCTAAACAATTTCTTTTATAAAAAGAACTATAATTACTGAGCTGTACGATTTTCCTACATGAACATATATAATATAAATGAATGGGCTAATATTCAAGATGACATGTCTACTTGGGAAATTGAATATGGGGTACTTGAATTAGCCTCCTCTCTTTTTTAAACTTGCAGACCTAAAAGTAATACAAATTCATCGAGGAAACTTGCCTTGGCTAATTGATCTGCCACTGTATCAACTATAGGAAAAATAACAAGTAACCCCTTAGTAAGCCTTCTTAGATTATGTAGCATGCCAACTGTCTTGACGTCAGAACCTTAACTTGGACTCAAAACAGGGGCTACTGAAATCTGAACCAATGCAGCAGTATTCCTGCAATAGAATAAAGTAATCCTGTAATGTAGAGATGGGTCTATAAAGCTAATCTAGGAGCAGTATATGGAGCTAAAAAAATATAGAGAAAAAGAGCAGCAAACTGATCATAATTTGTACTCACCTAGTTCTTATAATAGATTTCATGCCATCAGATGAGAGTAGGTAGCCTGCATCGCTGCCTAGAAATTATTTGATGTCACTCTTTGTGTCCTCTTCACCTCCAATTTCAAGTAATACCAATTAATTGCAAGTATGTTAAGGAAATAACAGGAAGGCTGGGTGATATGAATCAACAAACATTGTAACTTACACATCAGCAGAAACCATCTTATTTAGAAACCACTGAATTTGAATCTGCATCATAGCTTCTGACCCTGTACACGACGTGGTTCTCTAGATGGGCACACATATAATATTTTGAAAACATCACAGATATGGTCAAAAGTGAGCAGATTACATTGTGCGACTAAGATTATTGATTCAAACCAGTAACTCATGGTCACTTATATAGATGAATCTGTTGTTGTTAAACCTAAGTAAAACCCAAGGGAATAGAAAGAACATGGTCTGAAATCTAAAAATACCGCATAAAAACAGAGAAATTAGAGCAGTAAACATCCAAAACATGCATCTAGGCTGTGAGCAAAAACTGAAGAAAGACGCACAGTCTGAACCATACGAAATATGCAGGCGTGCTAACAAAATCACCAACGAATCAGTTCTCTCTCCTCCCTCTACAGTTCTCTGAGGCGAAAAAGGGCGAGTCGGTCGAGATCCCCTTTCGCCGGCGGTGAGGGCGCGGATCCTGGCCTCCTCCGCTCGCTCCGGCGGCGTGAGGAGGTCGGGATCTCGTCTCTCGGCGCCCGCGTGTAGATAGGGTAGGGGTAGTTTCCTGGCGCATCGATTTGGAGAGGAGATCGGTGTCGTCGTGGAAGAATAAGTCCGCCACCGTTCCTCTCCCTGGCCGGCGACGGCGGGCGGTTGGCGTGGTAGTCCCGCCGGCCTCTGGGTCGGGCGGTCGTTTTTGTGCCCCAAGTTCTGCGGATCTTGTGGGATCTTCTTCTCCGCGGGTGGCCGGCGAGACGGCGGCGCCGTCTGCGCGCTCTGGAGTTCCTGTCCTCCGGCCCTGTCCTCGTCGCGGCGTCGTCTCCTCCAGCGGCGCTGCAGGGCTTGTGAGGTGCTGGTGTGTAGGAGGGAGGGTTGGAGGTGGAGCTCGGCTCTGTGCTCCTCGCCGGAGGTTGCTGCGGGGTTCCGGTGGAAGACGGCTGGAGGTTCCGGCACAGCTGGGTCGCTGGTGGTGCCCGGAGATGGTGGAGGAGAGGGCGGCCTGGCTGTGCTCGTTCATCGTCGACGATCCTGATGCTTGCGTCAGGTGGATTATGCAGCCATCAACATTGTTTGGAGGTGTCCTCTCTCTCAGGTTTGCGGTGTTAGCGGTGTTGTTGCAGCTTTCTCCTGCGTGTGAGTGTGGTTTCGGTGTTCTTCCTAAAATCTGTAGCGTGCGTGTGTTCAAATCTTGTATCTGTTCTTATGGATGAATGAATACATGCAAGCTTTCTAAAAAAAAATCACCAACGAATCGAGCTCGCTCGCGGCGCCCACGGAGAGCCCCGCACGGCGACCAGAAGCTCGTCGAAGCGGCAGAGGCGTGCTTACGTCGGCAGAGTCCAGAAACAACAGCGGGAAGGCATTGGAGCCGAGCTTCCGAGCGAATGGGCGGCCATCTGGTGGAGGAGTGAAAAACGGGGATATATTAGGTCGGGGAAAAAGAAGGGGAGGGAATGCGAGGAAGCATATGCTATGCTACAACACCGAACTAAATTTCGGACAGAGAACCAGAAATTGGGGATTTCTAGGATACTTACGGGGAGAGAGGACTCTGGGCTGCGGTGTAGAGCGGCATGGCCGCGTCGGCGACAGCGGCGACGGAGGGGCAGCAAGACGCCGCGGAGGATGAGGAGGAGAAGCTCAGCATCTTCTCCCAGCCGTGCCCGGGACTGCAGGTGCCGACCAAGTAGGGCGCGGCGGCCCTGACGGCCTCGGAGACCTCGGCGTCGGTGCCTGGCCTGCTTGGGCCTGCCCCAGCCGTCGGCGCGCTCGTCCGCCCCGCGATGGGTGAGCGAGGCGGCGGCTCTGGTCGAGGCGAGCAGCGGCGCGCTCGTCCGCCCCGCGATGGGTGAGCGAGGCGAGCAGCGGCGCAGGCGCCTCCGGTCCGGGTAAGAGGATAAGGAGAGGGGAAAATGAGGGCAATTTGCGATTTAGGGATAGGGGTAGCTTATATGTAGGAAGGACCGAATTGCAATTCTCGGTAAACTCAGGGTTTTTTTTGCAAAAATACCGGCGATACTGTTCAACACTGTTCACTACTGTAGATTCTACAGTGCCAGGGTAGCTCTCCGCTCGCGAAAGTGACCATCTCGGTAAACTCAGGGGCTTTTTTGCAAAAATACCGGCGGTACTGTTCAACATTGTTCACTACTGTAGATTCTACAGTGCCAGGGTAGCTCTCCGCTCGCGAAAGTGACCGTCTTTTATATAATGAGTAATAGCGGAGATCGGTGGGCTAGGGTTTGGGAAGAATTGGATTATCAGGGCCCGCTTGAGCTACACCTTCTGTTTTAACAAGGCCCATTCTATAGCCCGGTACTAGAAATAGAAGACCATCGTTGGCCCGCTATAAAGGGTAGCGCAGTACCCTCCGGCATTTCCTATTCATCGACCAGGTCGATGATAGGGCGCCGTCACACACCCCATATGGGCCGGCCCAACTCGGACGGAGAGGAGGAAGAAGATGACCGGAGCGAGCGGTGCACGAGCCTGAGGACCTCGCCGCCGACGGGGACGGCGCGGCTGGCCGCGACGTCGCTGGCTAGGCGAGGGATGGACCTCGCCGTAGCCGGCGGCGACGCGGCTCGCCGCGGCGGCGCAGGTGGAGGCGAGGTAGAAAACTTAACTTGGGGGGGTGCGGGTGCGGGTGGCCGGAGTTAGGGTTCGGGTGCGAGGGGGGCTTTAGAGGGATGGCCGGCCGGGCGGCGGCGGACCGGCGGAGGAGGCGGCTGGGGCAGGGCGGGGCGGCGAGGCGGCGCGGTAGCGACGCCGGCGGCGGGTGGCGGCGGCAGGCGGTTAGGCCGGCGGCGGCGGGTGGCTCGAGGAAGAAGAGAGGAAGCAGAGGAACGACACCCTGGTGGCGGCGGCGGCAGCGGGCGGCAGCAGAGGAACGCGTCGGGGAGGAAGAAGAAGGGGGCAGGGGTGTGTGACGCGTCCTTATCATCGCACATGTCGACGTACAGGGCACCCGTACCCTCCCAGTATTCGGTCCAGAATTCCGGCCTGCGCTCCGTCCAATCGCGCTTATATTTTTCAAAGAGGTTCTAAAAAACTCTACTAATCTTTAAGTTTTCTAAAAATATATATATCTTTTTTTTTAAAGGAAAAAAATAATGCAGGACCAATAAGGGAACTTGGGCTGTTCTAAAAGTAACAATCCAGCGTAAGTCCTACTCAGTCTTAATTAAATTAGATTTCATGCATTTCGATCCTGTTTGTTACTTTGCACTGAACTTGGGCTGTTTATTATTGACGAAGGATTGATGAGCTTGGATTGTTCACATGTTTGCGCAGGGGTCATTGGGTTCTGATAATTCTCATGGTGAAGGAATGCAAGGCTTTTTACTTGGATTCACTTAAAAACCGGGCAAAAAGGGATTACACGGTGTTGTCACAGATTCTGGATAATGCTCTATTTGAACATAGTATGAAAGGTGGAATTGTGCCAAGAAAAGGTAAAGGTCCTGTACGCTTTAAGCATTATACAGATGTTAGCTGCACACAACAGCAGGATGGCGTGTCATGTGGCTACTATCTCTGCTACCATATGGACATATTTGTGAGGTCACAGAAGACATTAAACAAAGGTGTAGACATTCAGTTGTTCGGTACTAGTCTGGAGTCCAATCCATTTGCATGGAAGAAAGAGGTTACACGCATCCAGGACATTCTCGCAAAAATCATCAACACAGAGGTCGCCTCGGAATCTGGGCTTTTCTATGGCGGTGATGACTCACCGGAGGTTCATGATTCACGCACAAAGGCGGCTGCAAACCAATTGATCAAGCGTAGGATCACCGAATGAGGTATGGGGCATTACTATTTGTTCATGACTAAGTTCCTGATCTAGTCGCTCCTTCCCTGCCTATGGTGCGTCGGCCTCATGGTGCCATAGGGCTATTTAGGTTCAGAGCCAATTAGTTCATAATAAATGATATCTGCATCTCTATTTCCATGTATTCAACCAAAATGTGAAGACTGAAGGAACAAATTGAAAAAATATTGCATTCCATGTTATTTTTTTCTCAAGATTGAAGTGTGCTGTTCAGTTAGTAATCAGAAGAGTTCTTTCTTTAAAAGATATGTTAATTCTTCTTCACTAGCTACTTATATTTTGTGCAGTACCCTGTGATAAATTTATAAATTTAAGTGATGTATTTCGCCGAAGGTTAAACTGTTGGTCTCCTTTCCAGGTCTGTCATTGCTGAACTTTTCCTGGAGGGCTAGCCGTATGCATAATCTAGAAAAGGTTTTTATGTTCTTCCTTGCTCTTTTAAATAGTTTCCGTGTTTGATCTGAATTATTTCGGAGTTGGTATTTTCCAATATAGAATTTGAAGTTGACATGCCTGGTATTCACTCCTGAACAATGACACATCCATGTTGCTGCTCATGCTGCCTGCAGAATTTACTTCACGTTATATATAGAACCTATCATGATTTATTTTACCCAAGCCCTACGAGGACACATATGGACAATTTTAAGTGATGATGAATTTAATGCAATCGTAGACGATGGGGTACTTGGTATTCATGTAAAAACAGAGTTTCTGTGTGGACCTCAATCAGTTAAAAAGAACTTGACTAGTCTGTACATACACAATCCTTATTTGCTATTCATTGTCGATTATATATGAACTAGGAAACAGCCAGTGTGTTGCTACTAAATTAACTATTTTAGATTTGACCTGATTCATGTGTTAAAATAATTTCAATGCAATTTCTTATCAGTTTATTGTCGAGGCAACTGGTCCATATAAAATAAGATCCAGGTAGTCTCCTCGAGAAAATCTTCTAGGGTTAGCTATTTGTTGCCTAAATTCCTTTAGGACCGTGCTCAAAGACTACATTACGTGACAGTTAATCATGTAGAAAAGTCAGTCTCATGTTTAAATCTGGGAGACTCGTATATATGTGAATAGCTAATCTTAACAACAATGTCCGACTTGGCTTCAGCGAAAGAGGTGTGCCGGACCATGTTATAGCTAGCAGAAACTTGGAAATGCATATGACTCTCTAGTTCTGAACACAATTAGAAGAACAAATCTATGTGAAATAGATCACTACTATTGACCACTGATTTGTTTATTTAAAGACAGTCTTCAATAAGATACCAGTTCGTATTCATTTTCTGGTTCATCTGAGCATCCTAACATACTTGATACAGGTAGAGAAGACACAGGATTTCTTTTAAAGGATACATGACATGATGATAAGTGGCTTAGCAAGTGAACATATTCAAGTATCTCGGGAGAAAGGCATTGGAGGACAATCTACAAACTCACCGAGAGAATCTGGGGAGAAATGCTAGCAAATTGTTTTGGATATTGTGCCATTGATGTTAATTCCACTTTGTAGTACTTATGATCATATTTGTGTTATCTATGATTGTTTGTGACCATCTTGTGTTATATATGTGCAAATGCAATATATTTTTTATTTCAATTTTTTTTTTCCGAAATATATACCAGTGACGGGCAAACTACCAAACTAGCAAAGGACCCGTCGCTGCTAAGATGGTACTGCTGAACCGTGAGAACTAACTAGTGACAGGCATGAATAAACGATTGTCACTAGTAAACAAATACTAGTGACAGGCACTTGCCTGTCACTGGTAACCTATTACCAGTGACTAGTGATCAGTGACAGGCACTATGCCCGTCACTAGTGGACCTTTTGGGCCTGTCACTGGTAGGCTATTCTGCAGTAGTGTCTCTCTCCTCCCTCTACAGTTCTCTGAGGCGAAAAAGGGCGAGTCGGTCGAGATCCCCTTTCGCCGGCGGTGAGGGCGCGGATCCTGGCCTCCTCCGCTCGCTCCGGCGGCGTGAGGAGGTCGGGATCTCGTCTCTCGGCGCCCGGCGTGTAGATAGGGTAGGGGTAGTTTCCTGGCGCATCGATTTGGAGAGGAGATCGGTGTCGTCGTGGAAGAATAAGTCCGCCACCGTTCCTCTCCCTGGCCGGCGACGGCGGGCGGTTGGCGTGGTAGTCCCGCCGGCCTCTGGGTCGGGCGGTCGTTTTTGTGCCCCAAGTTCTGCGGATCTTGTGGGATCTTCTTCTCCGCGGGTGGCCGGCGAGACGGCGGCGCCGTCTGCGCGCTCTGGAGTTCCTGTCCTCCGGCCCTGTCCTCGTCGCGGCGTCGTCTCCTCCAGCGGCGCTGCAGGGCTTGTGAGGTGCTGGTGTGTAGGAGGGAGGGTTGGAGGTGGAGCTCGGCTCTGTGCTCCTCGCCGGAGGTTGCTGCGGGGTTCCGGTGGAAGACGGCTGGAGGTTCCGGCA
Source organism: Poa pratensis (assembly GCA_947311845.1). Classification (NCBI taxonomy): domain Eukaryota; kingdom Viridiplantae; phylum Streptophyta; class Magnoliopsida; order Poales; family Poaceae; genus Poa; species Poa pratensis. The sequence continues at coordinate 19,800,989 of CAMZMU010000067.1, forward strand.
CAGCTGGGTCGCTGGTGGTGCCCGGAGATGGTGGAGGAGAGGGCGGCCTGGCTGTGCTCGTTCATCGTCGACGATCCTGATGCTTGCGTCAGGTGGATTATGCAGCCATCAACATTGTTTGGAGGTGTCCTCTCTCTCAGGTTTGCGGTGTTAGCGGTGTTGTTGCAGCTTTCTCCTGCGTGTGAGTGTGGTTTCGGTGTTCTTCCTAAAATCTGTAGCGTGCGTGTGTTCAAATCTTGTATCTGTTCTTATGGATGAATGAATACATGCAAGCTTTCTAAAAAAAAATCACCAACGAATCGAGCTCGCTCGCGGCGCCCACGGAGAGCCCCGCACGGCGACCAGAAGCTCGTCGAAGCGGCAGAGGCGTGCTTACGTCGGCAGAGTCCAGAAACAACAGCGGGAAGGCATTGGAGCCGAGCTTCCGAGCGAATGGGCGGCCATCTGGTGGAGGAGTGAAAAACGGGGATATATTAGGTCGGGGAAAAAGAAGGGGAGGGAATGCGAGGAAGCATATGCTATGCTACAACACCGAACTAAATTTCGGACAGAGAACCAGAAATTGGGGATTTCTAGGATACTTACGGGGAGAGAGGACTCTGGGCTGCGGTGTAGAGCGGCATGGCCGCGTCGGCGACAGCGGCGACGGAGGGGCAGCAAGACGCCGCGGAGGATGAGGAGGAGAAGCTCAGCATCTTCTCCCAGCCGTGCCCGGGACTGCAGGTGCCGACCAAGTAGGGCGCGGCGGCCCTGACGGCCTCGGAGACCTCGGCGTCGGTGCCTGGCCTGCTTGGGCCTGCCCCAGCCGTCGGCGCGCTCGTCCGCCCCGCGATGGTGAGCGAGGCGGCGGCTCTGGTCGAGGCGAGCAGCGGCGCGCTCGTCCGCCCCGCGATGGGTGAGCGAGGCGAGCAGCGGCGCAGGCGCCTCCGGTCCGGGTAAGAGGATAAGGAGAGGGGAAAATGAGGGCAATTTGCGATTTAGGGATAGGGGTAGCTATATGTAGGAAGGACCGAATTGCAATTCTCGGTAAACTCAGGGTTTTTTTTGCAAAAATACCGGCGGTACTGTTCAACACTGTTCACTACTGTAGATTCTACAGTGCCAGGGTAGCTCTCCGCTCGCGAAAGTGACCATCTCGGTAAACTCAGGGGCTTTTTTGCAAAAATACCGGCGGTACTGTTCAACATTGTTCACTACTGTAGATTCTACAGTGCCAGGGTAGCTCTCCGCTCGCGAAAGTGACCGTCTTTTATATAATGAGTAATAGCGGAGATCGGTGGGCTAGGGTTTGGGAAGAATTGGATTATCAGGGCCCGCTTGAGCTACACCTTCTGTTTTAACAAGGCCCATTCTATAGCCCGGTACTAGAAATAGAAGACCATCGTTGGCCCGCTATAAAGGGTAGCGCAGTACCCTCCGGCATTTCCTATTCATCGACCAGGTCGATGATAGGGCGCCGTCACACACCCCATATGGGCCGGCCCAACTCGGACGGAGAGGAGGAAGAAGATGACCGGAGCGAGCGGTGCACGAGCCTGAGGACCTCGCCGCCGACGGGGACGGCGCGGCTGGCCGCGACGTCGCTGGCTAGGCGAGGGATGGACCTCGCCGTAGCCGGCGGCGACGCGGCTCGCCGCGGCGGCGCAGGTGGAGGCGAGGTAGAAAACTTAACTTGGGGGGGTGCGGGTGCGGGTGGCCGGAGTTAGGGTTCGGGTGCGAGGGGGGCTTTAGAGGGATGGCCGGCCGGGCGGCGGCGGACCGGCGGAGGAGGCGGCTGGGGCAGGGCGGGGCGGCGCGGTAGCGACGCCGGCGGCGGGTGGCGGCGGCAGGCGGTTAGGCCGGCGGCGGCGGGTGGCTCGAGGAAGAAGAGAGGAAGCAGAGGAACGACACCCTGGTGGCGGCGGCGGCAGCGGGCGGCAGCAGAGGAACGCGTCGGGGAGGAAGAAGAAGGGGGCAGGGGTGTGTGACGCGTCCTTATCATCGCACAGGTCGACGTACAGGGGCACCCGTACCCTCCCAGTATTCGGTCCAGAATTCCGGCCTGCGCTCCGTCCAATCGCGCTTATATTTTTCAAAGAGGTTCTAAAAAACTCTACTAATCTTTAAGTTTTCTAAAAATATATATATCTTTTTTTTTAAAGGAAAAAAAATAATGCAGGACCAATAAGGGATCCTCCTTTACTTGGCAGAGCATAATTAGCGGTCTCTAAACTTTCAAGCGAGGCCACATTTAGAGAGTAGCTGGGTAGGTAATGGCCTAATGGGAAAAGTATTAATATCTAGAGGATCATTGGATACCAGGCAGCAGATCAAGGAAGATTGATTCTTCAAAGGGAAACATCTTACTGAGGAGGACAGTAGAAGGGCTCATTGGGGATCATGGAGACCAGTGGGATGAAGAAAACATTAGGGATAATTTTAATCCTTTGGAAGCCCGCAGAATCATGGAGATCCTATCAGCCCGAATTTGGAAGAAGAATTCATAGTGTGGCATAAATCTAAAACCTACACCTTCACAGTCCGGTAATAGTATTATTCAGAGTGGGAGCACCAATATGGAGGTAGGTAGGGTGAGGAGACAAGATGGCCAATGTCGAAACACAAGTAATCTAGTTTGGGATATTTTGTGAAAGCTTGTGAGAGTATTACTGTATACTCAAAGTGCGTAGTCCAGGGTAAGAATAAGATGTGTTGAAGTTGAAAAATGTAGAGAATTTTTGGGAGGCGGCAATATGACTGGATGAATTCGATGCAGAACAAACATCTTTAAATTTATGCACGATTTGATTAATCTCATAGTCCTGTACTTTTCTTCTTGTTGATGACTCGAATTGGATTGCTCAACGACTTCAGTTTCTGAAAGGTTCGTTCTTGTTTTCCTCTCCAATGAATGCACGAAGAATATAGCAATATGCAACAATAGCAACCTACAGACGGGTACATCTCAAAATGTAAACTCTTTTCTTTCTTAATATCAGCGCGCCATTCATTTACATCACCGAGCGCTGAGAGCAGGACTCCAAACAACAGTCAGATTAGCAAACATTGCCACCATCATTTGTTGTCAGGTTAGCCCAAAAATAAGCTTGCAGCGCTAAATAAACATTCAGTTACATGGAACCTAAATAATCAGCTAATTCTGACAGCGACAGAAAAAAACTTTGTCAGGTAAGAACAAAACATAGGTCAACTAAAATCATATTATAAAATCGTTTGTTTACCCTTTTGGTGATATATTCTATATAAATGTACACGGGTATCAGCAAAAATGGGAAGCAACTAGCTCAAGTTGGTGCAATATGTACACAAGTTTAAGAGTCAGGTGGTTGCTGACGTCGTCGCCCAGCCTCTGCAAGTTTGCTTGTTAGAGGTTTCATTTCCCGTTGAGTCCAAAACTGAATGCAACAGAAGAGGTCGCATGTCAACTGACAATCAACATCCCTACATGATTGTAGCAAGAACAGGCTTCTTCCAAAATCAGTAAAGCTGAATATGTAATTAAAGTTAGGTATATAAATCAATCAGAAATTAGCAGAGTGCAGTGAACTTAGTAGCTTTTACAAAAGGCTTCATTCAAATTTAAATTGAGATAACAGTAATTACTGCAAAGCAGGACATTAAATAACCATTAAAACTCATGTCCCCTGTTTCTCTCATTCAAGATAATCCTATCTTTGTTTGCCACCGTTGTTACTTAATAGCATATCTATCTGGGGCGACATATATAGTAGTGCAGAAGCACCAACAACATGTGATCATGCAAACCTTTCTGGTTTAGTTTATCAATTCTAAAATGCATGATTAAACTAAACAGATAAAGATAAAAAATAACGATAACAGGTGGAGATTCTTGCCTGTTGGAACCTTCATAGCACACCAATAACAGAAGGTGGTGAAATTAAAAATGTTCTCCTGAGTCCTCACCTAAGCTTCTCTATGCACTAAGTTAAAATACAGGTTTTACATCCTCCTACTGCAATATTCTCCCTGTTTGACAAAGCATGTATATATGTTAGAAATAAACATATACTAAATGAAACTACATCCTGCAAAAAATGGGAAGGAAATTACATCTGGAAAAGGATTCTTGGTGTACACTATTTTACATGAATATTTCATACGAAGAATGCAAGATTAGATTAGCAGCTTATTGGGCACTCGACATGCATTGTACAAAAAAGAGAGGTGAGGTTATAAAGACAAATATAATTTCACAGACATTTCTTACCAGTATAACAGTTGAAAATTCAGTTGACTTCAATAACATGGATTCTTCAACTTGTCATACATCACCACTGAGAATTTTGAATGTACCAATTAACGTTGCGGGCTAACTCTTTGGTTTATAAACCATTTGGCAAAGGTCAAAATAATGATCCATAACCATGGCAATATGACTCCCCTCCATTGATCCATTCACACCGATATACTGATTCATCCTGACTGACGCTTGGTGGTATCATTGTGCAGAGATGCAAAAGCAACTTGCCATCACATATTACTATTCACAGGAAGAATGTTTGTTCTGTTATTTAACACTTTCATGGTTGATAGATTCCAACGAGTGGCGAATCAGTTGCAGCAGCCCAGTGACATTGTGAAAACTGAATTCAAGGACTTCTCTTACAAGAGCAATGCCATCGACCTGCCCCTTTCCAATATCAGCAACATAAGCAGCAAATGAATTTTGTGATTTTCTTGTTCCATCAAATGCATAATTAATGTCGTCTGCCTGTAAAAATCAGAGTCAAGAAAAAATGCTCGATACTAGCAATGCCATGTAGTACAAGTAGTTCACCGTGTTCAACAAGGGGTGTTTGTCATATTTTTCTAAGTTTGACCGGATTTAAAGAAAAATGTGTCATATCTATAAAGAAGAGGAACACTTCATTTCTTTTCCCAAAATTACAGGGCCTAATTATTCTACAATACTAGAAACTAGCGCAGGCGATGTCACTACAGTTGCCAAACAAGTGGATGCAAACTAGCGCAGGCGATGTCACTACAGTTGCAAACGTGTACAGGTGCATTTGCACAAAAATAGGGGACTGCTTCACCATGTGTACGAGAATCAAGTCAAAACAATTACCTCAAGAATAAAGGAATCAAGTCAAAATAGTATTATTTGTATGCGAATCAAGTCAATATATGATAAACCACCACATCTAAGGGACATATTTTGGATACGTAGGTGCCTAGTCAAACCTCAGTGTCACGTAATCCTTTACGAATGACTATTATGAGACATACTAGGTAGCAAAACGAAAAGAGAAGTAGGATGGCCTATATATTTCTTTTTTCAGCGCAGCCACTAGTTTTTTTTTCTTATGAACACTTTTTAGTACCATCACATGCCATATGTTCCTAACACTATCTAGCAAACTGAGAAGATCAGAGGAACATTCCCCCCGAACGAACATCCTCCCCGAACAGCACGATGACAAAATTTGCAAGCATTGAGTTCCATGATAATATCACAATCAGCAGCATTTGCTGATCAATCATAAAATAGAGAAATACTAGTTCTGCAATGCCAAATGTTAGAATTATCGACAAACTAAGGTCGATTTTGACTTATCGTGAGCATTCGCTCTTAGACATCCAATGGAGAACTTGAGATTCTGATACTGAATGTCAAAAACACTTACATAAGCAAGCAACCCCATCAAGTGGTGATTGTTCCGAGGTATGGAATTTCCAGCAATCTGAGGAGAGCACAAAGCTCTTGCAGAAACAGCCTTAGCAGCGGTACTCTGGTTATTTAAATTATCAACATCTGAAGCAGAAGATGACGGTGACTCAGCTAGCACAAAAAAAAGAACAATTTGAGCAATCAGAAGGTCAATCATTTCAAAGAAAGATGAATGACAAACTTAATTATGCTGATATGACCAGATAAAATGAAAGTTGCCTTTGTCTAATAAATCTGATAGATGCTTTAGACATCTCCCGATTCTGAACAAGAGATGCATTGTAAATTTAACATAAGAGCATGATCAAGGATTGAAACGTTACTTTAGCTCAGTCGTTAATTGGTTGCGTGCGAAAAAGATAACTTTTCATCATGTTTTTTAGTATAAAAGTTGTTACACGTCCACTTTATGATAAAAATAGAGTAGAGATCAGATACTCAGATATTGAAGTATTACTAGTTTTAGAGGTATATTTGGTTTGCGGAATGCTAACCCTGAATCTGAAATTTATGTTGGTTCAAGGAATAGGATGTATTGGTTCGACCGTCACCATACATGCAATTCCATAAAAATGAGCAATAAGATCATTCAACAAAAATAAGATTGCCTGCCTGGCGATGCACCAACCTATTCAAGAAATTCCGTTCCTCAAATATAACAGGCTATTTAAATAACTAATGGTAGAGGTTTCACAAACTATTGAAATAACTATGCAACTCGATGAGTTAAAGCATATGTGGAAAACCTGGAAGAACCATCAAAGACGTTGCTTGCAATGCATGTTTGTCTTTAATTGCACCGGGATGTTTGTAGAAGGCAGCCTTCATATATGCCACTTCCACACATTTATAGGCCAAAGCAGCATTTGCCATTTTCTTAAGTCGCTCAAATTCACGGGCACAAAATCTATTGAAACAAGAAGCCAACAGTGAGATATTAGCATAGGTAACTGCTGGTAAGCATCCCATGATATTAAAAATGTGTACATAAGAGTTGAGAGGAATAATCATCTAGCCACTAAATTTACAGATTTGTGTGCAATAACGCCAAAGGTACATACAGAAGATGAAAGTACTAACATACTAAGCATAGAGCTGCAAGAACAATTAGCAATGAAGGCAGGGTATATCAAACCAAATACTATTACTGTCTGCATCTTAGAGACCATTTTGTTGCTTACCCACAAAGGTTTCCTGTTTCAGAATATAGTCTCATAGCTTGTATAGAATCCCCTTGTTTGGAGCTATCAATACTCGGAGCTTCCAAAAGAGATGCAACATGGAGGAATTTCAGACCAGCCTCAAAGCACATACTTGCGCTCTCAAGGTCATCGCCCTTTTCCTGCAACAAGGGATGCACATAATGGGCAACGGATTCTGCATAAAAACATAGTAAAAAAGTTTTGAGTAATGTACCAAGCATTCGAACCTTTAAACGTTTGGACAAGTGCTTCAAATCCCGAGCCTCCTTCAGTAGGATAGATGTGTTCACTGGATTCAGCGCATCACGGCTAAGAGTTGCTTGCTTTGTATTTTCGATAACAGCCTTCTTTAATTGTTTTGCCTTGCAGGAGACATCACCATTTGCTGTATTATTTAAAGCTGACTGCTGCTTAATTCCTTTGAGAGTTGACTGAGGTATTTTCAGGTCCTTGTGTTCTGCATTCCCTTTATCAGGCTTAACCTGAGTTGGATGCTTCCCGGAAGTCAAATTTGCATGATCACATTGGTTTGAATTCAAATGAAGCGGTCTTTCTCCATTTTGAATGGACGGTTGCTGTTTGTCAACACCGTTGCTATGAACTGAAAGGATACGCGCTTTCTGTACCTTAGATGGATTCAATTGACCATTCCTAGTACCAAGTCCAGAATCTTCATTTTTTGAGCAACCATTGTCTTTTTTATCCTTCTGCAACTCCCCATCCTTCAAAACATGAGAATGCATGTCTCCATTAAAGCAACCAGAACCATGAGCCTTGGAATGATCAGGACCGATCCAAAATCATAGTTTTCCTTGGAAAATGACAACCACTTTTCCCTGACTCTTGAGAAGGCACAGTTTCTGCAACCGTACATGGATACCTTTTATGTTGATCCACAAGGTTCTTATCAGAAGTTCTCAAGGGTGAAGAAGAAACTGACTCTACAGGAGAGGCCCTTGTTTCTTGAAAATCAACTTTACTTTTGTGGGAGCTAGACACCTTAGATGAACTGGAAGTGGCAGCTGTAGATGCTTGTGTACACATATTCCTCCTCATGGAGCTTTCAGAGAGTAATGAATGCTGCAGATGGGTATTTTCGTGGTGTGGCTCACTTAAACACTCTTTCTCAGCATATACTGTATCACTTCCAGTCCCAGAAATGGGGCCTCTGGAATTGGCAACTTTCCTATCATCTGTCTCCGAAAACTTCAGCTCTGGTATGGCTTCTGTTTGGCATCATTACTTTCACCTTCTTTTACAATATGCTTTGAAAGGCATCGCTAGCCACAGGCTCAGGACCACGCTTGCTCAATTGCCTTTGTTTTGATTTCCTTATCTTAATGGATAACTCTGGACGATCAGATCGCCCTACATCTGTAGTTCTAACGCCCCCATCTGAGATAAATTTATCATCATTGCATTTAATTGATGAAGATGAACCATATTTTCCCATGCTAGATGAAACGCCACTATCGGCCTGCAATTTTTTTGGAGTTTCCCTGATTGAAGGACTGCTTTTGCTAATTTCAATCTCAGAAAGACGACGCTTGGCTGGCTCACTGAATTCCTTTTTCATTTTCTTTGATGACCTAAGATTATCATGATCAACACTGCTCTTCGATTCTGGATGTGTCTGATCTTCTGCAACAGTTTCCCTGCAGAAATTGAACCATTAAAATCATACTACTGAAATTAGGAAGAGAAAAAGGCTTAGCCTAGCACCTTTATCTGACAATCCTATGCTCTTTCGTTTTTCCTTGTGTTTACTGAAGCGGTCAACATCATCGGGATTTCTACTTGTAGGAGCCTAGCTTCTTTGAAGACTTTGGCATCTCAGCTATGCATAAATTATTTGACACATTTGCATTAGATTCAACTTTCGGCATCCCTGATGTAGTGATGGACTTCATATCTCCCTCAAAAGTTTGTGAAGTCATGGTTGTGGATACTCCTGATGTAGCAAATCATGGCGAACACCCAAACTAAGGTTATTTTCAGGCACGCGAAGGGCTTTTGTGGTCTCATCCTCGGTTATTTTGCAATTATTCATTCCAGGCCTACAAGAAATTACAAATACCAAACCGTTAAAGATATCATGCAGATGTATAGCAAACAGCATATTCAGCACTACTTGCACACCCTTATAATCTATACATGACCAAATGGATGGAGATTAAGTTTGCAAAATTTCTGGAAGTAGAACACAAATATACAAATTCCAAAATAAACCAGAATGAATACAATGTATTTAGTTTCTCTAAGGTACAGAACAGTAAGAAATATTACACCCAAAAAGTCTACAAATAGCACGAAAGGAAAATTTACTCACTGAGTTATTGCAGTTTAGAGTATATAAAAGATAGAGCGAATAAGAAAAGACATGGGAAGATCTAAAACTGCATAAAATAGGGTATAATGTCACTTGCAGAAACTTACAGGAGCCAACTCTGCATGCTACAACGCCATTTTTTGGGAAGTATATCTGGATTCATCCCATAGGGTAAAAGGCGCCATTTCTCACACTTGTCACAGCAAACCCATTGTTCGTTTATTACAACAGGTTCCACAACAGGCGCTGCCACGGATGATTCCATAGCCTCATACATGCATGCTGATGGCACAGGAGCTGGTCTGTCAAAACTAAAGGGAGAGATCTTGTGGTCATGATCAGTTCCACCATCTGACTTGCCTTATCAGTTTCTCCAGATGAAACAGTCTCCTTGCCAGGCTTCACACTCGTATCTTCGCCATAAGATTTTCTAGTGATGTCGCTCAACTGTTTGTGTGCCTTAACCTTCAGCTTCTTCCCAGGCAGAGCAGTTTGCGGAGAGGAAATTTTCTTTTTCCTTTTCAGCATTCCAGAAGGATTTCCACCTACATTTCTGTGATGATATCCGTGGATACTGCATTAACTAGACTCCCCATGTCCTTACTTTCGTACTGAGATAGTTCTTCTTTTACATTCAAAACTTTTCTTTTGTCTCTGTCAAGTGATGTATTGTTAGGAGGAACATTCGGCGGTTGATTGGAGTTGTAGAAGGTCGATCACTGCATCCATCAGAATCATATTTGATTTTATCCAAACATCCTTGATCAAGTGTAGGTCCTGTCTTCCTGTCCTTGGTCAAATCTTCACAGGCATTTCTCACTGTACTTGCTTTTGATGTGATTTACCCTTTGTGTGATTATCATCATTTGCCAAAACAGCTTTACCATCTACTATTGACTCAATACCTCTCAAAGAACATGTGTCACCTCGTGCTTTCAGTGGACCATTCTTTGTTTCCTTCAGGTGATTTGTAATATCAGGCACCAATTTTTTTGATTCCTCAACTGAATGTTGTTCTGTCTTTATGCCTCTAGGTAAGAGGATTGAACCTGCATCATCTGACATATCCAGTAACTGAGGCATAGTCCCCTTATTCACATATTGTGCATTGTGAACTCTTGATAGTCGGAATGTGGTCTTTCTTTTCACTGTACTTATATTTTTTGCGACCTGATTTTTGTTATCTCGTGCAGCAGAGGTCGTGTGACACCAGTCTCTGTTCAGTTCTGCTTTGTCATCATCAATTTAGGTGCTTCCTGTTTCTTTATTACAGATGCTGACTTTTTTCTCAGTGCCATAATATTGTCTGCAAGTGGTGAAAGCAAGATCCTCCAGGAATAGGATGGCAGGTCATTATCTGTTCAAACAACACAGTGGATAATATTTTACATCAATAATCTAATGTTTTTACCAAGATAAAATGAATTGATGGAGCAAAATGTAACCTGTAAAATGGTGTGCGGAGATTCATCTGGTAAATTTTTCGGCTCAGGAGCTCCAGGGCTCCCACCAAGGCTGTCATCCATAGAGGATGAAGGAGAAATGTCGAGGCCCAGACCACTGTAGATAGCAGCAGTATTTCTTGCCAAACTTCTACTGCTGTTCACCTTGATACGTATTTTCGGTGCCTTTTGCTCAGGACCATTGGCTGCTCTGTTCAAAATCTGTTGATGAGGATTACCATTGATCCCATTCGATGTTCTTCGACAGTAATCATCTTTTCTCCTGCTATCTAATTCAGTCTTGACAACATGACTCTTCTGTGCACTCTGGAAGTACAGAAAATTCATATGGTGCTAGCATTTAGGCACTACAGCATAGATCCTACTAAGTCAACATATAAAGATGAAATTTGCAGAAGTATACCTCCACTGGAACATAAGGTGATCTAGAGGCACTGCCATGGTTTGGAGGAACTGCAGGGCTTCTAGATTTAGATATAACAGATGGGGAACGCTGGTGTGCGTGCAAGAATGAACCATAACCCCCATACTGTGCCCCTATGTAGTGCAAAGATTTTTCAGATACAGCAGTCCAAGAACAGTAACTCTACAGAGCAGGCAGGGTGGCAGCTTTGTTTCCTCTTACCCAAGTTTTCAGCACATACTCCACCTTCAAAGTCCTTCTGGAAATGACCCAATAAATTTTGAATTTTTTCATCCTGTACAGATATTTCACTTAAAAGTTAATATTCGAAAAAGAGAAAAGTGTTGCTTAAGATTTCATACAAACATAAGGAGCATATGTGAATGGAAGTGATGTTTAAGAGTATGCACAGCATTAGAAATTGAAACCTGATCTCTACAGCTCACTAACAACAGTTAAATATGTCTACCAAGAACGGTTCATGCCGTAAAATTACTGAAATCCAAACCAGGATGTAAGGAATGCTGAAGTTCAGAACTCCATCTCACAAATAGATTGAATCCCCTCAATTCAACAAACTCATATGAGTTATGTCATCCCTATGCCAGAAGTAGCATCATCACATGCCTCACTGTTAGTAATGAAAGTAGGACCCAGAATGCAAACCATGAATAGCTATATGGGATTTGGTATATTAGTATGTCATTTTAGACCAATGCAGCAATAGGTCATTGCAAAGACACGGCATATCAAGCAACAAAATAAAGTGAAAAATATCAATCTGAAAATCATTTTGGATACTGAATCAAATTTCTTAAATACAACGAGAATCTCATAGGATACCGCATTCCTAATCCGTAAACTATCCAGCATTTATTTCTGCATGGTTCTAAACTTGGTAATCAGTTTGTTTGATCACACACTAGCAGTGAATATGTGACCTAACCAGCACAATTGTGCAGCATAAGTAGCGATTATACAGTACAGGTAGGGAGCCCATTCCATGTACAGGGGCTCGTAGATCTGTTTATAGAACACTGTATTTTTTGCCAAAAGTAGAACTTTCTGTATACATTCTAGTACTCAAATTCCTGATGCACAAAATCAGCGTTCTTATTTTCCTACCAGCACATATGTTCACATGTGGAATAAAGAATGATAAAGAGTATGATTAGAAACATAGCAATCAAAAGAGTTTTAGTCAAATTCAGCTACATATCATAACGAAATCAACATCACCTAAGGTTTGTTTATTATAATACTATTACAGTTATCATTCTTAGTATAATATTTGAAACATGACTCATGTGAACACACAATGTTGTCAACTAATGCACAAAAATACAGGTTTACTCTATTATTTGCATAAATCTGAAGCTTCTAATAGATCATTATATTCTTTATGAGCTTACAAGACGGAATTCAGCCAAAAACAATTGAGGTTATGCTATAGTAGGTTTAGTTTGCTTCTAGGTTAGAAGCTGATGTGCGAGCGTATCAGAAGCAACTACCTATGCCTGTTGACAAAAATGTGGACAGTGATCTACAGAATCCATCAAAACATAATATGCTCTCTATTTAATAAGCGTGAAAAGGCGTATATGGCTCAAGTGCCACGTGACGACATCAACACCACCCCCAATTACTTCATTCTAATTATACACACTAAGTAGCCACCTTGCACAGTTTTCACCGATAGGAAATGTAACCGAAACCGTTATAGTTTTTTTTTTCAAAACGGAAGACAAAAAATTGCCTCATCGATTAATTAAGTAGAAGATAATTTCCCGGCGAAAACCGTTACAAAAAGATCACATGCTGACTCCTCTCACAGCATGAAACTCCACGACAACCTCGACACACCAACGAACGCACCCAACACGTACAACTGAAAACCCCTGACACGTGGATCAACACCTCGCAAACGAACCCACTGAAAACACAAATCCTATTTTATTATATATATTTTTGCGGGGGAAACGCAAATCCTATTTGTGGCTTAAAATTATGAAAGCTCCTGAACTCGCTTACAAGCTGTACCAGAAGTCAGTTCAAACTAACATAGGATGGCAGAAGGAAAAATTAGAAACTAATTGGACACCCCGGCTTCGGCTCCTCCAAGCTCATTGCTCCACACATGATTCCCAGGAAATCAGCTAGAGCCAACACATTGACCACATTTCATCCACGGGCAGGCAATCGCCTCAAAATCGCAAAACCCCACGGGCACAAACAGCCATGATAAATGTTCTAGATGCAAGCAAGCAGCCATACATACTGATCAGTAATAATCGCCCCATCAACCAGCCGCTGAATACACGGCAAAACTAACGCACAATTTCGCAATGCTACCGCCGAGCTAGTACCACAATTACTGCTACACGAAACAAAAAAGGGCGAGTACGCCACGGCACCATCGGCTCATCAGCCATCCAATCCAATCCACGCCGCCGAGACAGAGAAAAAAAGGACACGAGACAGAGAGAGGGCATCGCTTACGATGTATGTGAGCGAGTCGGGATCAACGAGCTCGTCGTCGCCCGCCTCCGTGCCGCCACCGGCAACGCGGCGGCCCTCGTCGTGGAGCTGGAGCTCCCCCTCCTCGTGGCCCGCCTCCGTCCGCCTCGCGCCGCCCAGCATCTCCTCACATGGGCGCGGGCCGGGCCCCGGCGATCGCCCCACCAGCTCCTCCGCTGCCGACCGCGGACGGCAGAGATCACGGCCGCCGCTGCCGCCGCCGCCGCAGAGGAGGCCTAGGGTATCCTGCGTCGTTTTTATTATTATTTGGAATAGATCTTTTGCTATTCTGTTTTTCTCGCTCGTCGCAATCGGCGTGTGTGTTGTGTGTTCTTCTCGGAGGAAGCAGAAAGAGAGGAAATACTAATAATGAGGGAAAAATATTCCGCGGCAGCAGGGGGAAATATACCAAATATTGACGCGCACGGATGCTGCTCGTCACCTGTACGCCGGACCAGTATCCAGCGATCGGCTTTTTTCCAGATCGGCCCCTGTAGCTGTTTTCGAGTCTTACGCGTGGCGGGCTAGGACACCGTTGCATGTGTGATTGGCGGCCGGGATGGGGGATCGGAGGAGCGGATGTGGATTTCGTGGTTTGGTGTGGGTGTGGGTGGGAAAAAGGCGCCAGTGCTGCACGTCACGTCACCGCGTCATGTGTTGGTAGGAGGCGACACACGCTCGGAAAAGGAAACGTGAGGCGATTGGTGAGACCTTCCTCTCCAGCGCTGCGTACAGGGTTGCCATGGTCGTTTTTTATTTTGGCAAAACCCGTGGTGGCCTCGTCTTATCATGGCAACCAGCCAACAGAAACGATGAACCGGTTTTGTGGTGTTTATTTTTGGTATACAAAAAGACGGTGCTTATCTGATTGTTGTCTATATCGTGTGCACGTGTCCAACAGGAATAGCCAGATGAGAACTATGCAAAGGCCTTGTGGTAGGTCACAGTGTGCTGGCAAGAGCGAACATTCTTGGCATCTCACTCGGGTGGATTTCTTCTATAAAAGTATATCGCAAGGGCTAGGCCTGACTAGTCTCGTTTTGGATATCTCATACGATCCGTATAATGCGATGTTGTAGGTTTTAGTTATTTGACAAGTAGAAAAGCAAGGGTTAAGAACATGTGATTTGCTTTTATGTGACATTGAACACCTTGTGTGTCGGGATCTGTTGGAATATCCAGAATAATTGGTCAATATCCGCAATGTTGGCACGGATCGTAGGATATGTGCTTCGGTGCGGATAACTATTGATATTTGTGTTCAAGTTAGATGATTTGAAAACATGTGCTGTAATGGAGGACTTCCAAAATAAAAACTTTATCGATGCAATAAACTAATTTTCAATTTTGGGAGCGTGCAGATGTTGCTATGCTTATATTTTGGAAATTATATAATGAAATGTAAGAAGGTGATAGTACCAAAAATATGAGTGTACCTTCCTTGCAAAAGTCAGCCACTAGTAGATGTTATCAGTGGCGGCATACTAGTGGCATGTCACCCACACACCAAGAGTAACGATTTTTCGAGCTCCAAAAGGTCTCTAGAATAAATATGTAAATAGAAGAGTTTTCTACCTTCGGCCCGGTCAATACCAATTTGTCCAGAATAATTAATAAAAATGGTAATATCAGGACATATGATATTAAACATGATGTGCACGTCAATGGTGTGCCAAGACTATCTAGTCAATGAACGAAGATGTTGTTGCTCTCATTTTGCGTGCTATACAGTGGAATAAATAATACCACCTCATATGTTTATGCCTCTCTCCTCTACTAGCCATGTTGGGTTAAATTCCTTGCACATGTCATAGAAGTCCTTCGAAAATTTCTCTAAGTTCCATAAAATCTAATAGTACATGCATGCATGAGAATAACAACATGCATGATCAAACTTCTTAGACGTGGATGAGTCTAGACGCATGAGAAAAACTATATGCATGTTCAAGTTTGTTAGAAGTAGATGAGTAACATATTATAAGTACTCGATCAGGTTATGGCATGAGTTGCATGATAGAGGTCACATCTACCTTTATAAATACTTTCAGTGAGTAAGTGAGCAAAGAAGACGGCAAAGCGGCGAGGGGAAAATATATATGAAGCCTAACATGGCCAATGGGAAGTGTCTCCCGATCGCGAAAGCTAGTAGTGTTTTTTCCCTGGACAAATAAGAAAGGAGAGTTAGATATATTAGAATATATGAGACATTGGAGGAATAACAAAGTTGTAAGCACAAGAAATAAGTTCACTCGGACACAAGGCATAAAATTGTGCGAAGACACTGTCTGTGTTGAGGCCGCCGTTATTGAGAGGAAGCCGCTGCTGACAAGAGGAGGCAGGCTTAGAGAAGATGCATAGCTGGAGCATGAGCTTGAGGAGATGTATTCTCGCGGTGGATGAGCAACATCGACAGCGGCAAAGCTGGCGGGAGCGTGAGGTTCCAGCAGGCGACGAGAGAGCATGAATTGTTTGATAGCCAAAAATATTACGGTCATAGAGGATACGCGTGACGCCGTAGTCTCCAGAGGACAATCAAAGCACGGGTGTGCCGCCATGGCACTCCAAACGGAGGCTCGTGTAGCTGCAGTGTGAAGAAATAATCCTTGAAAAATCTAAGAATATTCAATAGGCAAGTTGAAGAAATAATCCTAGGAAAATTTAAGATATTCAATTTAAACAAGAATAAAATATGAAGTAAAATCCACTCATCGCCGGTTAGATCAGCAGTGATGCCTTTTTGTGGAGGCAAGAGCAATGACGTTGATAACCATCAGATCAAAATCTACGACACACATAAATAGAGATCTCACAAAGATGTTAACCACTTCGATGAGGTGGTCTTCCTAACAAAACCATAGAATATAGATTGTGATGTTTCGAATAAAAAGAGACGATCTCAAGTTGCCTTCCCTCGACTCTCACCGAAGGCGTGGTTCTCTCATCGACGACGGCTCTACCCTAGAATTCCAATGAGCGGGGCTCCCCTCATCACTGTGATAGATCAAGTAACTATGTGTTGCACATGTGTGAGGTAAATGTGATGAGTCCAACTATATGCATTGACTTGCGAGGTCTTTCTTGCAAATTACTCACATGTTAACCATTGGATACAATTCATGATTTTTGTTACCTCATCCGGTCCTATTGTATTTTCCATCCTATTTATTCGCCTCTCGCGAGTTGACAATAAGCAGAGGGAGGACAACTGAGAGCAGTGTATTTATTGCTGACGGAGCTAGGGAGGGTGACAACGCTCTTGTTTTCCCAAACAAAAACATGGTGATGATGTTTGTTTCTTCTTGCCTAACAAAGCTTGGTTCAGAGATAGAGATTACAAAGAGAGGTGTAGATCTCACCAGAGACTAAACATTCATGGCGAGTGTGAGCTAGAGATGACGGGAGGAAGGCGGCGACAAGATTATCTACGGGGACCGGGGAAATTGCAATGCAAATTGTCAAACCGCTCGTACCGATGACGATTTGATCAAAATCGCCAAACATCGAATAGGCAGAACCTATGAACTATTTTTTTAGTTTTGGGAAAGGCTATTGACTAAAAATCTAAAATGCACCACTTACCATCAAGACAGAGGATCTTTTTTTTTTTTTTTGAGAACCGACAGAGGATCTATATGATCAACATCACCCGTTCAAAAAAAACACATCACCCGTTCAAATAAAAAAAGATCAAGCTCGTATACGACGTGTCCGTAAGTCCATTTCATCGCCTGACAAGACTCACAGCTCATCATACAGCCTAGTTCCCTGGAAAATAAGACAATAAGAGGTGGCGATTTGGCTCTAGAGTCTAGATGCACCCATTATGTAAAAAAAAATTAGGTTTTTTTTTAAAG
Organism: Poa pratensis; assembly: GCA_947311845.1. Taxonomy (NCBI): domain Eukaryota; kingdom Viridiplantae; phylum Streptophyta; class Magnoliopsida; order Poales; family Poaceae; genus Poa; species Poa pratensis. The sequence goes on from CAMZMU010000067.1 coordinate 19,818,449, forward strand.
GTCAAAAAATTTCAGAAAAAAATCCGGATGTACATTAGAACATTATGTGTTAGCAAAAAAAATGGCATGGTGAAAAAACATTTTGTGTGAGCTGTAAAAAAAAGACAAAAATCTGACACGTATAAAGACATTTTCGTGCGTCCGAATTTGTCTTTTTTGCACAGGTTGCAAAAAATATTTTTTCTTTCCGTAACTTTTTGTGCTAACATAATACGTCTTGAACTACATGCAAAAAAATTATTTTGAATTTTTTGACATTTTGAAAAATGTTTTTTTGAAATGCACCTACTACCCGTTGTAAATATCCGGACAATCACAGCCCAACCACCCCCTCACAAAATTAACAGCCCATCTTCGCCGTCGCCACCTCTGCAGCAACCGGGTACTCGCCCAGTCGCCCGTGTGCAGCAACCGCGGCGAGACGCAACGGAGGAGGAGCAATCCGAGGAGAAGCCATGGAGCGGCTGCAGAGGATCTTCGGCGCCGGCGGGATGGGGCAGCCGGGGAACGACTCGCCGCTGCTCGACTCCTCCGAGCAGGTCTACATCTCCTCCCTCGCGCTCCTCAAGATGCTCAAGCACGGTCAGTCGCTAACCCTAACCCTAACCCTAACCACCCCACCCCATTCTCTCCGCCCTCGGCCTGGCTATGGCTAGGTCCCGCCAAGGTTTCTAGATCGGTCTCACGCTCCGCCGCTGATGGTGCAGGGAGGGCCGGCGTGCCGATGGAGGTGATGGGCCTGATGCTGGGCGAGTTCGTCGACGACTACACGGTCAGGGTGGTGGATGTCTTCGCCATGCCGCAGAGCGGGACCGGGGTCAGTGTAGAGGCTGTTGACCACGTCTTCCAGACCAACATGCTCGACATGCTTAAGCAGACCGGGAGGTATGCGCTACCCGATACTCCCGATTACAGTATTCTGTCGATCTATTTTCAAATGTGGACACCGGAACAGCTCCCAATGCTAGAGCCTAGTGAGTTCCGGTTTGCTATGTGTTACATCCGTGTTGGCAAACTCAGTTTCTGGATTTGATTAGTTTCGAAAGTCACTGGTTCCTAAATGTACATGACCATGAGGCATATATACAACATTGATGTTTGCTAAATACTCTGACCCAGCCTGTTATGAAGGATTGACCCTCTTTTAGAGAAATGAGAAAATACTAGGCCTTATTTGTTCGTAAGCACTATCCTTCAGATATAACAAATGCTTTCCGTTGCAGTGAATCTGGATCATGATACAATTGGGGCAACTATGGAATCATGAGCTCACAAAATAGATTGTGACAGTACCCTAGCACTATTGTTTAGTCTCTCGTGCAGGATACATGTTTGCTCATTACTATCCAAAGTGTTTATTATGATCAGTTGCTGGACCTACTTATTTGCTACTCCTGAAAATTACATATTCTCGAAGAGCTTATTTTACACCTCACTTTATTCGTTACAACGTGCTAAGATTGTTCACCCATGTATGGTCTGTTAGGGAAACAGAAGGAGTATCACTTCTCATACAGCGTGCGGAGATTCTTGATACTTATATAGGTTTTATATGTTTATTGCCTACAAATCGTTTTGACTAATAATATTGGCCATAGCTTTAGGAGAAGCATTTTCTTTGATAAGCATTCGATAATCAAGTGTGATCTTCACTCAGTTATTTTGTTGGCAACCCATCATTTTAATAGCTGTGTTGCTTTTACAGACCTGAAATGGTGGTAGGCTGGTACCACTCACATCCTGGATTTGGTTGCTGGCTTTCAGGAGTTGACATCAATACTCAGCAGGTCTATGCATATTCCACCTATTATTGTTGTTCCTTATGCATTGTAATAACACTGTTTGACAAACACATGCTATTTTTGCCTGTCACTGTACTGCATTTACTAATTTATCTAATGTGTGTCTACCTATCTTTTATTGTTCTCCATTAATTGTAAAAACGACCCTTTTAACTTGCTTTGACAAACAGATATGTTGGTTTGCAGTCCCACTTTACTGTAGGATAGCAAACGGAAAGAATCCAGAATAATAGGTGACGATAGACAAGTTTGCAATGAGCCAAAGCATAATTTATTGAGAAAAGTATTTCTATTTTATTTTTCCACAAACGGGCGAATGTTATACTCTTCTTAAAATATTTATACTGAAGTGACTAAGTACGCTTGCAATATGTAACATCTTCAAATTTGAGATGCAGAGTTTCGAAGCTTTAAACCCCAGGGCAGTTGCCGTTGTGATAGATCCCATCCAGAGTGTCAAGGGGAAGGTGGTCATTGATGCATTTCGTCTCATTAACCCTCAGACCATGATGCTTGGCCAGGAGCCACGACAGACAACATCGAATGTTGGGCACCTAAACAAGCCGTCTATTCAGGTAAGTACTCCATAATCTGGGCCTTATGAACTCTTGTTTTCTTAATTTCTAATAAATGGTTGTATTATCTCTGTTGCCAGGCTCTCATTCACGGGCTGAACAGGCACTACTACTCCATTGCAATCAATTACCGGAAAAATGAGCTTGAGGAGAAAATGTTGCTGAACTTACACAAAAAGAAATGGTCTGATGGTTTGATTTTGAAGAAATTTGACACTCATTCAAAAACCAACGAGGAGACTGTTCAGGTGTGGTATTCTACTTTCACCCAGAAGATCCGTTTAGTTGATGATACAAACTCAAGTATTCCTTGTGGTCTGTTAATCACTTATTTTTTGTTTCTGATGCACAGGAAATGCTGAGCCTGGCCATCAAATACAACAAGGCCGTGCAAGAGGAGGATGAGCTGCCTCCTGAGAAGCTAGCGATAGCAAACGTTGGGCGGCAGGATGCAAAGAAGCATTTGGAGGAGCATGTCTCGAATTTGATGTCATCAAACATAGTTCAGACCCTAGGGGCCATGCTAGACACAGTTGTCTTTTAGTTTGCTTTCCAACTCTTTACACCGAACTATCTGTTATCGCAAACAAAGAGATGGATGCCAGCCACAGATTAGGTTTTTCTGTCTGCTGTACCACTATGCGACTATCTTCTGTACGGCATAATGTTACTGCTCTTAATACTCCCTCAGTTCTAAAATAGATGACTTCCATTTGTCAAAAAATGGATGTATCTAGACATGTTACGTGTATAAATACATCCACTTTTAGACAAATGAAAGTCATCTATTTTGGAACGGAAGGAGTACCTTTTTTTCGCCAGAACGAGTATACCTTACCTTTTTTTCGCCAGAACGAGTATACCTTTAACGTTCCTATTTTAGATATTCGTATGTTGTGAACTTTTCTGCCAGATGGACATTCGGTAATTTTGTTGTTTTCTATGTACCTCGATCACTGGAGCATGTTGGCAATCTGCCTCACCATTCTGGATCAAACCATATTGATAATTCTCTTTTATGAAATTTGGCCCAACTATTCTGCCATCAACAGAAAAATATCAATAATATTCTTTCTAGCATATGCAGTGCAAAGTATCATTGTGGTTAGAAGAGGTAAAATATCACTAATTTTCTTTCTAGCATGCAGACACACGTGTTGATTTGCAGAATAATTTCGTAAATTCCAAATAAAAATTCACTGAAAAAGAGAGAAACGCTAGAAGGAGTTTCAGAATAATTCCAAATAAAAATTCACTGAAAAAGAGAGAAACGCTAGAAGGAGTTTCAGAATAATTCCAAATAAAAATTCAACGAAAAACAGAGAAACGCTAGAAGGAGGGCTTGAACCTCCGACCTTGTGGTTAACAGCCACACGCTCTGGCCAACTGAGCTATTCCAGCTTTCGTGTCAACTTGCATATTTAAAGCAATTAATCAGGATACATTACAGCGGGATGCATAGTTAATCATTGCTTTCTTGAACGGGTCAAATATTGACGTACGGACAAATGAGGCTAGCGCGAAAACACATGATCTTGTATATAGACTACGAGCTAAGCGAGTATGCTATAGCTAGAATGAAATGGAAAATAGGCCTTCAGGTCGAGAGCAACAAACATAGCAGAAATCGAGGGGAAAGCACACGCTCGTGAAATTAATCAGTTTACTCTCTATCTCTAGTCTCCTTGATGCAACCTCCGAGTGGCAACACACACAACTCATTTTGAACAAGGGGAATTCAATAGTGATATCAAGTATCAACTTGTTCTAAAAAAAAAGTATCAACTTCAGCGAACAAAACTGAAAGACAGGTGAATGGAAACTTTTAACGAGAATTAATGATTGGCAACCATTTGAAAACTAAGCACACAATGACCGACGGAATATTATTCATAATATCGGACACTAGGAGAACAATTCAGGAAACTGAAACCGAGTGTATAGATAATCAAGGACGTAGTATATCACGAGGAACTGCATGCTCTTTTCCTCGAAAAATAAAGGTAGTATATCATGAGGAATTGCATGAATCCACTGACAAGAGGAAACATATCAACTACACCAGGGCCAACAGTTGCAACCATGCCACACTTCCATTTTCAGTACTGATGCTGCACTACCTCATCGATGTAGAAAACTACATCGATTTAGCAAAAGAACCAGTGCCAGGATTGTGTAAATTGTGAAACCCTAAAATTGTGTGTTTATTACGGTGACCCTTATGGGGTATATATAGGAGTACATGACTTGGTGGCCAAGATGCCTAATAACTTGGGATACAAGAAGATCCTAGTCTATCTATCATATACGTATCCTAACATTCCCCCTCAGTCGTAGCGGGAGTGAAACGAACGATTGCGACTGGATTTGAAATCTTGTATTTCCGTCGTCTTCTCCTCTCCGCCATCATCAACTGCGTCTCTGATGGTCTCTCCTCTCTTCCCTCCCGCAGTCACAGCGGGAGTGGCGTGGACGCAAGTGACGACGCGGACGCTGTTGACTGGAGTTGTTGCCGATGTGTTGTTGTAGACGTTGCCGTTGATGTCGATGTCGAGGTAATCGATCGTGATGTTGCCGCTGTCGAGGTGTTGTGGTCGATGTAGTACTCGTCATGGTCGTTGTAGCCGCAATGCCGGAGGCGCAAAAAATTGCGCGGTGTATATGACGGGGCTGCAGTTGTGGTTTTGTATGACGTTTTGCACCTTGAGAGGTACCGTCGGGGGCGTCTTACAAATGTCAGAGGACGCGGTCGTATGTCGTAGGACATAGGTGAGTCCACCAGTTTTGCCAAGACTGGAGGAAACCCACCGAGCACACAACGGTTTTGCCAGAACCGTGTGCGCGGTCATAGGGGCTTTCACAATAGTGATGCCGGGTTGTTGATGCAGTCTTAGCCGTCGGACGCGGTCGATACCGTCGTCGGTGTCATGTGGCGCCTTGCAGTAATACTGTCAGAGGGCGCATGTCCATCCTTGTGGACGATCGTGATGTAGCGGCGGCGGCGGTGTGTTGACGAGGTTGTCGTTGAAGACCACGTTGATGTAGACCTTGGCGATAATATGTCGGCGATGTAGCAGCAGCAGGCGTGATGTCGCATGTCGCTTGGAGGCGTCCCTCGGGGCGACGATGGTGTTGATGCCTTCGCTGCTGGATGTCGGAGAAGTCGATGAAGATCCACACCGGCCTGCGTGTGGTTGATGTCGCTTCTCGTAGCTTGGCGTAGTCGTACAACTTGATGTAGTTGTTCATGTCGGTGCAGATCGGCGGCGATGTAGTTGTCCAGCTCTCCTTCTGCTGCGTGTAGGTGCCGGCGTCCATCCATGCGGGCCGAGCCAGGCGGGCGAGACGATCGGGCGTTTAGCGCGAGTTTCGGCGCTGCAACGATCGTCCTAGCAGAGCGCCAGGCCGCCGGCCTGAGGTAGATGGTGCCCGCGTGTTGATGTAGTCCTGCAGATCGGATCGCGGATGTGGTTGTGCGCCGCCTATAAACATCAATTTTCACCGAAGGGTCGTTGTAGCTTGGCTCGGTGATGTCCGGTTCGGTGAAGTGCATATATCGATGAAGACGGCATGTCGGCGTGCAGAAAGTCGTTGAAGCCGGCTTGGAGGAGATGGTGTTTGCGCGCATGTCCTTGAGTCGATGAAGACCGCGTGGACCCTCCCGATGTCCCACTAGCCGATTTGATGAAGAGCTAGACGGGCGTGTCGATGAAGTCCCGTGCGTTTTTCCTGCAGTTGGACACGTACAAATAATACTTCTGTGTTTTTTTTTGTTTTCAAGTTCGTGCGTCTCCTGCATACATCGCCTCTTATCTTCTACGTAGTTCTTGGAGTCCTGTGCTTGAAGAAGCGTACGTGGACGATATCCTCCTGCGCGTGGACCAGCGATCGGGAGCGGCCGTGTACCGCGCTGTGCCGCGCGTGACGCGCATGCGAGGCCTCCGCGTGGCTTGCGTGGAGATGACGCAGATGGCGCTCCTTGGCGGCGGCCGCACGTAGATCGAGGTCGAGGCAGATCTTGTCCGCCGGATCGTCGAAGCTTGTCCACCGCCTTGCATGATTTTCACCGTTTCTCGCCGGATGTTTGAGGATCTGGAGAATAGGGATTTATTTTGGCTACTTTTCGATCTAATCTAAGAATTGGGAGACTTCGAAAAATTGGATCTAAACTAAGAACGAAATTGATCTAAAGAACCGATCCGATTTTTGATCGAGACCGGGTGCCGCGCCCCCGAGGAGATTGATCTCCCCGGGGGCGGCGCGCGTTGCAGAAGTGGTGGAAGGTCTAGGATCGGCGCCGCGAGGCTAACCGCTCTGATACCATGTGTAAATTGTGAAACCCTAAAATTGTGTGTTTATTACGGTGACCCTTATGGGGTATATATAGGAGTACATGACTTGGTGGCCAAGATGCCTAATAACTTGGGATACAAGAAGATCCTAGTCTATCTATCATATACGTATCCTAACAAGGATTTCTCTCCAGAGTGCTGTTCCGTCGCCAATTCTCGACTGCGCTCCTTACTGTGGCTTGCGCCTCGTGGATCTCTGCATCAGTGAACTTATGCTCCAAGATTCCTATTGGACCTGGCTGCAGAACGTTGATTACGGTCTCAACATCTCGCTCCACCTGCCTGCGCATGATTATCAAGAAATCAGATTAAAACAGACATCCATTTCATGATAATGTGGCGCATAACTGGAGCATTTATGATAACGATAAAGCGCAGGCTTGCTCAAATTTTAAAGGCGAGATGTGCAAGTACCTAACAAACTGGGGCAACCTTTGAGGTAAAAGCCTCAGGAAAGACATCACACCGATCCTTGCCTTAAGTCAGATTGTTTCCTGTAACATTTCAAAGGAAAAAGTAAGACTACTTGAAGTATCATGCAGAAGAGGCAATGAAGTAGCGACTTGCCCTGGTTATTTATAACCATGGTTAGTTAGAGTAAACTGAATGATGGGCACTGACGTAAGCTTCATTAACCTAGTAGGCTAGTACAATTCCAAATTTGAGCAGAGGTGTCTCAAGGAAAATGCATAATAGCTGAAGAGTTGCACCCTAGATTTTCTTATCTGAACCTGTTCAGGGTTAGTCCTCAAGCATGTGACTACAAAGCTCAGTTTGCAAGTTACAATAGGTATTTGATCCAATGCTACCACAAACTCACAGGAAAATCTTTTCAATCGAAGAGACATAGTAGGAGATATGGTGGGGTGGGCCAACTGAGATGGATATTTAAGGATGAGGATAATCTAGTCGGGTTCCAATTGCAGTTCGCAGCAAAGAAATGATCTAAGGATTCGTTCGGATGTAGGTATTCATGCTGGTATTGAATTGAGGTGGGAATACCAAAACTGAGTTGGAAATGAAATGGCCTCCAATGTCAACGCTGTTGTTTGGATGTGGATGTATTCACTAGTTGGAATCGAAGGGTAACCTCCAATTCCAAATCATGTTTGGATGTGTAAAGTGTGGAATTGTAAATTTGTTGAGTTTGGAGTTTGGACAATGTACAATGGTGGACATACATGAAAATACGTTTGCATATATTGGAATGATAATATAACAAATCTCATACTCTCACACATAAGGAAATAAGAATATTTTGAAAATGGTCATACGCGCAGCACAATTATGAAAAAACGAGAAAACGCACGTCTCTTACACAGAGCAGAAGTTGTTCCTATTGTTATGTGCATGCTGCTAATCGATCGATCAACAAATCGAGCTAGCTTTTGCTTCATATATTAGTACGTATAGTGTGTGTACTACAGCCTACACTACAGGTTTGCATCGGCTACAGGACAGATCGATCTGCAGGTAGCTTAGCGACGCGACTCGATCTGCTGCCTCCGTTGCAAGTCGCCGGAAAGTATTCCGCATCGCGGCTCCGGCCAGGATGTGCTGGGCGAGATGGGGGAGGCGGAGGAGACACGGGGAGGGGCGGATGGTACCGGCTCCGGCCACCTAGGGTTCATAGGGGAGAGGAGCTCAGCTGGGATGAATGGAGGACGGCTGGAGAGTACGCGCGGGGAGGAGAAGAAGGACGGGAGAGGAGCCACGCCCGCACCTGCACCGCCGCCGTCGCCTGGCTGCCGCGCCTATCGCCAAGTCCCACGCCCGTCGCCTTCCTCGATTTGTTTCTGTCTTGGCTCGGGTAACAGCAATGTTCGGTGTCAAAGTTGTACCCAATTTTTGGTGTCGAAGAATTGGGACGAAGATGATTTAGGGGCTTAACAGCATAAACCCATTTTCTAATTTTCTATACCGTATATCACAGTTATACGGAAAATATAAAACATAGTGATATAAAACATAGGAACAACGCACATACAAAATACAAAATGTAGAATAGAGATTATGCACGTATAAAATATTTTATTTATCTCACATACAAAATAGAGATTATGCATGTACAAAAAAATACTCCCTCCGGTCCAGAAAAACTGTCACAAGTACCGTTATGAAATTGTTCTCGGCAAGATAATTTGTCAAGACACTTTTAGTGGATCGGAGGGAGTATATATATGCATAATATTTATGTTGCCATCTATAAAAAAGTTGTCGTATACTCATGGTATACAAATATAAAAATGGGCCCACATGTCACACACAGCTGTTAAGCCCCTAAATCATCAATTTGGGTATCTGGAACATATTGCCTTTCGTATTCTCTGTGTGCTACTCCCTTCATATACTTCTAACTTTTTTTGAAAAAGTCAAACTTTCTTAAGTTTAATCTTGCTTAGCCAAAAGATCATCAGTATTTATGCCACCAAATTGGTATCATTAGACTCATGATGAAATATATTTCACCGTATACTTATTTCGATCAATAAATATTCATATATTTTTTATAAACTTGGTCAAATTTTATAATACTTTGACTTTTTAACATATCTAGAAGTAACTCTTTGCCGGGTGGAAGGAGTACCTCAAATGGAGTATCAATCACAAAAAAAATATTATGGCATTTTATTAAATAAGTTTTAAGAGACACTATGTCAGACGTGGCATTTTATCAATTAAAAAAATAACTACATGCCATTTTATTAAATATATATATAGGTATAATCTCAAATCTGCGCCTATTCTGTCAAACATCAGATTTAACTCTTTCATCGCCACTGTTTACATAAGTTCATCAAAGCATAGTTTGACGACCACTAATTCATGTTTACAGTACATTGTTCATTGGTTCAAAACTTGACATCCTAGAGAATCATCAGAAACACACATAAATTCTACTCTGGGAATTACAGTGCTACACTGCTCAAATAATGCAGATATCTCCATCTAAAATAAATAAATAATGCAGATATCCTTTTTTCGAAAAAAAATATAGTTGGTGTTAATCAATTAAATAATACTAGCAAATTAGCAAAAACTCAATTCAGTAGCCCTTCAGGGATCAAAACATCAAAGGAAGCGAACAATCTGAAAATTACATACAATTTTCCATCGACACAATTGGAGGAAGAAAAAGAAAGATACATACAGTTCTATTTCTTCTCACCTATCCTACCAAATAATAACAACCATGACAAGCTTAAAAAAAAAACCATACATGGTAATTCACAACAATGAAGAGCCTGTACAACTTAGCATAAACAACAGCTGCTAGACTCTACATAATAAATAATCATGTCATCAAATAGCAGACATGCAAACAATCCTCGTCTTCACGATGTAAATAGTTGGCTTCCAAGGGTGATGATGGCGGTTCCATCGCCCATAACCGTCGTTAGAGACATCTCCGTCTCGAGAATTCGGTCTAGTTCGGCTGCGACCAGCCTCATCTTCGGCCGTCTTCTGGAGGATGGGTTCAGGCACTGAAAAGCAAGGCCAACAAATTCTTGCATACCTTCTGACGTGAAACCACCACCTAACCTTGGGTCAATCAGTTCATTTGAACTGAAATGTGCTTCCAGCTTTCAAAAAGACAAGAAAATGGCTCTCAGTGGGATGTTAGGATATACAATCTGATGCTGCACAAGCAACTGCAATTCTCTTTTCAAGTTGTTTTGATGACTTTTCTTTTAAAGTTACAACTCAATCGTGGTAGGAAATAATACATCTCCAGTGTCAAGGTCTACAGTCTACTATTTAACAAAAAAAACAGAAATATGTAAGGAAATCGTACTGAAATCAACACATGTTCCATAGCAAAAAGAGTGAAAATGTTTTGATACAGATATTCTCTAGTTGTTGCCGAGTTGGCACAATATACGCTCCATTGCCCTAAAAACTGAATTACTAAGGCAACATAGTTATCATTCTGTCAATGTGCACATGGACAACCTGATCATACTAATCACTGGAACAGTGATTCAATGATTCTATTCCTTTTCCTAACAAAAAAGTAGCAGAAGCTTCACATGATTCGTCTGATGACTTGCTGAAGATTTTCTTGAAATAAACAGTAAAAGTTCATAGCATTCTTAGCTTACAGCTACTACATGTCAAAAGAAATTACCCAGTGGGCCAGAGATTCTGCGGATTCTTGAGGTGCCAAGCTAGCAGCTTCTCTGCCAGTAATTAGCTCCAAGAGGAACACTCCAAAGCTGTACACGTCGCTGCTCTCAGAAAACTGTGCCACCGAGTGTGCCCTGCGAACAAACATGCACAAATGAGTATGAGTCACAAAGGATTATTACAGAAGTACACTAATCATCCCCAATTGCAAGACATAATACAATGTGAACTGATGACACGTTTACTAAGAAAGCTGATGGCAAATTTTGTATATAAGCTTTTCAAAGATATCAAACTCCACGGAGTCATCGCGGTCTAGATATTTGTTGTCTGGCCTGAAAAAAATAAAAGATAAAAGGATGTGGCACTTGGACTTACTCAGGATCTTGGTAGACACTGCTACTAAACCCATGTGATGGTCCGACATCTTCATATCCTCTAAGCAACCTAACAAGTCCAGCATCAGCCACCTTTGCAATGAAATTTTCATCGACCAGTACATTGCTCGTCTTGAAGTTCTTGTGAATCAAAGGAGGCATAAGACAATGCAGATGATTCAGACCTGCAAGTAAATCAGCAATTATGCTTACTATTGTCTGAATTCAGAAAAGAAATGGGCGACAACTCCCAGTTGTACTACCTTTAGCTGCACCAATGGCTATTGCGAGCCTTTGTTTGAACTCAAGCCGTGTCATGGAGCCTTTCCCTGAATCTGATAAAAGGTGTAAGGCTTCAGAAACAAATAGTAAGGGAAGAAAGCCAGAAGATAATTTCTGACCAGAAATGCATATTACCGTATAGATGGCTGCAGACATTGCCATTAGGCGAGTATTCAAACACTAGCATTTGTAGACCCCCTTCCTGGCAATAACCGACAAGGGTTACGATATTCCGATGAAAAATCTCTGAAAGCCTCCTAACCTGCATAATGCAAGGTCACCAAAGAAGTTAAGAATGCCAATTTACTAGGCTGCAACAAACGCATTTATTTAGATGCCCTGTCTAATTCAGGAACTTTGTTTTTGATAACACACAACAATAATTGACAAGAGACAGATCTTCCTAACTTACCCCACAAACAAGTCACTCGACTAAAATGCTCACTATCTGACCATAAATACGGCACAATTTAGGCAAAGCAGTTAACTGTTGAATCCAAAAAATTATACAAGGCATATTGAATTCCCAAGTCAGCAACAGGAAACCGGAAACTTCTAAACACAATGACGAAACAGCCAAGACATAAAATTCAGAAGGTTCAAATTTACTCTGGCCTCAAGCATGGCAGAATGGAGCTAGTAAACTGTGGTACATCCAGAAAAGTTTTCAATCCACACAATGACCCTGGATTTGCAATTGCATCCAAATTGTTTACCTCGTCAGCAAACTCCTGCCGTGGTGCTCCCGTGCGGCTCTTGATGGCGACGACCGAACCATCAAGAAGCAGCCCCTTGTAGACCAAGCCGAAGCTCCCGGCGCCGACCAGGTTGGCGTCGCTGAAGTTGTTGGTCGCTAGTGCCAGCTCCCCCAGAGAGAATTGCCTGGCGCCCTGATGCTCTGGCGCCGAGGAACTTCGGGCCCCCTTGCCCCACTCCACTGATGCCACCAGCAACACATGCATCGCATTAGCACAATTGAAAAAATGCTGATGAAAGTAGCGGCGGCAGCAGCATTGCTATCTCCTATCTATGGACATGATGCAAAGAGGAGCAGCAAAGACAATTCACCTACCTAAGGTGGAAGGATCGGAGGAGCCGGTCTCAGAGGTCCGGTTACGCCGCGCCCTGAGGCGCGCCCGACAGCAGAGCGCGATCGCCACGGCCAGCAGGATGAGCAAGGCGGCGCCACCGGCGGCAATGCCGGCTACGACGGCGATCGGCAGTGACATCCGGGTGCCCGTGACATCGAATCAGCCAAGTCGTGGAGGGGGATTCTCTTTTCCTTTCCTTCCTTCCGTCAGAGTAAGCAGCAGCAGCGCTGAGCTTACAGACGGTCAAGCAGGCAAAGCAGAGCAGCCCTCCCAAATCTAAACCCGGAGCAAATATTGGACCTCACCTACTACCCCCAAATCGGTGGGTGGCATAGCTCCGGCATTCATGAATGCTGCTGCGATCTTTCTCCAAATTGGGGCCTCAATTGGGCAATGCAGCTAGCTAGATATATGAGCCCGTCTGTGTAGGCTGTAGGAGCAGGACCAAGAAGCGCTTGACTTGCAAGAAGAGAGTGGACCGGGGCTGGTGGCGATCGAATGAATGAATCAAGAACAAGGGGCGAGAAGAAGGGGAGGAAGAGGATGATGGATGGGGGGCTGTGGTGTGTGTGTGTGCTGGAGGCGAGGCGAGGCGAGGCAACCCAACCCCCTCCGCACATGGAAAATGGTTGGATCCCTCCCTCCCTGCGGCGGCCGCCCTTTTGTCAAAGGAGAGGGGACGCCATGGGCAGGCTGCCCCCCACCCCCTTCCACCCCATGTGTGTGCGCGCGTGTCGGGGGGCGTGTGCTGTGCGTGACTCTCTCTCTCTCTCTCCGTATGACCCGGCCGCCGCGCTGGAGCTGGAGGTTGGTGCAGTCTAGAGAGAGAGAGAGAGAGAGAAAGACATGAGCTTGCGTTGGAATCTTTCTTTCACCGTCCTCCCCTGCTCCTCTCCTACTGTTAGTGCTACATGACATGGCCATGCCGCTGCGTACGACGTCGCGCTGATGCATTGCCATTCCGCCGAGAAGAAGCAGGGCGGCGAGCGAGCTCTGCAGGGAGGGAATCTCGTCCCGAGATGGAATGGGAACAAAAAGGGTAAAAGGAGAGGGGAGGGTGCTGGGTGACGATGGTGCGGTGGTTGGTTCCCACTTTCTGGTACAGCGAGGGAGGCCATCTCTCTCGTCTCATCTGCACTCCTTTCGTTTTCACCCAGCGAGTGACCGAGCTAGGACAAGCGGCGTCCTTTCTCGCTCATCTTTGCAGGTACGACGGACCCCATGCTCCCTGCCTTTGCAGGATCCTCTGCGATATGGTCGAACGCTGCCAGCAAGCAAGTGATGTTCATATGATTTCAGAGGACTTTCAGCCATAGATGTTTTTTTCTCTTTTAAAAGATTTTAAATCAAAGGAGTAGCACGGCCCAAATGTTGAAAACATATTGGTGACGAACTATATAAGTGTTCTACATACATGACAAATTTCATGCTGAAATTACATTTATGACCCTCGACAATGGCCAAAATGTTATTAAAAATATATTTGTTGAGAGCACTGAATTTGTTTTTTACGCACAGAGCACCGCACATGTCGTTTCATTATGAAACTTGGTACGTATTTAGAACACTTGTATATGTCTTCACCAATATGTTTTCAGGTTTATTTTTTAAATGTTTTACTATTTTCTCGACTTTTTTATTAGGATAGAGCATGTGAGCTCGGGAGCCAAAACACCTCTCTCGAAAAGTAGCACATACGTGTTACCGAGAATGTTACTATCTCACCATTGTCGTTGTCGGACATGGTGGTGAAAGTGATAAAGTAGACTTATCGTCGGTCCGAATGTAGTATTCCCTCCGTTCCGAAATAACTGGTGCGGTTTTAGTTTATATTTCGGAATGGAGAGAGTATAACGGAAGCGAGCATTCGCGACGAGAAGTTCCCCAATTTTTTATGAACCTCACCTGGTGTAGGATCTCAAGAGACAGTGTTTCGAAAATCTTCCTCACAATCGCGCACGCGGTCGTCGGGAAAAATAGCACATAAAAAAGACTTGGAAAAGCCTTGATGCATATAAGCATTCGTGTCACACCACAGTGATAGAAATTGGAACATTGTTGAAACCACTATTGGAGTTGACCAAAGATATAGTTAATGTGTCATTTGCCACATGGAGATATTATAAGTGTGTATGCAATAGTCCTATTTTTATATTTGAACAACTTTTTACATCTGTAACGAGAATAAAATGGTGAAAAACAACAAGAATACATATCAAGAGTGAGGGAAATAATGCTGCAATTTTTTTTTGCGAATTAATGTTGTGGTATATTGTATTGATGCAGCAGACAATGAATCCTATGGAGGATAACTATTAGCGGGCCATAGTCCAGGTACATTTGACTAAGGGCTTAATAAGAAACACATAGGATTGAGACGTCATTTCTGGTTGAGTCCTATGAGAAGAACAGTTGTGTTTGATGACAAAGGAAAAGTAAAGGAATTGGAAAAAGAGATTGGAGTGAATTGTAGAATTCTTATGGGATCTAGTCCAATGATTCTGGGAAAACTTACTATAGAAACTAATCCTATAAATCAAACGACCGACCAACGTAGGAAAATTTCCTATAGGATAAAATCCTTCAAAAAAATTATGTATTTCTTTTGAATCAAAGGAGGCCTAACCATAGGGGGTGACCCAACATTTGAAGCCCAACTCTCACCAGTTCACGCCAACACCAAAGCCCCCACTTGTCACAATCATAAAGAACAAAAAAATATTACACCCTACGGAGTAGTATTAATTATCAGTGATAGTAAACCAAGTTGCATGCCACTGTATGACCGGGTACATGAAGTCTAACTGCATCTTTGTGAATTTTTTAATAGGCCTGCTAGTTTAGTCGAGGAGTCAAACTAATCCACAGCGAATACATAATTCAGGCAACGACGTGCGACGCATGCCCTTCTATGGAGCACCACGCAAGTGGTCACAGGATTCTAGACATAGGATGAAGCTAAAAACAGGGAATACTCACTGCCCAAGATCCAAATCTGGATCATTGAACTAGTTTTGACATTCTGGCTGGCTCACACACTCATGCAAGAAGTTGTAACCCAGGCAGAAAATTGCGAAGAGCAACAGAACGTTGTGTATTTCCATTCTGACGAAAATCGGGGTGCCAACTTGCAAAACATATGTCCTGAAAATAAAAGCCCTCAAACTCTGCATCTTCGGTGTTTGTAGGGTGGAGAGGCGTTTTGGCTCCCAAACTCATATGAACATAGATTCCAATTACATAAACATGCATGCTCAACTGATATGGAGATTACAACTCCAATCTTTTGCCACACAATCGTCTAAAGAAAGAACTGTGGACAAATTACAAGTCACATTTAATTTTGTTGACTCAGATCAGGTGCTCAATCAACTGCCACAACCGAAGCGACCTAGACCTGTGCAGCATTTCAGAAAATTATAGAATGCATAGTTCAATCGTGCATGCACGTAATCTAACATGAAGAGGAACATACCCAAGATGCCAAGTTGACCAAAATAAAAATAAAAACCAAATAGGAAACAAGGAGGCCACATGCATGATGCTGCTACGGAGATGAGAATCCAATGACTGTCATTGCAGGATCACTCATTGCAATAGGCCAACACTTCCAGCCTGTTGCATGCTGCAAGATTGTAGGGAGAGGAGACCTCTTGCCTAATCTATATATGTAGGCATAACATTATTGCGAAATAGCTAGTGATCAGATGTACTCCCTCTGTTCCAAATTAATTGACGCAGTTTTAGTATAACTATGTTCTAAATCTGCGTCAATTAATTTGGAACGGAGGGAGTAGCACATAGTAATCTACTAGTTTCAGAGTTGATGACATAGACCTGTTGTTAAAAAGTAGAAGCAAAATGTTATCCAAATTAGAGTGCAATCTAGAAAAGGGTAACTGAATGCACCAGATATAGCTGATGTTGACATGGCTAATTAAGGTGCTCTGTGGATGCAACGTTGACTGCCAGTTTTGCTGAAAACAAGAGAGTTCTTTATTTTTTTCAAAGGAGAGAACAACATGGTTCTTCTAACTGCTAAGGATATGTAGAGGGATTAGACCAACAAATTAAAGCAGCAGGCACATTAAAAAGATTAGTCAGACATGAAACATACAATGACATGGTGGGGCTGTAAAACTCGTAATGGCCAGAAAGCCAACAAAGGTTTGCAGTGCTGAAACCATGGCCATATCTACCTTCTTCTGCCATGGTTAGCTGGGCCATCCATTACGCATGTTTTGTGGTCCCTTGGCCCTTGGTCCTCCAACCGCAGGCATCCCAGGCAGGAAATGTGACATGAGATCTGAAGAAATATGAAACAACAGGAAAAGAAGCCAAATCCAAGAACCCCGTTCTGTTTCCTGTTGTTCAATAATAGCATTTTCAGCTCCCAGTGCCACTGACGGCTGTGCAGATACATCTGCATTGCTCCCTTGAGCAACTGGGAGAATTACTCACTGGTGGAGTGTGTGTGCCGATGCCACTCCCATGTATAAACGGCTGCAAGATCAACCGAGCTCTCCAAGGGGGCTGAAGACGCAGTGGCAAAGACACAGGTTTTTAATTCCAACTGCAAACGCAGCAGAGCCCCAGTCTGCGAAGCAAAAAAAAAAAAACCAGCTTCCTGTGCGGTATTTATCTCCTACAGTAGGTTTCAACAAATATAACAGCGCTGACAAGAGTTTGCATGCCTGTGACAATGATTCCATAGCGATTGAACGCTGCAAACCGGAGGGGTTTCTGAGACCCAGCATCTCAACTGCAACAATCAGCAAATTCACATTTTCGAGACAGATGCAGAAGCAGCAACCAAGTAATCTTACATAGCGAATGAAAACTTTCTGTAGGATCGAAGAGCCGTCAAGAACAGAATGCTGGTTCCAGCTTCAAGAATATGATGACACTTCACACTTCATACATGGAAAATATGTGTGCCTCCGTTGTGCTAGAAAATACACCCAAAAGAGTTGATATAGACTAGTATTATTACAGACAATAATGCAGTCACCCACTTTTGTACCATGGTTATTTCTTTGAAGAAACTAATCATCTGATCAGTCACTAACACGTGCATAAGCAAAAACAAGACAGAGCGAAGTTGGGAGGGCAAAGGTCCAAAACAAAGAATGTTCATGCAGGGAACAGAACAACCAGCGCCCCAGCATGCATCGATGATCATTATTTTTCTCAGTGTACAGATGGGCTCGTAGACCGTCACTTGAGATACTAGCATCATGAACTCAGAACAAATTGAAGTACACCATGGTGTCCTTCGCCATGACCAGCAAAAGCAGCTTGAAGTATATCAAAGCCCACTTCCTGGTGATATCGTGGTGCACATAGTCCAGAAAGATCTCCTTGTTGAACATGTAAACTTGGTGGTACACCGCGGCGGCCATAAGGGATGTGCTTATGCTGTTTCTTGAGGTAAGAAGCAGAGCTGGGATCAAGGCAAAAGTAACTTGTGTTAATATCTCTGATCGACTGACTTTAGAACTTTCACTTGTCAATGGACTGCTTCTAGGTTTAGCAATGGCTGCATCTAGTGGACTGAATGCCACAACATTAGGGAACGGTCCTTCAGTTGCTTTCAGTTCATCAGAGACCTGTCAGACTTGGAAACATGAGATTCATGGAGGTGGCAAAATAAGTGAAAAATCAAGCACTGGTTTGGCTAGTGACGAACCTGTGTCTTCTGCATGGGAGATCCATTGGATGCTGCAGTAGAAAACCAACGCGGTAGAAATTGTGTGCCACTGAGGTGTGATGTTGGCTCATGTCCCAGAACCTATACATATGTACATTAGACACAAAACACAAGAATCTGAAAACTAGATAACAGCAGATTTTGTATTTCTTCAACAAAAATAATCTTACATAAGAAATCAAATGACAACAGCAAGTTCATTATTGTACGTAGCCTGAGTTTCAAACAGAAAACCCACAATTTTCATTAATCAATCAAGCAAACATGTCTCTTGGCTACAATATTCCATCCCAAAATCATATGCCTTCTAAAATCCTTCTGTCAACCATAAACAAAGTCATGCAAACCCCATGTCACCTGCAGGCGTGCACGCATTTGAGTAGGGAACTAGAGATATGATAAAACGTTGAGTGCCAGGCTAAATGTAGGAAGTTACTTGTTGAGTGATGTAAAGGCTTCCAATTGACACAAAAAGTAAGCAGCAGAAAAGTAGAGATACAATGGACTTGTGGAAGCCTGAATGCGTGCATGCGCAAATACAGACATAGCGAGCCAAAAGCAAAAAGGGCAATCTATCAATTAGGTCAGGCAAAATGAAGGAAGTTAAGTTAATTGTTGAGTGATCTGAAGTCTCTCAAATATCGTAATATGAAAGACAAGCTATTGATCACAGAGAACGAGGAACAGTGTGTGGCATGCAAAGATATACCGTCCTAACAAGGATGAAAGCACCAACATGAACAAGATGTGAATCAGTGAATGGATTCAAGGCGAATGACAATGTTATCACAGAGCATTTCAGTACGTCACTGGAACAGACTAACGATTGCTTGGTGTCTGCCCAATGGCTTAATGCTATACAGAAGAAAAAACCTTACAATAATAGACAAACATAAATTTTTAATGAGGCAATAATGTTCCAGTTTGCATGAAAAGTGTCCTAGGAGCACCATAAAGTAGTTATGTGGACAATAATATAGCCATTCTTGTGGTACCTCGAGATCAACTGCACTTTACAATTTGGTTTGGTAAAAAGAAACATGTTATAATACCATCCACAATGCTGTATTGAGGTGTCTAAATGATAGTGAGGTGTCTAAATGATAGGCTAGATGAGCTAACCGCACAGATTCAAACGTTATTGGGTACATACTTATTCTCAACCACTTTTTTCAACCATTGACATCTGACTATTACTTCTCTGTATCAAGAAAATTAACACATCCCTACAAATTGTTTTTGTTCGGTATTTATTTTGAATCTTTCCTTGTTTGGAATATACCCCGAAAATTATTGTCCTGCTTCCGCATATGCCCTTTCTGTCAATTGGCCACGTGTTGACTATTAAGCCCATGCTGATAGGACACATCACCCCTACTTGTAGTGAAGGTTGGGTTATTGAACCTGCTTATATAAGTACAAGTAGAGAGGATTTCACAGTATTTTGTGATAAATCAAGAACTTTTTATTGTCTTGGTTACCATAACAGGAAATGGAATGGACCTCTATACAGATATTTCTATTAATTCTAAGAAAACTGAAAAGCTTTAATACCCATTTATGGGTCAATGCACAGGCAACTGCAGAGCATGTCCGGATCAAGGAACAGAATTTTCGGGATATACCAAGAACAAGGAAATTTTCAAGGCTAAATACGAGTCTACTAATCTTTAGGGACAACGCATTCTCTCGAGTATGTTCATGAATAAAATTAGTACCTAGGTTATAACCACTATATGTCAGTCCAACTCTCCAAATCTAATTAACATACTTCTCTTAGTCATTAAAATATGGAACAGATTTTGCCAAGCAGGAAATCGTGGCATCACTTGGCAGGAGCTTTCTTGATTGTGGCAAAGCCTCCATTCCAACTTTCTCGATTGTGGCAAAGCGTCCTAGCATATAACTCAAACATTGACATTGAAATTTGAAAGTGTGATCAGCTTTTATTGTAGGCAAACTGTATCAGAATAACACTAGCCCGTCATGTTAAGTCATTGATCAGGAAAAAAATCACAAAGTGGAAACAAATGCATATATGAATGTCCTTATTCTACTCTAGCAATTGGCAGATATTTGGGCATACGTGCTCCCTGTACATTACTGACATTGAGAATCCACTTACGTCAGTCATAGACCATGTCAAACTCGCCAATCAAAGCCGTAATATATGTCCTTTGTTTCCCTACACTTCTACCAATTTCTCATTTTGTCCCTCTACTATTCTACCGCCCTTTTCACCATGATGATGGATTAGAATAAAGACAGCTACATACACTTACTATATAGTGCAAACCATGTTGGTACATACTCCGTACCAAATACGGAGTGCAACCAAACCTTCCAATATACAAACAAAACAATGCTCATCCTTCACAACGAACCAGACGGAATCAAATGACAGAGGTAGCATCAGATGAGATACTGCACTGCACTACAGAACCCAATCTCCACACGGCAGATCAAACCACGCGCGACCAGGGCATAACGCTCGCACTCAAATACATCACGAAAGAAGTCTATATTGCGTACGAACGAAAGGGATAGGGATACCAACCATGCCGGGGCGGCGAAGGGATCCAACCGCAGGGTACGGAGTGGCGGCGGCGGGGTAGCGCGGGACGGAGGAGAGCGCGCGGGATCCGGCCAGGGGCGCCGGCCCCGCATCCGCGCGGGAGAGGGCGAGCGCTAGGGTTTTGGATCGGGCGAGGAATCGCGAGGCCATGGCGATGTCTCTCCCCGGCTGCCCTGTTCGTTCGTTGCCGTATGGTCGCGAGGAGGAAGTGGGGAGGAGGAAGAAGAAAGAGCGATCAGCTGGTCTTGGGCCCCCCGGAGGCTGAGAGGAGAGCTGATTTGGCCCGGCCCTGAGCAAGCTCTTGTTTCGGGCTGGCATGGGTTTCAGAATGCAGGCTCAAATTTCAATGGGCCGCTCTGGCGTTTTCATACCTCCAACGGGGCGACCCAAACGGACGCGCGTTTGGTCCGCGTTTTGTCCGTTTGGGTCGGGGAACGGAGGCGCGTCCAGCCCATGTCCGCCCCTTTCTGGCCAGTGCCCCCAACGGGGCCGACGCATTGAGTCCGCCTGGCCAGGGTTTTTTCCCCAAACTTTTTATTTAATACTAGGATTACATTTTTAGAAACTAAAATTACATAGTAAATCTAGGACTTCCTCCATCCGGCGCGAGAAGCTGCCGCGATAGCGCCCGCACGCGCTCATACGCGCTCGCTCGACCTCGTCCACCAGATGTTGCGGCGGCTGCGGCGGATCCATTCCGGCGCGTGGATCTGAGCTTGGAGATGGGGAGGAGTGCTAGGGTTTGTGTGTGTGCCCTAGGGTTTGGCCGGCCGGCGGGATTTTATACAGCTCCACCGCCCACAGTTATTGCGGGTAGGTGGCCGTTGGGGTCGATGACACGCGGGGCCAGGGCGGACACGGGGAGGACGCAGGAGCGCTCCGCGAGCGTCCGGGGCCGACGCATCGGTGGCCCAAATTTGGGCCAAGAATGCGTCGCGACGGACCAAAAAACGGACCACGGTCTGTTTGCGTCGCCCCGTTGGGCCGTGTTTTTGGCTCGCGCGGACAGGGACGGACACGCGCGGACTCGATGGGTCGCCTCGTTGGAGTCATCCTTAGACTATCCTAATAATGGCTAGATACTCTTTTTTTTTTGACATTTTCAACTTTCTCATTTCACCATCAACAACTTAAAATCGTTCGGAACAGTATGCCCAATCTGGCTAGGAAATGAATTTAACCACACTCCTGAAACGCCCTCAACCCTACACAGTTTTGCTAACTCATGGGCCACACGATTAAAGTCTCTTTTAACTAGGGTTAAACAGAATGAAAACACACTCCTCAGCTTGTCAATCTCTCTGTAGATGTAGCACAAGCTCGAGAGGTCTTGGTGTCCAGCATTGATAGACGACCAGACAGCCACGCAGTCCGTCTCCACCGAGGAAACCTGCAGGCCCTCATGAACACAAGCCTCCAGGCATCTGAGCATCGCCTCCGCCTCTTCTGTATGGTTGCAATTCTGCAGTTGTTCTGTGAAGCTCCAGACCACCTGACCCAAGTGATCTCTCACCACCCCTTCCACAGTTGCTTGACCAGAGTCCTTGATAAAAGAGGCATCAACGTTCAGTTTTAGCATGCCTTCATCAGGTGTAGTCCAACCACTTGGAACAGAGACCTTTTTAAGAGAGTGAGAGGGTCCAAGTTGTCGGGCAGCTCAGTCCCAACTGAATTTATCCTATACCCAGCTGATACGTCTCAAACGTATCTATAATTTTTGATGTTCCATGCTGTTATTATATCAATTGCTACATGTTTTGGCTACACTTTATATCATTTTTATGCATTTTCTGGGACTAACCTATTAACAAGATGCCACAGTGCCAGTTCCCTGTTTTCTGCTGTTTTTGGTTTCAGAAAATCTATTAAGGAAATATTCTCGGAATTGGACGAAACAAAAGACATCGTCAATAATATCACGAGGAGATCACGGAGTCCAAAGGGGAGTCGGAGCAGACCCACCAGGGGGCCACGCCACACTAGGGCGCGGCCCAGGGTGGGCCCGCGCCCCCCTATGGCGTGGTGGCCCCCCTCGGCCACCGACGCCGCCTCTTCGCCTATATATTCTCCGCGACGCGAAAACCCTATTACGGTCGATCATATTCCACGAAAAGTTCCGTCGCGGCCGTCATCGTCAATCTCAGATCGGAGGAGTTCTGAAGCTCTTCCCGGCACCCTGCCGGAGGGGAGATCATCACCGGAGGGCTCTACATCACCATGCCTGCCTCCGGAGTGATGCGTGAGTAGTCCACCCCTGGACTACGGGTCCATAGCAGTAGCTAGATGGTTGTCTCTCTACCTTGTGCCTCCATGTTTAGATCTTGTGAGCTGCCTAACATGATCAAGATCATCTTATTGTAATGCTAGATGTTGTGTTTGCTGGGATCCGATGAATATTGATACCATGTTTATTCAAGTTGTTTATCTATGTGCTCTTGATCTTGCATGCTCTCCGTTGCTAGTAGATGCTTTGGCCAAGTAGATGCTTGTGACTCCAAGAGGGGGTATTTATGCTCGATAGTGGGTTCAGTCTCTAGATATCTGGATCAGTGACAGAAAGGTCTAAGATGGTAGATGTGCTGTTGCTACTAGGGATAAAACATTGGTGCAGTGTCCAAGGGCACTTGTATTGATTACATTACACACTTTACTTCATGCAATAATCTGTTGTTAGCAACTTAATACTGAATAGGATGCGGATGCTGCCTTGAAGGTGGATTATTTAGGCATAGATGCGGTTGGAATAACGGTCTATGTACTTTGTTGTAATGCCCAACTAGATTTCATAGTAGACATCTTGGCATGTATTGCATTGTTATGCCCTCTCTATTTGTCAATTGCCCAGCTGTAATTTGTTTACCCAACATGCTAGTTATCTGTTCTGAGAGAGACACCACTAGTGAACTGTGGACCCTGGTCCAATTTCCTCATACTGTTTACACAACCTGCTGCAATCATCTGTTTCCTGTTACTTGCTGTTTTCCTGCTGTTTTCCACACCATACGTTTAACTCTTTGTTTCTGCAAGACCGGAGAGATTGACAACCTCTCTGTTTCGTGTTGGGCAAAGTTCTGGTTTGTGTCTGTGCAGATTCCACGTTGGTGCAAGCTCCCTAGCGCCAGGGGGAGTCAACATCAACAACCTTCCGATAGATCGTCAAGTCCTACTGGATTGATAACCTTGGGTAGATTATTCAAGGGAAAACTTCTGCTGTCTACATCATAACCTTCCTCTTGGGGTTCACCAACACGTAGCCATCAAGCTGTTTTCTGGCGCCGTTGCCGGGGACTTGGAGGCTATTGGAAAGGGGAGTCTCTCAGTTCCAATCTCTTTACTTTGTTTTTTGTCTTGTTTTAGTTTTGTTTTGCTTGCTGTTAAAAATCAAAAACCCAAAAAAATTAAATTCCTGCATCTAGTTTATTTCGGTTTGCTCATCATGTCTGGTTCTTCTTATTTTGTTTCATCTCCTGAGGTTGAGGTTCGAACTTTTAAGCAACAAGGGGGAGAAAGTTTAAAAGATGCTTGGTACAGAATTAGTAATGCTCATCATAGGTGTGCTAAAAAACATTCCACTACAATCCTTCTTAGGAACTTTTATGTTGGCATTACCAATTGGTATAGATATGTTTTGGACACTTTGACAGGGGGTAACTTCCTAGGAACACCTGCTCTAGAGGCTAGCTACATCCTTGAAAGTCTAGTAGGAATACCACCTGTTAATGAAATTAAAATTGAAGTCTCTCTTGAGGATGTTATGAAAAAGCTTGAGGTTGTAGAGAATCTTCCAAGTATTGATGTTAAGCTTGAAAAACTACTTGAGAACACTGAAAAATTTGATAAATCCTTGGAAGATCTTAATAAAAGAATTGTTGCTCTAGAAACTTGCTTTAAAAATCATGATCAAAACTCTAGGATTGAGGAGATAGAGGAAGTCATTGACACCATGAGTAATACTTTTTCCTCTTTCAAAACTAAGAAGCAAGGGTATATTCTAGATAAAGGAAAGAAATTCATGTATGTACCTAAGGGGCCTAAACCAAAACTTTCAACTTCTGATGTGCTGGATAATGGATTTTATGAATTTACTAATAAAGCTTGCAGTGGGCCTCTCAAGTTTTCTTCTCAAGAACTAGCTAAAATGAAAACCCCTCTTGTTGTGAATTATGATTTATCTGAAGCTTTTGGGAACCTTGATGTTTCTGGTCTTGACAATACTTGATGCATCTCTTCATGCCTAGCTCAAAGGCATTAAAGAAAAGCACTTCTGGGAGATAACCCATGTTTTTATTTGCTGTTTTATTTTTGTTTTCTTGAGTCAAGGATGCTTGTTTACCTCTGTAGCAACTCCTTTGTATCTTTTATTTGCTGTTTTGTTGTGCCAAGGAGAGTTACTAATGCAAAGTTGGTTTTATTTTCGGGACTGCATTGGACAGATTGCTGTTCGTCACCGTTTAATTCAGTAGAAAATCAGAAAAAATCGAAAAATGCTGAAACTTTTTGTGCATGTTCCTGATGATGTTACGCAACTTTCATTATTTCAAAAGTTTTTCATCTGAGCATCGTAAGTGCCTCGAAAAAATTCGTCATTACAGACTGTTCTGGTTTGACAGATTCTGTCTTTTATTTTGCATTCTCTCTTTTACAAGTTTTTAAGTGGTTTCTTTTCGTGTAAAAGTGCCCACTTGAGCCTAGTAACAGTGGCTAATGTTTAAAATAGTTGGCTTGTGAGTTTTGTCTTTGCTAGAACTTTGAAGTATTATCTTTTAGTGCACTAACCTGCTAATGAGAAAAGCTGTTAAGTTTTGGTGTGAAGGAAGTTTTCAAGTGTTGATAGAGGAGAATGATATTACATGATCAAGAAGAGTGAAGAGCTTAAGCTTGGGGAGGCTTACCTCCCCAGCATATTTCAAGAAGACTCAAGCATCTAAGCTTGGGGATGCCCAAGGCATCCCCTTCTTCATCTACAAATTATCAGGTCATCTCTAATGGTGCTATATTTTTATTGCTTCATGCTAGTGTACTCTTCCTTGGAGCGTCAGTGTGTTTTTGTTTTCAGTTTGTTTTGTTTTGTTTGCTGTGCTATACTTGTTGGATCCTAGTATTCATGTTTGGGAGAGAGACACGCTCCACTTTTTCATTAGAATACTCTTGTGCTTCACTTATACTTGTTGAGTATTCCTGTCTAGTTGCTGTTATTGCTGTTAGCTCTCAGTTTTTCATGTATCTCTTGTTAGAGCTTTCAGTTTCTTTTGAAGAAAGTACTCTCTTGCTTCACTTATATCTGTTTGGAGAGTTGTCAAATAAGTTGATTGGTGTTTGGTTGGACCAGAAAAATGCTATGCATGTGGTAGTGGTATAAAATGCTTACATGAATCTTTTTAGATCGTTGTCTTGAGTAATTTGATGCTTGCCAATTGTTTTGAGCTGTCAAGTAATTAATGTTTAAGCTTGTGCATCATGTAAGTAATGGCTATTAATGAAGAACTACTATAAGGATTTTCTGCTATAATAATCTGTTGCATAATTGGAAGTCCATAGTAGTCTAGATAATTTTTGGATGAAGGCTATGTGTTAACAAGGAAGACAGTGGGAGTCTATGGTTCGTCAAACCTTGTGTTTTATGTACACTCTTGCTATTCCAGTTGATAATGATGTTTGCTTATAATAACCTTGCTAGCCTAAACTCTGTACTAAGAGGGAATGCTTCTTGTACATCCAAAACCTTGAGCCAAATCCATGCCACCTGTGTCCACCATACCTACCTATTATGTGGTGTTTTCACCATTCCAAGTAAATTTCTTCATGTGCTATCTACTAACTACTCAAAACTGTTACATTTCCTTTTTGTGTCACTACTTGAAAAGCTCATAAGGACGTAGATAGGTGGTCTTTATTTCCTGGTTGATCAAATTTTACACACCTGGACTAGTGGCATATACATCCGCTTATCCAATAATTTTGCAAAAAGAGCTGGCAACGGGGTGCCCAGTCCCAATTAATTACAACTTTAACCAAACAATTCTCTTCACATCTTTTTGCCCCTGATTCGTCAGTCAAGCAATGTTCACAAGTGTGTAAACAAAAGAGAAGAGGGATGATCTGCCCGCTGGTAGAAATAACGTCCTTCATGGGAGCCGCTCTTGTAAAGTTTGATCAACTAGTGAAGTAGAGTATTGCCTATTTGCTGATTTGTTGACACCTGTATACACCATTACCTTACAAAACAATATTTTATGCTCTCTATATGCCTTCGGGAACTACAGCTCTAGCACATGATGTTAATCCCTGCTTCCCTCTGCGAAGGGCCATTCTTTTACTTTTATGTTGAGTCAGTTTTCCCACTTCTTTCTGTCTACTTAAGCAAACATCATTGTCAACTCCAGTATAACAGTTTTTACATAACTTTGTGTTTGGTTGATCATATTCTTTGCATTGACATTATCTATATGATATACATGTTGAAAGTTGAAGCAAAAGCTGAAGCTATTATCTTCCTTTGTGTTGATACAAACACTTTCATGTTGAAATTATTGCTGCTGTGAACTAACTATTATGTTAGACTATTATATCTCTAAATGTTTTATAGTATTATTCATGAAAGTTTGCACTTGTGTGATCACTTATGTTTACTCTTTATTTACTTGCTTGCAAACTATAGACCATTGGCTTGGATCACTTCATTCAGATCATGTGCATTACATTGTTATTTGATCAAAGATTGTGTTGGTAGCATGTCACTTCAAAAATTATCTGTTTTTATCGTTTACCTACTCGAGGACGAGCAGGAACTAAGCTTGGGGATGCTTGATACGTCTCAAACGTATCTATAATTTTTGATGTTCCATGCTGTTATTATATCAATTGCTACATGTTTTGGCTACACTTTATATCATTTTTATGCATTTTCTGGGACTAACCTATTAACAAGATGCCACAGTGCCAGTTCCCTGTTTTCTGCTGTTTTTGGTTTCAGAAAATCTATTAAGGAAATATTCTCGGAATTGGACGAAACAAAAGACATCGTCAATAATATCACGAGGAGATCACGGAGTCCAAAGGGGAGTCGGAGCAGACCCACCAGGGGGCCACGCCACACTAGGGCGCGGCCCAGGGTGGGCCCGCGCCCCCCTATGGCGTGGTGGCCCCCCTCGGCCACCGACGCCGCCTCTTCGCCTATATATTCTCCGCGACGCGAAAACCCTATTACGGTCGATCATATTCCACGAAAAGTTCCGTCGCGGCCGTCATCGTCAATCTCAGATCGGAGGAGTTCTGAAGCTCTTCCCGGCACCCTGCCGGAGGGGAGATCATCACCGGAGGGCTCTACATCACCATGCCTGCCTCCGGAGTGATGCGTGAGTAGTCCACCCCTGGACTACGGGTCCATAGCAGTAGCTAGATGGTTGTCTCTCTACCTTGTGCCTCCATGTTTAGATCTTGTGAGCTGCCTAACATGATCAAGATCATCTTATTGTAATGCTAGATGTTGTGTTTGCTGGGATCCGATGAATATTGATACCATGTTTATTCAAGTTGTTTATCTATGTGCTCTTGATCTTGCATGCTCTCCGTTGCTAGTAGATGCTTTGGCCAAGTAGATGCTTGTGACTCCAAGAGGGGGTATTTATGCTCGATAGTGGGTTCAGTCTCTAGATATCTGGATCAGTGACAGAAAGGTCTAAGATGGTAGATGTGCTGTTGCTACTAGGGATAAAACATTGGTGCAGTGTCCAAGGGCACTTGTATTGATTACATTACACACTTTACTTCATGCAATAATCTGTTGTTAGCAACTTAATACTGAATAGGATGCGGATGCTGCCTTGAAGGTGGATTATTTAGGCATAGATGCGGTTGGAATAACGGTCTATGTACTTTGTTGTAATGCCCAACTAGATTTCATAGTAGACATCTTGGCATGTATTGCATTGTTATGCCCTCTCTATTTGTCAATTGCCCAGCTGTAATTTGTTTACCCAACATGCTAGTTATCTGTTCTGAGAGAGACACCACTAGTGAACTGTGGACCCTGGTCCAATTTCCTCATACTGTTTACACAACCTGCTGCAATCATCTGTTTCCTGTTACTTGCTGTTTTTCCTGCTGTTTTCCACACCATACGTTTAACTCTTTGTTTCTGCAAGACCGGAGAGATTGACAACCTCTCTGTTTCGTGTTGGGCAAAGTTCTGGTTTGTGTCTGTGCAGATTCCACGTTGGTGCAAGCTCCCTAGCGCCAGGGGGAGTCAACATCAACAACCTTCCGATAGATCGTCAAGTCCTACTGGATTGATAACCTTGGGTAGATTATTCAAGGGAAAACTTCTGCTGTCTACATCATAACCTTCCTCTTGGGTTCACCAACACGTAGCCATCACCAGCCGAGTGCAAATTGTTAGCGTAGCTCTGAAGGAAAGTAGCAGAGCCTTCAATCGAACACTTGCCATCTTCATGAATAATGTCATTCCTCAAATGCCACGCCCTCCAAAGTACCAGGATAATCAGAAGTCGGGATTCAGGTTTGGCATTATCGAGCAGGATTAACAGCCAATCCGGTCCATTATAAGTGAACTTGTCTTTTTTTTTTGAAACCTTATACTGTGGGGGAGCCCCCCACAGCCTCACACATTTTATTATGAAGAATAAAAGTATTTACATACTACTTACATATTAAGTACAAGCTATATACAGAGAGCACTAAGGCAAAGTGTCAAGCCAAGATGACAAAGATGTAAAAACCGACTCCTTCACCCTAACTTTAAGCAGGGTGACCTCATGAAAGAAACAGGACTTCCAGCCTCTAAAAGTGGGCCTGATATTCTTGAAAACCCAACCATTACGCTGCTTCCATATCGCCCAACATGCTAAGATGACAACCTCAGTGTAGCATGGTCCCAGAAAACTTTTCTTAGCACGAACCAGTATTTCATTTGTGTTCCCAGGATGCCAAGCAATCTGCAGATAGTTCCAGACTCTAGTGCTAAAATTACAGTTAAAAAACAGGTGTCTCCAGTCCTCAATCTGATGTGTAGGACATAGAACACAGTTATGGTTGTCAGTGACATGCCAATGTCGTCTTAGGAGCATCTCCTTGGTGTTAATTCTGTCGTGCAAAATCAGCCACGCAAAAAACTTGTGTTTGGACTGGCACTTGCTCCTCCAAATCCAGCAAGAGGGAGCATGAGTATCAATGTGCTTAAAACTATGTCTGTACATCAAACTAGGCTTATATTCACCCTTCCCGAGTGTACAGATCCATCTATCATTAGCTTCTTCATGCAAAGCAACATCCTGCAGTAAAGTCTGCATCTGCACCATTTCCTCATGTGCCTCCACCGAGAGAGGCAATGAAAAAGCTTCAGTCCATTGATCGTTACGCAGAAACTCATGTACTGATTGTAGCTTGTCGGTGGCAAAAGAAAAAAGTCGTGGGAACAATTCTTCTAACTTCTTGTCCTGCCACAGATCAGACCAAAACAAAATGGAATGACCATTGCCCACTTCACATCTTGTAATTGCTCGGTAAGTATCAGCCAAAGCAATAATTCCTCTCCACCAAAAGGAACCTGATAAAATGACAGCATGAGGTACCGAATTATAATAATATGTATCTCGGACCAGCTGAACCCATGGTGTACTGTCATTGTTGTAAAGCTTGTGTAGATGTTTGAGCAGTAATGCAGTATTTTGCACTTTAAGATCAATAATCCCAAGTCCTCCCTTGTTCTTAGGTTTACATATCATATCCCATGCAGCCAAAGAGCTAACAGTATCTTTATCTTTTTTCCTCCACAAACAGTGCCTCCTTGCTCTGTTAAAGACTTCAGTGACACCAACAGGAACCACTAGTGTCAACAAAAAATATGTAGGGAGGGAAGATAGTACTGAGTTAACCAGGACCAATCTGTCGCCATATGAAAGAAAGGAGGATGTTGCTGTAAGTCGTCTCTCAACTCTGTCAGTGAGAGGTGACATATCCCGAATTGTTGGTCTGGTTGTTCCCATCGGAAGACCCAAGTAGGGAAAAGGCATAGTGCCTAACTGACACTCAAAAGTTTGGGCTAAAAGAATAGCTTCATCTGGTGACACATTGACAGGGATCAGCGAGGATTTGTGAAAGTTAATTTTCAGTCCAGTGAAATCTGCATATCTTTGCAAAATCTCTTTGAACACTAGCAGATCCTGTATATTTGCCGGCAAAACAATTATTGTGTCATCAGCATATTGTACTATCGGATAGTCAGCCCGCACAGGAATTGGAGCATTTAAAACTCCCTCATGATAAGCTTTGTTCACCATGCTTTGCAACAAATCTGCTCCTTCAACAAACAATAAAGGGGACAATGGATCTCCCTGCCGAACCCCTCTCTTGCAGTGAAAATTTCTTCCTGGTATGCCATTTAACAGAACAGAAGATGAACCAGAAGAAAGAATTTCACGGACCCACTGTAAAAATAAATCCGGGAAACCTTTAGCCCTCAGAATCTCAATAATGGCATCATGAGCCAGTGTATCAAAAGCTTTTTCAAAGTCGATCTTTAGGATTACAATTTTCTTTTTTGACTGATGACATTGGTGTAAGAATTCGTAGGACCAAGCCAAACAGTCTTGAATTGTTCTTCCTTGAATAAACCCATACTGGTTTGCATGAATCGTTCCACAGATAACTTTCTGGAGTCTGTTGGCCAACAACTTCGTGACAAATTTCAAGCAAGTGTTGGTGAGAGAAATGGGACGAAAATCATTTACAGATTCTGGACTGTTCACCTTTGGCACAAGTGTTATGTATGAACCATTTATACTTTGTAGGGAAGTATTACCAGAGTGGAAGTCATTACACAACTTGATAAAATCATCCTTGATAATGTGCCAGCATTTTTTCACAAAGAGTCCATTAAAACCATCGGGTCCAGGGGCTTTATCAGTTTTCATATGCTTTACTATTCCTTCAATTTCATCAGCAGAGAATGGTTCCACAAGGCTATTCAGATCGTTATTCGGGTGTAGCACTGTATGGAGTGAAATACTGCGGCTTGTAGGCATGCACACTCCCATTCTTCCTTTGAGACTTTGGAGGAAAGCGTTCGCTTTTTGCTGATGATCAACAAGAACAGTACCATCAACATTTTTTATTTCAGCAATTGTGTTGTGTCTAAATCTCTCTGTGGCTTTGGAGTGAAAAATTTTGGTATTTTCACCACCAAGTTGTACCCAACGCAGTGTACAACGTTTCCTCCAATACTCAGATTGAATCCACAATAATTTCTTCAGATGTGCCTTCCCTATGTTTCTGAAATTAAATTCAGGCCGACTCAAGTCCCTTTCATCCTCCAACTGGTCTAGCAGCATAATTACTTTATTGCAGTTGTCAATCAGCAGTTTTATCTGAGAAAGAGATTTGCCCCATTTTTTCAACTCATGCCTCAGATTTTTGAGTTTTGCTGTAAGAATTCCTGCACTGGAAGAAGCAACAACAGGCCATTTCCACACTCTTTCAACTAGCTGTATGAAACCAGGCTGGCTGACCCAGTGATTCTCAAACCGAAAGATTTGTGCCTTTGGTATGGTGGTTGATATACTAATTACACAGGGCGTATGATCTGATGTTGATTTAGCCAGTGGGTGGACCATGGAATTGGGATATTTCAGAGTCCATTCACAGCTCATGAAGAACCAATCAATTTGCTCAAGCAAGGGCTCGTCCTGCATATTAGACCAAGTAAAGGATCTTCCTTTGAGGGGTAGTTCAATTAAACCCAGATAACTAATTATTTCATTAAAAATGAAGATGTCATTCATGTTTGCGCCAGGTCTGTTCCTGTTGTCCACTGATCTCATGAAGTTAAAATCACCAACCAATAACCAGTGCGCAGCTGTTGGGATATCTAGATCATGTAGCCATTGTACAAAGTTATCTCTCTCAATGCCATTGCAAGGTCCGTAAACATTCACAAGTGTCCAGCTTTCTCTGTTATGTTTAGAAGTGAAGCATATTCTTATAGCTGACCTGGTCACTTCTAGTAGCTGACCATCAAAAACTGCGCTGCTCCATAAAACAATCAGGCCTCCAGAAGCACCCACAGAGGGGGAAAACACAAATCGATCAAACCTTTTTGGACAAAAGGACCGGATAAAAGAATGATCAAAAGTTTCACACTTAGTTTCTTGTAAGCAAATCACAGAGCACTGACTTTCATCAATTTTATTATAGACGAGCAACCTCTTGTCTTTGTCATTTAAACCCCTCACGTTCCAATCGAGAACCTTCCAATCTAGCAGCCAGAAAGTTGTACTATTCATTATAAACTTTAGTTGAGTTGTTCTTGTTTGGAACGGCCATAAGCCTCTCCTCTGTCATCTCTGCTTCAGGGATCTCCAGTTGTCTGCCGACTTGTTGCAGCACCTGAATTGGCGTATGAGGTGTAACTGGCCCATCGTCCATGGGTTTAGCAGACCTGGGTTTCTTCTTTTTCGGAGTGGGCTTGTCCCTCATAAGTTCAAGTTTGAAACCATTGGCTTTGATTTGCTGTCTGGTACTTCTTCTCACTGTGTTGGTTACACTTGGTGCTTCCAGCCTAGCTCTGCTTCTCTTTTTCTTGGGCGATTGTTCAACCTGTTGCCTTGTAGTAGTGAAAACCATGCATGTGCTATGGTATGAAATTATCAGATTTTCATCAGTCTGGCTATGGGTGTTTTCCTCAGCCTTCTCAAAAGTCAGCTTTCTAGCAGCGTTCAGTACAGGACCAGGAGCTTCCACATGATCAACAAGTTCAACATCATGCTGTGTTACTGATTCATCCTCTGTTTCCACGATTTCTTGAACTTCCCTTATTGTGGGTGCTCCACGAAGCAAACCAAAAGCCTGTACCCAGTTCTTGTTGGACAGAAACACAGTGGACAACTGAAAAGGAGCCTGTAACATTGTTCTATGGATGGTGCCACTAACAATTGATGGCATCATTTCCTCCAAAATCTTGCTCAGTATCATCTGTGGTGGCAATGCAGGACCACACACTGTGGGAAGTCTCTTCTGAAAATTAGAGATCGGTGTCAAAATATAGACATCAGCAAGTCGCATGTGATGAATGATCAGCTGAGCTTGGTGGTGCTGTATATAATCAACTGAATTTTCAAAGTGGTTTAACAGAACAGGAGCAGAATCTTGCATTTCAACAGGATTTTCATGCACGTTTTCCCAGTGGTTTAGCAGAACAGGAGCATAATCTTGCATTTCAACAGGATCTTCATGTGGCAGAAGGTGTGGCGTAGGTGTGGTGGAGTTGTGTCATGCGGGGCAGAGGACGTAGGAGCTAAATCGTCCCCCTTTTCTAAGCCAGGACTGCGGTAGTTATAATCCTTGTCCAGAACGGTTGGACTTGTTTTCTTGACTACCCAAATCTGCTTAGGTGATTTCCTCGTAAAGCAATCCTTCTCAATATGGCCAGAAAGGAAACAGCCTCTGCATCTGATTTTTCTGGTGCACTCAATCGTCGTGTGTTTCATGGTAAGACAACGCCCACATTTCCAAAATCGATATGCTATGTCATCGATAACTTCTTGCAGCCCACCTAAATCAGGGGTGGGCCTGTCTGGACTTGTGTGGACTGAATCCGCATTTGCCGCCACAGTTTTCTGAACTTCTTCTGTAGTCTCTATCTGCTGTCCCTCTGAGTGCGCTGCTTTCCGAAGGTCAATCGGTGCAAAAGAACCAAAAGAGATAACCGGATGGGTTTGTGTTTGATATATGGTCTGCTTTAGTTCTGGCTGGTTCTTTTTGGGAGCCTGATACCCTTTACACGCATCATATGCAAGCGATTCAGCAAACACTAGTTTTCTCTTCATTTTAGTTCTAGGAGCAGAAGACTTTTTCCTCAAAATTGACCTCGTTGAATTTGTATTAAGAGCACGCAGACCTGCAATAGCTTTGCCTTTTGTAGGACTAACTAGAGTCCATTCATCATTAATTTCTTTCTGCCAGAGTCTAAGTTCCCTCATCCAATTGGGGCCTCCATGGCCCCAAGTATGAAAATAACACTTGAAAGCATGACAAGAGAATGAACTTGTCTTCAGAAGGCAGGTTCCAGCACTTCCTCATTCTGTTTCTAAGATTTTTGGATTTAGTACACATAACCATGGCATGATACCTTAGGCAGGTTCCATCGATGGCTAGATACCTTAGGCTTATTCAAACCCTAATCCTGAAGTGAACACTTATCTTGGATGATGCATTGAAGTTTTGGGATGCATCTTCGTACATAATGGCTAGATTCAGGAGATAATCAACCCTCCATTGTTGGCACTTGTCTTAAGGAAAAAAGACTTATGACAATATGGTCCAGATTGTGTGAAAAATGGACAAGTGCCATTTTGCACCATTTTCTTTGCACTTCTTTCACAAAAACCCTTATTTTCTGAATAAAAGTTAGAAACTGATTTTTGACACTGTTCCTTTCATGTAAATATGCACATTTGTGTCAGATATTGGCAAATTATCATTAGCTATGTCATTGCTATGGGCATTAACTTAGTCATTCGCTTGAATGATAAACGTACATACATGATAATCCATTTTGTGAATGTTTTTTGCTAAAATGTCAAAATCCTTGTTTGTTAATTTTTCCTACAAACTAGTACACATAACATGACTTCATGACATCTATACTTCTTATAAAACAATAATATTTTTCTATCTCCACATGCAAACTATCCACATCACTTGCTCTTTTAGCCAATCAATTATCCATGTCATCCCACTAACATTCATTAATTACTTTCTATCTCTACATGCAAGCATCCACATCATTTTTTAGCCCATTGTCCACATCATTTTTTATGTTGTAGTTACACAAGTAAATCATGTGCAAGTAGAACACCAGAATTAGTTTTGCCCGTGAACTTTTTCCCAATTGTTTTCAATGATGAAAATCATGTAGTTGTTATTCGATTATGGGCTCTTCTATACGTATTCATTCAAAAAGTTTCTAGAAATATTACGCGCCAATGTGCATGTCATATTCATGCAAGCCATACACAACATCCGTTTTTTCAACTCATTGATACAATCTTATCAGTATAAATCAGACACACCCTTAAATCATAACGATCTTTAAATTATAAACCACACATGCATTCCCGCTAAATATTTTAGCCTCTTGACTGCCATGATTTACTAAATATTTCATATTTTTTGTCAACTTCAGGTTTCATACGTTTTATTAAATTTCTTAAAAGATACCCGCTGCAACGCGCGGGGTGTCGTTCTAATTTTCTTTATTTCCTTTCAAAACAGATCAAAATCGTCGATGAAACAAGGTCTGAATCTTTGAACACGCCATGTGACTATTGCATAGAATTCTTGTTTGGTACCTTGAAATGATAAGACCAGCCTGTCACACACTTATATTCAAAATTTTAATTAATTTTAATCAATCGGACAAAATTCATTTAAAAGGGTGAAAGTAGCTAGAGAGAGAGGAAATCTTAATAGTTGGGAATTGGCTACCCAGTATGATCTAGTTTGTGGAAAAATTGTACAGGTGTCATTTTCTTACTTCACAAAGTTTAATTTCTCACAAATTTTAGATATTATTTCATTTTATCTGTTGAAGACCTCTATAAGTCTTTTTATTCTATCAAAGGAATTATAAAAAAAAAATTAGAGTGAATGCTAGATTTATCTGGGAAATAGTACCGGACAAGCAAGATAGAAAATTTTCCTATAGAATTTAATCTTCCAAAAATTCTATATAATTCCTTTGATTTCTATACAATTTCTTTGAATCAAGGAGCCCTCAATGGTTTCAAGAAGAATGCATAAATTCCCGGATTTACAGTGTGGCAGTGGCACACAACACACACTTACTCCCTCCGTTTGGAAATAGATGTCTTAGCTATCTCAAAATTTAGATGTACGTACATCCAAATTTTGAGATAGCTAAGACATCTATTTCCGAACGGAGGGAGTACTAGTTACGACTAATCAATCTTGGGAAGAAAAGATTACAATGCGAATCTAGCGCCAAGTGCCCGCAAATCCTGCTAGCTACTCCTGCCGTGATGCTCGCTCGACGTAGAAGCGGCTGGGCATCCACACCCTGCAGCGCCACCGGATGTACGTGAGGACCGTCTTCCTACTGTCGGTACGCCTGGTGGGCACCACGACGCCGTCGCCGCTTCCGGCCGCCGGGATCTCGCCGTCGCCCTGCTCCAGCATCCACGACCGGTACCGCGCCCGCTGGTGCAGAGCACAGCAAGGGGAGTCCCCCGGGAGCTCCTTGCACTGGCACCAGATGATCGTCCGCCCTTCCGTTTCCGAGGGCTCGGGCGCGCCGTGGCGCCGCTCCAGGAGGCAGCTCGCCATCATCCCGTTCGTGGCCCGCGGCGACGGCAGCTCCTCCTGTTAGGTTGATCTCCTACACGTGCGCACCCAACGGTCGCACGACCCTGATCCCTGCGCCCTGATCGGGGGCGCCCAACCAATCCATGGTTGGTGGGCCCCGTCACGCTGCGCTATAAAGACTGGTGGGGGCCGGGGGGCACGCTTTACGAGGTTCGACATGCGCCGCCACATCCCACCGACAATACCCTAGCCGATCTAGGTTGCGCAGAGAGCGACGGGAAGTACCACCACCGCCGCCACTCCCTGCCATCGCCGGCCACCTCCACCATGGCCGGCGCACCGGGGTCATCTGCACAAGGAGAAGGTATACCTCCTCCTCCTCATCGATCTATCCTACCGGTTTGATCTAGACTAGTGATCCTACGGGAATAAACATTGGTATCAGAGCATCTAGTATCTAGATCTTATTCGTGTAGATTGAATCGAAAAGCAAATCGAAAAGGAAAAGCAGAAGAAAAGGAAAAGAAGAAAATTTCCCTCCCAATAGAAACCCTAACCCTAATTTCAAAAGGGGTAAAGAAAGCTCACCGTGCCGCCGTTAGGACCGCACCGTTCCTCTCGATCCCGATGCGTACCAACTGGGGCATCGGGAAGAAGAAAACGAACCCCTCGGGGGCAAAGGGCGCCGCCACTGAGCCGCTTGGCAGCGGCGCGCGCACCGTCGGGTGCACGCGCTCACCGGCAAGAGGGCCAGAGAGGGCGCCGCCGCTCGACAGTGGAGCTCCGTCGATGCACAGTGCAGGAGGGTGATACGTCTCAAACGTATCTATAATTTTTGATGTTCCATGCTGTTATTATACCAATTGCTACATGTTTTATTTACACTTCATAACATTTTTATGCATTTTATGGGACTAACCTATTAACAAGATGCCGAAGTGTCAGTTCCTGTTTTCTGCTGTTTTTCTCCTTCAGAAAGGCTAGTCACAAAATATTCTCGGAATTGGACGAAAATCAACGTGTGCAAATATCTCATCGGAAGACTCCAGAAGCCAGATGGGGAGACGCAGTGGGGCCACGAGGCAGCCACGCCACCCTAGGGCGCGGCAGGGGGTGGGCCCACGCCCTGCCCTGGCGTGGCCACCTCGGGTGCCCTCCGACGCCGCCCTTTCGCCTTTATATTCCCGATGTCCCGAAAACCCTAAAAACACCGATCATATTCCATGAAAAGTTCCGTCGCCGCTGCCGTCGTCAACCCTAGATCGGGAGGGTTCTGAATCTCTTCTCGGCACCCTGCCGAAGGGGAGATCCTCACCGGAGGCCTCTACACCGCCATGCCTGCCTGCCTCCAGTAATCTGGGCTCGAGATGACAGAAATGACTAAGGTTGTGGA
Organism: Poa pratensis; assembly: GCA_947311845.1. Classification (NCBI taxonomy): domain Eukaryota; kingdom Viridiplantae; phylum Streptophyta; class Magnoliopsida; order Poales; family Poaceae; genus Poa; species Poa pratensis. The sequence goes on from CAMZMU010000067.1 coordinate 19,857,072, forward strand.
TGTGCTGTTGCCACTAGGGATAAAACAATGATGCATTGTCAACGTGTCATTTGCATTGTTTACATTACACACTTTACTTCATGCAATAATCTGTTGTTTGCAACTCAATACCGGAAGGGGTGCGGATGCTAACCGAAAGGTGGATTATTTAGGCATAGATGCGTTGGATAGCAAGTATATGTACTTTGTTGTAATGCCCAATTAAATCTCATAATAATCATCTTGTCATATATTGCATTGTCATGCGCTCATTATTTGTCAATTGTCCAGCTGTAATTTTTTACCCAACATGTTAGTTATCTTTTATGGAGAGACACCACTAGTGAACTGTGGACCCCGGTCCATTTCCTCATACTGATAAAACCACCAACTGCAATCATTTGTTCTATGTTACTTTCTGCACTCATTACTATTTTCCACACAATACGTTTAATTCTTTGTTTTCCGCAAGCCAGAGAGATTGACAACCTCTCTGTTTCGTTGGGGCAAAGTAGTTTGCTTGTGTTGTGTGCAGGTTCCACGTCAGTTGCACTGCTGACAACCTTCTGAAGAACCTCCGTGTCCTCCTGGTTCGATAAACCTTGGTCATATTTCAAGGGAAAACTGCTGATGCACTACATCATACCTTCCTCTTGGGGTCTCCCAACGAACGTGTGTTGTCATGGTCAACAAGCAGATCTTCTGGTGCTGTTGCTGGGAAGTAATAAAACACTCTACCGTTAACATGCTATCAAGACATTTTTCTGGCGCCGTTGCCGGGGACACTGGAATCTCCAGATAGGGGTGTCTCACACTTCCAATCTCATTACTTTGTTTTTGTCTTGCTTAGTTTATTTTATTTTATCTTGTTTGCTGTTAAAACCCAAAAACACAAAAAAAAAAATCCTGCACTTAGTTAATTTTGAGTTGTTATCTTTTTGTTTAGTCATCATGTCTGGTTCCGCGTATTATGCTTCATCTCCTGAGGTTGAGGTTCGTACTTTTAAGCAACAAGGGGGAGAAAGTTTGAAAGATGCTTGGTATAGAATTAGTAATGCTCATCATAGGTGTGCTAAGAAACATTCCACTACAATCCTTCTTAGGAATTTTTATGTTGACATCACCAATTGGTATAGGTATGTTTTGGACACTTTAACAGGAGGGAACTTCCTAGGTAACCCTGCTTTAGAAGCTAGTTACATCATTGAAAGTCTAGTTGGGATACCACCTGTTAATGAATTTAAAATTGAAATTTCTCTTGAGGATGTCATGAAAAAACTAGAATCTATAGAGAAAAGCCTTCCAAGTATTGATAAGATCAATGAGATAGAAAAGCTCCATGATAGTACTAGTAAACTTGGTGAATCTTTTGGAAAAATTAACAGAAGGGTTACTGTTTTAGAAACTAGTGCTATCCATGATAATCAAAATTCTAGGATTGGAGAATTAGAGGAGGTTATTGATACTTTGAGTTCTACTTTTTCCTCACTTAAAACTAAAAGGCAAGAGCATCTATTAGACAAGGGGAAGAAATTCATATATGTGCCCAAAGTGCCTAAACCGAAACCAACATTTGTTGATTTGTTTGAAACTGAGAAAGAATTTCGTGGATTAGTTAATGAATCATGCAATGATTTGTTTAAATTTTCTTCTCAAGAATCCCCTAAACTTAAAAATGCAAGCTGTGTTTTTGATGAAGCTTTTGATGATGTTGATGTTTCTAGTCTTGACAATACTTGATTCATATTTCATGCCTAGCTAAAAGGCATTAAAGAGAAGCGCTTATGGGAGGCAACCCATTGTTTTTTACTTTCTGTTATTTTTGTTTTTTGTGTCAAGGAGCTTGTTTACTTCTGTAACAACTCCTTTGTATCTTTTATTTGCTATTTTGTTGTGCCAAGAAAAGTCTCTTATGACAAGATGGTACCTATATTTGGATTGCTTGATACGTCTCAAACGTATCTATAATTTTTGATGTTCCATGCTGTTATTATACCAATTGCTACATGTTTTACTTACACTTCATAGCATTTTTATGCATTTTCTGGGACTAACCTATTAACAAGATGCCGAAGTGCCAGTTCCTGTTTTCTGCTGTTTTTCTCCTTCAGAAAGGCTAGTCACAAAATATTCTCGGAATTGGACGAAAATCAACGTGTGCAAATGTCTCATCGGAAGACTCCAGAAGCCAGAAGGGGAGACGCAGTGGGGCCACGAGGCAGCCACGCCACCCTAGGGCGCGGCAGGGGGTGGGCCCGCACCCTGCCCTGGCGTGGCCACCTCGGGTGCCCTCCGACGCCGCCCTTTCGCCTATATATTCCCGATGTCCCGAAAACCCTAAAAACACCGATCATATTCCACGAAAAGTTCCGTCGCCGCCGCCGTCATCAACCCTAGATCGGGAGGGTTCTGAAGCTCTTCCCGGCACCCTGCCGGAGGGGAGATCCTCACCGGAGGCCTCTACACCGCCATGCCTGCCTCCGGAGTGATGCGTGAGTAGTTCATCCTTGGACTACGGGTCCATAGCAGTAGCTAGATGGTTGTCTCTCCACCTTGTACCTCCATGTTTAGATCTTGTGAGCTGCCTAACATGATCAAGATGATCTTATTGTAATGCTACATGTTGTGTTTGCTGGGATCCGATGAATATTGATACTATGAGCAAGTTGTTTATCAATCTATCTATTTATGTTGTTTATGATCTTGCATGCTCTCCGTTGCTAGTAGATGCTTTGGCCAAGTAGATGCTTGTAACTCCAAGAGGGAGTATTTATGCTAGATAGTCGGTTCATGCCTCCAGTAATCTAGGCTCGAGATGACAGAAACGACTAAGGTTGTGGATGTGTTGTTGCCACTAGGGATAAAACAATGATGCATTGTCTACGTGTCATTTGCATTGTTTACATTACACACTTTACTTCATGCAATAATCTGTTGTTTGCAACTCAATACCGGAAGGGGTGCGGATGCTAACCGGAAGGTGGATTATTTAGGCATAGATGCGTTCGATAGCAAGTCTATGTACTTTGTTGTAATGCCCAATTAAATCTCATAATAATCATCTTGTCATATATTGCATTGTCATGCGCTCATTATTTGTCAATTGCCCAGCTGTAATTTGTTTACCCAACATGTTAGTTCTCTTTTATGGAGAGACACCACTAGTGAACTGTGGACCCCGGTCCATTTCCTCATACTGATAAAACCACCAACTACAATCATTTGTTCTATGTTACTTTCTTCACTCATTACTGTTTTCCACACAATACGTTTAATCCTTTGTTTTCAGCAAGCCGGAGAGATTGACAACCTCTCTGTTTCGTTGGGGCAAAGTAGTTTGCTTGTGTTGTGTGCAGGTTCCACATCAGTTGCGCCGCTGACAACCTTCTGGAGAACCTCCGTGTCCTCCTGGTTCGATAAACCTTGGTCATATTTCAAGGGAAAACTGCTGATGCACTACATCATACCTTCCTCTTGGGGTCTCCCAACGAACGTGTGTTGTCATGGTCAACAAGCAGATCTCCTGGTGCTGTTGCTGGGAAGTAATAAAACACTCTACCGTTAACACGCTATCAGAGGGCAGAGGGGGGCGCAGCCGGCGTTCCTCTCACTCTCTCTGCCACAGGAGAAAGGGGAAGGGGAAAGAAGGGAGCTCGGCGCGGTGGCGTTCTCCGGCGGGCGCGGTGGCGTTCTCCGGCAGCCGGCCGGCCGGCGGTTGACCTAACCCTAGCGGAGAGGAACGCGGGGGCGGGTGGATAAAGAAATGGCTAGGGTTTTCTGGGACGGGCCGGTGCGCCGTTTTGTCCCGCCGATGTGCGCGGTCGACCGTCGGATCGAACGGACGGCCAGGATGCCGGCAGCGCAAACCCTAGCTCGTGATGGGCTTTTGGGCCGAAAGTGGGGGCAGTGGAGCAGCGGGACTGGGCCGTGGGCCGAGGACGCTGTGCTGCCCGTTTTTGTTTTTCTCTGTTTTAATTTTTTCCAGAAGCATGTTTATATGTTTTCTGTCTATTTTTGGGCAATTTTCATCAAGTTTTTTCCTATTCAAATTTATCCAACGAAACTTTGTTTAGGAAACAGAAAAGTAAAAGAAATGCTTCTGAAAAGTATAAAGTTCATGAATTTTGCATTCATGTTTTTCCGCTGCAAATAAATAAAAGTACTTAGAGAAGGCAAATAGAATTAAAGAAATAATCATTTTTTTCTTTTGAGAAAATGTTAGAGTGATTAATAAAATGATTATGATTCTGTTATTATTATGACCAACGTTGTTAATAACATAATCATGATTTATTGTTGTTTTGTGTGCATTTATTGCTATTTTCTGCCCAACGGTGATATAGTTTTAATTGCACAAACAGTTGTATGTTTTAATTTTGACCAACGTTGGATTATTGCATGCAATTGTTGTTATGATCTCACTTCATTGTGGTTTTCAGGAGGGTACTACTTGATGAGCTGCATCAAGGATGTTCCAACCCTCAGAGGTGACAACTACACTGAATGGAGAAAGAAGGTCGACTTGGCTTTGTTTGTGCTGAGGTGGACTGGGTTGTGGACACTCCACAGCCAGTCAAACCTACAGAGCCAGTCAGAGATGAAAAAGATGATGATAGTGCTTGGGATAAAAAGAGGAGGGATTATGCTCCATTGGAGATGTCATATACCCTCGAAAAAAAAGTGGCTCACCGCCAACAAAAAGTGCATGGCTTTCATAAAGAACACAATTGAGCACGCTATTGTGGGCTCAATTGCAGAGTGTGCTTCCGTAAGGGAGTTTCTTGAAAAGATAAAGAGCCAGTTCACTGGTTCTTCAAAGATATATGCTACCCAGTTGCTAAAGCAGCTGGTGACAGAAAAGTACACAGGAGGTGGACATGGCATAAGAGAGCACATCCTCAGGATGAGCAACATGGCAGCTAAGCTTAAGCCCATGGATGATTTGGAGCTCAAGCCTGCACTCCTTGTTCACCTGGTTATGGCTTCACTGCCAAAAGAGTTTGACACTTTTGTTGTCAACTACAACATGTCGCCTGAAAAATGGGACATTGAAAAGACAATAGCCATGTGTGTGCAAGAAGAGGAAGACTTAAATCCTCACATGGTGGTTCTCTGAACTATGTGAAGGATAATAAGAAAAAGAACTACAATCAAAGTAGCAATGGTTCCCCTTCAAAGCCACATGGAAAAGCTCCCACGCATTATCAGCATCAGCAGAAGTCTCTTCCAGTGGACAAAGATACATGTCTCCACTGTAAGAAGACTGGGCATTACAAGAAAGATTGCCCTGTTGGCTAAAGTCCATAATGGCAAAGAAGGTAACAACATTGTTTCCTTTGTAAATGAATCCTTGTATACACAGTTTTCGAAATCTACTTGGTGGATTGACTCAGGTGCAACTGTTCATGTTGCAAATTCATTACAGGGATTCCATTCGACGCGGACTACGCAAAGAAGCGAAAGATGCATTGAAGTTGCAAATGGAGTTCAAGCAGACGTTGAAGCTGTCGGCGACATCCCTGGAGTTAGCTGATGGATTCACGATTCTGCTTAGAGATGTTTTATATGTTCCTTCATTACACAGAAACTTGATTAGTGTTTCACGTTTGGACAAAGATAATTATGAATGTTATTTTGGACATGGCAAGTGTGCCATATGGTGTAATAATCTCATGTGGGTGTTGCTTTACTTCACAATGAGCTTTATTTATTATCCCTACAAGTGTATTCTGTGTGTAAGTGAATGAGCATGTTTCCCGCCGGATAAAGAACAAAAGAAAAGAAAGAGAACTCATGACTCATCGAAATTATGGCACTGTCGCTTGGGCCATATTTCGAGGGGAGAATAGAAAGTCTAGTTAAAAATGAAATTCTTCCTCCATTAGAGTTCTCAGACTTAGAACAATGCATAGATTGCATTAAAGGAAAGTATGTAAAACAAATCAAAAAGGGTGCAAACCGAAGCACAGGAACACTAGAAATCATTCACACTGACATTTGTGGACCATTTCCTGTGAAAAGTGTGGATGGCTATGACTCGTTTATAACATTCACAGATGATTACTCCCGATATGGTTATATTTATCCAATCAAAGAAAAGTCTGAAGCGTTGGATAAATTTAAGATATTCAAAGCTGAAGTAGAAAATCAGCATGATAAAAGAATAAAGATAGTGAGATCTGACCGTGGGGGGAGTACTACGGTCGGCACACTCCATATGGCCAAGTCCCTGGACCTTTTGCGAGGTTCTTACAGGAGACTGGCATAGTGGCCCAGTATACAATGCGGGCGACCCTCAGCAAAATGGAGTAGCTGAAAGGCGTAACCGTACACTTATGGATATGGTGCGCAGCATGATGAGTTACTCCACCTTGCCATTGGGATTATGGATGGAGGCGCTTAAAACCGCCATTCACATTCTCAATAGAGTACCAAGCAAGTCGGTGCCCAAAACACCGTACGAGTTGTGGACAGGAAGAGTACCCTCTCTACAACACTTCAGAGTGTGGGGGAGCCCAGCTGAGGCCAAATATTTAATCCAAATATTGCAAAGTTAGATCCCAAAACAGTCAGTTGCCACTTCATTGGCTATCCTGAAGATCAAAAGGTTTTCGTTTCTACTGTCAGACAGATACACAAAGTTTGTAGAAAAAGACATGCAGTCTTCTTAGAGGACGAAATGATGAGGGGGAGCATGGTAGCTCGGAAAATTGATCTTGAGGAGAAGAGGGTGTGTGCACCTTTTCCGATGATTCAGGAGCCATTTTTCGCACTACCTGTTGTACCTGCACCGACAATTCCTGAGGTTGAGGTGCAAGCACCTGTTGTAACTCCACCCGTGACAACTATGGGTGAAGATCCGGAACCTGTCCGTCAGGAGCCGACTGAACCCGTTGTTGAGCATGAAAGGGAGGTGCAGCAGCCACTTTAGAAAATGAGACCCTTAGAAGGTCTAAAAGAGCTAAAAATCAGCTATTTCTACTGATTATAAAGTTTACAATACAGAAATAGCTCATATGGAAGGTGATCCCACTTCATATGAAGAAGCCATGAGAAGCCCTCACTCATCGAAGTGGGTGGAGGCAATGGAAAAGAGATGAAATCGATGAGTTCCAACGATGTTTGGGACTTAGAAGATATTCCTAAAGGAGCCAAAACAGTAGGCTGCAAATGGGTATACAAAACTAAGTATGACTCAAAAGGAATGTAGAAAAGTATAAAGCACGACTTGTGGCAAAAGGATTTACACAAAGAGAAGGGGTAGATTACAATGAGACATTTTCCCAGTCTCATGTAAGGATTCCTTCAGAATCATAATGGCACTAGTTGCACATTTTGATTTAGAGCTACATCAAATGGATGTAAAGACGGCATTTCTAAACGGGGATTTAAAAGAAAATGTTTACATGAAACAACCCAAGGGTTTTATCATGGAAGGCAAGGAAGATATGGGATGCCGCCTGAAGAAATCCATTTATGGATTAAAGCAAGCCTCTAGACAGTGGTATCTAAAGTTTAATGAGACAATTAAAAGTTTTGGATTTAAAGAGAATGTTGAGGATAACTGCATTTATGCAAAGTTTAAAAATGGGAAATATATTTTCCTAATCTTGTATGTGGATGATATCTTGCTTGCTAGCAGTGATGTTAGTCTACTACAAGAAACAAAGAAGTACTTATCCTCAAATTTTGATATGAAAGATCTTGGTGAAGCATCATATGTTTTGGGCATAGAAATTCACCGAGATAGGAAAAATGGAGTTTAGGACTATCGCAGAAGGCATATTTTGAAAAGGTTCTTAAAAAGTATAATATGCAAAGTAGTGCCACACCTGCACCTATAGTCAAGGGCGACAGTTTTGGGAAATTCCAATGTCCCAAGAACCAGTACGAGATCGATCAAATGAAAGGAATACCATATGCTTCGGCTGTTGGAAGCTTACAGTATGCACAAGTGTGCACTCGCCCTGACTTAGCTTTTATCACCGGAGTACTCGGTAGATATCAAGAGAATCCAGGCCAGAGCACTGGAAAATGGCAAAGAAAGCATTGCGTTATGCGCAAGGCACAAAGGACCTCATGCTAACATACAGAAGATCTGATTCCCTAGAGATAAGAGGGTATTCAGACGCAGATTTTGCGGGAGACAGAGATGATAGAAAATCCACGTCAGGATACGTGTTCACTCTCGCTGGAGGGGCTATTTCGTGGAGAAGCTCCAAACAGTCAATAGTTGCATCGTCCACGATGTATGCAGAATTTATAGCAGCTTATGAGGCCACAGGCAGGTGATATGGTTAAAGAAATTTATACCCGACTTGAAAGTGGTAGATTGTATTGACAAACCACTAAAGATGTACTGTGACAACCAGCCCGCAGTATTCTATGCTCACAACAACAAGTCGAGTAATGCTACCAAACCAATAGAGATAAAGTATTATGTTGTGAAAGATAAAATCCAGGATCAAACTATAAGTCTCGAGCATATAAGGACAAAGGATATGCTTGCGGATCCGCTTACGAAAGGCTTACCACCCAGTGTGTTCATGGAACACGTAGCCGGCATGGGTTTAATGGAAAGCCTATGATTTCTGATCATGAGAGGCCCAAAAGGAACAAAATTGTTTCAAAACAAAGAGATATATTGTAGCTGTTTGATTCTATCGGCAATTGAGCTGTGACGATGAAACATGCTCTATGTATTGATCTGTGATGAAACAAGTAAAGAGAAAGTACATAGTTAAAAGTAAAAGTTGAGATCAAGGGGGAGAATGTTAGGTTGATCTTCTACCCGTGTGCACCCAACGGTCGCACGAGTCTGATCCCTGCGCCCTGATCGGGGGCGCCCAACCAATCCATGGTTGGTGGGCCCCCGTCGCGCTGCGCTATAAAGACTGGTGGGGGTCAGGGGCACGCTTTACGAGGTTCGACGTGCGCCGCCACACCCCACTGACAATACCCTAGCCGATCTAGGTTGCGCAGAGAGCGACGGGAAGTACCACCACCGCCGCCACTCCCTGCCATCGCCGGCCACCTCCACCATGGCCGGCGCACCGGGGTCGTCTGCACAAGGAGAAGGTACACGTCCTCCTCCTCATCGATCTATCCTACCGGTTTGATCTAGACTAGTGATCCTACGGGAATAAACACCTCCATCTCATCCTTGGCCCGCTTCGACGGCCGTGGGCTCGGCTCCTCAAAGTCGCCGTCCGAGTTCTTCCTCTTCTTGCGGCTCTTCTTGTCTTCCCGGCACGGCGGGATCGGCGGACACGCGCACGCTTGCGTTTCGTTCTGGCCGTCGGTCATCACCCGCAGCTCGTCGTCCTCCGGTAGTAGCAGAGGAGCCTGGGGCTGCATTTCCTCGTCGTCGGCGGCGGCGGAGAGCCACATCAGCGCCTGGTCATCGTCGTGGGAGAGCGGCGGCACCAGCGGACCGAACTCAGCGAGCATCAGCGCCCGGTATTCATCCTCGTCGTCGGTGAACATCTGAGTACAGTGGAGCGGTTCAGATTCGGCGGAGAGACGGGAGGGGCCTGGCATGGACGCCGGGTAGCTGGCGGGCAGCACGCGCATGGTCATCATGTTGCGCTCGATTGATTGGGGTCGAGGCGCGGCTTGGAACTGTACTGTGGCGAGGAGATGGATCGGCCTCTGTATATCGATCCCGTACGTGTACGTGGAAGCCGAGGCGGAGCGGGAGTCGGACTCGGTTTCCGTCAACGCCCCCAATTAATCCGAGATCGCTCCTCACCGGCCGGCTCGACGTTTCCTGGCGGTTCAGCTGCTTGCTTTCCTTGCTGGTTGGTCTTCCAAAATTTGTCACAAATTAAGCTCCAACTACACGTGTCACCGCCCAATGCGTTTCCGTATACGGGTAGATCGATCCTTGCGCATGGATTGCTCTGCATACAAAGGCAGCGCAAGCTTAGGAATGAACCCAGCTACGGAATCAACCCAGCGCAAGCTTAGGAACACGGCAAAAAAAAAAAAAAACACGGCAAACAATCTTTCTAGGGAAGCATATCTGATGCCAATAAAAAAAACTCAATAGTCGGGAAAGATGGGGAAATCATTTCCGGGTTATAGGTCTAGATGCACCCACTGTTCAAAAATGGCATTTCAAAATGTCAAAAAAATCTAAACAAAAATTTCGGATATACGCCCACATATTCTATGTTTATGCAAAATGTTTGGTGAAAAAATGACATTTTTTGTGGCTTGTGTCAAAAAGGCAAATTCCGAATACATTTTCACGAAACATTTTATTTGTCTTTATACCCAGAAAAAATATCAATTTTTAACAAAACTTTTTGTGCGAACATAAATATGCGGGTGTATATCCGAAATTTTGGTTTGGAATTTTTTGACATGTTAAAAAGTATTTAAATATATTTTACATAACGGGTACATTTAGACCTACGAAACACCGTGTCCAGAAATATGCTATTTTCGAACACGGTTCATACTTTATTAGAAGGGATATGCGCTCTTTGCTGCGCCCGCATTAATTTACGTTGTTTAGAACCTCTTCATAAAACACCTATGTAAGAATGTAAGATGTATGTGTATAATCAATTATTATCAGTATATATGGACATAGTTTGGACAGAGAAAAAAAAGACCTCTCTTTTGGTTAATGCTAGCTCAACTTTTTTGTTTTCTGTTTTCACCGCAATGGGGCAAGTTTGTGAGACACAAAGTTTTTGCACTATAATAATCATTTCAGAAGTTCTCAAAACTTCTATAAGATATATAAAATTCCCTGGACATTTGTTTTGAAGAAAATGTTGGCAAAATGCTAGATAATTCTGGTGACCCCAATCGTACACTGATACACTGTACATGATGTTCCAGAAATGTCATCTTGTGAAATTTTTCATGGTATCAAAGATTCCACACAAAATATCACCTTTGAGACTTGTTGCCAAGGGAATAAATATGTTAGATTAATTACAGATATCCTTACTTGCGTATAAAACATAATCGAGTAGGATGTAATAACCAAACTAATCACCATACAACTGTCTTATGTCATGGACCAAACTCCCTACGTTGAACATATGAATATCAGAAAATTAGTTTAGCAGGTATGTTGTCACTTCCTGAGAGTTTCAACTTGCAAACAAAAGGTTGATCAATAAGAATTTCTTATATCTGTACCATGGAAGCATACAACAACCTAAACTTCATTTGTACATGAAGTGGGTCATTGCTGAGATATTAATCCAAATAAATGTTTGGCGACTTCACCACACATGCAAAACGATACCGACATACAAAATCGGGTTAGATGGCGTACTTCTTCTCTTAACTATAGCCAGCAAGTTATCTAACTAACCCCTTGATACCAAGCTATCAAGAGCATGATACAGATAATAAACCATGTAACATGGGTGGATTCATTTTCTCTGTGAAAAGTTACATGTGCAGCCTCAACCTCCTTTCATATAGCATCCGTCGAAAATGCAAAACCACACCTAAGAGGGTGTCCCCGACGTATGCACGCCCTTCATTTTATCAAGATTCGTGCAAGAGGCTTTGCAATCAACCCCCAACTTTATACAGTTATCTTCTTGAAACCCCTTATTAGATTTCGTCATTTGTTTTTAACTTACAATAACGATGATCTATGTGTTAACAAGATTTTATTTGCATTATTGTATTAACAAGATTTTGGGATTTGTGAATTAACAAGTCATTTTTCGGATCATGCATTAACACAATGCATTAAAATTGGTGAAGCACGAGGTTGTATTTGCAAAATGTTCCCTTCCATGGTCGAATCCGGAATTGATGTCCCCGATAGGTCGGGTACATTCTCTTAGGTGTGGAAAAGCCGCGTTGAGCATCCAATGTAGGATCCACCTTGTGCTCTTCTGGTGAGGCTGCAAAAGCTGAAAAGAACAAATACTATTATCTTATAGTTGTATGGTTTAGGAGTAGTCAAAAGCTCACAAAATATACAAGAAAGATCTGAATTATACTCGTGCTATCCAGTAAATCACTTGAGGCGGAAGGGATAGGTAAGAATTGCAAAAGCAATCGTAATGACAAGAACTCATTGTACCAAATGAAGAAGACATGTCACGCCCCGAGACCCGGCCCGATAGAATGACAGTCGCCGCGCGCCTATAGACCCGAAAGTCTATACACGCGCAAGGCGTGGAAAAGTATGATAAACCAGCACAGTGGATCAAAATAGCTCATTTAACTCATTTTATAAGATTATTTACATTTATAAGAATAAATGATTTTCTAGTGTCTTCCCACCCACTGGTCCAGCCTACTCTCGGATGACGACGGCTTCCGCTGCGAACTCTGATAAAAACAAAGGGAATCAAGGGTGAGTACAAACAAGTCATACTCAGCAAGTAAATACTTTACTAAACAAAAAGATCTGAGTATGAAATAAAGTATGAATGGCTTTACTGTATTTAAAGGAATCAAGCAAGATATCAATGGACAAGATAAACAAACTATCAAAGAAACTGGAATTTAAGGAATAAATCATTCACCGAGGAAAAAGAATTAAGGATGGTGAATGACCATGTATCGGTATCACACATGACAGCAAGGTTCACTACCCGGGACTCACAGGGGTGAATATTCACACTTTTACACTCTTAAGAGGGGTACTCCGACATCGACAGCCTCGACCAGAACCACACAGGATTCCAGAACGAGCAGAGCCCTTTTACCCGCTCGGACACCAGACACCCTGACCTACTCATGTCGATCGCTCCTACGGATCTATCATCGACACTTTCCCGAACAAGGGCCGCCCCTCGCGGAGAACTCAGACAGTTCCATACCTGAACTGTGACCGGTACAATACGTTTGCCGTCGTGACACCAATACAGGAAATAGGACAAAAATAGACAGATATATCAATGATATAATTGCTGGAATGCTCAACCAATATGATGTGCTCAAGCCTCCGCGTGAGACCATCTAGATCATGATGATTTCATCATACACGTATCTCGGGAAGGACCATGGCCAACGGCATCCATGGACCAAGAGTAAGAGTAAGAAAGAGACGATATCAACATCTCTTGAACAATATCAGGATCAGTGATGATATTAACAAGTACAGTGCAAGCACCACAGATAGAACAACAACAAGATAGAAACTAGCAGTAGCCAAACTACTACCAATACGAACCAAGAGATTAGCAAAATAAATACTTGCTAAATCAAGAGGATTTAGAAAGCATCTACTTGCCTTACGTCGGAGGATTATAATCCCCATCTGATTAATCAGGTCACCGTGTGCATATAATACAACTAGATTCGAACGGCGCGGCTCGCCGCGCGACACTTGTTAGTTCATTTAATTTGTTGCCCGTGGTTGTCACATCTTATACAGATTATTAAAAGATGATTTATATCCATATGTATAGCAAAATAGGATGGTAATATCAGTCATGCTGAGAAGATTTTACTCAAGAGAGGTGGTTCAAGAGTTCCATATGCACAAAAAAGCAGCGCTACATGAACCAAAACATATTACATACATAAGAGGGTAATATATAGGTTGAGCCAAATCGTAACCGGTGGCATGACATTATAAAAAGTTTATATACATATGGTAGTAGAAAAATGACTGAACCGCTAGAAAGTTGAGATATATCATAGCATTGCTGGAGGAGTTTGCAAACAATGTGGTCTAAGGCACCTAAGAGACCATTATGTTTGGTGGTAATGGATGGTGGACCGCTGCAAAAAAAAATCAGAGATAGTACATTAGCTTACCATTTAGAAGCCATATGGATTCCAAAGTAAGATATCTTATATTCACAATCCACTTAAGGGAGAGGTAGCCACACACACTGTAGGGGCATTTGTTTTTTAAAAACCACTAATCTGCAAGATATGGTAGACTGAAGATTGTCGTATCTTGGCAACAAACAGGAAACCAAAACCCATGACAAAGGTAGTTCCTAATACAATTATGGAACTTTGTTTTTTACTATATAATGCAATTAGTATTTATATTTCCTTTTGCAGTAAGAGAACCTTGTTGTAATTTTGGCCAAATACAATACAGAGCAGTGGAGAAAAGTGTTGCCTCTATTTCCAAGTAAAAAATACATTTGCTGGTTTCCGAACATAAAATTTATTCCAAGCAACTATTTCAATATGATCTTCAAAAACATATGTGAAACTAAATAGTGTTAATTATTTTAGCATAAAAGCTGATTTAAGCTTCTTAGGGTACTGGAACTTACATCGAATAACACTATCATCAGTTTAGAAAGGCGTATAGTTGACGACCAGCAAATGCACCTTGATCCGCTGAAGAATGCCTCTGCAGCAGCGAAAGCCCAATCTTGCCGCCCGGTCGGTGAACTTGACACTGAGCTCTCTACCATGTAAATAATTATGTCCCTGTGGCGTACCAACCATAAGAGAGAAGGGGATCAACAATAAGCTGAGAGAGAGACTGAGATTATAACTGAGCATGAAGAAAACAACTACAACAAAGGGACGATATATTGTTAATTAGTATTGAACAAAGTACTGCCCACAAGAAACTTAGCTAACATCAACCACTGAACAAAGTACTGCCCACAAGAAACTTAGCTCCAATTACATGTTGTTGCTCACTTTCGTAAATACATACTTAAAAGGGAGGGGGTCGCTACTTTGAACCATCGAACCAAGAAAGCTGAAGTAGTAATTGATGTGGCATTGCAGTTACTACTACACAGAGATGAATTATAGCAACCAAGTTATATTCATAAACAACAAACATGTCGTCTACATTTCTATGATTATTCTCTTTAGATGAAATGTAGCAAAATTATCTTCTTTAGAAGACAATAGCATAAAGTTCAGAATGCTTATATTAATCAAAAGACTCATAATTTGCTTTCCCCCCTGAGCTTGACGATATCTACTTACTCCGTGAACCTCTGGAGGAAATAGATCATTAGAGAATGGCAACAAAAGGTAGTTCCTAATACACAAAAAGAGATGGGAAGCGAGCATCCGTTCCTTGAAAAATTGTCAGGCCTGTCCCTTAATAGATTGATTCACAAACCATGTCCCTTTATTTTTTTGTCTGGACATAGTTTTAACTAATCCTATGGATCTGTTCATGCCAAGGGAACTCTTTCCATAAATCTCTTTGTCCGAATATTTACTTTAGAAAATTAGTGAACTCGTGCCTTCTTTCATTGATAAATTCATGTCATCAAAAGAGAAACATACATAATATTTTTTCTAAAAGCAATAGCCAAAAGAAATTGAGATATCTACATTATAAAACTGCAGCGCCTCCCGCACACGGTAAAGGAAAAGGTGCAAGAGTGAAACACCACAACAACATGCAAAACAGACGCAAAGCAAGATGAAGCCAGCATAAGTAGGAGCAAGAATGATGCCTAACACCAAATAATCTATCAGAGTTGAGTAACTAAAGTTGAAACCTTAGCCATTCTATTTTAATTAGACACTGGACTATTTCTATGGACCAAATAATGACACTATATTACATCGAGATCTCCCTTCAACACATAATCTAGTGCACAAAGCCACCCAAGTCTTGTACATTGGCTGGGTCTGGCACATGCAAACATAGGAGCTCGTCAATACAGGAAAGCAAGTTATGCAGCAAACAACTGGATGCAATGGACAATGGAAACCAATTCTCCCATTTGATCTAACACGTAAAATACATACAAACTTTTTGACCTACAATATCTTTAGTGTATGAGACTGACTTTTGGATCCCTTATTTAGTTTCACAAGTGTGTAATAAGAACAAATATGTACGTCAGACTGCATACTGTAGAGCTTGCACGCAAATAGAGGAATGCACAAATAAGTGAAAAAAGAGAAAATTACTAACTACCTACAAGTGCTTAATTAGACAGAGGGTGTACAACCCTTGAAATGAGGCAATTTAGCTCCATGTTGTTGTCATCTTGTGAACTCATTACAGAGAGAAACAGTCTCTAAACTATTTGCAAGCAGCAACAATTTATTTAAAATTGCAACTAAGCCAGATACCATATATTGCTACTATACAGAACTACAAAGCTGACTTACTTGTCTATACTAAGAATTATTATTCACTTTAGTAGCAACCTGAGCAGATATTTTTCCATCGACCATGCATATTGCAGATTAATCTTTTAGATGCAAACCTTGAGAAATCACAAATTCAAGTAAACCGACCTCCCTACAAACTAACAGGGCAGCAACACATTCTTCTTTAAATGGTCTGAGACGCTATAGATTGTTTTTAAGGATACTACATGTTGTTGATTTGCTGAATACCAAGCGCATTGACAACACAGGGCATACATACACCAGTACCAAGAGACACATGGCCTCAAAGGACAGGTAGCAGTACATCAATAAGAAGGGTACGCATGGAGAGCATGGAGAGCTAGCTGGCGACGGGGAGGAGAGCCAGCAGCTTCTCATGTTCGACCCTCGCCATGGCAGCCCTCCTTCTACGCACGACGAAGAGAGGGCGCACTCCTTGTTCCAAGCCACTGCGGGAAGAAGGGGATTAGCAAACACACACACGCAAGCACGCTAGCATGCGCACATACAGAGAGGCAGAGGGAGACGAATCTGTATTCCCACGGTGGAGGCGGCAGCAAGAGAAGAGCAGTGGAGCCCGAGGGGATCGGCGAATCTGAGGTGCCTTCGTGTTGACGTCTTGGCCCTGTCGCGCGTGGCGACGGCGGCCCGTGCGCAGTCGTCCCGCCGGAGCAGCAGATGGCGATCCTCCTGGCGATGGCCACGTCGCGCTCGTTTCGTCGGAGCAGCGGCTCTCCCGGTGGCAGCACGCGGAGAGAGACGGGGCGGGAGGGGATTGGAGGAGAAGAGAGAAGACGGAGGAGAAGGTGCAGGCGGGGACGACGGCGGCGCGAAGGAGGAGACGCGGGGATTGGGGGAGAGACGGGGAGGCGGATTGGGGAAGAACGCGTGCGAGCGATTGGCGGCTAGGGTTTCACCCCGCGGGGCACAGATTATATACCGCAGGGCAAAATGACTATTTTGCCCATAGAAAATGGACGGTTCAGATCGACGCGGGTTTTGACCCTCGGATCGGACGGCTCGCGGTGGCCAGTCGCTGCGAGGAAACCTGTGTGCACCAAATTTTCCAGCCGCAAGGTCGATGACAGGTGGGACCAGATACAGTAAAAAAAACACCACGCGATCGGACGGCTGAGATCGCATCTGGTTTCTATAGGATGGTCCACATTGCCTGAGCTGTGAGGAGCACCGGTCCTCACCAAGGATGTTATCTTTAGACCGCCGGAGCAGCAGATGGCGATCCTCCTGGCGATGGCCACGTCGCGCTCGTTTCGTCGGAGCAGCAGCTCTCCTGGCGGCAGCACGCGGAGAGAGACGGGGCGGGAGGGGATTGGAGGAGAAGAGAGAAGACGGAGGAGAAGGTGCAGGCGGGGACGACGGCGGCGCGAAGGAGGAGACGCGGGGATTGGGGGAGAGACGGGGAGGCGGATTGGGGGAGAACGCGTGCGAGCGATTGGCGGCTAGGGTTTCACCCCGCGGGGCACAAATTATATACCGCAGGGCAAAATGACTATTTTGCCCATAAAAATGGACGGCTCAGATCGACGCGGGTTTTGACCCTCGGGTCGGACGGCTCGCGGTGGCCAGTCGCTGCGAGGAAACCTGTGTGCACCAAATTTTCCAGCCGCAAGGTCGATGACAGGTGGGACCAGATACAGTAAAAAAAACACCACGCGATTCGGACGGCTGAGATCGCATCTGGTTTCTATAGGACGGTCCACATTGCCTGAGCTGTGAGGAGCACCGGTCCTCACCCAAGGATGTTATCTTTAGATATGCTCTCTTATCCACCGGAGTCAGCATCTCTCTTTTCTTCCAGCATCTCGGCATCACTAACCGCATCTCTTCCGACATGGACGCAGCTCGTCGTCGGCCCTTCTCTCACTCTTTCTGGTCGCTCTCTCTCTCTTCCTTGCTCGCTACAACTCTCTGCTCTAGCTCTGGGCATTAAGGAGTAGCAGCATCGCTAACTAGTTATGTATTGGAAATCGATCAGGTTGAGGACTGGGTAAAATATCTAGGCCGCCGCTCAGCCGTTTGCCGCTGAAATATCCTTTGCCGACATCCTGGCGGTCAACCTGGCAGCATGCATGAAGTCCACGCCAGAGCCCAGCTTCATTCAGCCACTAGGGAGCGGCCAGCAAAGCATATGGCATGGCCCACGTAGGGCCCACTTTTGAAAATATCTGCCAGACATCCCTGGCTGCGAGTCCACTACTCCTACTAGCTCGTACGATCAGTGCATGCACTAATACAAGCTAGCTCGGCACATGCACAAACAAATCAAATCAAATCCTCTACTTATTTTCCATGCATGCAGATTTTACAATCTAAATTAAATTAAACACTAGAGATTATTAGAACAAAAATAAGTTAACTACCTTTTAAACAGATTCATTAATTTATAAAAAAATCGGGTCTTCACAAGACATGGAAACAAAAAACAATTACCCGCGTTGGCACCAATGGTTGGCAGCTATCAAATGGAACATACATTCAGAATCACAAGGGGATTATTAAACCGAGTCTGCATATTAATAGAGGCTAAATGGTTAATTTGGAGACAACAAAGAATAGTAATAAATGTGACTAAGGGAATGAAAGGAATATAGAACTTCAATCACTCCGAAGTAGTAATACTTATCAGAGATGTCGGTGCCGTGGTTCAGTCCTGTCCAGTGGCTTTGGGTTAGCTTGAGAATTGAGATACATATGTCGGTTCTGAAGATGTGTTGTTGCTTCAAGCATGAGGGAACAATGTTTCTGTCTTGTGAGCCCTCCCAGAAATGGACTCATTTGTCATGTCAGTTTTGCAGAATAGTGACATATCTTGGAACATAGGAAAAGAAAGCTGAGCTTGGCTGGCTGGAGAATCTGGGGAACAATTGGCAAGAGGAAGCAAGCAAGGAAGGAAGGATGCCATGGCAAGCAAACGCAAGGTTTGTCCATGCCTAACCTCACCTCCCTCTCACGTATTCCTTCTTGTGTTACTCTACAAGATTAATTTATTTTGTGTTCCTATCAGTATATCTACCTACCTTGGGTAATTTTCATCCAACAGTGCTTGAGCTTGCCATTGTTCTTGTTGCGAAGGAAACATGGGGAGGAGGAGTGCTCTCCTTCTGGCTCTGGCTCTCGTTTGCTTCTTCTCAGGTACTCGCCAGATTACTACTATTTCTCCTCTCACTTTCTCACAAATGATCGGGAATTTGAATGTCCCTTCCTTTTTATCTGGTCACACATGAATCTGCTGTGGATTTCACACTAGATTTCATCAGGTTTTCTGACTGCAAGAATGCTGTGGATAAAAAATCACCATTTGGTGTTCATGTCATGCCGTAGTATGAACTGATGAAAAATATGAACATTCTTTGTATCGTTGTTGCCGTGACATGGCAGGTGCGACGAGGCGCGCGGACTCGGCCCGCGTGTTCACCATCATCAACCAGTGCACGAAGGACATCTGGCCGGCGGTGACGCCCGGCGAGAGCTTTGGCGGCGGCGGGTTCGCGCTCCGGCCCGGCCAGTCCATTGTCTTCACTGCCCCCGTGGGGTGGTCCGGCCGCATCTGGGGCCGTACCGGGTGCGACTTCGACCCCGCCGGCAACGGCACGTGCGAGACGGGCGCGTGCGGGACGTCTCTGCAGTGCGCGTCGTCCTCCGGCGCCACGCCGGCGAGCCTGGCGGAGTTCACGCTGGCGTCGGTGGACTACTACGACGTGAGCCTGGTGGACGGGTTCAACCTGCCGATCGTGGTCACCCCGGCGAGCGCCAACGGGTCGAGCTGCGCGGTGGCCGGGTGCGACGGCGACCTGCGGCGGGACTGCCCGTCGGAGCTGGCCGTGAAGGGCGCCGGCGGGAGCGTGGTGGCGTGCCGGAGCGCGTGCGACGTGTTCGGCACGGACCAGTACTGCTGCCGCGGGCAGTACGCGAACCCGGTGACCTGCCAGCCGACGTTCTACTCCAAGAAGTTCAAGGACGCGTGCCCCGCCGCCTACAGCTACGCCTACGACGACCCCTCCAGCATCTTCACCTGCGCCCAGTCCCCCGACTACACCATCACCTTCTGCTCCAACAGGTACAGCCTACGGTACATCACCATTAATTTGTACTACCCGTTAAGATGCGATTACACTGTTAACATGTTCAAATTTGATACGTAGCATTTGTGATCCGTAGCACTGTTAATAGAAAGTTCGAAGTCATCCTGTGTAAGATTATGTCCCTGTAGTGCACTGTAAGCAACGACTAGCTAGGTACAGAAAGTGCCAGTTTCTGAACTTTGTACTTCTCAACGGCATCTGAAAGTCTGAAGACAGACCCATTGCAATCATAAACACTAGCAATTTCATCATATAATACTGTCATTCTTAACTTCTCAACTTCGTCCGCTGACAGGACAGTTATATTCTCTGAATGCCACTTGAGTATTTCCTCTTACTAAGCGTTCGACTTGCACATTGTTGTTGTTGTGTTCCAGGAAGCAATCGGTGTGCTCGTACCACGACAACAAGCTCGTTTGCAGCGGCTCCAGCAGAAGCACCTCCGCACTGACGCTTCTGACGATGCTGCTGTCCAGCTTCCTGACACTGCAGTTTGCACTCCAGGTGTAAATGTGTAATTGTGGGTTAGCTGAAGAACAACCTGACTTGACCCTGATATAGTTTTTCTTTTTTGGCTATTTTCTTCCTCCGAGAAACTGAAAATAGAGCTGATTATCTCTGGACCGTCGCTCCCATGTGCATGTTGCTATTCTGTGGATATATAGCATAAGTGCATTTCTAATCATCTGTTCTGGTGTAAGTGGGGAGGGAAGCAGCAGTGCATCAAATGATTACTGAAAGCCTGGATCTTTCAGCACACTTTCTAACAGTAGTATTAGCATGAGTCATGAGTGCAGTCGTTTCAAAAAAAATGAGTGCAGTGGCAGTGTAGGTGCAGACTGACGCAATAGTGCTGCATACACTGTCGTCTTGTTAGTTTTTTTTAGTTAACCTTGAGTTCTTCACGTCACTGATGTTGTACTACTTATGTGGTTACTTAGTTAGCTGCATCCGTACGACCACTAAATGTTGTTATGAATTTATTACAGGGCATGCGCTGATGCATGTACCCTTAGGTCGTTAATTTGATCAACATAATACAAAGTATATATTATAAAAAAATATACCATTAGAAACTTCAGATGTTCTCTTTTCAAATGATATATTTTTGCATTATATAATTTAAATTACATACTCCCAATGTTCAGAAAAGATGTCTCAACCTAGCTCAAATTTGCATGTATCTGGTTGAGACATCTTTTGTGGACGGAGGGGGTAGGTAAAATTAGCAACCTAGGTATACGCGTTAGACTTGTAAACTGAAACAGAGCGAGTACTATGTTGCTTCAATCATCTACTCTTTATAACTAAATGTAAATAAATTGTTACAAGTAAAGGGCCAAAAACTATTTTATTAGTTTGATATATTCAAAGATGAAAATTTCTTAGTAATACGATGTAACACCATTAGTGATAGTAGGGATCTGTTAGTTATAGTGGGCAGATCTGCAGGGAAACGTGCATTAACCTTGCACATAAGGGAGGAAAATGAAGAAGAGATATGAGGATCAGAGAAGCTAGATCGAGAAGGATGGGTCATATTAACTGCCACCTAGAGTTGTGAGAGAGGATTTGTGTGGTGATGTTGACCTTCGACGAGGACAGATACGCCTGAGGAACGTAAACAGAACAGAGCAGCGTAGGGACTTGACCAGAACTAGTGATGCTAGGTGCTGCTGAGAGAGTGAGAACTAGTGAAGCATGCTCATGTATGTCGAGCGCAGTTAAGAGCTCGATAATGGGCGCCTAATTAAACTTATAAGTCAGTATCACGCCGATACAAATAGAAACTCACACCGAGGTTCTGCATAGTACACAGCCGCACACAAAAGCAGCGTTTGGCGGCTCGAGTTGCCGGTTCAGGGAATGGGCGTATGGATACTCAAGGGTCTCCATGACTAAAGCGCGGTGGCAGAGGCGCACCAGGGCGACGGCGGGTGGCGGCGGCGTTGGTGACGACGCGGGAGAGACACGAGTGAAGTTTCGCCTCTGACGCCCAAGGGGTGTTATGTACTAGGTGTTATACACGACACACAATAAACGATGAATAAAACTAAGATCAACTGTCTCTTATCTGCATAGTTTTCAACTGAATTTGGATCACAAGTTCACAACTCAACAACAACAGGCATGCGCAGAGGTTGAGCTTTCATTTTATATGCTGAAAACACTTTTATTAAAGGCGCCTCTAATTTTTTTCCTCCAAATTTGCAGGCCAGAGTAGGGCATTTGCTGCACCTTTTTTGGTTCTCCGGCCTCTATAATTGAGTACAATATGCAGGTCGGCGTGATTTAGGGCATCTGCTAGAGTTAATCTAAGACGAGGAGGAGCATGAGAGCATGATTACAGGCAGAGAGAGAGACAGAGCGAGCACAAGATACCAGCAGCGCATGCATTTGAGTGCACCGAGCGCATCATCCCCATTCCATCCTCCATGACCATGATCGATCAATACAGGACATAACCACCCCCATCCCACCCTAGTACCCTACCCATCATGAAGAAGAACATGGGTGAGTGGATGGACGGATGGAGATGGCTTTGTTTCGTTTCTCTCTCCTGTATAGCCACCTGACACTCACTTATCACTTGATCGTAGCTAGTCATATACTCATATATGAATGTGGCATGATTAAAACTAAGATGAGATTAACCCGCAAAAAAGAAACTAAGATGAGATTAGTCGCGATGCACGTGGTGTCTCGGCCGGAGCAACAAGTCATTCGCTGCCTTCAAATGGCGACATGATTTGAACTTAAAACAAAGTAGGAGTACGGCCGCTGTACGTGCAGAACTTTCATACTCCTCAGTCGAAGCGTAGTGTAGTACTGTAAGTGGTAGAATGCATAGAGTATCCGGTTGTTTTGCGTAACCGAGTTATGCGGTGTCCCTTTTGAGATGTGCAGCATGCAGAGCCTCGTGCTCCATCCATCTTCTTAAGTATTAGTATTACTGTTTCACGCACTGAAATCCACAACAAATACAGATAGATTGCAAGTGCCAATTATTTGCTCCAAGCAGCAAAGAGAGCAAGTTTTTTTTTTCTGAAAAAGGGAAGCCCCAGCCTAGATGCATGCGGCCTTCTATTATAAAGATTGTATCATGGGTCACAAAATATCGAAACATGTATCAACCATCTAAAAAATAAAAATAAAATGAATGACACTACATCAACATGCTATTCTAAAATAAAAACGTCAGCTGCACCGATTGTATAAATCCTGGGCAACCAACTCCAACCGGTTGCACCCAATATCCAAAATCTCGCGCTTCTCCATTGCTTGTAGGTAAGATCGTGTACGGATCCAATTGGTAGCCATCGGAATAACCTGCATAAAAGAAGATGACTTTGCATTGTTAAAAATATAATCGTATATATCAAATGGCCCAAGTAAAGCACAAACTTCTACTCGGATTTGTACTTTATTATTTTATCAACACCCCTTAACCAATTCCCGAACAAATTTGTTATACTATAAAAGCCATGAACATATACGCCAAACCATCGCGAAGAGAGTAAGTAGAAAGAGAGGAATCCAAGATGGTAAATAACTCCTCAGTAAAGAATCACATAGCCCATGCAGAACAACACTGGCTGAGTGCACTCTGCTTCTCCAGGTCTCCACTCAAAAAGGCATCCCCGCTGCTGTCATTGTAAAGCTGCTGCAGATTAAGAATGCAAAAGGCATGGCCTGGTTTGATTCCTCCGCTACTGGGTGACATTAGAGCATCTCCACCGGGGCCTCCAAATGACCCCCAAAGGCCCAATGGGGGTCCGGACGGCAAAATCGTCCACCAGCGGCACCCCCAAAGGGTTAGGCCGAGCGAAACCGTGTCCGGCACCCCCGAAAGGGCCTCCAAGTTTGGAGGCCCACTCGGGGTGCCGGACATGGCCTCCGACAGGGGTGGCCCGCCCGTCATACACACAGCGTCGGACGCCCAATTCCCCTTCATGTACATTGCCGACCCCGGCGCCAGAATTCTCAATCTTCCCTCCATTTCCCAAACCCTTGCGCCGCCGCCGCGACCTCCTCGCCTTCCGCCACCATGCCGACAAAACCCGTCGGCCTCTCGAAACCCAAGGGTGGTCGCAAGCCGTCGGCGTCGTCGCAGCCGAAGAAGAAGGCGATGAAGCGGGAGCCGCAGGAGCTTTCGTTGCCGGTGGCCAAGGCGCCGCTGAGCCAGGCCGAGCTGCGCACAACCGCTTCCCACCTTCGGCAAGTCAGGCGACTGAAGGCGAAGGACAAGGCGACGAATGAGCCCTCGCCAAAAGATACTGCCGAGATGTTGATCGCCATGAGCCAGAGTAGCTCTAGCCCAGCCGGCGCCGACGTCTTTTGCGGGTCGCCGTCTGCCCCGGCCTTCTTTGAGGACACCTCCGGCTACCAGACGCAGCTTTCACGGCAGTCCATCTCCCCCGACGAGCCGACCCTCGATCTGAACGAGGCGCCGTTGTTGTTCAACGACTCGCCGGCGATGCGGCGAACGGCATCCAAAAGCGGCGACGCGACCGCTTCGCGCGGCCACTTCTTCGGGCATGCTATTTATCTTGCTGATCCGCTCATTTATTGTGTTGGCCGGCCGATTGTTGTTGTGCGCACTTATTGCCGGTGGCCGGATGCAAATGGTTGTTCTGCGCACTTATTGCGGGTGCTGGATGCAAATTGTTATTTGTACACTTAATTGCAATACGGGACGGCCGTTTTTGTGGTGTAGGATGCTGGCGCCAATGCGATGGCTGAACTGATCGCCGGTGGTGCCTACGGAGGTGCCGACGCCGATCAGTTTGGCCAGGGCGAAGAAGGGGAGAGCGACCAAGGGGAGGGCGAAGAAGAGGGCGACCAAGGCGAAGCAGGGGAAGGCGAAGAAGGGGAAGAGGATGGCGGCAAGAAGGCAGGTTATCGAGGCTGGACTTGGAGTGACAAAGAGGACGTGTTGATGTGCGAGTCGTGGATGGCCGTGAGCATGAACGGCACGACCGGCGCCAACCAAAAGAGGGATGCCTATTGGGCACGCATACATAAGTGTAAGAACGAGGATGTCGCCTAGAGGGGGGGTGAATAGTCGTTTTAAAATAATTACTGTTTAGGCTTAAATAAATGCGGAATAAAACTAGCGTTTAATTTATCAAGCACAAAACCTAAACAAGCTAGGTTCACCTATGTGCACCAACAACTTATGCTAAGCAAGATCAACAACTAAGTGATAGCAATATAGATAACTTCAAGCTCGATGGCTATCACAAAAGTAAATGCATAAGTAAAGGGTTTGGGTATAGAAGTAACCGTAAAGTGGACACGAGAAGATGTTTCCCGTAGTTCCTCCCCAATGGAAGTATGTCTACGTTGGAGGGGTGTGGAGCTTCCTAGGCACTCCAATAGCACCGATGTGCTCACCCTATTCTCCGTGAGCTTCACCCGTGAGGAATTGACTCGTTCCACTATGAGTCGACTTGAAGGCGTTGACCAAACCGGTACACAAAGGAAGAGGAACTCCACAATGAGTTGGAGTCTCCCAACAATGTCCTGGAGCACCTCGCAACAAGTTGGGGCTCCGAAACTCACAAGGGTCTCCTAGGGTTACGACCAACCCAAGAGGCAACAAGATCCACAAAGACTAATAAGCTTCTCAAACTTCACTTCCACGTATCACCGTGGAGAACTCAAACCGATGCGCCTAATGAAATGGCAAGAACACAAGAAGTGCTCAAATCCCTTCACTCTCAAATCCCACCAAAAAAACTAATGCTATAGAGGAAGATGGGAAGAAGAGCAAGGAAGCAACAAATGAATCCTAAGATCTAAATCCAATAAGCTTCCCTCACTTAGAGGAGAGATTGATTGGTGGATAAGTAGATCTAGATCTCCTCTCTCTTTTCCCTCAAGAAGGAGCAAGAATTATTGGAGGGATTGAGAGATAAGCAAGCTCAAGAAGGTCAACAATGGAGGAGAAACACGAGCTCAAGAGATGGGGGTCATTGGGGAAGAAAACCCCTTAAATAGGACCTCAAAAATCTGCCCGTTATGTGGAAATCGTGCCCAGGGGCGGTACTACCGCCCCCCGGCAGCGGTACTACCGTTCTGGGGATTTCGGGCGCTCAAAACGTGCGCGGTACTGGATCCCGGGCGGTACTTGCACGGTACCGGTCCGGTACTACCGCTGCATAAAAATCTGCAGAAACGTCCAAACGAAAACGACGATATCTTGATCATCCGAACTCCGTTTTTGATGATCTTGGGCTCGTTGTAATCACAACAAAGAGCTTTACAAGATCATGCAGAGAAACATCATAGTCCAACAATGAATCATAAAACCAAATGTGGAAAGGTTAAACCTCTTTATAAAAGACAAACCGGTAAAACCTTCATTATCAAAAACGCAATAAGTTTTCCATGCGAAATCCATTTTTGATAAACTTGATCTTGTCTTGAAGATCATGACAAGATCTAAAACCACATATGGAGGAAAGCCAAATAAGAACCAAGAAATATGATGCCAAGTATGTAAAGGTTTGAGCTCTCTCCGAACGATACGATCAAGTTACTCATTCGAGAGCCCCTCTTGAGAACAGCGTCTATCCTATAACCCGGTCTCCCACTAACACCATGAGACCGGTAAAATAGAAACCCTATCAAGATCATACCTTTGCCTTGCGCATTCCACTTGAGCTAGATGATGACGATCTTGATCTCTTCAAGTGGACCACCTTTCTTGATTGCGCTTTGCTTGGTGAAGACTCACATATCGCTCCCCCATACACTAATATGGGAGAGCCTCTCTTAGGCACATCTTAACTTGACCATTATCTCTAAATGGGTGGCAAGCTTCAAGCATATGATTTCTTCGAGATGTTTCTCTTGAACTTGCACTTCTCAAAGATTGATGACGATCACCACTTGACGTCATCCTCCATGAGCTATATGAAATCTTCCTTTTGATGCAAGCCCATGGAAAGATATCTAACCCCACAAAGATACTCGACGCACACATATATCATGGGTTAGTTCACAAAGCTATATGCACAATTGCTTACCATACTATTGGATCACATGATCCCACATGGTACATCATTTAGCTTTGTGTGTTGATCAACTTGAATCCACTCTTTGCACTTAGTCTTGATCAACCTTGTATCTTTTCTTCTTCTTGATCATATAAAATATGTCCATTATAATCAATGATCATGATGGCATACAACCTTGAATCCAACACATGGAGTTCAAACGATGCCTATGGACAAACCTATAAGAATATCTCAATACAAACATTAGTCCATAAGTCCCTTCGGAGACATCCGATAAAACATTAGTCCATAAGGATTATCATTAATTACCAAAACCACACATGGGGGCGCCATGCTCTTTCAATAAGGACTACACCGACAGAAGGGCGTATCCATCTCATGATGTGTTGCCCAATCGCAATACCAAATCGGTTGAAAGCCGGTGGGGCGTCATCTCGACGCTCACTAGCAAGTTTCATGGTTTCCATGATAAAATCATGAATAGAGATGAGAGTGGCAAGAATGACACCGACAAGGTTATCCGGTCATCTTAACTTGCGTCTTACTTGTAACCGGCTATGTTTACAAACATATTTGACTTGTGTTCGTTTGCGCAGTTGAACAATGCCGGCTACATGTACATCGACTTGGCGATGGATCGTAAGAAGGCATACAAGTTGATGCATTGCTGGGAGGCGCTTCGCGACTGCCTGAAATGGAAGCGCCATGTCAAGGATGTGGCCGAGAGAGATGAAAGGAAGCCGCCGGCCGCCAACG
Organism: Poa pratensis; assembly: GCA_947311845.1. NCBI lineage: Eukaryota > Viridiplantae > Streptophyta > Magnoliopsida > Poales > Poaceae > Poa > Poa pratensis. The sequence continues at coordinate 19,884,994 of CAMZMU010000067.1, forward strand.
CCTATCGTCCAGAGATGGGAGTCAAGGCGTGCAAGGCGGCCGCCAGACCTAGCAAGAAGACGACGGCCTTGTCGTGTAGCATCCAAGAGTCCGTGAAGCTTTACGTCACCGAGTTGGCCGCGTCGAGTGCTGAGAAGAAGAAGATACAAGCCGCGTCGAGTGCTGCATGTACACCAGCCACACGGGATGGCCACGGGGACCAAGGTTCCCACGGTGAGAAAGCAGGGCGTGCCGGTGATGGAGTTGCGGGCTCGGCATCCTGCTCCTGATCAGCCTCGGCGTCCACGGCCTCCTGCTGCTGCGCCTGATCAGCGGGCACCACGGCCTCCTGCTGCTGCGCCTGATCGACGGCCACCACGGCCTCCTTCTCCTGCTCCTGATCGGCCACCACAGCCTCCTTCTCAGGCAACGACATGGCGAGCGAGTTGTGGGCGGTGGTGCGCGGAGAGAATGTGAGCGACGTGCGGCCGGGGAGGATGGTTATATTGCTGCGAAGCGGTGTGAACGCCACCCCGAAGTGACGCGGCGGCGGTTGCACGTCCACACCAAACCCGCCGTGTTCCGAAGCGATGCGAAGGTGAACCGGCGACGGTTCCTGCGCCCGCAAGGTGTTCGATCTAATGCTCAAAATTAGGTCCATTTGGGGGGTGGGCCTTTGGGGTGCGTCGCTATGGGCTGCACCCTCCATTCGGACGGACACATGTCCGGCACCCCCAATTGGGCCTCAACTGGGGGTGCCGGACACCGATGGAGATGCTCTTAGCATGCTAAAATGAATGTAATATCAGTGTGGATTTTATGTAAAATTCACTAGGAAAAGAGCAGTGTGAGTGTGTGACTGTGTGAGTCACATCCAAGAAGGAGGATGGGGGCTATATCAATTCCAAGAAGAAACACCTCCCTGTCCTCTGAAACCTTGCAACACTGCATTGCACTTTGCTGCTCATCCAAGAGAGCAACACGGTGCAATGGCGCGCATACATTGACCCGTACAGCACGCACTCGCCCATAACCCACACACCACTCTCTTCTCTCTCCTTTATCATTTGCAAGGTCGTCCATGGACACGAAGCAGGCTGCAACAAAATGCCCCTGCCAGAGCCACTTAACCCTAGTGCTCCACTGCATGCTCAATCTGTATTCTATCAGTCAATCAGTTCCTTTTTTTTCAGGTAAAGAGACAGTCATTCAGAAGTTCAGATAACTAGTTGAATGCCCGTGCGTTGCTACGGTCGCTCAAATTTATTTTCTCGTCACACGTATAAGCATAGCGTACTTACAAATTTCTAGTGATGCGGAGAATAGGAACGCCTTATCATCTTAAATTAAACAACAAGTATGCCTTTGATCTACTTCACCAGTACAATTTGGACGGGTACACTTGTATGCCTTGGTTGTTTGTTGATTATTCCTGTGTGAAGTGACAACTGGCATAAGTAATTATAAGAAAATGTTTTATTTTGGTCTATGAACTATCAAACGGTAGACTCACATATTTTCTTTCTTGTTATTCATACTGCATAAATTGACAAGTTCTAAGAAAAATCGAGGAAATTTGCTAAACAACAAATTCAATAAAAAGGTTTTCATGAATTTCTATATTTCATATTATTTTCTTGAATCTTTTTTGGACTTTGGTGAATGAGAAGATAATTTATTTTTGAAAACTTTGATATATACTTTTATGGCGTTCCGGCAACAATGCGGTATGTACCCAACACAACAAAACCAGAATGAGACAAGCTCCACAGAATGAGCAACGCCAAATAATGATCACAATGGAACATCACGATGTTACACACAGCTGGTTGGCTCAAGATCAGAAGTACAACAGTCATGAAGACACCAGGTCCCATAGAATGTAACGACTTTTGTGAGTAGCTTTTATTCTTTATTTCGTTTTGTGAGTAGCTTTTATTCTTTATTTCCCCAACAAGGCAATACTACACTTGTATCTCAACTCACAAGGCTATATCATTATTTCTATGATTTATGCATGATGAATTCATTATTTGTTCCCTATATAAGGATGCACGCATCACTTAGCAACCTTTCCATTTCAGCGATGGCTGCTGAGATGCCTCCAATCTCCACCATGTAGCAGATCCTCGAGTGCACGTCCTCCCCAAAAATGTTGTAGGCTTTCATCACTTGGATGTAACTAAAACCCATTGCTAGGAGCTGGCTTTATCTGCTACCATGGCTGTACAAACAACTACTAACTATAAAATAGGAAATCATTCCAGCTTCAGGTTTGGAGCAAGACAAGATTTTTTAAAAAGACCTAAGCAGTACGTAACCTAAAAAACAAAAATTACAAAAGTAAGTCCATTTGGTCTAATATGATCCCTTGAACAAAAGTGAACTGCATCTCTGTTAAAAGCTTAAGTGTTTCAGTTAAACAAAAATACTGTTACTTCAGATCTTAAAATAACTCAAGAAGAAAGACCTAGCTGCGGTATGCCATTGCTATTCTGAAAGGGTAGAGAGCACAACTGCACCAAGAGAGGCAGTAAAAATATGCAGTAAATAAAATGTCCAGTAAGACAAACTTCAATGTTTTGACATTGTCGCTTGTTACAGTAAAGATTGCAGGAACTGATGAAGCTCTTGATTCATACAGTCAGGCACACCCAAAGGTATCCAACTGTTGGTGCTTGTAGTTACACTGCATCAGTTTTTTCTTATGTTCATAAAATATCTTTACATCGGTTTATTCAGCATCAGATTCTATGAAACTCCTGCATTAATCTGACGAAACGAAAATGATATGATGAATCAAAAAAAAAATTGGTGGATGAAAATAAGCCTTCATGCAATAAATCGAATCAAGAGACCAGCCAGCTAGGGAAAATAGACGAAGGTACGAAATATAGGGAACCAGCAGGGGAAGGAGCCGTACGCATGGTTGCTCGACGGGGAGGTGGAGGAGGCGTCGCCGGCGAAACAAGTATTGCCGCTTGCACTTGTTAGAAAAGGCTGCAGGTGAAAAAAATCATTTAGTGATGGAAACATGCAAGCATATGGTATTACACAAGTAGGTTATTTACGAACAGAAAGAGAAGTGTCGTACTTTTAAGCAAACAAAGTACCATCAAAGTTGACAAGTTATTTGTATACTATGGCAATTTTAATACAATCAAGCTGCAAGCAAATGATTGGCTATCTAGATGATCTGATTGCAAAGCTCGCTTCACTTAACTTTGCTTAGTACCATTGCAAGAAAAATATTTATGTATTTTATCTCACACCAGCATCATCAGCTCATCACGCACCATTCTCTGAAGCATCACATTTGAGAATTTTCTTAGAACATCTCAAGGCTTCAGTGCTGCCACACCTCAACGCGGGTCATCTACAACGAGAGCATGACATCAATTAGTAATTTTCAAAATCATGGGTTTTAAGGATCGTCTCTCTTCTCCTAAAGTCCCCACGAGTAATACCTACCTTATCAATTGCTTCGTGTAATTAGGTTGCTGTACCAGATTTGAAAAAAAATCAAATCTGGTACAGCAACCTAATTACACGAAGCAATTGATAAGGTAGGTATTACTCGTGGGGACTTTAGGAGAAGAGAGACGATCCTACCGCTGGCGGAAGTAGCCTTACAGGACTGATTAGCAATCAACATAGATCGAACTAAATCTAGTTGTCGGAGGAAACGTACTCATGGATGGAGGGGCAGACGGAGATGGAGATCATGGAGGTCTTGCCGGTGCGGACTGGGCCTGGCTGGTGACATCGAGGCCGCGCTCGTCGACAGGGACGATGGGGAGGCGGGGACGCGCGGTGGAGGCCGCGCTCGTCGGCGCTGGCCGGCGGCAATCGGATGCGGGCGCAGGGTGCGCAGTAGAGCCCGTTCGGCAGCAAGGGCGGCGTACATCTGCTGCCGGTGGTGGCCGGCAACACCAGCTGCCGCTCAGCAGAGGCATCACGAGGAAGAATCGGGGCGGCGCGGGGATGCTGGGGATACAAAGGGCGGCGGATATCTCTGGGCGTGCGGCCCGAAGGCAGCGGAGAGCTCCGGTCGTGCGGGTGGCCGGCGGCGTCGGAGGATGCAGAGGTCGAACCCTACGCGGCGGCGCTCTGGGGAGAGGACGGAAGGGTTGTGACGGCCTTCGTATCGCTTCGGGCCACTGAGCGGTGGCACTCGAGTGTAATTTTCTCGCACACTAAGATCGAATGGTGTGGAGGCGTTGAAGAGGCGATCGGGTGGCCACGATGCGTCCAATCGTCTGCTGGTCGAGGATGGCTAGCTGTAGCGACGGGCGATGGACGAAGCGATGGCAGAAAATTCTGCCAGTTTGGCGTACGTACGAACTCCCATTTCTTTACTACTAGCTGAATGCCCGTGCGTTGCTACGGCTAGTTGCGTCAAATACAAGAATAACATGTACAATGCAATTGTAGTAGTTTTTTTTTCAATCTAACACCAAATCAGCACATGGTAAATACACATTTATCGAGTCACTCTCTTCCCCGTTGCTCACCTCCTTTTCTTGCTTGATGCTTTAGAGCAAGTCCGTTCAATTCCGTGAACTACCCTAAATGTCACACCCTATATTCCACTCATCTATATTTCCGACAATATTATATGTTAACAATTCTTTTTGCCTCTTCGAGCTAGTTTTCCCCGGAGGGGTAGAACAATATCTTCTAGTTAGTGTTCACGCCAGGGATAGTGTGCTCTTATCGACCAGTTTCAAAATATTATGTTTCTCCTAATTTAGATCTGAATCGGCCATCAACATAGATATGGATAAACTAAAACTGGATAAATATGACATGTATCGATGGCCTAGAATTTATTCTGAGAATACAAGATTGACTTCTCGACGGATCATCTTCTGGGCTCTTTTTGTGGATACACACAGAAATCACATTTGCTTCCCAAATAGCTAGGGTTTGTTTCTAACTCAAAATAAGGGCATTATGTGAAGTAAATGAACAAGGACAAGTGCCAGGGAGGATGTCTACAGCGCAATCCAATCTCAGATCAATTTTCCTTATTTTTCTGAAATTGGAAATTAAAGTTCTTATAGCTGCATTTATCCCAATAAAACATAAACGAATAGAAAGCTTTTTTCATCAGGTAAACTGAGATGTTGTTTCAGTGAAGCATTAATGAGATAGGCATCAAAACCATGTGAGAGTGTAGAAATCTAGGAGGGACTTGCTTCTCCTTCTCTTGTGTCCATAGGTATTATACCATTGCACACATTAAGTACCCATTGTGTGAATGCAGCTAAGTTATGAAAAAAGGGTAACAAAAAGAGTCAGCGGGAGTCCAGGACTGCGGAAGCTGTTTCAGTAGAATAAATCAGTATCAGGACTAACTGCAGAAAAGTCTAACAGAGAGGAAAGAAACCACAAAGTACAGAAGAAACATAACATCCTCATTCTCAGATCTACTGGCTGATCACACGAACCAATTGTTGAGGGAAACACACAACTGAATATCCATAGAAAAATGGCGGATATACTAAAAGTTGATACACTGCATATTGATTGGATTTAATTTCCAAAATAATAACAATAGAAAAGAAAAAAAGGTGAATGGATTATCTAGGGTGCTACAGATCGAATGGCCTAATTCCCATATGTAGTCTAGCAATAACATCTACTTGAAGCTCTGCAAGGCCTTTTAGCATCAGCATAATCAACCGAAGGAAGATGCAATAAATACCTGGAAATACCACGGAATTGATACGAAGAGAGAACTAAAATATATCTCTTGAAAACAAACAGCTTGCATTATTTATTTTCTCATATTGATCTATTTATTTTGATGTTACCATGCCGCCTTCTCATCTTGATCCATCTTTCATGCTATTTTCGGCAACTCTGATGCCTCATTTCATAGCCTACGAAAAAATAGCACTATTGAGCATATAAAAAAATTAACTGAAAGGCTTAAGTGCAGCAAAACTTGGGTGATGTATAAAATTTAGAAAAGTGGACGTTCAAACCTAATTTTTGATGATCCGACTATGGTACCGAATAAACCTAAACTGGGTTTCCAAGCTACCACTTTCCATGTGGCTACCAAAATTTGAAATTATTATTGTGACTCCCAGAATGCGCGAAACAACTTGGTGAAGTTGTGCACATGGCAACTATGCAGGAAACCAGTACTCAACACTTGCATATCAGGACGTTCATGGAACTGTTATACTCTTTTTTAGAGAGGATCACAGGCTGTTAGTACAAAAATTGTGCAGGTTGTGCAATTATTTCCTACACTGGGGCAACTGCTAGATGACAACCTGCACAAAATACAATACTTTCAGAAGCAAGCTGATCATTAAAATGGCCTAAAATAGCGCCACCGCAGGTTAGCGATATCATGATTTGACAGTTCTCCTTATTTCCTAAGGTGGTTTGGAAAGTCAGCCTCCATGATTCCGGTTTATGAAAAATAGACATTGAGATGCAAAAGTGCGCAGCTAATTTGCAGTCCATTGTATGTGAAGGACGAAAAGGATAACAGTAGAAAAGCAGTCATTTCCCAAGTGCCCAGCAGCTAGAAGGTAATCTCAGTGCCACATACCTTCCTCAGGAAAGCACCACCCTTCAGTGTGAGTTATGGTTTAAAGAAGGAGCCGCCACAGTGATAAACGAGACATCACATCATGTCCAGAGCATGACGCGGTCACTTGAGTTGGGCAGGATAGCAAGTACGTTGACGATGCAAGTGCCGCAGCTGCCCCGCCGCCACTCAGCTTCCCTACAGGGCACACCCGTGCAACATCTTGTATCATATTCACAACATATGAAAAAACCGATGATCACCTAGAACTTAAGACAATTTAATACGGTATAGAAAACAAGTCGGAACTATATATTGAACTTTTAAAATAGAAAAACCAACCGTGTCGTTGTAATCTCTCAATGTTATTGTCATGTACGCCATCTAATGTACTATTTCATCAGTGCAAGTGAAACAATTTAAAATAATATAATAGCTTACACTTCTCTAGTTGGTGTTTCTTCACAAAGTGCAGCTACTTGAAAACAGTCAGCATCAAGCTGCTGACGAGTAATCTCACTCTTTGTAGAGTAGACCAAGTTTAAATCACGCCATATGATTTTTTTCTATCAAGTTCAGTGCATCGGTTAGTAAGAACCGGTACCGAAGGCTGTGGCATGTCCCCAAGTTGTCATATTGCAGTCGATATCAGGCTTGAAACATGTTAGCTAGTTTTGGAATACCTTGCTTCATGTAGTTTTCCTGGAAAGAGGATCTCAGTATCTTAGGAAAAAAAAAGGCAAAGAACTATTTGCAAATATTTACTGAACAAAAAGTAACAAGAAACACATATGACTTATAAGGAGCCCATGTAGACATTGTTGGATTGAAAAATGAATGTTTATTTACTATGAAAGGCATTCAACTGTATTATCAAAGGTCAAACAAAAGAAAGAGAATGAGTGAGCCCAACTGACGCTCTCATGTTTACTGGAGCTCTCTCATGCACTCTCCCTAGTGTGGCAGGTATAAAGCAACCTGCAGCTTATTACTCATCTCGTCCATGATTGTACATGACCTGCAGTGTAGCATTCTCCAAATACTCACTTTGGATCAGAGGACGAACGGAAATTAAAGAGCGACGGGTCAGAGCAGCAACCGTTGGGTACCACGAGGTCCTGCAAGGCTGTTGACGCATAGGACCAATATTCGCCCACGATCATGCTCAGGAAGCTCCGGAGGAAGCCCCGATCTGAGATCGAGTCAGGACCTCAGATTGGAAGAACCAGCCGCTCAGATATCCTCGCCACTGGGTACGTTGGGTAAGTTGACGACGGGGCATCCATGATCGGTAGCAGGAGCAAGATCAACGTTGTCGATCCCGGCGCTGCCAAGGATGTGGAGCCTTCCTCCGGAGCCTTCGAAGACGTTGCGCCTGACCTTGGTCCCGGAGCGCACGGTGACCGTGTCGCGGAGCGAGATCTTGGCGCGGAGCATCTCGGGGGAGAGGTCGTAGGAGCAGTCGACGTTGTGGCAAACTCTCAAAGCAGCGCAAGCCCCCCTGCGCCGAGGACCGTTGGCTTGCCCTAGATGGCCTCTGCGGCGGACGAAGGTGGGGATTCGGTAGACGTGGCAGGGGCGTACGTTCTCTCCAGTTTTCTGCCGATCGTTTCGTCCCTCTCCCTCTCGCGATCGATGGATCGCACCTCGCGCTCAGCCCACTACCACTTAGCCTGGCCCAACAGACACCATGTCCATCCCAAACCGAAGCTCCCCAAGATGCTAGGGTTCTGGAGCGAGGCACGGCCGCCGCCTTGAGGTAGCCATTGACGCTCCCTTCCCCGCGCCTCCGACGTGCTTCTCGCCCACAGACCCGGGTCGCCATGGATGAGCCCACGCCCACCTCTGACACGCTACCCGTCCATCCGCACAACGCCGCCACCGCCGCGCTCATGCGCCCGCCTCCGACGAGTTAAACGCCCACGCATTCGCCTTGAGGTCGCCATGGATGTGCCTACGCCCACCTCCGGCGGCTACCCGCCTATTCGTAGGACGCCGCCGTGAGGTCGCCATTGATGCGTCCACACGCCTGCTTCCGACGCTGCCAACGCCGGCACCTCCATCACCCATCTTTGCCGTTAAGCAGAAGCTTGACGGGGAGAAGAGTGGCGGAATTGGGAGAAGGGCGTGACGAGACTGGGATAGGAGGCTGAGGTCTGAGGAAGAGGCGCGCTGTGGGAGGGTTTGGCGGCGGCGCAGGGCATGATGGAGGCGTTGTAGGGTGAGGTGGAAGAGGAGAGACTCACGCGACCAGTGCAACCAACGAGACCATGGCTATGATGATGGAGCCCCCCTGGTTCTGCCACCTCGACGCTGAGAAGATAGCCCTCGACGTCGCTGAGATCGACCACACCCTAAGGCCTCGCCATGGCGCAACACCTCGCACACATCTTCTCCACCTCCACTTCCGAGCATATGGGAGTTCGTCAGGATTTCACGGTGTTGTTTCATAACTATTTCTTTACAATTTGCTTCAGCAACAATGGTTAGCAAATTCTGTTCCAGTTTATTTTTTCTTGCTCTGCAGCAATTGATAATTCGTGGTTGCAATATAACAACCAGCTTTAAGGTATTTTTGCCAGTACAGCAGCTCCACTACCTTCAAGTGAATAGATCATCACATCACTACTCGAAAACTGTCCACCCTCTTACACACCGGAGGCCTGAGTACAAATCTCTCTAGGGGATCCAGTGCAAATCATACAAGTATGTTTTACTGGTTTTTTAGGGTTTAATTCAACATAGTCTTTTATTCTCGCTCCAAGCTTAAACTATCTTGCCATCGAGGTATCTATTATGTTTTATATGCTAACAGTGCTTCAGAACTTTAAATTATTATATGCAGGTAATACTTGTACTATTGAATATGATTAAATTCTGCAGGCATCATTTTTTCGGCAATGGTGCCCAGAAAGTTCCTCCACTCAAGTATTTGGACCTTGGATATTTATCACTTTGGATGACCAGTTTTTTTAACAGAAGTTGTATGGAAGGCCCTGACAGTAAAAGGATGAGCAGGTTTGTCCCACAGCCTCGCTTTCTTTTTTCTGGTTTCTCCTAGGATGCTTCTCCTGTCTCGGTGACTTTCTTCTCTCCTATAAGTCGCTCCCTCAAAGTTATCGATAATGAAAAAATCATTAAATTAACCTATATAGACAATCGGCACAACGCTGGTCTCAATGCTGCAGGCTGATGGATATTATATTGTTGTTCTTCTAAACCTATGTCTATATTGCTTCCTGAAACTAATATATCACAACTGTATTTCGAGGCATTAAGCAAATGTTTTTGATAAGATATGTTTCAGTACATAATTTATGTTCTTTAAATAGCCATTGGTACTTTACTGATAGCCATTGGTACTTTACTGATAGATGAAGTTGTTGGTTCTAAATATCATATATACATGATTACAAGCTATTACAATCGTTTCTCTTTGCTTGCTTAGATATTTCAGCAGTAAACTATAGAGCCAGAGATCAGTTCCTTCCATTGTTGATTTAAGATTCAAGTTAGAAATGTAACACAACAATAGTATTTTGTTCAGTAATGGAATTTCTAATTAGGTTTTGGACAATGAGATGCAAACGACGGTTTTCTTGGATGTTTGTGCACATATGGAATATGCATATTCGGTAGTGAAATGAATCTGGGGAGTTATTTTTGTTTAAAAGACAACAGAAATGGTGGTTCAGGCTGCAATTGAGCTTGCTCAAGGTGGCGTGGTGTAGGGTCCGACGTCCAGCCCAGCTAAGATAGTTTGATGCACTGAGGTAATATGTTTTATTTATCAGCAACAAAACACTTCATGCTGCTCTCTCTTTTTGTCTGTGAACTTCGTGATTTTGATGTTGGTTCTGCCTGAATGCTTGATGTCAACAGTTAGCAGCATATATACTGATCTCATGAGCAAGATTGTGGCATGAGTAATAGGTTCACAAGATTATCATACCTGATATCATTTTTCAAAGCATTTCATTTGGTTTTATCTCAAACTCTAGCCACTGATCACACAAATAATATGTGTTCATCCAAATGAAATTAAGGTGCATTCACCACGAGTTGAAGTTTTAAATATATAACAATTAAATCGGTTATGTTTCCGCTCTCTTCCAGTTTGTCTAGAAAAACATGACAAATTCATGGTACTACCTACTGATATACCGTACTTGTTGTATTGCAGATACCATGGAATGAAATAAAACATATTTTTTAACAGGTATGTATCATCTGTAAGCTTTTAAACAATGTTAAGAGCAAGAAAGTTGATCTACATTCTATTCATGTGCAGATTTGATGGGCACGCAATATTTCATTTTTCATTCGTTACTCTAGCTCTCGGCCTTTATAGCCCACGGAAAATCTGAAGACGAAGAGGAATTTGCTAATTTTGGAAGCTACCGGGAGTTGATTAAGGGTTGTCGTAGAGGATGTCAATACCTTTTTGTTTTCTATGTTTTGTTGGCATTGTTGTACGATTTGTTGTCCTTCTTCCACTTGCCGAGTAAATTTCATCGATCTGTAATGTGTTCATTTAAACCAGTGTTTACATAAGTATACATTAAATTTACTTCAAGGTGGTTTCTTTATTGGGTAATTTGTTTGAGAAGTATGTTGTCCTGGGCCTTACTTGCTTTCTGGCACACACAAAAGCACACATTGCTTATCTTTGTAGCACATTTGTTTCACCTATGTGGCCAATTGTTTTAAGCAGAGAAAATAACCGTCTTCTTCAAGTTCAGATGGTTTCTCTACTCATTTTCGTTGCCCTGCTACAGCTATGTATGTACTTACAGGAAACTAAACTTTATTTAAACCTAACTCTCGTGTGTCTCATTGCCAATTTTAGAGATCTCGGTGCCGTTTCACATGTGGGCATGCGCCTTCATGGAGTGTGGCGCTGACGAGGAGATGGTGTCGGCACCGCTGAGTCAGTGAGATGGTGGTCTTTCATTTTTGCATTATCGTCTTATGTTTTGAATTTCAAGTGTGAAAGGAGATGTTCTTTCCTCTAAGGTTTTGGAAATACTTCATTTCTCTGTTTTTCTTTGTAAGGAACTTGCTTGACTGAACCTGTAAATATATTTTCGTAAAAAAACAAGATTTTATGGAAGATCGCTTTTGTTATCCGTAGCAACGCACGGGCAGTCAGCTAGTAATAGTAAAGATAGACAGTACGTCTTGTCCTGAGTCCTGATAAGTGCCCCTGCGAGCGGGTCGGGGCTCGTTTCTCTCCGGCGGCGGTGCGTCTCGGGAGGCCTTGGCTCGGTGCGGCCTAGTGGAGCTGATGCGGCGGCGCTGCTCATGGAGCGGCGGGGCGTAGCGGATGCGGGGTGGTACGGGTGCTGCCCCCCGGCCCAGATCTGGGCCCTCGGGCCCCAGATGGGCTTGGGCGGGCCGGCGTCCTGCGCCTGCGACGACTCCTGCAGATGGCGGCGGCGATGTTGCTGGCACAGGGGACGGCGGCGCTGCGGCATGCCTGTTGCAGCCGGGCGACGGGAGCTTTACGGGCCTGGTATAGGCCCGGCCGGGTCAGTGTGGGCCTGGTTTGCTCCTGTTTCGGCGAGGTCGTCTGCTCCGTCTTGCAGGTCGTGGGCTAGTGTTCACGAAGAGACGACGAAGATGATTGCACAATCGTGGTGGCGCATGGTGGTGGGCGGCGAAGAGGGAGGTGGTGCTCCGATGCGACCGGAAGTTTTCGTGGGTGGGGCTCGGGGAAATCTTGGTCGGCTCGTTCGACACCGTCACGGTGCCGCCCTCGAGTGGCACCACTCCTTGTTGAAGGGTGGCGGGTAGCCTCATTTCACTTTACTCCGAGTGCCGGGGGAAACTCTAGGACCAGTTAGCTGGTCCGGGCAGCGGAGCCGTGTCGACGGTGATCCTCTTGGAGGCGGTGCTGCTTGGTACTGGATGCATCGGGTGCTTGGAGCGTTGTGCGACAAAATCGGAGAGGGTGCAGCGGTTGTGGGTCTTTTTCGCTTCGTCGATTCGCCATGGTCTTCGTTTATTTACTTTTTCTTGGGCATGTTTGCTGTTGGCCCCAGCATTTGTGGTGTTGCGTTTGTATGCAGTGTTGTTCGGTGGTTGGTGCTTTATTTATAAAGCGGGACGAAAGCCTGTTTCGTGGAAGTCCTGATAAGTGCCAAGAAACGGCCGGGAACGGACGTCCAACGCAAGATCGTGTGGCGTCTCTATCGTCGTATTCTTACAACTTACTAAACTGCACGGTCGACTTTGTTCTGTCACTATACTGGATTTTTTCCCCAGGAGATAACTGAAACTGCCGGTATGGGTGATCGAGCGCATCGAGCAGCGATGTCGGGCATGGTTTTGGAGAGGTGAAGGTACCTGCAATGGAGGCCACTGTAGGGTCCAATGGCCCATCGTTTGCCGCCCCAAATGCCATGGTGGGCTTGGCGTCCTCGATCTCACTAAGTTCGGCAGGGCATCGCGGCTGCGTTGGCTTTGGTTTGCTTGGACAGCGCCAGATCGCGCGTGGACGGGCTCCTATATACCATGTGATGAGACAGACCGATGCCTCTTTGCTGCTGCCACACAAATTACTCTTGGCAACGGGCGGATCGCGAACTTCTGGAAAGACTCTTGGCTGCAGGGGCTCGCGCCATGCGCCATTGCCCCAAACCTGTACGCCATCTCTTGCCGCAAGAACAGGTCTATTCAACAGGCGCTTCTGGGCAATAGATGGATAGCCGACCTCAGCCAGGGCTTGCAGCCGGAGATGATGCCTGAGCTTGAACGGCTTGCGTCGCTCCTCGACGCGACGGTGCTCTCTCCCGAGGTGGAGGATACGATCAAATGGCGTTTGACGGATTCAGGGAAGTACACTACGCGATCAGCATACCTCGCCCAATTTGAGGGCTCAATCACATCCGATCTTGCGCCCATCATTTGGTCAGGATGGGCTCCTGGGAAGTGCCGTTTCTTTCTTTGGACTGCCTCCATGAACAAAATCCTCACGGCTGATGCTCTTCAACGTAGGGGCTGGGAAAATGATTACTTCTGTCCTCTTTGTATGCGTAACCTTGAGACGCCTCTGCATCTTCTTGCCGAGTGCCCTTGGTCTCATCGAGTCTGGGAGCAGCTCGCACGTCAGTCACGTCTGAACTGCCTCCTCCCTCATGCTTGGGCTGGGATTGACTCAATCAACGCTTGGTTAAAGCACTGTCAAGCTCAATCAGACCAAGGCCACTGGAAAGGGACTCAATCCCTCCTAATGCTGGCCTCCTGGGAGATCTGGCGTGAGCGTAACAGGCGGATTTTTCAGAAAGAACTGTTGTCTGTTGAGGCTCTTGTCGCTAGAATTAGGGATGAGGCGGTGTTGTGGAACTTGGCTGGGGCGACCATCCCATTTGACCCTGGTTGAGGCCTGTCTCACCGGTTGTTGTTTTTGGTTCATGTTGGACTTTTTAAGCTTTTCTGTAAAACTCTCTTCTAATCAATAAATTTAGCAGAGCTCCTGCTAACATTCAAAAAAAAAAAAAAAAAACTGGCCGAGGAGTGTGGACAGTTTCAGAATTCAGAAGTAGTAGGAGAATAATTTGGAATTTGGAGTCGTCATCGATGAGCTACGGCACAACATAATCATGAGGAATATGCTCTGGACTATCAAAAAAAAAAAAAGGAATATGCTCTCTTGGATCTCCTGGATATTTGCATTGGCACTCCATGTGCATTCGGTACGGGGTCGGTCAGTAATCTAAACAGAATTGGCTCGTGTCCTGCTGTTCTATTCCTTCTTTGTTTTCATTGCTCGAGGGAGATTAATTTTGCAAAACGTACGGGTTCAGTAAACAATTTCCCTTGCCCCAAGCCTTAATTAGCAGTAATTCACCCCCAAGTTCGACATGGTTATGACGCAATGCCATGGATGCATTGCCACATGGTTAAGTGAAAGCAGCAAGTGAGCCGGCCACTTTAGATGAGAGCTCCTAGGGGCTAGGGCTGCCCATCATCCCCATTCCATTGCATCCAAACCCCATCGTATCGCACCTCTGGCCTCTCCTCAAGTGAAGTCCAGCGAAAAAATCCAAGAAAATTTAGGTTCTCGAAGAGAGCAATGGTGGAACCGGGCAGATCAGCGACAGCGGCCAGGAAATCCACCACCTCTACCAGCACCATGAGGAAGAAGAAGCCCACTGCAACAGCTGCCACCACCAAGCTGGACAAGATCAGCAGCAAGGAGAAATTAGCAGAGGCAGGTAACTGCAAGAAGCAGAGCACTCATGGCAGCATGGGTACAGAGCCTGCCGCTGCGGAGAGCCCTTCCTACAGGCTGGCACTCAGGAGCCTCTTCTCCTGCCGGAACAGCCACGCCGCCCCTCCACCACCGCGGGCCGACGACGCCGCCAGAAGGTGCAAGAAGAAGCAGCAGCTCGGCTGCAGCTCCGCCTCCATCTGCAAACACCGGGACGCCAGCCCCAGGAGGGTGATGCTGCACCGGCAGACAGACTCTACCGACGCGATGGCGACTAGGGTGGTGGGCGGAGGCGGCAGCGAGCGGCGCGTGAAGAAGCCGCAGCAGCAGAGCGAGGCGACGGTAGGGTCGTCGAGGCACTGGGGCTCGTCCACGACGTCGTCGTCATCGTCGACGGCGGGCGGTGGCGGGTCGTCCTTCAGGCTGCGGAGGCTGTCGGGGTGCTACGCGTGCCAGCACATGGACCCCGTCGGCGGCTCCATGAGGGCCGCCATCTTCCCCTGCCCCGACTGCGGCGACGTCTTCGTCAGGGCCGAGAGCCTCCAGCTCCATCAGTCCACCAGGCACGCAGGTACTGTTACTCACCACTGGCCGGCCGGCGCCATTACATTACCCTTGCTTTTTTCCTTCTCTTCTCTCTTTTGTTGATTCGTCAGCTATCCTAGGTAGCTATGGCTTCTGTCACAAGTTCAGAACACAGTCTTTACTGTATGATCTCCAGATTTTGTTCTACATCACTAATTGCCACAAAATTATATGTATTTAAAGTGTAAACATAGTTAAAGTACTCTAGCTGCGGCTATGCGCCCATGCTTAGCTGAAACTATAGGAATGAGCTTGTGCTTGTGCGTGGTCAGCAGGTGTGGCGCTCATGTGCTTCTATACTTTCTACTGTTGTTGTTGCTGTGTGAAAGTGAGAGCTGCATGATGTGCTTTTAATTATTCCTGCTGCTTTTAATGATGATGGCCATCACTGTGTTTTTGCAACAGCCATCCAGGCTTATCTTATGCGTTCACTAATCCACTGGACCCATGAGAGAAGATTCGTTTCTTTCATCATGGCTAGTGCACAACATTTTTCAGTACACTTTGACCAGAATACTGCAACAATTTGACCAAACATTGGTTAACTGAAGCTAATGAGCTACTAATTGGTTAATTTCGTTTTTTCGTGACCGATATGCAGTGTCGGAGCTCGGTGGGGAAGACACGAGCCGGAACATCATCGAGATCATCTTCCAGTCGAGCTGGCTGAAGAAGCAGAGCCCCGTGTGCGCCGTGGACCGCATCCTCAAGGTGCACAACGCCCCCGCCGTCCTCGCCCGCTTCGAGGCCTACCGCGACGCCGTCAAGGCCAAGGCCCTGGCCGCTCTCCCCTCCGGCGCGCGATGCACCGCCGACGGCAACGAGCTGCTACGCTTCCATTGCGCGCCGCTCGCCTGCTCCCTCGGCGCCGGCGGGGCCACCCACCTCTGCGATGCCGCCGCCTGCGCCGCGTGCGGCATCGTTCAGGACGGGTTCAGGGTTGTGGCGCCGGGAGCCGGGGTGCGGACCATGGCCACCAGCGGCCGCGCGCACGACGCCGTCGAGGGAGAGGAGGGTGGCGGGGAGCGCAGGGCGATGCTGGTGTGCCGGGTCATCGCCGGCCGGGTGAAACGCGCGGCAGCGGCGCCCTGCCAGGGCACGGCCGAGACGGAGACGGCGACGGAGGATACAGAGGGTGAGTACGACTCGGTGGCGGGGACATCGGGGGTGTACTCGAGCCTGGACGAGCTGGAGGTGTTCAACCCGAAGGCCATACTGCCATGCTT
The DNA here is from genome assembly GCA_947311845.1 of Poa pratensis. NCBI lineage: Eukaryota > Viridiplantae > Streptophyta > Magnoliopsida > Poales > Poaceae > Poa > Poa pratensis. The sequence goes on from CAMZMU010000067.1 coordinate 19,901,552, forward strand.
CGTCGTCGTCTACAAGGCGTGATCACCTCAGCTTCTCCTCGGCTGTGTGCATTACTCGATGCAGAGGCTGGATTAATAAAATTTCCTTTTCTAAAAAAAAAAACCTAAGCTTCTCCAGGGAATTCGTTCCTTCTTAGTTGATTTGTTACTGTGGTAAGTTGGTGGTGATGATGTTACCCATATCCTAGTAACTGTAGGCTCAAGCAGTGGTGTCGCTGGCATAAATTGATTAGTCATGATCTCTCACCAATTTGCTACTCCCTACTTAATGGCAATTACGACCTATACAGTACTAATAGAGATCTTGTCGATTGACTAGATCAAAGAGCTTAAGAGCACAGTAGTAAGTCATCCCAAATATTACTCCGGAGTAGTGAAAAAACCATGCAGGAGAACAGGACAAATCAACTGCGCGCTCCAACAAATCGTCCTTGCACGAATCTAAATTCTCAAGTGGAGTATTTATCTTCGTTTTGTTTTTATGTCATCTGGTTTGTGAAAGAGATTACAATTGTGATGTGCAAAATCCTGCATGAATATTACGCACGCACGGCAATGTAACGCTCGAGAAGCCAGACATTCAAATCAATCATGAGATTAACAAAAAAAATCAAAGATACGTCTAGCAGACGTATCGTTTTCATAGAAGAAGAAGTCGAGACGGCCAAGTTACAACGCGTAGACGCAACCACAGGGTTTAGGAAAAACCCTAGAAAACACACACCTACTCTCCCTCCCTCCACCTATCAACTTGCGCCAAGGGGCCTCTAAACAGCTTGGCCGTGATCCACTGATTTGCCTCCGTCTTGATTTGGGTTAGAACTGTATCCGCCGACGGTGTCTCGCCCTCAAACACTACACCGTTTCGGTGTTTCCATAGACAAACGAGATAGCAGTCCACCAGTCCTTGGCCGAACGTCTGTCGACCGTTTTGGTTTGCAACCAGCTCGCTAGGCGCTCATCATGGTTAGGGATCCATTCCGGTTTGCCCAAGCGTTGAAGCAGCCTTGTCCACACTACTCTTGCCAAGACCCAACCAAGCAGCAAATGGTCGATGTCCTCTCCTTGTTGCTCACAGAAAGGGCACGTTGCTGGGTGCGGCAGGCCTCGACGGCTTAACCTGTCGGCAGTCCAACATCGCCCTCGCCGGCAATCCACAGGAAATATCTGCACTTTGCCGGAGCGTGAGAGCTCCAGATTTGCTGCGCACCCGCCATGTGAATCTTACCACGGAAGAGACCCATATATGCAGATAGCGCCGTGTAGATTTCTGAGCTCTCCCCGGCAATACTGTCAGCTACCAAGAACATCTCAGCAATCGCAGCAGCCGACAGATCCGGGGAGAAATCCTGCAGTCAACCACCCGCAACTCCTTCCCGTACTTTCCTTGATTTAGCCGCTTGCTTTGACACTGCCTTGAAAAGGTTCGGTGCCCAGTCCTTGATCCTTCCTTGAGGCAACCATCTGTCCACCCAAAAGGAAGTTGTCGCACCATCACCAAGCACCGAAGTGGTGGCAGTTTCAAACAGATTTCTCACCAAGCGTGGTACTTGGATATTGAATTCACACCATGGCTTGGCTAAGTCCGATCTTTGCAACCACAACCACCGCACCCGGAGGGCAAGGTTCATGAGCCTCAAGTTGGGCATGCAGACCCTGTCCCAAGCTACGAAGCAGTGTCCACCTTGCACTTCCTTTCTACCCTTCCAGAGGAAGGCACGGAATATCTTTGCGATCTTCTCAAGGTTCTTCCCAATTGAGATTAACATTTTATTTCATAGAGTACATATGAACATCTACATTAAGGTAATTGGCTTACTTGGTCCACAGGAGACTGTCGTTGTGTGGAAGTGGTATATTTGGTGGCAGCGACGTGAAGCACTGAAGGGTGAAAATGTATCTACAGCTGTGAGCTCAGCTTTCTCGATACAAGCCCTGACTCTGAATTTGCCTATTTTCTGAATGGAAGGGGCTGTGATCCGGAATGATAAAGACGCCATTGTAGGATGGGCCTGCCCCCTGAAAAATCTTCTGGATGCATCAACTTCTGAAGCGCATGCTTTGAGAATTAGCCTTAATCTGGTGGAAGAAATCGGTTGTTCACTTGTAATTTTGGGACCTGTGGAGCCCGTATACTTCTATCTTAACTAATTGTTTTCTCATAGCCAAACGGATTGGCAACATTACCTTCCAACACTGTGTGAGAGAGGCAAGCGAGGTGGCGCACAGTCTAGCTAGATTTTGTTACGATTCTAATGTAATAATTAAGTGGGAGGGCAATCCACCATCTTCGGTGTTGATTAGGGCTGGGATTAAAACTTGAAACTCGCGAGCTAAACGAGTAGCTTGTGACTCGGCTCGGTTCGTTATCTCACGAGCCAACTGAGCTTTGTATCTGAATTCGTTTGTTGATCAAGCTACTCGTTTTTTAATTCAAATGGGCTCACTTTACTCAGATCTTAACAGAGATACATCATCTATGGTCAATCAACAGGCTCCAATCACACAGTCAACCACTGTGAACCTTTCGGAGGAGGTCTTAGCATCCCCTTGAGACACCAAAGCGCAATAGCCATCTCATTTATAATTTATGGCTCAACTCTATCTAAAAAGGACTTAGTGCTCCATCTCCTGTCAGGATGCATTTAGCTCATTCGTTTGTCCTCTCCTACGTCTAGTGGCGGACCCAGAAACTTCCCAAACCCCGGTAAACTAGTTTAAGATGCTATTTTTTTTGGATAATCGCTATGAAAAAGCATAAAATGCAAGCTTTACACCGCCGACAAGCTCGGGTGGCCATCCGGGCTGGAGGGACGCTAGATCCGGCCCTGCCTACATCCTTCTTTCCACATAATTTACATTTCACTTCTCCATGAATGATCCATCATCACCATGATTTACATTCCTTTTTCCACACTAACAATCAATCACCATTTTTTACATTCATTTTTCATTAACGATCATTGCTCATAATTTATATTCAGTTTTTCATAGTACCAATAAAAAAACCTACCCCGTGAACACGTACACGATACACGGACGCGACGGGAGGCTCACCCGTAGCAACTCACATACAATTTCCTAATATAGAAAAAAAGGAACCACATAATGTGTTGTAATGAGAGAGAACATACCCTAGGCGGTGGAGCTCGCTTTCATAGATGAAAAATGTCGTGTTTTATGCTTTGCAAGTAATTGTCATGCCATGACCCTAGTTTTAAAAGCCCAATGTAAATTGCATGACGCATTTATTTTTCTATGAAAGGGGATCATTATGATGTTTCATGGAGAACTTAAAAACCATAAGCCATTTTAAATGCCAACCCAGCGAGATACTAGGAGGAAAAAAATGTGGGGTGGTAAAAACTAGGAATTCAGATTCATGCAGCCAGTTATTGTGAACCTTTGGGGGCACATATAGACAAGGGCGGACCTAGGGCGTAATAAATGACCGGATTTTCCGATAGACCATAGATAATTTTTCATTTTTAGTCGGGGTGTCACACTCTAATTACATGTAATGTGTAGAAGGAAATGGGTTCAAATTCGGTGTTCTGTGTCCCTTGATGGATGTATATAGGTACTCCTAGGGATGAAAACGGAGCGGATACGGACGGAACTGAGTGGTGCCACATTTGTTTTCATATTATTTTGCGGAAGCGGAAACAAATACAGAAACATATATTGTTGGAAACAGATACATACCGAATACGGTACGGAGACGGAACAGAAAACAGATATTTACCGGAACTGAGAGATGCCTTAATTAATTAAGTAAAAGCCAAGCAAATCAACAAATTTGCCAAGTTTCTAAGATGAAATAAAATCATAAGGAAATATCCTGATTATATAATGTGGTGTGCAACATTTAAAATATCTACTATCATCCCTATCCCTAGTGTAACACCGAAATGGAGAACTAAGAACGACCGAACAGAGAGATGATATGCGAATACATAGGTCATAAACATGGCAGCTTCACATTCTTTTCATTTTTATTCAGCTCTTAGGTTATGCCTAAATTTTCTCATTAGAATTTCCGTGCCTGTTGGATTTTGAAATCACTGTGTAACAAAAAAACGGAAAGTTCCGTATTACCGGAAACGGAATTTCCGTTTCCGCAGTCGTTCCGTCGGAATACGCTGTTCCGTTTTCGTTTCCGTTTCCGCATAAAAGTTTCCGTTTCCATTTCCGTTCCGGAAAATTCTGTTTCCGTATTTCCATTCCGTTTCCGTTTTTCCGCGGAAAAGTCGGAAAGATTCCGTACCGTTTTCATCCCTAGGTACGCCCCTCCAAAGGGCGACTTGGATGTTGTTGTGAAGCTAAGTCACTCGCTGACTTTGCTTCTGAACCATCCGATCGAAGTATGCTGATCCAGACGGAATTGGACCGTTCACGTAGTACTGTTCACATGACACTGTTTAGAGACAGCTGTTCGCAGAGCTGTAGCTTCGCCTCTGTAGCATCCAATCTGAGCCGTTGGTTTGCCATGCAATGGGCGAAAATGAGCTAAGTCAGCGGTTACTGTAGCTCGTTGACTTAAACCGCTGACTTAATTTTGTTAAGTCAGCGAATCTGGAGCAAGAAAGGAACCACAGTGTTTTGTAGTGAGAAAACATACCCAAAGGTGGCAGAGCTCGATTTGATAGACATCCGCCGACATAAGGGCTCCTTTGATTTGAAGGAAACATGTAGGAAATGTGGAGGATTAGGAAATTTTCCATTGATGGTACTATTCACACCTTTGATTCATAGGAATGTTGCAAACGAAAAATAGAGGAAATTTTCCTTCCCAGCTCACAATCAAGGCAAAACCTACAGGAAAATAAAAATCCACTCACACCTCATTCTTTGAATCCTATGCACAAGGAACAAGAAAAGTTTCACACCAGCCATCCTTTCCTTTTCCTATCCCTTTCCTATTCCTTTGATTCTCAAACCCTATGAATCAAAGAGGCCCTAAATGTTGTGTTTTATAGTATCTGTCATGCCGCGAGTGAGTTTGGCTTAACCCTAATCCTGAAAGCCTAATGTAAATTGTTGCATGCCACCTTTTTTTCCTAATTGAAAGGGAATGCTCGTGCTGATTACTCAAAAAGAACGACTGTAGGATGTTTCATGGGACAACATAAAACCGCAAGTCATTTTAAATTTTAAATGCCAACTGACGAGATACTAGGTGAAAATCAAATTTGCGGTGGGAAAAACCGGCAATTCAAATTCTCAAGTCGGGGAGGGATTGTAGTGTGCGTGCGTTCCACAAAGATCCTCCCTCTCACTCTCAGTCGGCCATGGCCATGAGCTGACTTTTGCCCTCGGACCTCGGACATCCTCTTCTCTCTCCTCGCTTTCTCTCTCTCTTGCCCGTTCGTCCCATAGTTCCATCCCTGCCCCTCCCCAAATTCCCCGACCCGCCGCTCCCAAATCCCATCCGAATCCCTCCACATCCTCCAAAGATCGGGTTTTCGGAGGGCTTCCGCCCCCAGATCGGGGTGGGATCCCCGTTTCCTCTGGTGGGTCGGTCTCCGCCGCCCTTTTCTTGATCCTTTTTCCTGGGGGGAGGTTCTTGGATGGGGTGCCTGCCGTGCTTCGGGTCGGGCGGCAAGGGGGAGCCCGCCAAGAAGCCCGGCTGCGGCGCGCGGAAGGACGTTCCCTCGGATCGCCGCGCCTCCGGGGTCGGATCAGGTGTGGTTCTTGGGGAAGGCTGGATCTTGGCCGGGTTTATTTTTGGCAAATGATCTTTATTCCCTCCGGTTAGATTAGTTGGTGCGCGCAGTGCCGAGATTTGTGAGGATCAGATTAAGGAATGTGCCAATCTCTTGTGTTCCCGGAAATCTTTGTGACACGCTTTCCCATGTAGTGAATAGCTTCAGATGGAGACCAACGTCTTGTATTATTTGGGTGCATTTGAGTTCATGCTAGTGTATTTGATGGCTTGAAGGATTCAGGTATCTATATGCGTTTTGGCCTTGTGGGCGAAAGGCTAATGTTTTTGGATTGGCCATATAGGTTTATTACTTATGAAACCTTATAAATTACACGTGTAATGCACGTCCATGGATGTGGTTAAATTATGCAAACATGCAGTGCGGATAATTATTTCCTGATAAGTTCTTGATTGCACCATCAAACCCGTTGGAGCAGATGCTTGTTGCAACAAATGGCAGATGACCCTGGTACAACATCCAAAATGCATCAAACAAGTGTCAAATGATATTTATTTTCCTCCCAATATGATACGCTTACCGTGGAAGTTATCCAAGAAATCCTTGTTTATGATGACCCTAGTTCCCAATTCATATAGGAAATCGAGCTAGGTTCTTTTGTAGTTCTTCTGTTACATTTAGGTCTTAACTATCGGAAACCCGCACTTAGCTGCAAGCCTGTAACTTTTTTACTAGCTCCATTAATGTCCCCAAATAGTAAACAATTTATATCATTACGTACACGTCTGTGTTCTCTTACCAACAGATATCATGCCACATAACCCACATGAACATTGTAGTTTTTTGTGGTAAGTCGATGGCTTAGGGCAAATCTAGAAGGTTTTAGTAGGCACACCTTCGCGCTAGGCGACAGTAAATCACCCAGCAATTAATCGCGCTATGCATGTGCTTACATGAGATAGGCGGTTGGTAGAGGCAAAGTAGGAACTAACGCCTAGCGTTTTTTTGAACCTTGTTAAAGGTTAGTGATGCATAGACATTAGGGTTGGTATAGTTATTCATGTAGAACGGAAAAAGTTACCAAGGGGAACAAGGTGCCTTTTCATTAATAAAAGAAATAGGCACCCGCTTCGAGTTGAATAGGACTCAAAACTGGGAGTTGGGTGTGTACACCCACACTGCCCACCAACTGAGCGAGGCTCAGTTCAGTATATATGCAGTTAGGGTATTAGAGTTTTGAAAGGAATCAAGTTATGTCTAGTTTTACCACTTCAATTATTGTGTTTTGGAGTAGTTCACCATACCTATTGTTGTATTCTTTAATCCAGATGGTCCCTAACCCTAGTTGAACTTTTGCTTTAGATAAATCAAAACCACAAGGTGTATTGGACTCTAAGAAGGATGCAGTCATCCCAAGGGAGGGAAATAATCAACATATTGCAGCACACACTTTCACCTTTCGTGAACTTGCTTCTGCTACTAAGAACTTCAGGCAGGATTGCCTATTGGGCGAGGGAGGTTTTGGCCGTGTTTATAAAGGACGTTTGGACAATGGACAGGTTTGGCTTTCTGAAAATGTTTAATGCATCAGATTTTAGGCGAATCTTTCTTTTCGCTTAATTTGGAACTATTAATTCGCCATTAAAATGCCAATATGATCGCCACATCTCTTTAACTTGTATGGTCTAGATGGGCCATTGGATAAGACATTTTCCTTGTTGTAACTGTTGATTGCTGAGACTCCCCTACTGTGCAGGCTGTAGCAGTTAAGCAACTTGACCGCAATGGCCTTCAAGGAAATAGAGAGTTTTTGGTTGAGGTCCTTATGCTCAGTCTATTGCACCATGATAACCTGGTAAACCTAATTGGATACTGTGCTGATGGGGATCAACGTCTTCTTGTATATGAATATATGCCATTGGGATCACTTGAAGATCATTTGCACGGTAAGTTTATTCCAGTTATGAACTATCAGTGCACTACAGCCTACACACAGCCCTAGTGTGTAGTGTCCCACTTCCCATATATTTAAAAACTTTGGGCATTGTCATTGTTCAAGAAAGCATCTCTAGGCGCTTAGGCAACAGCAGTGCGCATAGCCCTGTCCCTAGGCGGTGGATTGGGCGCCTAGCAAGGTTGTCCGCAAGGAATCGACCTCATTGGCGAGTAGCGAGGAATGGATGGGGAGGGAGAAGGATGCGGTGTGGGAGAGAGAAGATGCAGCAGCTGCTGCTGCTGCTGCAGGGAGGCGAGAAAATGTGGTGGTGCGTTGCTGGCGGAGCTGCCAGCTCACAGACGAGGGCACTGCAGCTATTGCTTATGGAGTCCTGGTTGCTCTCATGCAGTCATGGTGTTGGCTGTTGGCTGCGGCTGCATGATGTGGAGGCAGATCTGACTGTGACCTAACTAAAGCAGCAGCTTAGTAGGCCAAACGGGCCTGGTGTACACTTCCTCTTTTGGCCCTTTCACCCTCTGATTTCTACCCCTTGAGCAGTGCACCCCTGCTGGCTGCAGCTGCTGCTATCACGCAGAACGCCTATGCTCCTCTTTGGTAGGCTAGGCGACTAAAAAACGCCTTCCTAGGCCTTTTCAAACCTTGGTCATTGTACATATCAGCATTTGTTAAAATTGGTAGCCAATTGTGCAATAAGCTAGCACTTCTAGATTATTTCTTTGTTGTTTCTGACATTGACACGGTTTCCAATACTAACATGCTTAACCATTACTTTCTAATGTTAGTATTTCTTTAATACTATTATGAACACACATGTAATAACAAATTCCCGCAATATCATTTCTTCACGACAGTTACAGTAGTTACGTGGGGTAGTGGTCAAAGTTTCAAAATGAATACAGGGAGTACTAGTTAATACTTACTTAAGCTTGCAAGTGCCTATTTGCATTATTCTTCTATTGTTGATGACCTGGTTCTCTGGTCATATGTTCAACAGTTTTGATATTTATGTTCTAGTAACTCATACTTAATCTGCGAGTAAAATTTTCTGCATACTTAAACTTCTATGCGAAGGTGGACCGGTGGAGTTTTGATGGTTATCCAGTAGCAACTCATATTTAATCAAGAGAGTACATGTTATGTATATTATGCACTTTACATCTACTCTCCAACCAACCTAAAATAATGATTCTGCAAGTGGTAGTAATGGGGGATGGAAGCTTATTCGGGAGGCGAAAGTTCTCATACGTTCTTTTTATAACTAAAAGTTGTACTATCATTGCTGTCCCCATTATTGACGGTCAAATCTTTTTTGTCAACTCATTCTATCTCTGGTGGTGTCTGGGATACCCTTATAATATAATACATACATGGTTACTATTTTCATTTGCAAATCAGAAAAAGGAAAATATTATATGTATAATCTTGACTCTCATTATGGTAAATTGTAGCACTTCACTATCATCTAATTATTTTCTGTGGTCTAGATTACTAAATATCCACAGGCTCATCTCATACCGTCAAGCATTTTATTTGAAACAGCAACTTATCTGATTTTGAAGTTTTTCATGTTAGATATTCCACCTGAAAAGGAACCACTTGACTGGAATACAAGGATGAAGATTGCTGCTGGTGCTGCCAAGGGGTTAGAATACTTGCATGACAAAGCAAGCCCTCCTGTTATTTACCGGGATTTTAAGTCGTCAAACATTCTTCTTTGTGAAGGGTTTCATCCAAAGCTATCTGACTTTGGCCTTGCAAAACTTGGCCCTGTCGGTGATAAAACTCATGTTTCAACACGTGTTATGGGGACTTATGGCTACTGTGCCCCTGAGTATGCAATGACCGGACAGCTTACTGTTAAATCTGACGTTTATAGCTTTGGTGTTGTGTTCCTTGAACTGATTACTGGCCGCAAAGCAATTGACAACACCAAACCACATGGAGAGCAAAATCTAGTGGCATGGGTACGTTCTTCCATTTTCTGTTGATCTCACTTCACAGAGTTGACTGTTGGCGTCGACATATAGTTCAAAAGCCTATTTTCTTACACAAATCACGAGTTAATTTTAAGCGTACTTACTATAATACCATTGCTAAAACATTGAGATATTAATAATATAATAGGAATGAGATTAAGCTGTAGCGCTAGTCAAGAAAATAAAGCAGTCTGAAGGAACAGAAAGAGAAATTGGTTACATCAGGTTGGAACACTGCTGCCCAATCAAAGAATTATGGGAACTCTTTTTTGTCTTGCTTTGTACAACCATCACTTTAGGGTCTTTAGCTTTTATTTTCCTTTTCAAATCATATTATCCTTTTGAACTGAAACCTTCACTCTATTGGATGGGCATAGACTGCTGATGTAAAAGAGTAGAGTTTAGATTTTACATGTGTTTGCCTAAGGTAATTTTGGTGCTCGAACTTGTATCATTCTAAATGAATCCACCTAGGCACTGCAAATTATTCTCTGTAATACTTGTCATTTTATGAGGATTATGTCACTCACACAATATTGTTTAGGTTGTCATGATTTATGAATACTACTAAAATCGAGGCCTTAAGTTCAGTATTGACCACTGAGATTAGTTCTTTGAATATTAATGGGTCCACTTCATTCTCAATTTCACAAGTCATTGTTGCCAAACGAAGATGCACTGAGCATTAAGAGTATTTTTCTAAAATCAGTCTCTAATGTTTGAAGATTAAGGTGTATACAGTTAGAAAGTATAAAAAAAATCAACTATTGTTTGCAGTTGCAGCCTTAAATTAATATTTGTCAGACAATATAATGTTGTATACCTTACGGTTGATCTTATATGCAGGCTCGTCCTCTGTTCAAAGACCGCAGAAAATTTCCTAAAATGGCTGATCCGTCACTTCAAGGACGCTTTCCTATGAGGGGTCTGTATCAGGCTTTGGCCGTTGCTGCAATGTGTTTGCAAGAGCAGGCTGCAACTCGGCCTTTTATAGGAGATGTGGTCACTGCCCTTTCGTATCTGGCTTCTCAGGCATACGATCCAAATGCACCCACTCAACATAGTCGGAGCAATGCATCTACCCCTAGAGCCAGAGACCGTGGTAGGGGGGACAGTGACCAACGGCGCATCCAGTCGCCAAATCATCATTCTCCAGATTTGAGGAGGAAAGAAGCCACGGCGACATCGAAGTATGAACCTGATGCTAGCAGGAATAGTTCTGGTGGTGGTTCTGGTAGGCGGTCGGGCTTGGATGATCGCGATGTGACAGGTTCACAAGCGGGTAGTCCTGCTCATGCAGGAAAGAGGAGGGAAGCTTCAAGGACCTCTGAGAGGCAGCGTGCTATTGCAGAGGCCAAGACATGGGGTGAGAATTCAAGAGAGAGGAAGTGGCCAAATGCTCGAGGCAGCTTTGATAGTACAAATGAATAGAACTCTGGGGCAGAACGTCAATTCATCATTGTAGATCAAAGACGAGTTGCTTGCTGGCACCAAACAGGCGACAGTTTAGGACCATGGGGTTCGGATCCGTTCCATGGTTAATGTGAATAGAGCTTTCCTTCTTTTCTTTCCTGGCCATCACCACTGCTTCATAGTTCTCTCTTCCACACAAATATCACCACCAGTCACCATCGACACGCCTATTCCTGGCGTCCGTTCCTCGTGAATGTTATCATGCGAATGTGCCTTTATCGTATCGGCGACAATCAACATCAGGCTGGGAAGTTAGTAAGCAAAGGAGAAAAAATGTTCGGAGGAGCAATGATCCAATCAAACAGGTCTCTTCTGTTGCTGTTGCATGCATGATGGATATCAGCGGCCGCACAATTGTTCAAATCGTAGAGCTTTATTGTGAAGTCTGAGTACCGAGGGATGTGATGATTTTTCTTTCCTCGAGAGTTTGTACCAAGGGTTTTACTCTGTTTCATACTTGTGTCATGTCACATTTTTTGTGTTGAGTTGTCAGAACACACCCGTTGCTTAATCCCTTTTAGCAAGCTGTTGTGTCTCTTCCATCTGAGCTATGCATTTTTTTCCAAAAGGAAAACTAAGCTTATAATTTTGAGCTGCATGTTAAAAAAATTCCTTTTGTTATAGGCTGTTGAGTTTTCTGTCAGTTTCTGTTATAACAAATATGCATGAAGCAAAAGCTTGTTGCTTCTGTGTCTTGATTTTTTTTAATTCTTAGACAATTTTAATTTCTATGTATTTTTTTAAGCAAAGTCGGACCAGTTTCTGTGTCTTGGATCTATCATAATTTGGAACAGAGGGAGTATAACATTAGAATTTTTTATCTTGTATTGATCAAGACAATTATAATGAATTAATGCCTTTTGTGTTTTCGTAAAAAAATATATTTACATGGGTGTTGTATAATATATTTGTTTTTTAATACTAGGGTGCTGAATAATTATATCCATGTGTAGATTACTACATAAATATTTATGTACGCGTGTACGATAATCACGTGTTTGTTTTGTAACTTCACAGCATAATTGTAACATTTTATGGTCAAAGTGAATTCTGAAACTATACAATTACAAAGCAGAGCATTTTAGACGGGAGAGAGTGTCAGAAACCATTGCGTATGCAAGCTTATCATTTTAAACAAAGGTAGATACCACAAACTGAATTGTCAATTTCACCAAACAGACCATATGCACTTGGTATGCTGCCCCTAATGAGAAGCAACCATCATGTTTCAACAAATGAAGATATATACAGAAATCATGTATGTACATTTCAGAAATACACGCTCAGCTAGGATAATTTAATCCAGCCACGAGCACGTCTGTGATATATACATGTGATAATCGTTGGATTGCCAATAAGCATATTGTGGCAGAAAGGAACAATCACAAGAAATTTGTGCCATCCTGAGCCTGTTCACTGTGCGCTGAGTTGCTGGTCAACTGATAAACCGGGCTGCTTCGATAAGATGATAGCACCGTCCACACTGCCAATTCTGTACCTGAGCACATGGTCATCCTTGACGATCCTGCATGATCCCCGCGACTCACCGTGCATGCTGATGCCAAGATAATGGAGATGGTCTTGCACGCTGTTACCGCTCACAGACCTGGACAGAAGATCAATGTTCATCAGCTGGTAAAAAAAATCAAAAATACGACAGAATGTTAATATGTGAGAGCGAGAAGGACCTGCTGCAAGTAGGGTCTTCACCAGAATCGTCGCAGATTTGCTCGATCGGATATACTAGGCTATCGAGTCCGATATTATGTACCCATACCTGAAAATATATGTGAAATGCACCGGAAAATAGTCAAGAGACGGTTAAATGAGGGGTAATTTTTACCACATCTCTCTCAAAAAAACATAAAATCAGGTGTAAGACTAGAGTTTTAGTAGTTAGAAAAAGGTACAAGTGAAGCAGGACAACACATACCTCTCTCGGGAAATGATGGTACGTTTTCTGTGGAAAGTAGTGGTAGTACGGGGGTAAATGAGGCACAATATCGTGTTCATTGGTGACTCGAATTGCGTTTGGCAAGTATTTATTGAAGTGGGAAGCAAACACAGTGTTACCAATCCGAGGTTGCCCAAATGTCAGTAGTGTCACGTCCTTTAACCCATAGTTGACCTATAAGAAAACACAAACATAAGTTACCATGGTACCTACATCAGAAGCACACGTCCTGAACTGTTCAGGAAAGACAAAAAAAAAAAATGATTTCATTCTGAAGAAGAAAAGCAAATTATACTATCAACAGAGGTTCTTGATCTTAGCTGACAGTTGCTGGGACTGCCAACAAAATATTAGTAAAATGTAAAGAGAGTCCAGTCTAAGAATTGTGTATTATTTGCTTGAGTTTTGACTGATGTAGAAGTTCCATTCAATGCATTTTATACACATTAAAGAATTATAATCAACTAAGAACAGAGTAGGATTGGGATCCCCAACCAACGCACCCTATTCCATTCAGAACAGACTGTAGTAAAAGTCACAGGAGGATGAATTCTAAACAGAGACTTCCAAAAGAAACTGAAAGCATATATTGTTCACCAAATATAAGTACGCACAATAAGATCAAGGGCACAGAACGAAGCCATGGCCCCTCCCATGGAATGCCCCGTGACCATGATTGGAATATTGCCATATGCTTCCATGGTCTTCTGGATGCCATTGATGACTCCCTCACGCAATGTTGTGTTATGATATGCAGAATAAAACCCACTGTGCACCTATAAGGAGATAGATCGCCAACATTAATAATGTGCAAGAAAACTGGCATTTTCATCATAAATACTTTGGTCATGCTAACCTTTGCTTCAGTCATGCCTGGATAGTCGAAATCAAGTTGTTTCCAAAACAAGTCCTCTATCCAATTCTGGATGCTGAGAGAATGGAGGAGCAACATTACTTGCATAAAAATAACAAGATCTAGACTATGTCAAATTTATCTGATGGTAAACACTTCAGATATCAATTTAAGGTATAGGCTATGTCAAATTTATCTGATTGACTAGATTTCAGAAATCAATTTAAGATACCTCACATGTTAGAAATTATTTATTTTTTCTGATGTTGAATGGTAACTTCAAAAGCAGGCTTTATAAGTAACCACTAATAAGGAACACGATATAAAAGAACTACCTGGTCTCTTGAGTGCCTCTGAATGCAACTACAACAGCATTCATGTCACTTGCAAAACCGACATATGCCTGGTTCATCAAAACCATCAAGATCAATGTAAAATATGAGCATATTAAAGGTTAAATGAAAGATCATAGATAGAGGGATTAACCTCCAAGCAATTTTGCACATCGATAATCAGCTCTATCATCTCAAACCCCTACATCATCAAATAAATTTAGTCAGTCGTCTGAACAAAGTTACATATGAACTGACAATGAAACATCGTGAACAAAACCATCTTATTGTCCTTTCTTAAAAGGATCCGCTAGTGATGAGGAAGGATACCTTAGTCAAGTCACCACATTTTTCACAAGTCCAGGTAAATAGTTGCGTCAGATCATCAGTATAGACCTGCACACAGACACCCAGGTTCAAATTCATAAGTACTCCCTCCGTTTTTTAATATAAGATGTTTTAGGTGTTGCACATAGTGTCTAGATGCATTCTAAAGTTGGACAAATGGTAAAACATCTTATATTAAAAAACGGAGGGAGTAGTCGACATTACACTAGAAATCTCAGCTATTCATCTTACGCAAGGCTGAAGAGGAGGATGATAAAAATAGACAAGGCAAAAAGACTTACGGCTGAAGTATACTCTGCAAGCGTCTTGGCTAGAGTCGGATTATACGCCGGCGCTTGTTTCTCCTTAAGTTCTGAATTTAGAGCAGAACCAGGATGAGAATACAAGAATGCTTTCAGCAATCGATGAATCAAATTAGAGATAAAAAATCGAGGAGCTAGGCTAAAAAACTGACGAGCATATCCAAAATTGGAGTTTGACCACATAACGGGAATAAAAGTAGTACCAAACAACATGGCGTTCACTTGTGATCAAACAACAGCTAGTGAATGATGATGTTCCAATCGATAATCGATTCCTGAACATAACCACCACATTGCCCCAAACCGAGGCAAAAATAACCGGCAAACAGGGTAGGTCCGCAACCCACCCACATAGGGCTCAAACTACAACTGCCGGCAGAAAAATTAGTCCGGGAATCAGGATGTTGCTTTCCAAGGAGAGAAAAGGCAGCCGTACCTCTCCAGGAGCAAAGCAACAGCAAGCACATTAGGACGGCGGCCTGCAGCCACCGCCGTCGCTCCATCCCCGCCTGAAAAACCGCCGCACGAGAATCCAACAACACACCGGATCAGAGCAAAATCGCCGCCCAAGATCCGGCGCGCGGCACGGGGACTCGCGCCTCGCCGCCGGTGGCCGCAGCCGGCTCGATCTAGCGGAGGGAAATCGATGAATCAATCAATGATTAGCGTAGCGGGGGCTCGCGCGAGTTGGAGAAGCGTAGGGCAAGCGAAACAAAAATAGATCAAATAGTCTGCGAAAACTTAGACCAGTCGGATTACGATAACACGGCACGTTCTTCTAATTTAATTGAACTCGTGGCGTGCTGGTGCTCCGTCTCCCTCAGGAATTAATTAAGGAGCCGGGAAGGCGTGGCCACAGAGAATCCCCGGGCACTCGTGCAACCCAGGTTCTTCCGCCACGTGGCCCTGACGTGGGCCGCAAACGATCCCAAATCCTACCGCTCCTCCCCGACACGAGCGGTTACGTTACGTAAGCTTAACTGCAGTCGCGGAGGGATCAGAGCAGAGACAGAGGGGGTGGAGAATAGTTCAGAAATGGAGCTCTCGCCATCGCCGTCCCCGGCGCCGGAGGGGAGGTGGGCCGACCTCCCCGACGACATCGCCATCGCCGTCGCGTGCCGCCTCCAGGTGCGTCTCTTTCGATCTCCCTCTGTATTATAGGCGTAGCGGAAGTACTTACTTTTGTGGTTCGCTCGTTGACTGGCTGGCTCGAACCGTGAACAGGAGGCGGACGTGTGCGCCCTCGGCGGATGCTCGCGCTCCTGGCGCCGCGCCTGCGACGCGAATTTCGTGTGGGAGGGCCTCTTCCGCCGCCGCTGGCCGGCCACCGCGGCGGCCGGAGCCCCTGCCCGCGTGCAGGTGGGTAACTATGTGCTTGGATTTTCTCAGATTATTTTATGCTTGGATTTACAGTTCTATTTGGCGTATATCCTCGATTTAAGGTGTGCAATAATTAAGAAATTTGGTGTGATTTTGGATACTTGGTACTGTTTCCACTCATTTCTTATGCTTTAAGTTCTACTAGTATCATCCTTATTCAGGGCTTTCAGGCTCTGCAGTTTTGTTTGCTATGATAGCAAGTCGGTGTGTGTGTGATGTTAGATTCTGTGCAGAAACTAATGTGTGGTTAATTTCAGTTGCTTATGTCGATTAAGAGTTATTTTGCGGCAATATCATAGTAGGGCAATTCATGAGTTTTACTAAAAGCATGTCTCTAATATCTTGAGAGAAACACACATGTTTCACTAACTAGCTGCTGAGAGCCAAACTGCTGGATACCACCTCTGTTACAAAACCTGGAACTGAGTCAGGACATAACACATAAGCCCCGGTTCCATAAACACGCCACATTTAGCAAGACTTTGTGCTACACAATTACATTCCGGGAAACAGAACTCAGTTTTATAATCAACAAAGCTTGTCAACAGAAGTTACTTGGCTTCACTGACATGCCGGGCTAGATCAAAATCAATCGATGGAAGGGTCTGCTTCATAGACATTGCATCAGTTTCCACCATAACTCTTCCAGGCCCATATGAGAAGCAAGAGGGAGGGCCTGAACACAAGCTTCAACCTCCGGTTGTAGAGCATCTGCCATATGAATAAGTTTCCTCATGCCTGAACCATGCATGGTACCACACGAATCCTGATGCAAAAGCCCCAATAACCATCTCCAGATTTGTCATAGTAGGCAGCGTCAATGTTGATCTTCAGAAAGTCTTGATCCGGTTGTTTCCATCTGCCCACAGTTCTATTGCCTGACATCATTTTTCTTACCCGAGGAGCAGCAGGTTCATTATTCATAGTGAAGTGAAACATAAAGATGTGTCTTTGTGAGTAACACTTACTGTATAGCTTTCAAGATGCCTTTCTAGATTTATGAGTAGCGAGGAGCCGAGGAGGACCATCAGATAGTCTACATACTTGTTGAGTTGCTTCCGTTAGGCATTCCAGCGACATGTTTCCTGGGTATGCATTTTTACTGATTAAAATATTACCCTACATTTTCATGAATAGACGCCATTTTGACATGAGCACTATCTCCATCTTGCAATTTTATATAATCAACATGTTAGTCAAAATTTATATCATGACACTTTTTTCAAGGAAATCCTAAGAACGCAATTTCCACTTGCCAACATTTTTCTTATGTACTACGATTTAAGTTAGAGAAGTGTGACCGCACGCTTCTAGGACGTCATCTATATACAAATGGAAGCAATGCAACCTGTTCATGTTCTCGTGAATCCGCTACACAACCTTAATACCTTTTTACGATAATTAATTTAGTATTCACGGTTCATTTTAGGTCTCCTTTTTATTCATACAAATTAACCGCTCAAATCTTGTTTTGATGATATCATTAATTAGTAGATCAACTCTGATAATGACCTTAAATTTTGATTCTAGCTCAGCCTAAGGTTAGATTGTCAGTTTCAGATCGTTTTATGAATGTACTGTTCTTCAGAGGTGTAGGACCATAGTGGTACTAATCTTATTCTGAGATCTTCACTTGTCTTTATGTGACATTTGCTCGCATTGTTTAAAATGAACCCACACCAGTGTTAAATAACATTGCATCCTTTCACCATTGTATTTTGCATCTTATACTCGCCTGCTCCCTTACTGCCCAAAGCAGAACATATTAACCTTACATTTTGGTGTAACTTGTACTGTAGGGATGGAAAGCTCTCTACATAAATCAGCACGGAAGAACTGCTGTGGCTATCTCTAGTGTGGTTGAATTTGTGGAGAGCAGCTCACAGAACGGGTCGCTTGAAGCTGAATATTATCTAAAAGCTATGTCCGATTTGGCATTAATGAAGGATATAGGCTTTGTTAATGTCCAGTTTTTATTGCTTTCAAGAAATCGCAGTGCGATAATAAATCTGATTGGATTGCACTACTCCATTGCATGTTTGCATATACTGGTGAGTTATGCATTCCTGATGTTCTTTTTGAGTTCTTGTTATGGTTGCTTTCGATGCCCCAAGAGATATACACCACTTGATTATAATGTTGCTGCAGAGTGAGTAGTTTCTCATCTCTGTCTTCTTGAAATACTATACCTTGTTTCTTCGTATAGAGAGCTGTATCATTCAGATGTCAACATGAAAGTGTGTATAGTTTTGAGACGATAATGTATGTTCTTAGTGCAGTAATCTAACTTTGTTCGATATGCTCATGAAATATAGTTTTGAGACACAATTATTTTTCCAGCCAAATGAAGTGGATAAAGCACTCCAAGCTTGCCAGGTAGCAGAAAGGAAAGTGTGTGTGAGCTTGCTCAAGCTCGGCAGGTGGTTCTATGGTTTCCGTTTGCCTGATGAATACCAGTCCCACAAAATTTCATTGAGTGGACTCACCAGTGATGAGGGGGCAAAAATTCTAGTCATTCTTAACCGTGGTGCTGTTCATGAGATATTTCGTCTCCAGGTCAGCTTGGTGGGCACAAGTAAGTGAGCTTAAAGTATGCAAACATCTGTACTTGGCTTGATGGGCTTTTTGTAAATATGATCATCCTTTGTATTTTGATGCTCTCTTGGCACTGCTTTGATGTAAATGGAACAATAATGGACTTAAGTATGAAACTATGTACAGTGTGCTGTAGTCTTATGTAAATAATAGAATATCATGACGTCTAACATAATTAGTGTTGATGCCCTCTTGGCACTGCTTTGATGTAAATGGAACAATAGTGGACGAAAGTATGAAACTATGTACAGTGTGCTGTAGTGTTATGTAAATAATAGAATATCATTGCGTGTAAATTAATTAGTGTGCACATGTTGCTGATAAGTTCTGTTCAATGTCTGATGTTCTCATCTCTCTGCCTTCTATCTACTCGCTGATATCGTTTAGAATGCATAAACTCTGTGAACTCAAAACAAGATGAAAATAAATTATCAAATTTTGACTTTATATACAAAAACAATATTGCAAGAAGAAGAAAAGAAGTGATTAAACAAAATGATAGAAAAAGGAACTAAGGAGTCAAAAGCTAATACTGAACGAGAATTTGCAGATTCGTTACATGGAAATTTTGTATGGCGCTGCAATGACTATTTTGAGCAAGTAAAGAAACATCATGGACTTCCTCTATCCTTTTCAAAAGAGCAAATACAGACTGTACAACGAAATGCCTAAAAGCAAAAGTAACCAAGGGAAAGTGTATGGTGAAAGTATCATCAATCGGAACCCCATGATGTGCATAATGAACTGGATGAATTGTACTGAAACTCCTGGGCCACTATATAATGTTAAAAATGAAAGAATTGGAGTTCAGAGTTAAGGTTATATCACTGGGATTACTGGTTAACTTGTTACCTAAGGCCGGTTTTGGGTTCTGGAACCTAAGAGCGGACACTAGAAGAGCACTACCACACCGATGTCACCTTTCCGACAAACTGCACCAGGATACGAACGCCGGACTCATATCTTGCAGTCTCAGAGCATCTCCAAGAGCTTACCTAAATTTGCTCTCAATATCCAAAAACTGCTTTTTTAGGTATTGGGGGCAAAAAAATAGCTCCAAGAGCTTACCTAAAAGTGGTCCCCAGACAAAAAAATTTAGGTTCTTACCTAAATTCTAGCTGAGAATTGGCAAATATAGAGATTGTGGGGCAAATACCCATCCTACCTAAAACGGAGGCGGGAAGCACCAACCGCTGGAGCTGAAAAATCACCACCGCCCTCCTCTGACCCAGCCGCCGTCTCCGCCGACTCCGGCCACCGGCGTGCACCCCCGCCACTCGCCCCAACCCTCCTGCACCCCCGCCGCCCTCCTCCGGCCACCGGCGCGCCGCCACGCCGCCGCATCGAGCCGCCCCGGCTGACGCATTGGGTTGAGAAATCTCGGCGCGGGGCTGCCGATTCTCGGCGCCGGCGGCCTTGCACCGCCGTCCGCGACCTCCGCCCCGCTCCCCGACCGCCACCCCTCCCTCCCCGACCTCCGCCCCACCTTCTCCGACCTCCTCCCGGCGTCGGACGGCAGCGGCGACAGCGAGGAGCCGGCGCGGCGCGAGGAGCTGCCCCGCGTCACCAACAGTCTTGCCGTGGCGCCAGGAGGAGCAGAGCGACACGCCCCGCGTCCCCAGCACCCTCGCCGTCTCCCTGCTTGCCGCGCCATGCTCGCCGACGCCGCCGCCCCACAGGTGTTCGACGGTTTGCCCGCAAGGTAATTTCTGCGTTTTTTCTTCTGTTTACAAACATCTATAAAAATGCTTGGCTACATTTGCTATAGATATTGATGTGCTACATGTTTTTGTAGATGGTTCAGTTTGAGGATGAATTGAGCAATGGTTCAAGTTCGGAGGAAGAAGAAGAATCGGATGAAGATGAGGAGCTAGCTTTGCTCATGATGATGGACATGGAGAAGAACAAGCGGCCCAAACATGGAGGTTCTCGTGTCGGCCGTGAGGTGATTCGTAGGAGAAGGCAAGAAGCGCACGATCGCTTCATGGTGAACTACTTTGGACTTCCGGGGAGACCCCGTGTGTATCCTGAGCGATACTTTCGCCGGCGGTTCCGGATGAGCACAGATTTGTTCGAGCATATTTGCGGCGTGATTTGTCAGCACGACAACTTCTTCGTGCAAAGGAGGAGTTAGCGCGGGCTTGTTGGGTCATAGCACATTGCAGAAGGTGACCGCAGCTATACGGATGATGGCTTATGGAATCCCTGCCGATTTGGTAGATGATTTTCTCGCTGGCCTCGAGAGCACGGCCATCTTCTGCTTGAGGCGGTTTGCAAAAGTAATCATCAAGTGCTTCGGTGAACATTACTTGAGGGCACCCAATGCTCAAGACACGGAGAGGCTTCTAGCGTTGAACGCTCAAAGAGGGTTTCCAGGGATGCTTGGCTCGGTTGATTGCATGCACTGGAAGTGGAAGAATTGTCCAGCGGCATGGCATGGGCAATTCACCGGACATGTCAAAGATCCAACCATCATACTTGAGGCTGTTGCAGATGCGGAGACATGGTTTTGGCATGCCTACTTCGGTTTGCCTGGATCACTGAATGACATCAATGTGCTCAATAGATCACCGCTATTTGCAAACTTAGCCAATGGAGAAGCGCCAGAGGTTGAGTATGAGTAAGCCTGGGCATTCCCGGTTTAACCCGGTTTGAGCGGTTTCCTCAAACCACACCGTTTCCCACCAGTTTGACCGGTTTGGACTGGTTTGGACCGTTTAGACGTGGGCTGAAAGGCCGGTCTGGTGCGGGTTGGTTTGATGGTTTGACTGGTTTGGGACCAGTTCGTACGCAGCGGAATGGAGAACGGCGACGAGACCTTCGCGTCCCCGACCACCACCGCCGCCGAGTTCGAATTTGGCCACGGGCTCACCAACGGCAACACCACAAAGGTCGCCGCCGCGCGCCTACGAGGTGGGCGAGATGGACGCGCTCCGCGATGCCAAGCGCGACATGAGGAGAAGCTCGCCGCCACGGGCCACTAGAACGGCTTCATCTCCAACTCCAAGGAGGCCGCCCGCTTGGAGGCGCAGGTGGCCAGGGCCCGGGAGGACAGCGCCGCCGCCGCGCTGAACCCGACTGCGCCACTGCGGACGCCGAGGGCCAAGCCGCCGCGCTGAACCCGCGCATCGCGTCCGTGGCCGACCGCGCCGCTGCGGACACCGAGGGCCAGGCCGCCGCGCGTCCGTCGCCGACCGCGCCGCCGCGGACGCCGAGGGCCAGGCCGCCGCGCTGACCGCGCGCATCGCGTCCGTCGCCGTCGCGGTG
The DNA here is from genome assembly GCA_947311845.1 of Poa pratensis. Classification (NCBI taxonomy): domain Eukaryota; kingdom Viridiplantae; phylum Streptophyta; class Magnoliopsida; order Poales; family Poaceae; genus Poa; species Poa pratensis. The sequence continues at coordinate 19,923,655 of CAMZMU010000067.1, forward strand.
CTTCAGTGGCCGTGCTTCTTGAAGAAACGGCCACGGGCTGGCCGGACTGCCGTCGAAGAGAAGACACGGCCGCCTGCCGCCGAGGAGAAGGCAGCGTCGCCGACCCGAGGCTTCTCCATCTCCTTCGCAGCCTGGGCGAGGCAGGCACGCCGCGTACGAGCGCGCTGGTCCGCCATGGTTGCGTGAGGCACGCCGCGTACGCCGCGTACTGCAAGAAGAGGCCGCCATGGTTGCGTGGGATGCGGGAGTTGCGTGGGAGATTGGCTGTTGACGGTTAGCTAATTAACTCTTGGTATTACGGGTTGATGGTTTGGTGGGACGACACCGGGATAAACCGCTGATCTGGTGTGGTGCGGGTCGGTGTCACGGGTTGGCTGGTTTGAGACCGAATTGTGCCCAGGCTTAAGTATGAGTTGAATGGACACAAGTATACCAAGGGATACTATCTTGCAGATGGGATTTATCCACAGTGGGCAACGTTTGTCAAGCCAATTCCTAACCCGCAAGGTAAGAAACAATCTCGTTTCCATAGTGCTCAAGCAGCCTCTAGGAAGGATGTGTTGAGGGCATTTGGGATTTTGCAAGCCCAATTTGCTATTGTTCGTGGACCGGCTAGGTTTTGGGACCAGAAAACCCTTGGGAGGATCATGACGGCTTGTGTGATATTGCACAATATGATCATAGAGAATGAGCGTGATCAAGATATTGATCACCACTATGACTTCATGGGGCGGGTTGTGAATCCTCGTAGGCATGTTGACCGCGTGAGTCACTTCCTTGACATTCACCATGAAATTAGAGATGCGGATACTCATCGACAACTTAAAGAAGATCTCATAGAGGAGTGGTGGAAGTGGAATGGAGAACAAGACACTTGAGTTTGTATGTCGGTTGCTACTTCGGTTTCTTAAAACTTTGTGATTTGATGCATTAGATTCGTATTTGATTTGATGAACATTGTGTTGTAATAATATGCACTATTTGTTTGATATTTTTTGGATTTTAATTTAGCCATTTGAATTATACTGTGTTGATGATTCGGTTGTATTTGCACAAATAGAACTAGAAGCAAATAGATGGACTATCCAGTTTTAGGTATCCAAATTTAGGTAAGCTAGAAAAGCAGAAAAATTTCTGGATACCTAAACCTTCTCTCTCCTCTACCTATAATGGTTTTAGGTAGTCAAAATTTAGGTAAGCTCTTGGAGATGCTCTCACGTTGCTTCAGACACAGGACTTCAAGAAGCTTACACTATTAGTTTATCTCGTGAGTTTGACAACCTTGATGTTTATTTCATCCCTACTTTCCGTACAAAGTGACGCCAATGCAATCCTATCTGAACGGAATAACTTTTAGGAAGTAACTGCTGGTACTCGTGCCAGAATTTAGATAATGAGAGTGCTAAAATCAAGCGCGATATGAGTTGATGAAGATATTCTTACAACCAATGAACTAGATGAGTCAGTATATCTTCATGAATATCCATTAGATTAGTTTGCTAACTGAAATTCTCAATCTGTAGAAACTGCGGAAAACTATACAGAAGGTGACATGCTGCAAGTCTAGATCCTCTTCTGGAGAGTTTACAGAGGTGCACGACTAATGTCTGAGATTTTTCCGGGAGAAAGAGCCTAAACAAAGATACAGAACCATGAACCGCAAAGCAATGCCAGCTTGGTGCTCCTGCTGCCTGCTTGATATGCACTGATATCTCAAGTGATTAACAGAAAATCAGATAGTTGATTGATGGTTCTTTCCAGACTGTCTAGTTGATTTTTCAGATCCGCGCAGAAGTGTGGAATCTTTGGTCTATAATGGTTCGTTGCTTTACGAATGGAACCTGCATTAGGCCTTAAGACGTGCATCCTCCTGGAGCCACTAAAGAATCATGTATGCAACAAAAAGAAAATATCTGATCTTCTCTGTTGCTTAATTGCATTCTAGCTGTGCTAAAAGATAGCCAATGTTCCTGTGCTTTTCTGTTATGATCACATCAAAAACTTGAAACAAGAAACAAAGAGAGGAGAGAAAGAGACAGAGACAGAAGAGAACATGACAAGTCATAGCAACGCAGTAGTAACAAATTAGACGATATCTATCTTTTCCCAAAGGTATCAATCCAGGCTACAGATGGAGATGGACGGCCTAATATATCGACAACAACATGGCTTATAGTTTTTGACGAATCCTACAATTCAGTAGAAATTATTTCTGAACCGAAGATCAGGAACCAACCAATGCCTGGGCTTGCCCCCATGAACAACCGAAGCTTTCTCGTACCAGCCAGAGATCTGCATGCAGGGACGTCTTCAACTCAGCAGCACGGGTAGACGGTGATGGAGCGCCGGCGTGGCGGCGTGCAGAGGAGCATGAGCACCAAGGCGAGGACGGCCGGGACGAGAAGCCCCATGAAGCTGAAGCCTGCCTCCTCCTCCGACTCGCTGCCGCAGCATATCTTCCCCATGCTAGCTTGAAACAGAAAGGCGAGTACCTACTTCTTGATGGTACTAAGCTACGCTGGAGATCGATCAATGGTGGTTAGAAGAAGATGAAGAGAGGCTTCCTGGCACTGGCAGTGGTATGTTTCTTTCTTGTTGGTCATGATCTGCGCTTTATGGCGGAGTGGTGTGGCCAGTTGTTGGGGCATCACTATCAGGTCTTCAATGATGCCACCCTCCTCTGGTGCTTGCTTCTCTTCAGAGAGGGAGAGGAAACAGCTCAGAGCCTGTGCTCACACCCACCAAGGCCACTATCACTGGCCTAGGATGGAATTGTTAGGCTGATCAACTATACATATATCTAGCAAATAGATCCGACCTTTCTTTCTGTCTTTCAGTATGGAATATTCAGATAGTTATTGAACTTTCTACCATCACGGTCTCTCGCTGCCGATCTCGTCACGGTTATATGATAGCTATTCGGTTGAAAATTACAGGGATAACAATACCTGATTCTGATTGTGATGTATATGTATACATGGATGAAAACTACTGATGACAAGCACTACTGCACTAGTATTCTGATATCCCCTGATGAAAGTTTTTTTTAGATTTTTGAGGGCTACTCTGTTGTCCATCTATGATGGCGACGCTGACAGCTACGCCGGTAAACATTTCCTGACACCTAGATCTCTCGGTGTGTATGTGAAACAGTTCGCCATCTCTATCTTCCATCTATTTGTGGGGGTACAGATTAGGTGGTGCATTGTTGCGTGTCGGTGACTTGGACTTTCTCGGAATTTGGGGAAGAACTGAAGAAGGGCGAAGCAAGTGGCATGTGCTTGTTTTGGCTTGCTACTTCGTGTGGACTAGAATACAAGCAACCTGAGGTTTCTTCCTAGACAGGATTGCTTCCTGGCTCAGCTAACCAGAGTTCCGTTTCAGCTGTCTACCGTCAAGAGATTGACACTGTACATGTTTTTTTTTTCACGTAAAGGCTAAATATGGTGCTTTCAACTATTAACCGAATTTAACTTACGGATTCCTTTACTAATTCTCAGCTTAATTCTCAATCAACTTTGTAACCGTTATTATTATTATTATTGAAAAGAACCGCTATAGGTGTTTCCCAATGGCAATCTTTTCAAAAACAAAAAAAACTTTGAAACCGTTTGATGTGTTATGCAGAAATTGGTGCATGAGTTTCTTTTTCTGTTGTTTTGTTTTTCTGGTTAAAGGCCTATATGGCCCGGTAATGGACTGCATCTATTTTTATGCGGCCTTTTGTCTTTGTCGGGCTGGTGTTGCCCACGAGGCTATGAGCTTTTTCCCATTGTGTGTGTTTTGTGTCTTTCGTTTTTAGTTTTTCCTGCTTATATTTTTTATAGTTGAAAGCTTTTATGTCTTTTTTATCATAGAAATTTTACGGCTCGATTTTTAATATTTTAGTTGCAATTATAAATACGGAAAATCTCAGTTTCAACCCCACCTATAACCGAAAAACATCCGTTGCAACATGAACCGCAACTGGAAAATCTCAGTTACAAACCCAGCACAGCTGGATTTTTTTTCACCTGCAACTAAAAAATCTCAATTGCAAAACCCGCATAAATAAACCAAAATTTTCTAAATATTAAGTAAACTATCATAATAAACAACAAAGTTTGTCGACAAGTTTTCAACATCTCCAACCTTAATTCCTGCTCGTTCTCGAATAGCTAGATGATAAATCAAGACGCACTTACAATTTGAAAATTAGGACATTCAAGCCTGTGTTTTCAAGGTTATTTTTGTGTCCCAAATATTGGCTGATTGCATAATAAGATAATGGACTCTGAAAACTTAACCATAAATTGGCTAGATCATCTCCTCGCAATCGAAAACGATTTGGCATTTCCTAAAAATTAAAAGTCATTTGCATTTTTCTCAGGTAGTTAGATTTCAACTAGGTAAATTTATTCAAATTTGGAAATGCGGGCATTTAAATTTGTTGAATATTTGTAAATTAATGAAATTGAAAGAGAGTTTACGTCTAAAAGGTTGTTTAGATTTTGAAAACTGTTTAAAATGGGAAGTTATTATTTTATTTTATTTTTGTAATATGCTTGAGTTTTGTTTTATATATTGAATTTAACTTAACAATAGGAGGTAATACATTTATGAGCATTTGTCACGCCGCGCCTTTAGTGAAAAAGAGTAGTGATATTTTTTGGTAGAAGGTGGAAGTAAATCTATGTGCAACAATAAAAATGCATTTAATTATTGGAAATGAGTAGAAGTGTAGAACATAAAAACATGAATCTTTGCGAAATAAACAAAAACAAAATGTGCACAATTTTTTTTTAGTGTACTTTTCTGTGAAGATTGGAAATTCGTTAAATTTGAAGATTTTTGATGAGTTAGAAGTTTATTTGCATGTTTAGACATGGTTATCAATTAATTCTGTAATCGTTGGGATTCGAAATGTTGAAATTCGCTGGCATTTGTCGTGTGGAGTATCTTCAAATATCTAGGGATTTGAGATGTTAACTTTTTTTAATTTATATGTAATTTATGTTTGTAATAAGTGGGAATGTACATTTATTAAATTGAGTTCCATAAAAAAGTTATTTTATTTGGATTTTCATCCAAACAATTACGAAATCGAAATGTTCAATTTGAGTTCGTAGTTAGACGAAATGTATTTTTTGAGTATCTAATAAATTTACCATCATATATTTAGGGGAAGTGCATTTGGATTTTTGTGAAATATTTTTGTTGTTTAACATAAACATCTAGCATTTAACATGTTTGTTTTTTTTATCATAAATAGTTACTACTTATTTTTTCTGAACATTTGGATATGTTATGCATATTTTTCCGATGGATAGATCCAAAATTATTGTTTTTTGTATATTTTTTATTATATGGGAATTTAAATAAACATGGTTAAATTTTGTTAAAACATGCATGCAATTGATATAAATAGCAGATCATATTTTTATGCACATTTTGGTACATTAATTATATTTTCTTGATTTTAAATAAATTAGTTATGAATTTTCAAAGTTTAGTTAGAGAAAATATGTTTAGAAAATTTACGAACATATAATAAATTGAATTGTTCAAAAATCTATTAATTTAGACATAAATTGATTGGATTTAGTTTTATGGACATTTCGTTGCATTAAATATATTTTTCTGGTAGATAGTTTTAAAGTTATTGATTTTATAGAATTAATTGTTTTAGCATTTATTTTGCTGACCATCTTGGTATATTTTTTCTTTTTTTTGTGTCTGGTGGACAGATTTAAAGTTATTGGTTTACAACATTATTATTTGAAAATGTTTAGATAGACTTCATAATTAGAAAAAATGTGTTTAGGATATTTACAAATATCTATCAACTTGAATTGCTAAAACATGTACTAATTTTGACATAATCCAATCGGATTTAGTTTTTTGAACATTTTGATATATTGAACACATTTTTCTGGGGAGGAAGAGCGGAGGACGGCGGAGCTGATGGATACTTCTGTTCGCTCTGAGGAAGCCGGAGACGGCGGCGGCGCAGCGGCGGCCGTGCGGCTAGGGTTCCGCCCGGAGGAGAGAGGAGAGCACGGGGAGGAGACGGGTTGGGGTTCAGGTTATATGTAGAAAGGACTGATGTCAAAATTTCGAAAAATGCAAGGGCTTCCTTGCAAAACAACCACGGGGACCGTTGGATCGGAGGTCGACGGCCAGATAAGCGCGGGCACTGTTACCCTGTAGCGGAGCACAGTGCCGATCGACGCGGAGCGCTGTCGAAGCGAGAATTCGGTGCGCCTTAATATACTTAGGTAATGCAAGAATAGTCAGAAAACAACAACGAGCACTTGACACCAGACTAATAGGTTAGTCCAATTAAAATGATGTAAATAGATATAAAATAGTATTAAAGTATGTAACAATGATATAATAATAGAATTGGATTAATCATTATGGATACTTTCATCACATGCAATTGATTAATCTTCATTTTTTGATAAGTGTTGTATGGGTAAAGCTACGCTGTTGTACTGCCCCTACTTGGATTCATACACACTTATAATTAAACCTCTTGCAAGCATCCGCAACTATAAGAAAGTTATAACTAAACGACGTTCACTAGCCCCCCTACTTGGATACCATAAGAAAACAAAATACAAATGCATTTCACTAAGCCCATAAAGGTGAAGTACCATGTAGCCGACGTTCACATGCCACCACAACTTAAATATCAAAACATTAAATATTACTCAACTTTACATGATTACTAATAATAAGATTTATCCCATGTCACCAAGAACTAAACGAACTACTCACGAGACAACATATTTATCATGATTAGACGTGATTTATGAATGAATAACAATCTAGTCATAGCAAGCATTCACCGATAAAACTCAATAGCATCAACTACAAAGGGTAGTAAAGTAATCTCAATGATAGATACACGTTATGGCTCAAGATTGAACAATGGATCGGCATGGAGACGACGGTAGAGATGGTGCTGATGGTGGTGGTGATGAATCAAGATTAAAAATCGCTATAGGGTTTCCTTACCACAATCTTTCAAAAACAAAAAATACTTTGAAACCGTTAGATGTGTTATGCAGAAATTGGTGCATGATCTTTTTTTCTGTTGTTTTTTTTTGTTGTGAAAGGGTGGCCTATATGGCTCACTAATGGGCTGCATCTATTTTTATGCTGCCTTTTGTCTTTGTCAGGCTGGTGTTGCCCACGAGGCCACATGCATTTTCCCATATATTGTGTTTGTTTTGTGTCTTTCTTTTTTAGTCCTTCCTGCACTTCAATTGTATATTTTTATAGAAAGTTTTTATGTCTTCTTTTTATCATAGGAATTTTGCAGCTCGATTTATAATATTTCATTTGTAATTCTAAATAAGGAACCTCAGTTTCAACCCCACCTGTAACCCAAAAACCTCAGTTACAACCTGACCTGCAACTGTGGAAAATCTCAGTTGCAAACCTAGCACGGCTGATTTTTTTTCACTTGCAACTGAAAAGTCTCAGTTGCACCACCCACATAAATATCATTTGGTTATTGGTATTGTACACTTTGAACTTCTGAAGTGAAGATCCACCCTTTCGAACCATACACGAACTGGGGGGTGCTGGATCGGCTTAGAGAGGGACTCCCGCGCAACCGGATGCACAACATCCTCCTGGAGGTTTAGGGAGTATTTGCTACGCCTAAACTAGTCACGTCACAATACCTCAGCTTTGTGTTTAGTTCATTGTCACACTTATGGCTTGCCACACTTTGTCGAAGGTTGGTTACAACAAAGTTCGTCATCAAACAAACATGCCCTTAGCCTCTCAAGGCACGGCAGATATGAGTAATTAGACGGTGGATTATATACCCCCCACAGTTTCAATATACCCAACCCTGGCAGGTTTTTTTTTGTACAAGACCTGGCAGGTTAACCCTAGCCTTTCCGATGTCTTTGCCACGTACACCACGAGTGACAATTACAATCAAAATATGTAAAAAAAAAGACAAATACAATCAAAATTTGCCGCATTCAGAACATTGCATTGCACTGGCCACTGAAAGCTCCAACACGGGTATAAAATCTCCCCATCTGTCCGTTGCATCCTCGCCTCCTCACAGCACAATCTCACGCGCCTGACTAGCTAGCTTCCATTCCATTGTTAAGCTGAGCACCATGGGCTTGCCACCTCCTGCCGTCCCCATTGTTATGCTGATCCTGACATGGACCATCGTCCTCGGCTGGCTGCACTGCAGCTTCCCGTCCATCCACCTAAGCCTCCTCGCCGGTACTCTTCCGGCCGTCGTGGCCGCAGCGTACCTCATGAACCGCCCTCGCACCGTATACCTCCTGGACTACGCCTGCTTCCTCCCACCTCCCAGCTGGCGGTTTCCTGTCTCCACCTTCGCAGAGCACATCAACCACGTGCTGTTCTTCGACGGCCCCAGCGTCCGCTTCATGGAGCGCACGCTCGACCGCAGCGGCCTCGGCAACGAGACCAGCCTGCCCCCCGCAGAGCACCGCGTCCCACCGTGCATCAACCTGGACGAGTGCCGCGCCGAGGCGGAGCAGGTCGTCTTCTCGGCGATCGACGACCTGTTCGCCAAGACGGGCATCACGCCCAACGCCGTCGACGTCGTCGTGGTCAACTGCAGCGTCTTCGCCCCGGTGCCGTCCCTCGCCGACATGATCGTGCACCGGTACGGGCTCCGCAGCGACGTCCGCAGCGTGAACCTGTCCGGGATGGGCTGCAGCGCCGGGGTGATCTCGGCGGGGCTCGCCGCCGGGCTGCTGCAGACCATGCCACACGGCTCCCGCGCCCTGGTGGTGTCCACGGAGACCATCACGCCCAACTTTTACGTGGGCAAGGAGCGGGCCATGCAGCTGTCCAACGTCCTGTTCCGGGTGGGCGGGGCTGCGGCGCTGCTGTCCACGTCCAGGGACAGGGCGCGGTTCCGTCTCGCGCACCACGTGCGGACGACCACCGCCGGCGCGCACGAGGGCTCCTACGGGTGCATCTTCCAGGAGGAGGACGCCGAGGGCAACGTCGGGGTCAACCTGTCCAAGGAGCTCCTCTCCGTCGCCGGCAACGCGCTGAAGGCCAACATCACCGCACTGGGCCCGCTGGTGCTCCCGCTCTCCGAGCAGCTGCGCTTCCTCTGGTCCCTCTTCGTCCCGACCAACGTGCAGCTGGTCGTCAAGGGGAAGTGGAGGTGGGTCTACGAGCCGCCGCGCGTGCCGGACTTCCTCACGGCGATCGACCACTTCTGCATCCACTCCGGCGGCCGCGCAGTGATCGACAAGGTGCAGCGCAGCCTCGGGCTGTCGGACGTGCACGTGGAGCCGTCGCGCATGGCGCTCCACCGGTTCGGGAACACCTCGAGCAGCTCGGTGTGGTACGAGCTGGCGTACCTCGAGGCCAAGGGCCGGATGCGCGAGGGTGACCGGGTCTGGATGATCGGCTTCGGGTCCGGCTTCAAGTGCAACAGTGCCGTCTGGGAGTGCATCCGTCCCGCCGACAAGCCGGACAAGGCGTGGGCTCAGTGCATACATCGCTATCCCGTCAACGCTCCCCAAGTCCAAGTGGCAGAGAAGGGTGCCTAATGCTTTTGAGGTGATCATACAGAAACTACTAGTATCACCGTCGAGATGTGGTAGTGCACTGGACCAATATGAAACAAGTCTAATAGTTGTTGTGAAATTTTCTGAGCTAATTTACCATGGCATAAAAATAAGGGTACCACTAATCCTCATATGGCTTAATTCTCGGTTAGACGATGTCGTCAAATCTCGGTCACAATTCAACTCGCAACTGAGAGCCCGGCCGCACGAATCATAAAACCAAATCCAACTGGTATGAAAGCATTTCTCAGATGCAACTTAATTGCAATGAAGAAAAACACAATTGAGACCGGCCTCAATCGCAGGAACCTCGATTGCAAGAAGAAGAAAAAAACAATTGAGAGGCATTTGTAAAGACGCAGTTGGGATCAACTATACAAAAAAGGCTGAAATGTATGAAGAGGAGAGATGAGGTAAGGCTACGGCGTTGGCACGTGTCAAGTACAATAGTTCCCCATACATCTGTTGCCACTCCAGGAGAGAAGGAAACTGGACCGGGAGGATGGCCAGACAAAAATGGACCGAGTGGAGAGGAATTGAGAGGGGTCGGGAGGGAAGGCAATTACCAAGAGAGACCGAGAGAGGGTAGGGGGAGAAGAAGCTAGGTTAGCGTTACAGTGGGGGTGTGCAAGTGGGCTCATTTGAGTCAGATTCAGCACTATGAACAAACAAATAAGCATGTCACAAGGATCAAACTGCCGCCCATCACTGTTATAAGAGCTTTTTTAGTTCACTTGTTTCTTAAAACAAGGAATAGGAAAAGCACAGGATTAGAGTGGCATATCCTTTGGAATCCTACATGATTAGGAAAATACACGAATTTGGAAACGTGAGGTTAAACGCCAACTTCCGCTAAGGTGTTTGTAAGTACTGGATCTAACCCCTTGTGTGGGTTGCATCTTCATAGATACAGCTTGACAGTTAAGTAAAACGGAAATTTTTAAATTTCTGCACGTGACCCTACACATGCTATACTTTGGGATGGAGTAAGTATCTTAAAAAAATAACATGATTAATTTGTTGAAGCAAGTACATGCCATGTGCCTCTTCGGACGTAAGAATAAACCACCGTGACGGCGATAAAAAGTTGGTTAGCATGCGATGCTCTTTCCGGTAGAAGAGTCCTGCATGTTTTTCGAAAATCTACATAACTAGATTTCCATGTTTAATTCCTTGCAACAGATTTTTTATTTCATAAACTCTAGATGACTTGTGTACACCATATGATAACAAGCACGTTGCATAAGATTATATCAAATAAAAAAAATCCAAATATGCATACATATTAGAACACAAATTACTCTATTGGTGATTACTCTAAACTCTAACCAATGTTTTTTTAGCACCAAGTACAAAAAAGTATAGTCATTGGTTAAGTTTGTAATCCACAAATTTATATAAATATGCATACATAATCATACGCTAGAAAGCGCTATTGAATTATTTTTAGATTGTACTTTTACACATCTTGACCATAAATAACAATAAATCGTATGGATTATACATGTAGGAAGAAAGTTCTATAACATACTTTTGTTACAAAATATTCTTACAAATAAACACCACATACGGATCGAAATGAGTGAATGGACATACTAAAACTCGTCCACACACATACATATTATACATAGTGGAAAATGCTTAAAGATCTTATATTTAGAAACGAATTGAGTAATACTTCTAGTTATGTGATTAAACTATGCGAACAAACAGAAAAATAGATTTGTAATAGTGTACATGGTAAAACTAAAATCTAGAAAAGTATAAAAGTTTACTATAAATTAAATTTATTTTAATTCGCCCCGGGTCCCATAATTTCATTGGACCGGCCATGGTCCGGATGAGCAAACCGTTCCCGGCGCCCTATCTTCAATACCAAGGCCATCAACACCAAGTAGGGAGCCCACGGTGATGCCACGGGCGCCGACGGGCAGGCTCCACCACCATGCAACATATTGCTCGGTGCTAGCCGGGAGCTCAGCAGAGGAAACTCAGGCGGCCGTGGAGGAGGTGACGGCCGCGGACAAGGCGGTGGCCGCGGACAAGGTGGCGGCGGCCTCCTCGACGAGGGTCTGGACAAGCAGCATGTTCCTTGCGCCGTCAGTCGACGCGACGGCTGCACCCAAATCCCGACGAAGTACTATTCCGAGTGTCGGTACATCATCTGTCAGGGATGCGCTTGTGATTGCGACGCCGACATGCTCTTGCTGCACCGTTCCCCGATTATACACACATTCTCGTCCATGGTGTTCGCAGTCTCGTAGACAGTGTGGCTCCCGTGCGTAGGACTGATCTGTTTCGGTAGTTTAGTTAGCTGCTGCTAAAGGTCTTTCGCCCTGAAGAGGTTTCAGTTTTCCCATTGCGATGTTTTTTTTTCCTGTGTTGAAGTGATGTGCAGTTGTGCACTCGTATTGAGAAACTTGTTATCCCGGTCGTTTTCCGTATGTGTAATAATTTTAACCATTAGAATATGGAAGAAGACAATTCTATTATCTTGTTGGCTGCATGTGGGTTGTGGACTAAGCATTGTCCCAGTTTTCTTTTCTCGCCCAGCAGAACTGGTTAATGTGGAGCGCTGGCTCGTGTCCTGTCGTATGATACTTGCAAAAGTTATGAGAGAGGCTGGTGTGGTACGCAGTGGTTGTCGTCTGGGTACCTGACCTTCAAGGGAACAAACCATTCCCGAGCGATTTCACGTTTTGGGTGATGTGTAAGCTGTTGAGGAGGGCACGCCGGACAGTGTCTTGTTGCGTTTTTTTTTCTTCATCGTAAAGATTTTGCTGAATATGTTGGCCCTATCCCAAGCTTGCGAATTCTCTCTGTTGGCAGGTTGAAAATGTCAAATACTCCCTCCGTATGGAAATAGATGTCTCAGATTTATCTAGATTCGAATATATGTAGACATGTCTTAGTGTACACATACATCCGAATTTGGACAAATCCAAAACATCTATTTCCGGTTGGAGGGAGTATATAATATTGACCAAACAAATGCACGCGATCAGCAGCATTGTTACACCAAAAATTTACACAACACCTACACAACCAAAAGAAAAAAAGAGCTAAAGATGACTGCATTTACACCATGGCTGTTTGTCAACCCCTCTCCTAAGCAACATCCAGTAGAACTACTTCGGTTTAAATGCAAATTTTGCCAATGCCAAGATCAGTTACCTACAAATTAAACAACACATTCAACTTTAATAGTTTCAGTGGGCATAGACGTGAAAAGCTGCGCTCGTCTACTCTAAGAAATGCAAAAACATTATAGCAACAAGACTCGGTGGATTTTTTTTTAACCTTATAGTTCTTTTTCTTCAAAGGAGTGTGCAAGTGAATCCTCAGAAAAAAATGCTAAGGAACCAAATCCTACAAAACTCTTACGAAATTCCTTTGAGTGAAAAGAGACAGTAGAATGCTACTCCCTCCGTTCCAATTTAATTGACTTGATATGCACCACATGTGGATGTATCTAGACTTGTTACATGTCTATATACATTCATATTTGGTGCATAGCAAGTCAATTAAATTGGAACGGAGGGAGTAGAATGCATTGTATTGCGTTTGTTGCCTGTAGGCATGTAGCTAGTGATTTTGGGCCGCTTTAGTTCAAAAGAATTCCATAAGTAATTTATCGGATTTTATTCCCTAGGAATTTTCTTACATATAGCCTGTTTGGTTTATAAGGTACAAGGTTGGAACCGTAAGATTAGTTTGGTTACAAGGTATAAGGTTAGAACCGTAAGATTTGTTTCGTTCCCATGAGATCGCAATATCCCGCTATGCAATTACAAAACGGGTTCAAGTAACACCACAATTAGTTTTGTTCTATATCGTTTTGACCAACCAAGAAATTTGTTTTTGTCCGATTGTTTTCAACGCTGAAAATCATTTTACTGTTATTCAATATTACGTACATGCTATTCTATATGTAACCTCACAAAACAGTTTTAGAAAAATGCACCAACGCGCATATATGCAAACGGTCTACCTCATTAGTTTCTGCACACGTTGATTTCATCTTATCTTTAGATACTATAATTGTGCATGCAATATCAAACAAGTACATTGTTGAACCTTAAGGGCACGTACAACGCAAAGGCGTCTAAGTAGACACTTAGGAGAAAAATAAATTATAGCGCCCATGATAAGAGTCCGGGCTTCCAACGCAGACGCTTAAAGTTGTACAGAAATTATGTCCGATCTTTGTGCTGCCGTTGAAATATAAGCGAGTGTCCGACGCTTGTTTAAGAGGCGACGCGAAAAAGAACGTCGGGAATCAAGCGCCAACTGACAAAACGACTGGGATTAAATTCCCTAGCGCCCGTGTAAGAGACCGCGTTGTACATGCCTTAAAGACCTTGTTGAACCTTAAAGACCTTTCATTGGTCAAATATATATACAACCATTTTGCATCCATAAATTAGCCTCTCGGCTTTTATGACCAATTCAATCTTGCATATTCTTATCCACTTCTTGCATCATGTGTACTCTTATACCTTTCTATTCACACAAAAGGGTTACTAAAAAGATTCCTGCTACAATGTGAAGGGTGTCATTCTAGTTTTCTTTTGTTTCATTTACAAGTATATCATGTACATGTTTCTTAAGACTAATTCCTGCAGGCAACCAAACAGTTTGTATTTATATTAGAGACTTATGTGTGTTTTTTATTCATGTACGATTCAACATGGTATTGTCATCTCAGCCCTATGTTTTTCATATAGGTTTTCATATTCCTATGTTTTTAAGTGCATAGAACCAAAGAGCTATTACTCCCTCCATTTTATTTACTTTGCGTTCTAAGTTTTGTAAAAATCAAACTTTATCAAGTTTGACCAATAGGAAAAAAATATCAGCATCCATAATACCAAATGCATATAATATGAAAATATACTTTATGACGATTCTAATACTATTGATTTAATATTATAGATGTTGATATTTTCCTAAATATTTAGTTAAACTTAATAAAACTTGACTTTGACTAAACCTAGAAGGCAAAATAATTGTGAAGGGATGAAGTAGTAGGAAAATAGAAAATAGATATCGCCCGCCAGCACAACGTAAGCTGCCTACCAATGAATCGGTCGAACCCGACAAGTGGCAACCATGTTCCCAAAGGGATGAACTAGCATGGCACATATAAATTTCAAACGAAATGCACATCCACCAAAGAATGCAGCAATCGATCGGTCTCTTGCGTAAACAAACATCTCAGACAAAAGGTACACCGCCATCGCTACATGCATGTCTCATGTTCGCTCGCTTGTCCGTGCATGCGTGCTCGAAACGGCCATATATAAGCAGTCTTCCCGTTTTGGCTTGATTAGTTCGTCGTCGTCGAGTTGCTTGGGGCTACATCAGAGGCGCCGGCGGTCTTCTCCTGCGACGACGACTCCGGCAGCAGGGGGCAGCAACCTCTACCTTGTGCTCGTCGACGGGGTTGGCCTCCGTGGGATCTATGGTGCTCTGTCCGACCCATTTTCCTGCGGAGTCATAGCCATATGTTTTACATACTCTTCCTATTCTGGACATCAAAGAAATTTACTTATGGCCTATATATATATCCTCGTTCATATCCCACATTCTCAGTTCAGATGTAAAATCACATTTAATGCTAAACTATTTAAAATAGAATTGCATTAAACGGTTTGCTAAAATGCTAAGTGTTGGAGTGAGTTGTAAATAGTTAAATTGTAGGGTTCAAACTATAAGTTGTACTAAGAATATAGAGAAGTTGAGAAGGATCGGGAGAGTGTAGGAAGCCCAGGAAAATCTCTCCTCTTCCACAAACTCCTCCTTCGAGCTGTGTAAGACTAATCCAAGAAATCAATGAATCACTGATTCTCTGTGTGAGTTTCTACATGGTATCAGAGCAGGACGAATCCAGTGTTGTTCTCCTGCGATTTTGAGTGGATTCGAGGCATCGGGCGAGGAATTGGATCGAGGCGGAGCTTGCAGTGTGCTGTGCCGCCTGCGCAGATCGGCTGCCGTGGATTGACCGCGGAGCTGCCCCACGTTGAAGCCTCCTCTGCCGGAACCACCTGATTCCTTTCTCCTCGAGTCCCCTTCCGGTACTGCTCCTGCGTTCGTGAGGAAGTGGCCCTGAGATTCGACATTGTTGCTTGCCGCCTGCTGTTGAAACAGCAGCTGCCAACGGCTGTGTGCTGGGTCCTGTTGAACTCAAATTCGAGCTTCTTCTAGCTTCTGCCGTGGACAAGTATTCCAGGTACTGCGTGCTAGTGCTGCTGTTAATTGTTCAGCTAGACTGTATATCTGCTGTGCTATCAAGACGGTCCTGTGTGGCTGAGTGTTTTGGTCGTATTGCAACTACTGAAAATTAATACTACTTGCTAGAAAGGAAAGGGCTCGGCTGCTATTGGTTTCTTGCTGCTCTTGAGTGCTACTAGCAGTTTAGAAAATACTGTATTTGGTGTTCTAAGTTGTGCATTTGCTGCGTTCTTGACTGAAAAAATTATGGGGGACTCAAGCAAAGACAAGACAGGGGATTCCAGTGTGGATAAGATGTATGAGATATTGAGTAAACTACTTGAACAACAGCAGCAGCAAAAGTTAGTCCCTGAGGCAGTCAAGTATGCTCTTGAACCCAACCCAGTGAGGCTGTCAGGTCCAGGGAACTATGTCAGTTGGGCGCGTCATGCCCAACTGATTCTGAGTTCTCATGGATATGAAGATTTAATTATTGATGATGTTGAGCAGAAGAAGACTGATATTAGTGCAAAGCAGATTAATGACAGAGTACTAGTCTGGATACTAGGAAGCATGGAACCTATTGTTCGACAACAAGTTGAAATTATGACAAATGTGTATGAAGTATGGGCAGCTTTAGAGAAACAATTTGCTGGTAAATCAAACAAGATGCAGGCTACACGAATTATGGATGAGCTGACTCATCTCAAGCAAGGATCCAAATCTGTCACAGAGTATGCAGGTGAGGTTAAAAGGCTGTACAGGGACCTTCACTATTACCATCCATTTCAGCCTGTTGACAAGAAAGATTTAGATGTCCATCATAAATGGTTCGAGTCCCTTGTGGCCAAGCTGTTCTTGGATGGACTAAACCAGGAACTTAATCTTCGGAGGCAACTTATATTCTCACAACAAGAGTGGCCAAATCTTGATGACATCATATGTAGTGTTATCGAGGAAGAAACACGCTTAGCACAACGCAAGGAGAATGAACAAAGATGTACAGATCGAGCTGCGTTTTCAATGCATTCAAGGCGTGTGCCAAGGTCCTTCAACAAAACAGACAAGAGTAAACTATTCTGTGATCATTGCAGGAAAAATGGACACACAATAGACATGTGTTTTGAATTGCATGGCTATCCACCATGGTGGGATGAGAAAGGAAGGTCACGGACAGGGGGAGTTCAGGGAGCAAATAAAAGACATGCCATTCATACTGCATTTCTACAGAAGCAACCTCTGGTAGATGTCCGACCCCCTGAGGAGTTCAGTTCCAAGCTTCGAATCTCAGAAAGCTCTCCTTTTACCCACGATGCATCCAAACCTGAATCTAGCCTCATGTCCACTTCACACCCAGGTACTAAATGTCATCAGGCCCACACTTCTACAAATCTCTTGAGCTCCTGGATTATTGACACAGGGGCCACTAATCATATGACAGGAGCTTCCAACTTATTTACTTCCTATACACCTTGCTCAGGAAAGGACAAGGTGCGTGTAGCTGATGGATCCATGGCACCTATTGTAGGACGTGGATCTGTTAGGTGCACCGAGACATTGTCCTTATCTCCTGTGTTACATGTCCCTAAGTTCCCAATCAGTTTATTGTCAGTCAGCTCTATTACGAAGTCTCTTAATTGTGGAGGTTGGTTTGATCCTACTCGTTGCATTTTTCAGGAGCTAGGGACAGGGAGATTGTTGGGGACCGGAACCGAGCATGAGGGGCTCTACTATCTTGATAAAGGAAGTGATGAAGTTGCACTTGCATCTTGTTTGTCACCAAGCCAAGAATTGTTGCTACATCATCGCAGGCTTGGACATCTTTCTTTTGCTGCTTTGTCTCGTATTTATCCAAGTCTGTTTAAGTCATGCGCTAGAGAGTTGTTGGTTTGTGATGCATGTGAACTGGCTAAACATACTAGGGGCACATATCCTAGTAGTGGTTTGAGAAGCAAAAAACCATTTGAAGTAATCCACTCTGACGTATGGGGACCCTGTGAGGTGCACTCAATTTCTGGACACCGATGGTTTGTAACTTTCATTGACTGTTTTAGTCGGTATACCTGGCTTTATCTTTTGAAACGCAAGAGTGATGTTTTTTCTGTCTTCAAAGATTTATGTGCACTTATAAAAAATCAACATGAAGCAACTGTTAAAGTTTTACGTTCAGATAATGGCACTGAATATGTCAATCAGGAGCTTGAGCAATTTCTTATTTCAAATGGCATTGAACACCAGACCACTTGTGTTAATACCCCAGAGCAAAATGGTGTCGCAGAGCGGAAAAATAGACATTTACTTGAAGTTGCTCGCTCACTTATGTTTACAATGCATGTTCCAAAATTTCTTTGGGGAGAAGCGATTAAAACTGCAACATATCTGATAAATCGGATGCCTCTTCGTACCCTTGGGTATAAAACTCCAGCAGAATGTCTACTAAACTCAAATGAATTTATTGTTCCCCCCAAGGTTTTCGGGTCTGTTTGTTTTGTGCATGATTATAGAAACTCTGTTGGAAAACTGGATCCACGTGCGCTAAAATGTGTTTTTATGGGTTATTCTCCTTCTAAGAAAGGCTATAGATGTTGGTGCCCTTCCGAACACCGGTTCTTTGTGAGCATGGATGTCACGTTTCGTGAACATGAATCATTTTATGGGTCAACTAATGATACTGGTATTATGTTGTCACCACCTGAAGTGGAACAAGAGGGGGAGAGTGAGGTTAAAGGTTCTTTGAGTCCTGTTCTTGTTCCCACTGCAGGTGGTTCTCCAACTTTTGATCGCATTCCAAGTCAGGGGGAGCAACAAAGAATTCATGATGTAGACAATGATTCTTGTCATGGAGATGGAGAGGATTTAAGTGGAAATTCACCACTTCCATCTGAAGGTGTCGAGTCTCCAATACATGAGGATCCAGGTACGGATGGTATTTCTCCTAATTATGTAGCTCCTACTAGCACTGGAGGGCAGAGTGATTATCCACTCCCTAGTGTTAACCCACAAGAAAATTTGCCCATTGCCACGAGAAAAACAACTAGAGTCCACAAGCCTCCAGAATATCTTAAAGATTATGTGAGATCTAAACATGACATAGCCAACTTCGTTTCCTATAAATACTGCAGTCCTTCCTTTCAAAGCTTTATTGCCTCTCTAGATTCTGGTTCTATACCATCTAACTGGGAAATAGCCATAAAAGACCCAAAATGGAAGGAAGCCATGCTTGACGAGATGAGAGCCTTGGAAAAAAATGAAACATGGGAGCTTGTGGATCTTCCTCATGGTAAGCAAGCTGTAGGATGTAAGTGGGTTTTCTCCATTAAATACAACCCTGAGGGTAAAGTAGAGAGATATAAAGCTCGCCTTGTAGCGAAGGGTTATACACAAACTTATGGTATCGATTATGAAGAGACCTTTGCCCCTGTAGCAAAGATGAATTCAATAAGGACACTCATTTCTTGTGCTGTAAATCTTGATTGGAGTATTTATCAGATGGATGTGAAAAATGCCTTCCTCCATGGTGATCTCCAAGAGGAAGTGTATATGAAAATTCCTCCTGGCTTTGAACCAAATCAGGAAAGAACTGATAAGGTACTTCGCCTGCGGCGGTCATTATATGGCCTCAAACAGTCTCCGAGAGCGTGGTTTGATCGATTTAGACAAGCTATGGTTAGGAGAGGCTATCACCAAAGCAATGCAGATCATACACTATTCTACAAGCATGATAATGATAAGGTGGCCATATTAATAGTATATGTTGATGATATTGTGATAACAGGGGATGATCTTAAGGAAATTGGTGATCTGAAGCACCACTTAGCGCAAGAATTTGAAGTGAAGGACCTTGGGCATCTCCGTTATTTCCTTGGCATAGAGGTCTCACGTGGATCAAAAGGTATTTTTCTATCACAGAGAAAGTATACTTTGGACCTGCTTAGAGAGACAGGTATGATCGGCTCACGTCCTATAGCGACCCCCATAGAACAAAATCATCGATTAAGCTGCAATGATGGGACTCATGTTGATCGGGAACGTTATCAAAGGTTGGTTGGCAGGTTGATATATCTCTCACACACACGACCTGACATTGCATTTGCTGTGAGTGTTGTTAGTCAATTCATGCATGAACCAAAGACAACTCACATGGACGCTGTTATAAAAATCTTGAGGTACCTCAAAGGGTGCCCGGGAAAAGGCCTCTTATACACTAAGCAAGGGAACATGCTAGTTGAATGTTACACGGATGCTGACTGGGCTGGCTCTCTTGATGATCGTCGGTCCACTTCAGGCTATTGTGCATTTGTTGGGGGAAACCTTGTGTCCTGGAGGAGTAAAAAGCAGTCTGTAGTAGCCAGGTCTACAGCCGAGGCAGAGTTTCGGTCTATGGCCCATGGTATATGTGAGTTATTATGGCTACAAATCCTTCTAGTTGAGCTGAAACTGTATAAGCATGGACCATTAATGCTCTACTGTGACAATAAGGCTGCTATTGACATTGCAAATAATCCTGTTAAACACGATAGGACTAAACACATTGAGATTGATCGACATTTCATCAAAGAAAAACTTGATAGAGGAATAGTATGCTTGACATATGTATCCTCAACAAGCCAAGTAGCTGATATCCTTACCAAAGGACTACCAGAAAAAGTCTTTTCACTGTTTTGTAGCAAGATGGGTCTGTTTGATGTGTTTGCCCCATCTTGAGGGGGAGTGTTGGAGTGAGTTGTAAATAGTTAAATTGTAGGGTTCAAACTGTAAGTTGTACTAAGAATATAGAGAAGTTGAGAAGGATCGGGAGAGTGTAGGAAGCCCAGGAAAATCTCTCCTCTTCCACAAACTCCTCCTTCGAGCTGTGTAAGACTAATCCAAGAAATCAATGAATCACTGATTCTCTGTGTGAGTTTCTACACTAAGAATGGCCACTTTTGAAGATTTCGTCTCCAAACTTACAAAGGTGTAGTTCGAGATGGGCTAAAATTTGCAAAAGAAACAGGCTACCCTGAAAGTGAAACAGCTAACACAACCAAAATGAAGGTTGCATTCACTTCTTCATGTGCTAAACAGAAAATTGTTCACCCTGCCGTAATTAACATTTCACTGTGGATGTTATTGATTCAGAATTTCAGATGAGTGCGGGACTTACCACCATCATTTGTGTAAGCGGGAGACGTCTCTTCCTCCTTCGCCTCCTCGGCGACTACTGCTTCCTTCGGTTCGTCAACCTTGGCCTCGTCCACCACCGGCGCTTCGTCAGCCATGGTGGATTTCGGCAGCTCATCCTCCTCCTTCACAGGCGGTTGCGCCGTCTCCGTCACCGCCGCCTCATTCCCCACCGTAGCACCGGCAGCAACGTCGGCGGCAGCGATATCCTCTTTCTTCTCGTCGACGGCGACGGCCAAGGGCTTCTCGTCCGAGGCCACCTCGACGTCCTCGGCTTTGGGCTCGCGTTCCTTGACGACGTCCTTGATGGCGACGGAGGTGCCGTCAGACGACGAGGACGACGCCTGGGAGGACCGGTGTCTGGCGGACATGGTGGACTTCTTCCGGAAGAGCTTGGTGCCGCGGCCGGCGCCGTTGGCGGTGGTGTTGCCGGTGGCCACGTCCTCCTTGGAGCCACCGCAACCCATGGCGCCCGGCGCTGGCGACGCCGACGACGGAGGAGGTGGAGGGAGAGAGAAGGGAGGAGAGGAACCGTCGGGTGGGCGATTGGGCTCCAAGGGAAAGGATTAGTGGAGGCGAGGAGAAGCCGCGGTCGCGGTGGCAAGGCCGGTTTTATAGCGCTCCCTCGTCTACCTCGGAACGTGCGTGCGTGCAATGTGCATGCACGGCGAAGTCAAAGACCGGAGCACGAACGGGCACGATGAGTTTCGGGAGCCATATGTGAATAGCCACAACCTAAGATCTGAATACGAAAAGAAAAAAGATTTGAAACGACCATGTTTAGGTCTCGAGTCGTTCCCTGTTCTCAATTTCAGTGCTACACTTGGTTAGTGACGATCGGTAGGTATTTTTAATGTTGCCAAATTTGATAACCACACTATATTATATAATCATGGTATCTTTTTATATTTTATTTTATCCTAGAAACTTGACAAGCTTGTTGGTTTGTTTGAGTTTTTCTGCATTGTTTAAAGGGTCTCTTAGTTTCGTCAAACATATGTTTTATGTTCCGTGTCTGCATCGTCTGTATCTACTTCCCAAAATATTTGTTTAAGGGTCTCTGTTTTCGTTTCTGCTTCTGCAAAAAAAAAATGAAAACAAATGTGACACTGCTCGGTTTCGTCCGTATCTGTTCTGTTTTCATCGCTGTGTGCCACACGCCGTCAGTTTGTTGACCTGTGTTCTAGCTTTGTGGCGTCTGACGTAACCGCTGGAAATTCCATCCTAGCGTCGCTCTTAGCGTCGCCCAATGTACATGCCCTAGCCATCCTTTGAGAAACTCCGCCGGCCGGCACGCCGGATTTCTGTTAGTTTAGTGGCCACCAGCTTGTCGTTTCCGTGCTCAAATGTTTATTGTTCCCCTGAGATTAAACTACATTGGCCGGCAATTGGACGTGTCCGAAAGACAAATTAACCATCGACCGCAATGATTGTTTGTCCTAAGTGAGTATAGCTCCATGCATTAACTCCTTTTGTTTGGTTCTCTCATTACAAGAACCAATCCGACGAACGAAGCATTGCTAGCCTCCACGGCGAACATATCCTTATCAAGTTATATATACACAGTCGAAAATTAAGCTGGCCTATGCAATTCCGGAAAACCATGATAACCCCTTACTGGATTTGCTGTTCAGAATGGAAGTCTTCAGGACAAAGACTTCCATTCTGAACCTGAAGACTTCCATTCTGAACAGCAAATCCAGTAAGGGGTTATCATGATTTTCCGGAATTTTATTACATTTAGAAATGTGTTTTTCGAAAACGGGGCAGATGCCCCCGTGTTCAGCTATGTATTTTCCGTTCAAGGTAAGGCTACTATGAGGCAAGTCGTATAATTTCAGATAAATATGAACTGGGTAAATTTTTATATTTCTATTAGACCTTAAATGATGTCATGATGGCAGCAATACGGCTGAATAAAAATTAAACATAAGTACAAGGACACATGTTGATACATTACCATGCGAGTCAATCACTTCGGCAGTTCAGATACTAGCAATATTCATTCAATAATAAACTATGATGCCAATTCTTAACAGTAGATGGTTTATTGCACTTACAAATTCTGCATGATCTCAATTTATCGGATGTCGGAATAGATCTACTGGTGAAGGTTACAGCTAAGAATCACTGAAAAGTTTAACAATGGCAGCGCTTTGCCACACGATATGAGCGTTTCAATGTATCCTTGAAGCTTTGTGTTATAGTATATAACAAAGGAGAACAGGTTGACTGACAAAAGTGTACACCAATAATGAAGTTACAATCTTAACATTTCATGCCGCAACTTATCACGTTCCTGGATGGAAGTTCTGGCCTCTTCCCTCAGTTTTATGATCAGAATTTCAGCCTGTAAAAAAAGGAGAACACAACAAACACAATGATTCCAACATTGTCTAAAGGAGTGATTCAAAATAAGCCGTTACAGAATTGCTACCTGTTCTAGTTTGACTTCAAGATTACTAAGTTCTGACTTCATATTCTCAATATCTTCAACCTGGTACAAGTAATGAATGAGTTAACCGGCAGAGAACAAAGTAAACGCCAAGAAAAAAATAATAGACACTATTGGAGGCAAGAAGTAGCCTGCAAGAATAGGTTTTAAAATAAGCTAAGAAAGGGCAGAAGGGCATGCAACATCATTCAGAATTAGAAACCTACACGAAATGAATGAAGATTCTCTGTGTTGGCAGATATATCACTTTTCATTTCTGTTGAAGAACATTGACCTTGTACAGAAACAGTAGGTGTTCCATTCAAAGGGATAGCATATTCTGCTGAAGTAGCTGAACCTTCTTTTAACGGGACACGGAAATCTCTTGGGGCAGGAGTTTCTTTTAAGGTCCTATCTGTTGAAGAAAACTGACTTTCTATAGAAACAGTAGGACTTCCTTTCGAACGGATAGAAGATTCTGCTGAAGTAGCTGGAGCTTCTTTTAACAGGACTGGGAAATCTCTCATAACAGTAGGAATTTCATTTACAGGGAAGGGAATTTCACTCAAAATAGCTGGAGATTCTCTTAGGGAGGGAAAGCTTGCTTTCAGGGAGGGACTTGGTTCACCACATTAGGTACTTCATTCACAATATTCAATGTCTCTTTTGCCATAGGACCCTCAATGGTGGACTTAACATTAGGAATTCCACTGATGACCTGCTCTGCTTCAGGCCGAGTTGCACTGACAAGGACAACTCTCAGCTTATTCTCCTCAACATATCTTCTGGTTTCTTTGGCGAACTACAAGAGGATATCAAGCAGATTAAAACTCGGGATGAAATATGCAAACAGTATCATGAACGGAACATGAATTACTGTTTAGTGCAAACTTACAAAAGCAGGAATATTGCTTTCATCGGTTATGCCATCAGGAATAGCCGTGGTTTGCACAAGAAACTTGTCTTTTATTTGCAGATCTGGTGGAGCAGTCTTTTGCGCTTGCATAGTAACTACAATTCAGTTAGCAGCAAAGTTAACAAAACATATACTACCTCCGTTCCAATATATAAGACGTTTTAGCTTAAACCTCACATCCTTAAGAGACGTTTAAGCTAAAAGGCCTAAAACTAACCAAGGAATATGACAAATACAAAAAAATGTTTTATCTCTTCCTGAAAGCAAGCTTATCTCCACCATTGGATCAATACAGGAAGCAATAAAGGAGGACTCAGCTTATCATGAAATAATCACATGAGTGGACAAGAGAATTTGTGAAGAGAAGAAATAGATGTCATTTTTAATGTCGATTTTATCAACTGATTTCACTAAAAGGGGAGCAGACAATTATTTTAGTAAGGTCCACTCATGTCAACTACAAAAAAGAGGACACACTAGAAGCACAAGACTTCATTATAATTTGGCAAATCACAATTATCAGTATTCAGTTTATCACCATCAGCCAGTGAAAGACTACACTCACCTGTAAAAACACAAGTGGCCCTTGGAAGAATAACTCCAATGTTTGGTCAAACACAGTATCTTTTTGGAGAGGTTGTTTTAACCTGGTCAAATGTCGATCAGTAATAGAAATGAAGTATTACCCTATGTTCATTATGTCAAGTAACAAACAAATTCATTGATGATTGTATATGTATGCAACGACTAAGTAAAGCAACACAATATATGTCCCATCATATTTGTGCACCGAATGTTACCATTACATTATGAGAAAACGCTCAAGAAGGGAACGTAAACTTGAACTTTAGTTCAAATTGCATACCAACCTTGAATGCAACATATTCATCTGTTTTGTTCACAAGATTGATAGAACATGAACTCTGCTTCTTCACCTCAACTGTCAACAAGAAAAGTAAGATATACTATTAAAAATTATGAAGAGAATGCATTTCGATTGCTATCAAATTTGACAAAATGTGATATGATCGTATGAAAAACTACTTCAAATTTGCAAACCTCCGGAGTAACACAATAAAATTGTATCATACATGCAACATATCAATATGGACAATGTAAGTTCAAATAGAGGATACCAGGTTAGGTTCCAGACGTTCACCACTGTACACGCAGCATATCAACTAGGATAACAAAACTCACAGTCCCAACTCCCAATAAAGAGGTACGAATAAATACAATGCATTTCCATTCCGCCAAAGATCCATCAGATGTTTTCATAAATGCCGAAAGCATTTACATGGACCATCTTGCAGGAACTAACAGCGTCACCAATATACCCTGTTTGCCACAGGTTCCCAGTCAAAACTAAACCCAGTGTAACTGAAGACAGCTGATCAAGTAGTAACTAGCTAAAAAGCAAGGAATGTAGAAATCTCAATTCAACAAATGGGCACAATATGCTGAAAGCTTGAGACTCATGCTACAGAAAGTACCTCTTCATGAAGCACAATCTACCACTGCTGCTAAAGTAACTCCACCAGAAAGTCAAATGACTCCACCTCCTAAGGTAACAACTTCATAGGAAGAATTAAACCTCGAAATCCATACTTTATGTAACATATTACAAAAATGTTAACACCCACAGTTAGTCCCTAAAATTTGTTCCAATAAAGCTAAATAATCTCTAATGATTATAATTTCATCTGGGGAGAATGTAACACTACTGAAAAATGTTTTTCCGGGACAGCAAAACAAAAATCCAAATACTCATGGTTCACACTACATTCTGATTTCTGTTTTAACCAAAGGCGGATTAAACCCTCTCACCAACTCACCATCTCCTTAAAACCCCAATCGAACACAAGCGAGAGGGAACAGCCGAACAGGAAACGAACTACACGAATTAGAAATTCAGAATTAGCTACGGACTGGGTGACAATAAGAGCACATCACCGAGTGAGCAAAGCGAGTTAAAGCATCGACGTGCCGCAACCGCAGGCGCGTCGCGCCGAAACCACCACCGTATTACACGCTACGGCACACGCAGTCCATCCAGCGTCGACGGTCGACGAGGAGGAAGGGTTCGCATCGGGTGCTTACAGAGGAACTGGAGCTCGCGGGGGCGGATCTCGACGAGGCCCTCCGCGCTTCCCATCGCCGCCTCCCCGACCGCCGCGCGGGAGTGGGATCGAAGCAACAGCGCACCACTGCTCCTCCTCCTACCGCTCGCTGGTGGACGCCCGGGAGGTGGCGGGCGGCTCGAGGTCGGTGCAGGTATATATCCAGCCGCCGCAGGCGCGCTCGAGCGTGCCTATCACGGTGTCGCCGTCGGGAAGGGGGAAGTGAAGGCGACGGACGGACGGGGACGCCACGGTCTCCGCCTCCAACCAACAACGACCGCCCGACGCTTTCGGTTTGGGCGGTGGCCGCGAAAGTGGTGGAGCGCTACTAGTGCGTTAAGCGTTTTCCCCCGTGTAAAGGGCATCTCGAGTCGTGGCGCCCCAAGCCGAAATGAGGCGTTATTTTGGGCCGTTCGGCGCATCGGCGCTAATTTTCGTCGTGGGGTCGCCGATTCCCGGTCACGGCCTCTAGGCCGCCCCAGCCGGCGAATTTCGTCCCAAATTCACGCATAAATCACACAAACATGATTTTATACACATAGTTCAACATATAAATCCACACACAAATAGTTAAATATATAAATTCACACACAAATAGTTCAACATACAAATTCATACAAATAGTTCAACAATGCAAGCAAATAAAACACATCAAACTAGGCGTTGCCGTTTCCTTTGCACACCCACAAGTAATTCATCAGATCATTTTGCAGCCGCGTATGGGTTACTGGGTCTCGAATCTCCTGGCGCATAGCGAGGAAGGCTGTCCATGATGCCGGCACCTGGTGAGCTACATCTGCAAGAGGGCCCTGCCGGTAATATTCTTCAGTGTCGTGCACCGGATCATCTCGCTCGCTCTCAATAATCATGTTGTGCAAGATCACACAACTGTTGATCACCTCCCACATGTTGGCTTTCGACCAAGTCAGAGCGGGGTACCGGACAACAACAAATCGAGACTGCATCGCACCAAATGCCCGCTCGACATCCTTCCTGCAAGCCTCCTAGCACTGAGAAAACCAAACTGCCGCGCTTTCTGGCACAGGGTTGGAGATGGTCTTCACAAATATAGACCACTTGGGATAGATGCCATCTGCAAGGTAGTAGCCCTTTATGTACTGGTGCCCATTGATCTCGTAGTTCACCGGGGGAGCATGGCCTTCAACAAGCTTGCCAAAGACATTCGAGCACTGCAGAACATTGATGTCATTGTGAGATCCTGGCATGCCGAAGAACGCATGCCAAATCCAAAGGTCATGTGTAGCCACTGCCTCAAGTAACACACTGCAAGATCCTTTGTGGCCTTTGTACATCCCCTGCCAAGAAAATGGACAATTCTTCCACGACCAATGCATGCAGTCGATGCTTCCAAGCATCTTAGGGAAGCCTCTTGCTTCATTCGTGGCTAGGATCCGAGCAGTGTCTTCCTCATTGGATGATTGCAAGTAGGTTGGCCCAAACACTGCAACCACTGCCCGGTAGAACCTGTTCAAGCAATCAATGATTGTGGACTCGGACATGCGCATATAATCATCCTGCGAATCAGCGGGAGCACCGTATGCAAGCAGTCTCATCGCCACCGTGCACTTCTAAAGTGAGGTGAAGCCTGCGGTGCCGACACAATCCCTCTTGCATTTGAAGTAGGTGTCGAACTCCCGGATGGCATGCATAATGTCGAGGAAGAGCTTCCGTTTCATCCTAAAATGGCGCCGAAACACCGCCGCGTCTTGCACTGGATTGTCGACGAAGTAGTCGGAGTAGAGGATGCAGTAGCCTTCCATCCGCTGCATCGGCTTGCTCTTGCGGCGACCGGGTGCCGAGCCACCACGCCGCGGCGCCGCCTCGATTGCGAGTAGGCTGGCAAGACAGCGGAGGATGAGCATGTGCTCTTCATCATCAATGGCGGCCTGGGCTTCCTCGTCCAGCATATAGGCGATCAGCTGCTCATCGTCGGAGTCCATGGCTGGGCGGACAAAACGTCGAACACCTCGCGGGCAAGGTGGGCGCAAATCTTCCCGAGACTGTTCCTTGGGCGCCGACGGTGTGGTGGGGTGGGGGTGGTGTCCTTCCTGGGTGTTTGTGCGCGGCAGAGGGGGAGAGATGGTGCCGGCGGCGAAAATGGCGACAAGGGGAATGGATAGAGAAGGGACGCGTCCGGTGGGGAAATGCGCTGTCTCGCCGACAACGCTGGCCCACGCGTGTTTTCCCTTCCGTCGCCTCCCCCAGGCGGAACCCAGTGGGCTGGGTTTGGCCTGAGTGCGCCGGCGCTAATTTCGGCCGAAACGGCGCAAGGGCACCTGGGGGTCGACTGGGAGAAAACCGACGCTAAATAGGCCAAACGGCGCTATTTAGTCCTCCTGGGGGCGACT
Source organism: Poa pratensis (assembly GCA_947311845.1). Lineage (NCBI taxonomy): Eukaryota > Viridiplantae > Streptophyta > Magnoliopsida > Poales > Poaceae > Poa > Poa pratensis. Next base: position 19,952,442 of record CAMZMU010000067.1, read on the forward strand.
AGAGATGCCCTAAGTAGGAGTAACATTTTGGGGACGCAGAGCGGGGAGGGGTGAGGTTTCGGCAGGGTTGGGTGGGGCCTGCTGCAATCACCCAGCGGCTAGTTCCGGAGCGCAGTGATCGCGAGCAGGTGGCGCTCTCCTGGGTTTATTGGTCACGGCGTTTTGAAAAACAGTCGTGTCATCCGGGAACTCGAACATGTACTCCCTCCATTTATAAAAGGATGTTTATTTGTCTAAATTTGCATGTATCTAGACATTTTTAGTATGTATATATATATATAAATTTAGATAAAGTCGAGACATCTTTTTATGGATGGAGGGAGTATATGATTTATTTATTTTCATTTCCGGAGGCCTCCTGCCATCTCGTTATGCATTTCATATTTTGTCTTTCACGATAAACTGATAATCTAGTATCCCTTGTTGCCTTACTCGTATGCGGAGTGACTATTTCTTAGTCGACATGTATAATGTTACTTCCTCCGTTTATTTTTATAAGGCACAATTCCTATTCTTTCTATTTTGATCACATACATATCAAACTGAGTGAATCTAGACTTTTTTTGTGCATAGATTCAGGAGGACAACCTGCTGGTGTTCGACGCGGACAACAATGAGCTCAGGTTCAGAGGATCCAGCGCCACGCAGCGGCTTCAACTTCGCCACATAAGGAGGCCTACGTGCAGTGGTGCACCGATGTGTTGTACACTTGTATCTTTGATTCGAAGGATTTTCAAGCGAATGGTATAGGATTTCTATCCATAGGATTTTTTTCTATAGAGTTCATTTGATTTTAATGTTTTCCTACACTACAACCCTCTAGGATTCTAGCAAGAAACCTCTTGGAAAAAATCCTATGTGTCTATGTCAAATATGACATGCACTAAAAAAAATCGAAACAAAACTCTATATAAATTCTTGTCTTCTGCATGCGGTGCAATCAAACAACATCTGCTACTAAGGGCATCTCCAGCCGTTGTGCCCCCCAGGCTGAAAAACGGCGCTATTTTGGCCCGCCTGGAGGCAACTGCGCTATTCGGCGCACTGGGGGGCGCCGATTCCCAGCCGTGGCACCCAGGCCGTCCCCCCCCCCCCCCCCAGCCGGCGATTTTCGCCCAAATTTCGGCAAAAAAATTGCACAAACATTTCGGCATACAAATCAACACATAAATAGTTTAACATACAAATTCACACACAAATAGTTCAACAATACAAGCAAATAGAAAAAAAATCAAACTAGGCATTGCCATTGCCTTTGCGCCTCCACAAGTGCTCCGCCAGATCATTCTGCAGTTGTGTATGCATCACCGGGTCTCGAATCTCCTGGCGCATAGCGAGGAAGCTTGCCCATGTTGCCGGCACCTGGTGATCTACATCTGCAAGAGGACCCTGTCGGTAATACGGCTCAGTGTCATCCATCGGATCATTCCACTCGCTCTCAATGATCATGTTGTGCAAGATCACACAACAGTTCATCACCTCAGACATATTGCCCTTCGACCAAGTCAGAGCTGGATACCGGACAACAGCGAATCGAGACTGCAGCGCACCAAATGCCCGCTCAACATCCTTCCTGCAAGCCTCCTGGCACTTGGAAAACCAAGCTTTCGCACTTCCTGGCACAGGGTTGGAGATGCTCTTCACAAATGTTGACCACTTTGGGTAGATGTCATCTGCAAGGTAGTAGCCCTTTTTGTACTAGTGTCCATTGATCTCATAGTTCACCGGGGAGCATGACCCTCAACAAGCTCGTCGAAGACATTCGAGCACTGCAGAACATTGATGTCATTGTGAGTTCCTGGCATGCCAAAGAAGGCATGTCAAATCCATAGATCATGTGTAGCCACAGCCTCAAGAATCACACTGCAAGCTCCTTTGTGGCCTTTGTACATCCCCTGCCAAGAAAATGGGCAGTTCTTCCATTCCCGATGCATGCAGTCGATGCTTCCAAGCATCCCAGGGAAGCCTCTTGCTTCATTCGTTGCCAGAATCCGAGCAATGTCTTCCGCATTCGGTGATCGCAAGTAGGTTGGCCCAAATACTGCAACGACAGCCCGGCAGAACCTGTTCAAGCAATCAATGGCAGTGGACTCGGACATGCGTAAATAATCATCATGCGAATCAGCGGGAGCACCATATGCAAGCAACCTCATCGCCATCGTGCACTTCTGAATTGAGGTAAAACCTACTGTGTCGGTGCAATCCTTCTTCAATTTGAAGTAGGTGTCGAACTCTCGGATGGCATGCATGATGTCGAGCAAGAGCTTGCGTTTCATCCTGAAACAGCGCCGAAACACCGTCTCGTCCTGCAGGGGATGATCGGCGAAGTAGTCGGAGTAGAGGATGCAGGAGCCTTCGTAGCGCTGCCTCGGCTTGCTCTTGCAGCAACCGGGCGCCGAGCCACCACGCCGCGGCCTCGTTTGCGAGCAGGCAGGCAAGGCAGGTGAGGATGAGCATGTGTTCTTCATCCTCGACGGTGGCCTCGGCTTCCTCATTAGGCAGTTCGGCGAGCAGCTCCTCGTCGTCGGAGTCCATGGCTGGGCGGGCAAAACGCCGAACACCTAGCAGGCGAGGTGGGTGCGAGCCTTCCCGAGAGCCTTCCTTCCGGCTAGATCACGGCGGAGGGGGAGGGGCGGCGACGGCGGCGTGGATTGGGCGATGTGGTGGGCTTCCTAGCTGCTTGCGTGCGGCGGAGGGGGGAGGGGTGGTGCCGGCGGCGACATGGCGGCGACGAGACGGGATAGAGGAAAGGGCGAGGCGGGGGTGGGGAAATATGCGTTGTCTTGCCGACAGTGCTGGCCCACGCGCGTTTTCAACCCCCCCCCCCCCCCCCCCAGGCGGAACCCAGTGGGCTGGGTTTGGCCTGGGAGCGCCGGCGCCAATTTTGGCCGAAACTGCACTATTTGGGTTCCTGGGGGGCGACTGGGAGAATTCGGCGCTATTTTTGGCCCGGGGGCGCTGGGGGGCACAGCTGGAGATGCCCTAATACATTTTTGTTTCCTGTAGGATTTCAAGCGGCATGACATTTTATTTCTGCAATATTCCTATTCCCATGTTTTTCCTATCCTGCGAATAAAAAGTGCTCTTATTGTGTTTGACGTTTGAGTACTTTGTCTTCAGCAGAATTTCGTCAGCATAGAGGAGCGACTCTTTTTTATAAAGAAATAATTCGAACAGTTCATACCATTCCTCTCTTTTCTTTCTCGTGTGCGTCACTCCGCTTACTGCGTGGTTGCCCAGCAAGAATTGCGCTAGATTGAGGCCGAGGTTTGGACTTTGGAGATAAATCACACGGCGCAAGTTTGCGACAAAAGTTGCGATGTTTGGCTATTCATCATCTCGAGAACACAAGTCTGCGTCCACTCAGACCGCGTGTCGAGTGCAAACCAGCACTTCAAGAGATGGCGGGCCTCCGCATCCACGACATAATATGTAGTGCCAAGCGGAGTATTACTTCATAGCAAACGCCGTGCAGCCATCACATCGACAATGGTGCCAGGGACAGGCTGCTCATCCGGCCTAGGGCTGGCCCAATGAAAATATGGACCGGATGAGCAAAAATAAATGTAATTTATACTAAATTTTTATACTTATCAGATAATTTATATTTTAGCATGTAAAGTATTACCAAAATAAGAAATATTATTAAATATTAGGTGGCGTTTTTTGCAATGAAAATTCTGTAACAAAATGACGTTATAGATTTGTTTTCCCTATAATGTATAATCTATATGATTTATAATTACTTATTGCTAAGATTTGTAAAAAAGTAAGATCTAACAAATATTTCAATAGCAATTTCTAGCGTATGATTATGTGCATATTTATAGAAACTTGTAGATTATAAACTTAACCAATGGCACACTACTTAAATAAAAATTGTATTCTATATGATTTTTAATTATTTATGGATAAGATTGTAAAAAGTAAGTTCAAACAAATATTTCAATAGTAGTTTCTAGCTCATGATTATGTATACATATTTACAGAGACTTAATGATTCTATGTAAATGCCAATTGTGGTGCATTATCTAAATATGCAAAATAGCTTGCACAACAATAAAATAGAAAGCAAAGCTTAAAAGCGCTCAATTTATTCTCCAACCGCCTTGAACAACAAGATGTTTTTCTGAACACTTGCAAAACCTGAACAATCTGCAAGGGCTAAAGGCAAAATAGTTATATCATCTTCGTTTCAGAGTGAAACAATGGGAGCATGGAAAAAAGAAGAAACGAAGAGCTAAATAGGAAAATATACCTTCTAAGGCAGAGAACTCATGAAGTACTGGAGGTGTGTGGTACGATTATTCAATTTCTACTTTTCAGATAAACTAAGCTACTACAGGACCACTTTCAAAAGTAGGAGAACAGATTATAATTTCAGGTATGAAGCTGGCGAAATCAATTGAAAGTAAGAAGTTAAAATCAAGACATTTTTGGTGCCCACAAATGAAAAACTGCCAGGGTTCATTGATAAAGTAAAATTACATACGAACCGGAAGAACTGAATAATGGATTACAACCACCCGTACATACAGAGAAGACCACAATAGAGTACCTAGGCTTTCTGTCATTTCGAGTATGGTACTACCTTGATGGCTTGAGCAGATGCTGCATGGACATTGACAACCCTCTCCGACTCGGTGTGCAGTGAGATAACACTTCCATGCACACACAAGTAAAAAAGTTAGTATACCAGACTGCATATCACAGTGTGCAGTTCAAAGGCACAACCACAACTCCATGCCGGTAAAAAAAATTGATCTTGTTCTCAAATAATCTCCACCGATTCATGAATATCAGAAAAAGCAAAATAAAGAGAGGACGAAAAAAGAGCTAGCTGAAGAAAAGGAGGCTCGCAAGAAAGAAGTCAAGATTGAAATCGAAGCATCGTCATTGGTTTAAGATCAATTCATATCGACAAGACTTTCAAATTTATCTTTTTGTTGCTATTTGGATTATGTTTCCAGATTAAGTCATCTTGTAGTTAGAAACCACCTTTAGAATCATCAGCCTTGTCCCTACACTGACTCGCTTATCTGGGATCGGTCCAGTCCTTTTTTTCGAAACATTCCCAAAGTGTTGTAAAGTGCCTCCGGCAGAATAGATCAATTCCACAGAAAACATTCACTCCGGTAGTAAATCGAACACATCCCGCTGAGCGTTCTTATTTCAGAGAAAAATTTCGTGGTCAAACATAAATTCTTCTTTGGCCATTTAATCATTCAATCAATCATTTTTTCCTGCACACCTTTCATATTTAGTTCTTCTGCGGGATCAAGTTCTACAGTTAAATAAATTCAACAGTTCAATTACACACTTTTCAGAGTGTGCTAGTCGCTCTACACGTTTCATCCATTAGACAGTGCATCGGTGAACCTAGACCCTTCCATTACTAAGTACTAGTTGAATGCCCGTGCTTTGCCACGGCGTCTTAATTTTTCCCGCTGTCACACATGTAAACATGAAATGCACATAAATATTCATGTATATTGAAAAAAATTCAAGTAGTAATTCAAATACATATATATGTCTCAAATCTTTCAGCAAGCATTACATTTTCCAAGACTAATGATTATCAAGAAAGCAACTCAAGTTCGGTCCAGCTACATCAACATAAAATGAGCATGGGGGAGGCCCCTCTTTTGGAATTCGGCCACATAGACGTGAATATGCTTCTTGGTCAACGTCTCTCTCATCTTCTCCAGTTTGGACCTGAACACTTGGGCCACGAGATCTAGTTGGTCCTCCAAGGTTTGGCCTGGAAGCAGTGCGTCCTGAATCTCATGCCAGTTTGGGTTGCAGGTCATGGTCAGGAAGATGTTAGGCTTGCCGTATGTCGACAGAGTTTCTTGGATTTCCACATGTGTCTGGTTACTTGGGAGTTTAATGGGTGCCATCTACATAATAAAGATATCAACATTCACTCTCGAACCAGTCACCTCAATCATGGGTATGCTTGCGTATGTTTATGAGAATAAAGTGAAGAATGAATACTACAGGTAATGCTCATCTCTGATTCTATCACAGGAAACGTTGGTGCATGCCAAACTGAAGAGCCATCTCTGATTCTAGATACGTACCTTATCATGAGCAAAAAAATGTAGGCGTCAACCAAAAGCCAACAATTTGGGTAGCAATCTTCTAGGAAATGGTCCTGAAAAATAAGATCTAATGTAAAATTCGAAGTTTAATTTTGTAGGGTCAGGGGTCTAAGATAAATCAGATCAGATCATATAGACAGATATCTAAACAAAGAAGGATTTGGTACGGTACAATAACATTTAAGCAAACACATAATTTAGTAAGACAAATCATTTTACCATTAAGCAACCACATAATTTAATCTAATTACCATTAAGACAACAAGGATCATTAGTCTAAAACAAATATAAATCTGATTAAGCATTACAGAGATTCTATATTTCCCTTGATAACCATGAATGCTGAACACAAACATCACCAAATTTGCAACAAAGCAAACCATGATCCAATTACAGTCAGAATATCTAACAACATGTTTGTCCCAAAATAAATTATGATTGATAACCAATGGCAGCATGATACCAAACCACATATTCTTCATGTCATAGTCGTCACGTTAAATGCAATGAGCCATAGTAATATGACCACAAAAGGGAATGAGCTAGAGTAATCTGCTCACTCTCACGGACACCATCATCGAGGAGTTGGAATTGTAGGCGTATTGCGTGCTATGCAGAAAAACATACACACCGCCGCCGTGAAGCGTGGGCGCGGTGAAGACTCGTGCAATAATCTGTACTCAGATAAGGCGAGTCACGGTTAGAGTGATTTTAGATCGATCAACACGGTTAGAATTCTGAATTAGTAACTTCTTATAGCTTAGAAATCTATTCTGAAAAACATTGTTAAACATCTGATAGATGCGGTTGATTTGGCACAACAGACATAATTACTTAAACTGGAATGCTGACTAAACTGAATCTGGAACATCAGCACTCTATATTTGTGAACTATGTGAGCATCCTGAAATTAGCACTCGAATATGCAGTTCTACACCAAGATAACAATCTTTCATCATTAGTAACATCTCAAGATTAAATGGAACACGTGAAAGACCTAAACAAGCAAATAGCAAAACTGAAGTCAAATCTGAGCTACAAGCCTAAAACTAAACCACTACTTTTGCGATCTAACCATAGCTTAGAAAGCCGCATCACCTCAAACGTGTTGAAAATTCAGAAAAAGAATAAACTCGGGTACTTCTGCTCAAAGAGGAACTATGTGTGTGTAACAAACAGAGCACGATACCTGTGATCTCTTCTTTGGTGTGCTGGACAAGAGGCTTCTCCGTCTAGGCTTCAAGGCTTGCTCTCTGAATCATGTGAAGAAAACACTCAACCATCGGGAAATTGCCAAGGGAAGTCATCAAAAGGACAAATATTGCTAGAGAGACGGAGTTCACACTACTCGAAGTCACCTTGCTCGACCTGTAACTCGCGCTCAACGGCGTAATCTCTAGATTGCACAGCGGCAAGCAAGATGGACGGCGCGATGACGTAGCCACTGCAGGCGGTGTCAGAACGGTTATGCGCCTAGAGGTATCCCGCGGCGGCAGCTGGTCCGGTCGCCGGATCCGAGAGAGCTGACGGGGGAGGCGAGATGAGAACAATGGTGGCGAGGGGGCAGGGCCTTTGAGGATTTTGTCCTGGTCGAGGTGGTAACATCACGCCCTCCACGATCCGCGGTTGCCGCGCACGAAGCTGACCGGCGGTTGCCATAGATTGACCCGCAAGGGGCTGACCAGCGGTTGCATGCAAGGTGAGGCAGCATCGGGGGATTGGGTCAGAGGCGCGGCGAGGATTCAGGAGGTGGCGCAGAAGCATCGGCTTTTGCTGGCGGTGCTGCGCCTGCGCGACGGAGCCCGGGCTCACGGTGCAGATCAACGGAGTTGGGTCGGCGACGAGCAGTAGGGTCAGCAGTGTCATATGACTTGCCGCACGAGTGATTCCGGAAGCGCGGCTGCTGCTGGCGGTGCTGCCCGACGGATCTGGGGTTGGCGGGGCGGATCGACGAGGATTAAGGTCGTCGGGGCAGCAGTTAGCTAGGCAGGCGGATGGATATAGAACACGACGGGTCGCCTTTCTCCTCCCTGCTACAGTTTCCAGAGGCGGAAAAAGGGCGATCCCGGGTTTCCGCCGGCGATCCCGCCGCTCCCCTCCGTCTCCGGTCGCCGTGAGGCACCGTGAGGTGGGGGGGGAGCTCTGGGTTTCGTCTGGCGTGTAGATAGGTTGCTCCCTAGGTGTGTGTCTCGCGTTTGCGTGTCTGGCGTTATGCCGTCTTGCTTCTTTCTCCTCGACTCTGCTCCGGCGGTTCGCAGCGGCGCTGGTGGCGGTGATCTTCTTCTCTGCACGGTGGATCTACGGATTATCTGCAGGGATGGCGGAGATCAAGGTCGATTCAATAAGACCGCGTGCCGTATCGACAAGAAATTTCGTCGGGTGAGCTCTTCTTCCTCTGTTTCTCTGGCCGGCCGAGGTGGCGAGGGGAGAAGGAGGTCGGGCGGCTCTTTCCTTCTTTGGAGGTGGTGGGTTTCTTCTTCGCTGGTGTTGCTCCGGCCGGCCGTGGTGGCGAGGGGAGCGTCTGCGCGGAGGTGGGTGCGGGCGGTGGTGGTCCTGGTTGTGGCGGTGGCGGCTGGAGGAAGGGTGGAGGTGGGGAGGCGAGGCTTTGGCCGTGTTCTTTCAGCGACACGAGAATCCGGTGCTTGCGCTGGATGGATGATGCGGTCTTCTACAAGGTGGTGGCTTCGTCTTCTTCGCGGACGGTGGTACGGCGTCGCCGGCAGCGGCTAGGTTCTTGGGGTGTGCGGTGGCGGGATCCGATCGTGATCTTCCCTGGAGGCTGGAGGTGGTTTCTGCACTTTTCAGGGCCTTTTGTAATTTCTTTCTTTGTTTGGACCTTCTTGTAAAGTGTACCAGCCACCTTTATATATGGATCGGATCTTTTTTCAAAAAAAAAAAAAGTTAGCTAGGCAGGCGGCGGACTGCTGTGAGGGCATGGTCGAGACTTTGTAGTTTGGTTGGGGATTGATTTTCTTCTCCTCATACGCACGGAAGGAAAAAATAGTTTTGTTTCGGGTTTCTTTCTTACGTGCAGCAAGCGACGGACCGGTGCGCGCGTGCTTGGTTTTTTTCCCGTCTGTGCGGGATGCGAAGCGGGGGTAGCGAGACGTACCACGGAACACCACCGGCTGAGCTTTAATATAGTAGAGATATCAAAGCTGTGCAGTTTCTCGGCCTGGGAGCGATCCGTGTACTGTAGCAACTACAGTAATTACTGTAGAAATGAACAGTGCTGAACAGTTACACGATCCCGGCCGTTCGACGGCGATCCGACGATCCAGAGGACGCGTCCGTGACGTTTTTGCAAAAAGGCCCTTCCCTAGACGGGAAATCAACCCGCAGTCCAGACCTCCCCGTTACGTTGGGCCTGTTTGCAATAACAGAAAACATCAAGGATTTTTTTGCAAAGTGCCCCGCAGAATTCCCCTCCCGCTTCTCTTCCGCGCGCGGCGACGAGGTCACCGCCGTCGGCCGCCGCCTCGCACCATCGTTCTGGTCCTCCACGCACGCATCGGAGCCCACCACGGGCTCCGTCGTCGCCGCCCCCGCCTTCTCGCCGACGTACGCGTGCCGAGACGACGCGCCGGCGCCGGAATCGACGCCTCCGTCGCGGCTGCCCTCCGCCGTGTTCGCGAGTCGACGCGGCCGCTCCGGCGACCTAGGCGGGGCGGCGCCGCCACCTACGGGCGCCCCGCGCCCGCGCGCCTCCCAGAAGACGGCAACGCGCCGTCGCCGTGGTCGTCGCCGCCGCGGGTGGCTGCGGCCAGATCCGGCGATTGGTGACGTCACAGTGACATCACCGTGTCGGTGGGATGGGCTGCTGGGCCGTTTCGTTTTTTTTTCCTTCTATGCAAAAACTTTACAAATTTTAAAAACAACTCCAAATCAATTCGAACAAAATTTGAAAAAAAACACGGAAAGTAAAAATAAACATTTCAAATACTTTATGACCTTTTTCAACCTATTTCAAATCTAATTTGCATCAAGGCAAGTGGGCCCCACTGCCTGACACGAATTCCGACAAATGTAAAACAAATTACAAATTCAGTACCATTAAATTTACACGCTATTAAAATACGGGAAATGGAAAAAAGAAATGAATGTTGTTTACGTACGCCATACGATCGAACTTTCAAATTTGAATATTCCTAGAATTTTAACTGTCACACAAAACTTAACGTTCCGTAAACGTCAAAAGAATTATAATCTGAATATCTTCTCAATTTGCCGAATTTTCGAAATCTAACAAGCTTTTAAATGTAGACTTTTTTACAATTCCAACAATTTCCAAACTCGAAGAACTTTCAAACGTAAGAGCTTTCGAATTTAAAAGTATTCCCCCCAAATACACTAAATCAAAATTTGATGAATGCTCACAAATTGCATTCTTCTTAATTATATCTAAAGATATTCTAAATGACAAATTGCTTCTTTTCCTTTACATGTTTTCATTTTTTTCTACTTTCTTTTCTTTTTCTATGCCTTCTCCCACTGTCACCAAGCTTACATATTTATTGACAAATCATCTCCTTACATATTTCACATTTCAATTTGAAACCATACTTGATGATTTCAATTACACTAACATATTTAGAGGCAATATAACTTAAAACTCTCTAATTATGTAGCTACATTTTAAAAATGCGTGCCTTCATAAATATTTAAACAAAATGCAAATTCATTTTCTCTACTTCTGGAATGAATTTTTAATTGACCTTAATGCATGCTCACACAATGTATTCTCACCAATTATTGAATTAGATTTACTATTTAAGAAAACCCTTAAATACATTATATGAAACCAAAAAAAAAAATAGAAGCAATACTACAAATGAGCTTTTTACAATTATGCAGCTGAATCTAATAAATGTTCATACTGAACTAACCTTTCTGCAATTTGACGGTTAAATTTACATAGATGAAGAAACATACCACAAGATTCACAACAAAAAAATAATTGCTGACTACCTATGACATACTATCCAAATTCAAATACGAAAATTTAGAAACTACACAACATTTTTAAATGCACACATTCCCAAATTTGAAATTTACCACGTGAGCACAACGTATGCCACGGAGAAAAAAAGAGTCAAAACTATCGCAACAATACAAAATTCGAAGTATAAACACTTTTTTAACAGTAAACTTTATTTGCATTCCCAATTTTTCATAATCGATTAGTTAACATAGTGGTCAACTGTATTATAAACAGCACGAAAAAATCATTGCCTTGCGAAATTCTCTATCAATCCGTGACAACCAAAGAGCATGACATCAGTTGTTGACCCACAACTCAGATTTCTTTTTTCAGCAACAATTATAGAAATTGATAGAATTCTGACAAGTGGGCCTACTTTAGGGTTTAGGGTTTGAATGTAGACATTTACAAATTTGAAGTTTTTTCACACACTATTCACAAAGATAGCAAACATATAAGCATTGTCACAAAAAAAACGACTACTTACATCATTTGATCAAGGTTCAAGTTTAAAATTGTTTAGATTTCCAATGCCTTCCAAATCTTACTATCTAAAAACCACTAAAAATAAAATCACATACGAACAACTTCTAACAATTTAGAAATTCAAACAATTTGTAAATGAAATATTTTCCTTTCTAATGTCGATACATTTAAATGTAAACAAATTTTGAATGTGCGCAGATTCAGGTTCAAATTTCTCCCACCACGGTATTCAGAAATACCACAAATATATCAACATTACCATGAAAAAATAAATGTTAGCTATTTATGCCGCATGACCACAAACATGTTTAAATAGTTCAAATTGGGCAATATTTACATACCTTCATGTAAAAAGACAACCATACTTGAGCATTCCAACCCAAATTCTAAATTTGTTCAAGCTTACATTTCAAAACAAACTAATATTTACACACAATTTGACTAAACTGCCTGTAATTATGCAAAAAAAAAATGCTACGAAAATTCAATATTTTCACATAACCATATTCTATTTCCTCTTATTATGGTGCCACATAATCAAAATATGGCAAGACAGAATCATATTTGACCATTTCAATTTAACTAACATAACTTGGAAGTAATATAACTTAAATTCCTCTGAATCTGTAGTTGCACTTCAAAAAAATGTTTGACTAGGTAAATATTTGCAGAGAATGCACATTCATTTCATCAAATTATAGATTAAATTCAAATTGAATTTAACAAATGCTCAAACAACGTATTATCTCTGAATTTTAAGTTAAGTTAACTACTTAAGACAACACACAAACATACCATACCAAACCAAATAATTTAACATTCACAAAATATTATAACTAAACTCGCTCCAAATATACAATTTAATTTACTAAATACTCAAGTTGAACTTACCTTTCTCTAACTACATACTTAAATTTAAATGACGCTACATTACATGCACATTTCAAGAAAACACAAATTCTTTTCCTCTAAAGATGGAATGAATTTAACACTTGCTAATACAGTATTTTTCCTCTAACTAACGACCTAAATTGCACTTAACTCTCCCTAAATACGTACTCAAATTTAAATAACGCTTCGTTACATGTACATTTCAAGGAAACGCAAATTCTTTTCCTCTAAAGATGGATTCAATTTAACAGTTGCTCATACAGTATTTTCCTTCTAACTAATGATCTAAATTGCACATTTACATAAAAATACAAACATAATAGTTAGACATACTCACCATACATTTCCTCTAAATATGGTAGCACACAAGAAATTTTTGGCAAAATGGAACTATATTTCACAATTTCAATTTACCTAGCATATTTACAAATACCATAATTTAAAACTATCTAGCTATATTAGATAAATATTCTAGCAAAAATGCAAATTCATTCCCTCTAATTACGGATCTACAAAATCTGAGCATTTACTAAACATGCAAACAATTCAAACATAAATGGCTCCCCAACAACTTCTCAACATAAACTTTTTTTGAGTTCCAACAATTTTACAATCTAAACAACTTCCAAAAACGGACATTTCCAAATTTTGAATATTTCAAAATTCCAACTGCCTTTCAAACCTAACCATTTTACTAACGCGAAAAAAAAGAACTAAATAACTTTCTAATTTGGCTACTTTTCGAAATTTAGACAACTTTCAAACACAAACTCTCTTCGCATACCAACGATTCTCAAATCTACACAATTTATAAATGTCGACATTTTCAAATTACAATTTTACAACACGGGTGCGGCGTGTCGCCGCACTAAATTTACCTAGTCTGAATCCAAGAACACGCACGATGCTGCAACCACGAAGTCACCATGGCTGAGCAGGTATTAACTCAAACATGGCTGACTATGGATACATCAAAATTGTCCCATCTATACGCAATATAAGAATAGATACCTGAGCAGAAAAATCAAGAACAGACGGCGATTAGAAAATTACCTGAGCTTGCTCTGTCCAAGTGATTCAGATTACTTCACAGAAGACATGTCACAAAGGGCACCGAGGACAGGGTCCTGAAAAGACCCTGAAAAGAATTTAGAAAAAGCAATCGGTTCTCTAAAAAATCAATCAGGTCCTCACATTTCTGCAAACATCCATGGCGTGCGGGGAGCATTCCGTCGGCAGCGCTGGCCGGAGCTAGACGTATCTGCACAGGCGGGCGCGAGGATGCACCCGTCGGCGATGTTGGGGCGGCGCGACGTGCACTTGGAGGAGGAGGCGGGCGTGCGCCGTGGCTGCTTCCCGCAGCCGTTCGTGAGGCCCTGTAGTGTCACCGGCGACGCGGCGTGGAGAGAGGTGCAGCCAGCCTCGATGGCGGCCGTGGAGGGCCTAGAGCAGCGGAGGGGAGGTGGGGGCGAGCTTCGTGGCTGCGGCGGCGATTTCGGAAGGCGGGGGCGGGCGGCTTGCCGGAGGGGAGCGGAGGAGGAGAAAGGCTCGAGACGTGGGAGGAACCCGTCGGAGGGAAAATGGGGAGCGGTTTCGGAGGAACCCGTGGTAAATTTCCTTCGTGGGAAATAGCTCATCATTAGCCTAATCGTGACCGTTCGATTTAGCAGATGGATGGATAGGATTAGGGGGTACGACTTAAGTTTGATACATCATTGGAGAAGTCTGGAGCATTAGATTATGTGAATCGACGGCTCATGTTATTTGGATCAGCCACCCTCTGTGTATTTTTATATTAGTGGAGATGACAAATACAATTGCACAAAGTGCATTTCAGGGACAAAATTAACTTTTAAAGCACTTAACCAAAAATGGCTAAAGCCTAGAAACCGCGTGTGAGGCCGTTTGGTTCCACGAAACATCATCGGTGGGTTCGGCTAAAACCATGGAACCGCGTGAGTACCAATAGAAGCAGTAGCTGAAGAATAGGAAACTTTTCCTTTTCCAAAATTCAGAGAAACTCAGGCCAGTCTGGTTTCCCAAAAATGGAAGGAGCAAGGACACTGACGCGTGGGACCCCGTCGACGACGTGTCCTCCTCTTCTCTCTCAACTCCTGTTGGCAGGCTGCCTACAAATATTGCCTCCCGGAGAGGCCGAGGCACAACTGTTTCAAGGGGGCTCGTCTCCAAGTCCACTGTTATTCAAACTCGAGGGCAGGTCCAGGCTCCAGAGAGATCAGAGATATGGGGGGCTGCTTCTCCGGGGACGTGCGCGGCGGCAAGGAGGCCGTCGGCGGCGGCGGCGGGACGGGCCGCGGGCAGGCGGCGGCGGCGCAGGGCCAGGGCGGGGCGAATGAGGCCGTCGACCACTTCTTCCAGGGCCACGCGCTCCGCGGCCTCTACACCCCTCTCGAGGTGAGCTCACTCCAGTCCAGTCCACGGGAAAACCCTAGCGCCTCCCACTCGTTGACGCTGTTCGCTCGCGGGTCGCGATCGGAGCGGGTTTTGGAAGGGGGGCTGTGGCTCGTCGCCATCGCTTCGTTGTCACAGCCGAACTGGATGTCGCTATTTCGAAAAAAAATATGTGCTGCCATTTTTGCCTGACATTGCAATGCCCCGTCCGTGTGAATCGTAGGCGGGCATTGGTTTTGGTTTGGATCCGCCTGTTTGTTCTGCAAGTGCGCATCACTTTGCGCGAATTTTTTATGAGCAATTTTAGGGGTGTTTTACTCTACAGTTGTGTCTGAAGTGGGTCTTCTGAATTGGTGGCGTTCGTCTCTGAATTTGGGTGTCCTGTAAGCCTGAAAATAGTGGTTCAGTTATCGGATGGTGGAAGGCTGAACGAGAGGACGCGCAAAAATCCTGCGGTGGATATTGACCCCGCGCGGTATCTAGTTTTACTGTCGATGTAATGTCGTCCAGGCAAAACTGTTGTAATTATTACCGTTTTACTTTCAACTGCTACTCGGGAACCCAACGGCTGAAAACAGAAATTCCCCAACCTATCGAAAACCCTTCGATTTCTCATTGGAATCGCTAAGGGCTTAATGTTTAGGTTTTTTTGGGGGAACCAGTACTATTGCATAAATTTAGGTTCGCGTGCTTTCTTTTCGCTAGTATACATTCACGATGATTGTGCGGTTTTATGTGACTATCCTTACTTTTATGAATTTTCATCAAATTACTTGGTAAATGCATCTCTGTCGGTGTTAACTCAGCTGTGTGGCAAGTAGTATTTTGATGGACTGGTCTTTGGAAACTATAATTAAAGGGTTTTAGTTAAATTTGACGCTGAAGCATTTTTCGGAGGTCTATCAGGCATGGTCAAATATTTTTTGGTTAGAGTGGGTGGTGGACATCAACCTTTTGCTTTAAAAATGGAACAATGTTGGGTAGAGGGTGATCAGCACCAATGTCCATACACTTTAGAGGATAAACTTTCTGTCGTATCCTTCACCAAACAACTAACTAATTTTGTAGTTTGTTAATGATTTAGTCAATCATTTGCAATTAATTAATTGTTGAAACAACATATACTATGTGATTTATGTGCCACCCTATGTATCATGGTCTGTGACAACGTGTAGATGAACTGTGCAGTTTCTTGCTTCCTATTTTAGAGTTGATTTGTTAGAATGTTTATAGTAGTTTTAATGCTTGTACGAAGATAGTCTATGCTTGGAGAGTTGGGGTTCTTCTTTTTCTTCTAGTTTGAAGCTCTGTCTGTTCCAGCTGGTGATACTGTAGAACCAGTTCGATGTGTGTGGCCATTGCATGCTAACATGTTCCCAACTAGCCGATTGTGGATGCCAATGTGTTCTCCTTCACTAACATTTGTCATCTTCTTGCATTGTAGTTATCCTTCTCAGCCTCCAAGTTGAGAAATATGGATGCTCTTTCTAAGGTACAGACTACCATTCAGTTGTTCCAGCATTTCAATATGTATATACGTATTCCCTTTTCAAGTAGTGCATCTTACTGTACCATAATTTACGAAATGAAATTAAACTCTGTTGGAACTGAAGTAGGTGCCGCTCAATGTTGGTTCTATTTTCTGAAATGGATAAGCTTAACACAGAAAATTGAATGTCATTATGTGTGAACTGATGCAGGCTTGCTCTTCTGTATCCATATGTCATTTGTATTTGTATAACCTCTTATTGTGCAGTATTTACTTCTCCTACAAAAACAAAAAAATGTGCGCCAGCAATGTTTGATGTTTCAAATTAACATAGTTGTGTTATAGAAGGTAAGCACAAAATGAATTTCTAGTTTAGCCCTAAAGTTCTACATAAAGAAGAACAACAGTTTTAGTGGAACAACTACCTGTTGCATACTTGCACGTGAATATTTAGTTTTACTTGATAAAAATATGGCCGACATTTCGAATAGTTGAACCCACCAAACCAGAAAGTGACGTTCCTCATTTACACGATAGTGCTCTCTTTTTATTATTATTTCTATATCTGTAAGCGTGCTGTCAAGTTTGATGTTCAGTATGTTGGCTTTGCACGAGCTACACTAAAAAAATGCAAAGTAAGCCTGCTGTCAAGTTTTCATGGTATTAGTAGGTGTATGCGGGCAAATGTGTATGTATTCTCCCAGCATGTATGTGTAACAGAAAATATGGTGCTTTATTCTGTTTGGTTGCTTTTCTTGCGCATGTGTATGTATTCTCCCAGCTATAAGTATAATCTGCTTAATCGGTGCAGAGTGATCCTATGTTGGTGATATACGCCAATAAGGACGGAAAGCTAGAAGAGATTGGCCGCACCGAAGTGATATTGAATTCACTGGAACCCTTGTGGATCACAAAAGCTATGATAAATTACCAATTTGAGATGGTGCAGCCGCTCGTGTAAGTTTACAAGGATAATAACATATAGTATATCACTTTTAGAAATCTCATGCTTACTGCTACTTTCTTTTGTGCTCATGATAGATTCAGGATATATGACATTGACACGAAGTACCATAATACACCAGTGAAGGTATATTATTTTCGTCTAATTCATGTTTTTTGTTGCACATTCAGTTCAAATACCCATGCTTGAAATCAAGACATAGTTTCTGTTTTTTTCCCACTCTTACTCGTTATTTTTATGGCCACATTTATTGGTGTAAACTCTTTAATCCTTTTCTGTTAATAGAAAATAATAATTTAAAGTAGGTTCTATGGTCAGTACAAGACATGGTAGTCATGGTCTCATGGAGGATAAAAGGGCCAATATGTTATTGAACAAAGTGTACGTGCCTAGTAAGTGGTAAAGAAATGCAGTAGACTGTTCTCCTACCAAAAATCCAACATGGAGATGCATATTTTCCCACAAATAGTACACCCTCCTTGACTAATGGATGGAGTAAATGGTGTTAAACACGTAGTAGCCAGATTGCACATTATATTTTATGCACGTTTGGGGACTCATTCTTTCCTCCGCACACAATGGTGGCTGGTATTTGTTTGCTCACTATTTTGCCCCAGCATAATGTAGCATCAGCTCAAAAGATGAAAGATATGCAAATTTTCATAGATATTGTGCACATTTAGTCAATGAGTGTATTTGCTCAAAATAATCTGGGCGATGAGTTGATGCAGTATTGTCTCAATCGTTTCGTATTGCGAATTTTTTTTGTAGCATATCTTTTGTAGGCTGTCTTTTACCTCAGTGACTCACTCAAGACAGCAACAGTTTATCATGCTTAGATTTCTAGTCTGTTACTTTATATGCAACTTTAGAAGCCTTAATTTTGTATCTTATGCAGATGTTGAACTTGGCTCAGCAAGATTTTCTGGGGGAAGCATGCTGCAATTTATCCGAGGTAGTGTAATATCAGTTAGATTATCCAATGCATAATCTAGTTGCAGTATACAATTTCTCTAAATAAGTTCAAATAAAGAAGAGATAGACACGAGTGCGTCCTCTTGATATTTATTTTGCCCCGATTTGCTCTTTCACAGATTGTCACGAAATTCAACCATAGCCTGACGTTAAACCTCCGAAGTGGCTCTGGACATGCCCTTCTGGGCACAATGACAGTACATGCTGAAGAAACTTCTTCGTCAAGGATGGCAGTTGAGATGATATTCCACTGCCTGAACCTGGATAACATGGATACATTCTCCAAAAGTGTATGGATAACCTTCTTTGTAGTTATATAAGGTGGAACATTAGTTGCAGTTGTTAAATAAATTTTTTTTTTTGTGTGTGTAGGATCCCTTCTTGAGAGTATCAAGACTGTCAGAAAGTGCTGCTGCTATTCCTATTTGTAAAACAGAAGTGATCATGAACAACTTAAGCCCTGTTTGGAGGCCCATAACACTAACGTCGCAACAATACAGTAGCAAGGCAAGTAGATTTTTCTGGTATACGAATATTTGTGTTGGCATTGCTTAGCACATATGTAATTGAAGGTTAATCTGATTTTTTTCTAATATGTTACTTTATTTCAGGATAACCCACTGCTAGTTGAATGCTTTGATTTCGATGACAGTGGCAACCATGAGCTTATTGGGTAGGTTGGCTGAGGAAGTATTTCCGCATCGTTTGCCATTAATCCCGAGTTTAATTGTCTTTGTTGCCTGTCTGACAAATAGGGCCCTTCAAACAACTATCACTCAGCTTGAAAATCTATATAATTCAAAGTCTGGGGCATTTTTTTACAGCAACAGGGACAGAAGAAGGTTAGTTTTCTCTTTTATGATACAGAAAAAAAAAAATCATCTAACCCCTCTGATGTACCCAATCTGTCTTCAGTTGAAAGGACAGCTGTTCTTGGATAAGTTTCAGGAAAAAGTTCAACATACTTTCTTGGACTACATTTCCAGTGGTTTTGAGCTTAATTTTATGGTGGCTGTTGATTTTACTGGTTAGTGTTGGTTATGAGCTTAAATGACTTGTCTGCAGATCTGTCAATCATTTGTGTTTTATGCCGCTTATTATTTCATTATGTGTTTCCAGCTTCAAATGGTGATCCTCACGCACCACAGTCGTTGCACTACATTGACCCTTCTGGCAGACCAAACTCGTACCAGCAGGTTAGGAGTTGTCTGACATTCTAAGATATTCCTGAAACTGAAAGCCTTCATACTGAACCATTCAATGTACCAGGCAATACTGGGGGTTAGCGAAGTTCTGCAGTTTTATGACAGTGATAGGCGGTTCCCTGCATGGGGTTTTGGTGCGAAGATACCACAAGGATCTATATCTCACTGTTTCAACTTGAATGCAACTACTAATGACTGTGAGGTGAGTGAGATTCATGCCTGATGAGATACTGTCTGTAGTTTATTTAATTAATTCCTGACAATGTACGCTACCATTGTGAATCATTCCCCTATAAAACTAAGATTGAACTACTAAGCTACAAGCTTTCTTTGTTTCCTCCTTTTGCAGTAGTATATGAACAGACAACTAATGCTTTACATGCGAGAATGTAGTGCTATAAGTCCAGTTGGGTTCAGCTGTTAGCCTCCTGTTTTTGGCTTTACCTAGAAGTGTTTCAGAAATAAGGTTCCTGGACTTGTGAATGTCATGATTACAAAATTGTGATGGTCTTGTCAATTTTGCTGTCCTATCGTCTTTTATTGTTACTTCTTAATGATCGTGTTTATAAAAGTGTAAAAATTCGGGACCTTGTTTGTTCAGCGCCATCACTCTTGTAATAGCTACAGATGTCGCCTGTTGTCATGGCAAATACGGAGCAACTATACCGCCATCCATGTTTACTGATTTTTCTGTTCCTATCTCAGGTAGTTGGTGTTGAAGGCATCATGTCTGCCTACACATCTACTCTTTACAGTGTTCGTCTTGCTGGGCCAACCTTGTTTGGGCCCGTGATGAACAAAGCTGCAGAAATTGCCAACCATTCTGTGCAGTATTCAAACAGCAAATACTTTGTCTTGCTCATTATCACGGTATGTAATCGGACATCCTCTTGTCGCCTCTGTTATTAGCTCATAAAGTTGACCCGAGCATTGTTTGCAGGATGGTGTTATCACTGACGAGCAAGAAACAATAGAGGCTATTGTGAGGGCATCAGATTTGCCAATGTCAATTCTCATTGTGGGAGTAGGAAATGCTGATTTCACACAGATGAGGGTAAAGTATTCACTTTCATGTGCGGTCAATAATTCATTTTCGGAATATTTGCTTGTCAGCTCAGTCTTGAATGCGCTGCATACTTGCATTTTGTACACTGTAAACGATAGCATGACAAGAAGTAAATGATAGTATAGTACGGCAGTTTGCCGCGGCACGATGCTGCACTTCTTGCACCTAATAGTTTGCTCAAATCCCTGATAAACAGAGGCTGCAGGATTGTAACATGCTGCTCGGCGATCTTTACATTTTGCTCCAACACAAAATTACCACCAATATTTGTCTGACAATTCTCCCTGGCTTTGTCAGATCCTAGATGCAGACTTCGGCAAGCGGCTTCAGAGCTCAACAGGCAGGGTGGCAACGCGTGACATCGTCCAGTTTGTCCCCGTGAGAGAAGTCCAAGGTCAGCATCATCAGTCTCGCTCTGTTACTGGCACACAAAATTGTACAGTACTACTCTTGACCTGCAACATCCCCCGAGTTTCACAGCTGACAGCACCTTTTATCAGCAGGTGGGACGGTCACCGTGGTCCAATCTCTGCTGGAGGAGCTGCCCGGGCAGTTCCTGGAGTACATGCGCACCCGGGACATGAAGCCGCTACCTCCGCCCCAGCACGCCTCGGCGCCGCTGGCTTACCCCGCTCCTCCTCCCCAGCTGTGAAGGAGCACACGAGCTGCTGGTCTGCGCGCCAGCTAGCAAAATGTAGATTCTGCCGACGGATCCAAGAATTTAATTTTGGGTGTTCAAAATCGACACCACACAAGTGCTTTATTTATAAAGCGGGGCGAAAGCCTGTTTCGTGGTGGGTGTTCAAAATCCAAACAACACAAAACGTACAGGCGAAAAACTGAAAATGGTTCATGACTTCACGCTAATCAATGTACAAAGTCGAGGTGTTGACCTTGATTTGGACTTGAAACGCGACGTATACATGATAAGAAATACCACAAATGATGTATTGTCCACTATACACTACATATATGAGAAAAAAATCAGAAAAATTTGGGTGTTCAGCTGTACAAAGTCGAGGTGTTGACCTTGATTTGACCAGCTGTGGATCCGTCCCTGTATCTGACTGACTCCCGTGGTTTTCGTTCAGTATCGTCGCATCTGCGCTCTAGATCCGACTTTAGGTATTGGTGAAAAAGAAATGGGTGTTTTTCATCCAGGTTTAGTACGTCGCTGCATATGTTTTTTTGTTTTCTCCTTTTGAATCGGAAGGGCAACTTTACACTGCTATGATATGCTACCATGCGCAGGCAGCCGGTTGATGGCCAGCCGGCATGGCATGGCACGCACTGGACGCCAGCCTAGCCTGAGCCTCGCGGGCATGCATGTTCGCCCGGAACAATTACCGATCGAGTGGCATGCCCGCCGCGCCGCCCTGTCTGTATCTTCTCGCTCGCTCGCTCGCTCGCTCGCTTTTTTTTTTTTTTTTTGAAATTCTCGCTCGCTCGCTTTGGTCCTTCCTCAACAACTGGAATGCGCTGGAGCGGTTTCCTTCTGCCAGCGCTGGCTGCCGCCACTCGATCGTGTGATTACTGCCTTGTCTCTCGCTCGCCGGGTTTAATTAGATTAGAGAGACAGCCTCCGTGGCCAGGATGGATCGTTTCAGACAAACTGTTAGAGGCATCACTGTCTTTCCCTTTTCTCATCACATGCCAAAGCAGCCGAATGATCATTCTGATTGCTTATTACACCATGTCAAAAATTGAATCTACATTTTTGTGTTTCAAAAAATTTCAAACAAAATCATATATGTAGATAAAAGTCGAGATACCACGTTGTAAATTTTCAAGGAAGAATTCATATTATTTTAGGCTACACAAAAATGACAAATCTGGCAAAATTTCAAAAAATTCTGAATGTGCATCGATCCAGTTCTATGTATTTTTCTTTTTTGCCCAAGTCAAAATACAACGATTTATTTATTAAAAATTTGCACGGTGGTAGATCTAGATATTATCTACACCTATGAGTTTTTTAACAAGAAAATGGAGATTTAAATTTTTTTTAAAACCGAGCAACATGTAGCTCGGCCTCCGTTTCACTTCCCGATATGAGAATACATTATATATTTGATATAGGGTGGAGAGTTTTGGCTCTCGGGCTCCAGTACTCCCTCCAATGTAAAAAATTCGAAAATCATATTTATGTGTTTCAAAATATTCTAAAAATAAATACAGGTGTAGCCAATAGTATATCCCATGAACGTGCAAAATAACAAATTCAAATACTTTGTATTTTTAGCTACAAAAAAAATGTGGATCTACACATGTATATTTTTAAATCTCTAAGTTTATCAGGTTTTGTTTTTCTGTGTAGCCCATAATATAAAATATTTCCAACTGAAATGTTGCACGTTTATGAGGTACATCATTTACTACATCCCGATATTTATCATAATTTTTGAAACTCACAAACAAGATTTTCGAAAAATAATAGCGGAGGGAGCACTGAACACTTTCCGATATATTTGCACCACAATCAATTGACCTTTGGTTGGGTAGCCAAAATACATTCATGTGTGGTTACCATTTGTATCGATAAAATCCGGTACCTTGTTTGCAATTTCTCCCTGAATACGTGCATGCGCAGCGGCAGTACCCTTCATGCGCCGTTGCCATTTTTATGAGAAGACGGATTATAACGAGAGAGGGAGAGTGACATGCCAGCTCCCACGTGCGAGGACTGAGAGGGATAGTTGATACCTTCGTGGCGTGTCTGTCTTTTTTTAATGTTAACAGGATCACTGCTAAATTCAATGAATAGATAGAAAGTTGGTCAAGTTTATGAGGGAAACCGGACCCAAAAACCATACAAGTGATGTCAATCGGCTTACAATGCACAACCATACACGACAACAAGGGCACACCTTGCCTAACCTCTGCCAAGATGGCGAGAGGTCGGGACACAGAGCCACAAGACCGTGTCACAACCGAAGCAAACAGCTCGAAGCACAACCCAAACTCCAGGCAAGCACGTGTCAACGTGCAGCCCACCCTTGACGCCGAGAAGAAGAGAGTGGCGAGTGGACTGCAGGACCGACTGGACCTGAGGAGAGCGTCGTCGAAGAGATGCCGCACATGGTGACTCGTCCATTTCCACGGTTGCCAAACAGTTTCTTTCACTGCCTACCTTCAAGCTAAGCATGCATGGCTCCCAAATTTTCACCAACTAGACGCACGCACGTATTCAAAAAATCTACTATAGTGCATTTCGTGAGCCGTCGGATCTGATTGGATGAAAATGTAGGCCCATCTGATATGATCAAAGAAAAATAATTTGAAAAGAGAGAAAGAAGAGAGAAAAATTGAAATCAAATCAAATCAGAGGAAGGAGGAGGGAGCAGAAACACCAGCTTGTCTTCCCTGTCTTGACAGGAAGGAGGAGTACCCATACCATATCCACTGCTCCTCCCTCTCTCCTAATTCACTCCTGCCATTTATTTACTAGCGCTATTAATTGACCCCGACTCCGTCTCCGTCTCCGCCCCCCGTCCCGCCTCTTCCCTCCACCGTCGCCACCTACGCGCAGGCCACCTCAAATTCCCACGCAAACCCTAAGCCAGCCAGCCAGCTGACTCGCCACCCAGCCACGCGGCGAGGCCCAATGGCGGAGGACGCCGGCGACAGGGAGCAGCAGCCCGCCGCGGCTGTGGCGTCGGGAGCAGCCGCCTGCGGAGGGCAGGACGGAGGGAGCGGCAGGGAGGAGAGCTCCGTCAAGCTCTTCGTCGGCCAGGTGCCCAAGCTCATGACGGAGGCCGAGCTGGCCGCCATGTTCCGCGACGTCGCCATCGTCGACGAGGTCACCGTCATCCGCGACAAGGCCACCAAGGTCTCCCGAGGTCCGGATCCGTATGCTCCCGCCACAGGGCTTCCTTCGTTCCCCCCTCGCAATGCCATTCCGTCTGCTCTCTGTTTTTTTTCTCTTCCCGTGGGTCGGGATCTGGTTCCGCGGGCGACGACGGAATACGGATGGCCGTTGCTTGGCGCGTTTTCGGTTTTTCGTGTGCTCCCTGCTTGCTGGTGCCAATGCCGCCAGGAAACTTTAGCTGGCTGAATCCTGTCTGCTCGGGCCGGAAGGCTTCGTGGTGCTCTGCTGGGAATTGGGGCTCTTTCGTGGCGATTTGGGCGCAATGTGGTGGGGAATCCAGGCTGTTCACGGGGAATTCTGTTGCGTTGAATTGTTAACTTGTGCGTTGTGGAGAAAAAGTCAAAACGTTTGCCGAGGTCTGCTTTAACCAGCGTTTCATTTTGAGGCACTCGGAGAAAAGTCAAACAGCTGGAGCTTCGAGTTGCTTGAGATTCTCTGGTTTTCCGGCCGCTCGAGCTCGGATTTTGTGCCGGATTAGTGTGGTTTTACCAATGTGGTTCAAAATGCTGGAATTTCGTGCTGCTCGTACGCTTTGGGATATTTCTGGGGTTGGATTGGTAATTTTTTTTCTTTGGTGAAGTTTAGCTTTCGTGACACTTGAATTTTGTGTTTCGATCCTGGGATGCGGAATTCAACATATGGTCATTGGTTAACTTTTTAGATGGGCTAGAGGTCGAATTTAAGCTGTTTCATTAAGCTGTCCTTGCTAGTACAGATTCAATATAACCAATAGCTGGACGAAGATAGATGCATCTTCTCTGTACGTGTGCGATAGGCTGGAATTTAGGACCAGCGGAGCTGTAATGTATTTGTTGCTATTTCGGTAGTTTTCAGAATTTCATTGGTCCCATCCCATGAAGGAATTTACTTTTGCGTAGTATTTCCAGGTTCTGCTCTGAATTTGTTGGCTCTCTAATACATTTCATTGTGCTCGGACACTTCCCCTACTATGAAATCGTGATTCAGGATAATGAAATCTGCTGTTACTATTTTGAACTCATTGTACGAGATACTTTCCTATACCATTAGTGTTTCTTTGGTAATGAGTGATTTGAATTGTATTCTCTCTGGAGGAGTCGGATGTGGAAGTCATGAAATGAGATTTCATCGTGCGTGTGCAAATTTAGAATCATGTTCGCTACAAGCTATGATATGACCCTCTGTTTTCATATGAGAATCATCAATAGTTTTGATGTTCCAGTGGATATTGATTTATTTATTTTGTATTTTCTGCTATCTTTTTGCTCAACTATAGTGTCCAAATAGCTGCCCTCATGATATTTTAGCTTCATCTTGATATACAGTATACTGGACATTGCAGGCTGCTGTTTCCTGATCTGCCCATCAAGGGAGGAGGCTGACAAGGCAGTGAATGCATATCACAACAAACGCACGCTTCCTGGGGTATGTGGACACTACCATGCTTGCTGCACATGTATCTGCTTGGGTAACTCGGGTATAATTTAACCAACTGCGGGAGCTCTTGAATGTCGGGTATTATTCATGGTGGACGAATCAGGACTTCAGGAGTAAATACATGTATATGTCAATCTAGTTAGGGTTAAGTTTTATCAAAAAAAAGTTAGGGTTAAGTGAATAATTAGTGGGAGATTCTAGGAAATTAGCTCATTATTGTTGATCCTTAAGTTATCGTGTGACCATGTTACGACCTTCGTCGCTATCTTTGCATGCAAGTAAGATAGCCATTTTGAGGTTGCTATTTAGCCGAAATGATCCTGCAGTAGCAGTACGGACTATAATGTAGAAGAATGATTTCTGATTTACGTTACAAATATGGTTAACTGGTGAATTTGTTAGCAAGATTGTCCATACCCATGCTGAATCAATTGATGGATTGTTACGTACCTGGATTGTTATAGTTAATGTACCATATCACTTTTTGGCACTTTTTTGTTTGGTCTTGTGGAAAATAGTTGGTCCAGTTGTGTCCTTAATTCTTATCTGGTTGAGGTGAACTGCGTTGATGTCTATGTGGAATGTATATCGTCATCCATTATGCTAGACGTAGGGACAGTACAGCGTTGCAAACAAAACTTTGTTCAAATATTCTATGAAACGCTTCTGTTAGTACTATAAATTCTTTGCTCCAAATGGCACTACCGGCCCCTCTAGTACCAGCTGTGGCGCTGTTGAACCCCACTGCTTGAAACTGTAGTCCCTACCACTCATAATGAGTACCCAGGCCCTTCCATCCAATTTTACATCCCTTCTGCTGGAAGTCTGACACAGGTTAGAATCTGACATCAACCCTACAACTCTCATTTGTTACTGTGCTTGGCTAGTACCAACGGGTATTTGTCTATCAGACCTCTCTTGTAGAATTGATATGCGCAGTTTTTGGGTAAATTCAGAGAGTAGGTGCCTTAGCTTAGATAAGAATGATGCACCATTGGGCGAAATTTTGATTTTTTAGATTTTTTTTAATAAATCAGACTTTTTAAATCATGTTAGCTGGTAATAACAGCAGTCCAATGGCTACTACTCGTATTAGATATTTTGGTGATCACGGGATTTGTTTTTTCAAGATGATCTTTGTATATTTCCTAAACACCAATACGAATTTGCAGGCATGATGTTACCTCTCTCTGACTATCCCTAACATTTTCCACATTTTTTCTTTTTGAAACAAGGCCCCAAGTCCACTGCAAGTAAAATATGCCGATGGAGAGCTGGAAAGGCTGGGTATGAGGCTTTTTAAAATTAGTTCTTTCACAAGGAGACTTGTGTATCAATTATTGGTTGATTTTTTTTTGTTACTCATTCTACTGACATGTACACATTGTTACTTCCAGAGCACAAACTTTTCGTTGGAATGCTCCCCAAAAATGTAACAGATGCTGAAATGACTGATTTATTTACACAATATGGAAATATCAAGGATTTGCAGATTTTGAGGGGTTCACAACAGACGAGCAAAGGTAAAATTTCTTGTGGAAACAGTTACCCCTTTATGACTTGAAAAAATATTTACTTCCTCCGTTTTTAAATGTAAGATGGTTTAGGTGTTTCACATGCTGTGTAGATGCATACTAAAATGAGTGAACCTACACACTAAAACGTGTCTAGATACATTTGTATACATTTGAATGTTGGACAAAGTCTCTAAAACATCTTGTATTTAAAAACGGAGGGAGTACTTTCTAGACTTGTTTGTGCATTTAGTTGCTTACCAACTGTGGATGTTGCAGCCGGCTGTGCCTTTCTGAAGTATGAAACAAAAGAGCAAGCTGTGGCAGCTATCGAAGCTCTAAACGGGAAGCACAAAATAGAGGTTTGTGAAAATTAAGTTTTCTGAAAGATTCCATCTCTCTTTACATTAGGGGACAGCGGGAGTACATCTGTACATCCGGATCAAATTAACCATAGATGAGCGCAAAATTGCTTCGCCCACATGCGTGTTGGATTTTGTTGTCCTGTAAGAGCTGAACATTCTAGATGTTTATGAGCAATGAGAACCGGGTTACGTATATGAACTATCCAGTTTATTTGCTGCACTTCAAGTAAAAAGAAAAATCATAATTATAGTTATGTACCTTTCTTCTGCAACTTCATGAAACGCATAAACCCTGACGTCTCCTTGATCTTTTTGTTAGGGTTCAAGTGTACCTTTGGTTGTAAAATGGGCTGACACAGAAAAAGAAAGGCAAGCTCGAAAAGCGCAGAAGGCTCAATTTCAGCCATCTAATCTGTCGGCAAATGCCATGCAACAGAGTTCATTATTTGGTGCTTTACAGATGGGATATGCGCCTCAGTATAATGGATTTGGCTACCAGGTGAATTCTAATATTAAAATCTTGAGCTTATTGTGCCCATAGAATAAAACAACCAAACTTTCTTCTGAACTGCTGCAGTTTCAATGTGCCTATATGTTTTTATAGTTGTTTAACATTTACTGTCACAAACAACCAAACAGAAAATGCCATTGTCGTGCGTAACAGCTAATAGCATTCTTCTGAACTGCTGCAGTTTCAATGTGCTAGCAGTGTTAAGTAAAGACCAAAATAAGTTGGAATCAGTAACATGTTAATGATGTGCCGATATTTCTTCTAGTTAAAAAAGATGACTTATGACCTTCGATTAGTGCCCCTGAATATGATACTTCCTGTGTTGTGGTATATAATTCTCAGTTTGTTGATCTGTGCAGCCACAAGGAACCTATGGACTTATGCAATACCCTTTATCTCCTATGCAAAATCAAGCACCCTTCCACAATACGGCTCAGCCTGTCAATCAAGGAAGCTCAATGTGTGGCGTCAATTCTGAACTTTCCCCAAACTCAGTTCCTAGGCCATTCAATTCAATGCAGCTGGGCAGCCCTTATCCACCTTCGCCTGGTATGCACTATCCTGGATCATATCCTGGTGGTGCCATCAATAGTCGTCCTTACATGAATTCTCATAACTCGGTTAAAGTTCCAAATGCAAATGCTACATCTCCCACATCTTCAAGTACCAGCAGCAACCCTGGTCCTCAGATAGAGGGTTTGTCTCCTTTAGTACTTACGGAAATAGTTAATTTCATTTGTCATTTCCTCTTAAGTATGTTTTACATATATGTGCATCATGTTTGCAGGTCCTCCTGGAGCCAACTTATTTATTTATCACATCCCACAAGAATTTGGCGACCAAGATCTAGCTAGTGCATTTCAGAATTTTGGTAGAGTATTGAGTGCCAAAGTTTTTGTTGACAAAGCAACTGGTGCTAGTAAATGCTTCGGTAACTAACTCCTCCTGGCTGGGATTCGTAGAATTGTCATCATACCAGCATGCTTTTTGTTAATCTATTCCTGGCTGGATGCAGGTTTTGTAAGCTATGATTCTCCTGCTTCTGCACATACGGCCATAGGTATGATGAATGGATTCCAATTAGGTGGTAAAAAGCTGAAAGTACAACTCAAGAGAGACAACAGCAAGCACAATAAACTTTATTGACTGCACAATTGATACCCTCGTATGCCCACGCGATCAGGAAAATCGGTACATATGTGTCGCGCAATTGATCGTTCCATTGTTTCTTCTGGCCTCCACCAGTGGGGGCTTGTGTATCTTCGTTCAATTCACATTCTTGAAAATTGCCAAATTGTGTATTTCGTTGCAGCATAGTTGTAGCATCTGTACCATCAGACCAACTGTACATCAGACATTGATTCATTCAATTGCTCTCTTTCTCTACTCATTTGAGTCATGGATCACTCCTTGCAGAATAACGTTCATTTTTCTTTACATCTTCTACACATAATTTTTTTCCTAATAGGCTTAGATATGGATCTTCTTTTTGTGTGACTGACCTGCACCCAATCACTAAGGTTTTTGTCTTTGTATGCTTGAATGGTTTCGTGAAGTATCGTGATATTAACCCGGATCTAAGAAAGGAAAGACATCAGATTGCAGTGTGTAGAGAGCAAAATGCAATGACCGCAACTTGCGGTGCAAAATGCAATGGGTGGAGAGAAGATATGCTCAGCAATTGTACTCGATAATTTACACCTCTCTTCTATGTCATTTTAATGGTTGCTTCCCAGATCCTCTTCTATGTTCGTAGTTCTTTTGATCAAGGTATCTTGACGTTTTTACTACAACCTAGCCTGAACAGTCGATTTACCGAATGACCTGAGTGACCAACTCACTCACCATATCTGCTCCATCGACAGTTCCACAAAGCTGATGTTTTACTGCCTCCTGCTTCGTGGAAATCAAGTTCACATTCAAGTCGTATTAGCAGTCACGTTAAAAAAAGATCATTTCAGACACCAATTTCCTAGATGCTGAGCAAATTCTGAAAGCATTTTCTCACGAATCCCAGCGAAAATGTCTTGCATCCCCCCAGTTTATAACAACCCTCAGGATGATCTTGGAGGACCACAAAATCAAGGCACAATGTGCACTGGGTTTACCATTTGAAAGAAGCAGGAGCAAACTGGCAGAGATACCGAACATTATCAGTCAATGCAAAATTTGAATCCATGGGAACTGGAACTGGACACAACTCATATACACTGATATCAAACAGTATAAGCGGCTATACCGGATTCCATCATCTTTTCAGCACCACTACTGCACAGCAAAACTGGGCAAAACATGCACAACAGCACGAAGGGCCTGCCGCTTCTGGCTTTGACCACTTTACACAAAGATGCCCATTTGCCTTTATACCCAGACACCACTATTTACATGCTCTAGCACCTAGGTGCGCTGTTTTTTCGCGCCTAATGCGACCGTTTAAAAACAGCATGGTAGATCTTGGAGACAGACCGGTGTTTTTTGCGCCTAATGCGGCCATCTCAAAGCAGCATGGTAGCTCTTGGAGACAGACCGGTGCCCAAGGGAGACACTCTGTCATGGTAAACCCGCCAGCAAAAACAACAGGAACGCAAGGGCCCATTGACAAGAATGCCTTCGGGTGGCAAATGCTGTAATAACAAAACAGTGGGGATGATAAGTAGCAAGAGATGATATGCTAATTTACATGATAAATAGGAAACAGGATAAATAATTGAATAATTTACATATGACAACACAGATAACAGGGTGAAACAGTTGCCTAGCACAGAAAACCTTTAAAAAGAGAAAAGTGATAATATTAATCAAGTATTTGCGTAAGAATTTCTAATGACGTGCATTAAGTCACTAACTAGTTTCATTAGTATTACTGACATAGAATAGCATCACACTTCACCACATCATTTAACAAATCGCTCAAATTGCAGGCATAAGTGATTGCTGAAGTCTGCATAAAATAGAGCTAAAACTGCTGTTCTATCAAATAATCTACCAAGCAATAATTGGCAGTTGTCGAAATGTGAAAAGAGAGACAAGACTCACATGCGCTAGGAGCAGGGGCCACAGCTTGCACTTGAGCAGGATGATGTGTGTGAGCGAGGGATATTGCATGCAGCGGGGTCTTCGCAGATGCTGGAGATGGAGCAGGGGAGCTATGGTGCCTATTAGGATTATTTATAGAGTGGCGACCAGAAGGTGATGGATTAATAGATGATGGTGACACTGCATGAGGCATGGAGGGAGGTAAAGCATAATGATGATTGTTAGCTACTGGCTCAGCCACTGGAGCCATATGAGCTTTATTTTTTGGCTTATTGGTGTATCTATACGAATAACCAGATGGGGGTGGAGATCTATATTTGGACCGTTCCACAGGAGAATGTACAGGTGCAGGAGATGGAGACAAATGCTTCTTTACTTCATGACGGTGATGGCTATGGTGGTGGTGGTGATGATGATGATGGTGGTGGCGGTGACGGCGATGATCTTGATGAGTCATGGGTGCTGGACTAGGTGCATCACCACTGCTGTTCAAAGAATGCCTTAGAATCGAAGAAAGGCTTATCTGCTTTACTTTGCCAAATACAGTATGGTTTAGTCCCAAGTTTCCTGACGATGAATTAGCAATTGTTTGTGCCAACTGCTTCATTCTTGGAATGGAGGGCTGGTGATTTCCAACTTCAAGAATAATGGAGGTACGGACAATTGTTGGAGGAGCAACCGTAGAACCTTGCAAATTTGTCAATTTGAAATAGAGGTTCTGCAAAGCACAGGAACAGAAAATCAACCGAAAAACAAAAACAAGATACAACAATTCGCTTCACATATTATGACCCTTCCCATCCAAAATTCTGCAATGTTCAACAAAATAAGAGTCTTATTTCAGAACGGAGGGAGTACTAGTTACCGGTGTGCTATATATATATTGCATAGAAATATGTTTTTTTTATTTTTAATGTTTAACTCTGCAAAAATACAAAATAGGATAAGATCTCATATGTGTTTCTTGCATGTTCTCCCATACTCATATACAAAAAATGCAATATTTCTGGTGTAGCTTATCTCTCACAGAGAAGATACTCAGAATACGTGAAGTTTAGGCACATGAGTATACAAAGAATTTTATGTGGGCCTGTACATTGTTGTTCTGCTTGGGCATGCAAATCCAAGCTCAGGTATCCAACCCAAACAAGTAACAAGAAGCAAGCATCTAACCTCTCAGATTTGCTCCAACAACAATTTGGTAATGAGAAGTGTGTAAAACCAAACTAACATGGCATGATAGTCCTGATCAGAATAAACACTATTAAAATAAAATTGAATAGAGGCAAGCACCAACCTCATAGGGATTGAGAAGTAGCCCTGTCTTCATCTGGTCTTTTAAATCGTTTGTTTTATCTTGTACCTTGTAGATTGGGAAATTCAGAGTGAAGTTGAACGATGCATAAGGCTTCTGCGCAAGAAAAGCAGCTTGTGGAGGGATAATGGTTATTCCTCCAGGGAACTTAAGCAACTCAAAGAACGATGAGTTTCCGAACAGCGACTCTGTCAAATGGAGTGTTGACTGTTCTACAACTAAGGACATGAAATAAGACCTAAGAATGCTCAAAGATGTTGATGATATAGTTGAGTAATTTGGAAAAGGCACAACGCTGAAGATGACATTTGTCCAATTTGATGCACCTAATGGTCGTAGAAAATTTACAGCAACCTGTACAGTCATTAGGATTTAGGTATCAGGAGGATAGATCGTGGGGCTAACTGTACATGACAAGAAGCATAAAAATTAAGATGCAGAATTTGTGCCTTACAGTAGAGTTAGGGATGCCAATTTCCTCATAGATGTCAAATTCAAGCTTAGGTATACTTTCATTCAACTCAGAAACTGTCTTTTGTAGCATAAAGCTTGCCACTATATCAGCTGCAAAAAGAGTAGTACTTCAATAGTCAATATTCTCAGTAATGTCATAGTGGAATCTTTATTTCAAGTTCTCAATAGATAAAACTATACCATACGACTTTCCAAAATGAGGATAACATTGACTGCATTACCTAAACTGAGACGGACATGACTGTTATAATTACTAACCTCCGATCCGAAATAACTTTCGGAGAGAACGTACTGCCGTAGTAAACTTTTTGTGTACAGCTTGCGAATGTTATTTTGGATCGGAGGGAGTATTAAAGGTCTTCATGTTCAACGCATTTTTGCTCCTAACAAATCATGTGGATGCACATGTAGAGGGACCGTGTGCATTATCATTTTTCCATCTCTGTGAGATCAAAGCTACTTACACAGGTTT
This sequence comes from Poa pratensis, assembly GCA_947311845.1. NCBI lineage: Eukaryota > Viridiplantae > Streptophyta > Magnoliopsida > Poales > Poaceae > Poa > Poa pratensis. The sequence continues at coordinate 19,985,986 of CAMZMU010000067.1, forward strand.
GACACAACATCCAGTATCACAACTAAGATCCTGCTATCAGTTGCCTGACCTAGGTGTTGGGTTTGATGATAATAAACAACCATAACATCCTTGTGCAGATGAGTTTATATATAGATATTGATGAAACTGATAATACTCTTTCTTGCATATAACGCCCCAATTCTTTTAATGATTCAATCTATTTCTCCTGATTCCCTGAAATATTATAGCTCACTGTAGAAAAAATTGTGCATGTGCTGAACTAGTGAACTCGCACTTCCATGCATCAATCACATTCCCCTCAAAGGTTCTCTTTGTTAAAATCTGCAACTGCTGAAAACTATAGCTCCAGGAGTTGAGATAATCACTTCCCTCAGTTCAACACACCTAACACCATTTAAAATATGAAGAAAAAGTAGTTCTCCTCATCAACTTCTAATGTCACCATTTTATAAAGTTCTGACTGCTATCGCAGCATCTTTTGTCGGGGGATGGAAACAACTAACATCACTATTTTACAATTCATGCTTATTCCATGGAAGCCTTTTTTGTTGGAGCCTTCTAATATAACCATTATATAAGCATCGACTCTTCTACTGCGGCAGCTTTTGTTGGGACTCATGACATATAACCATTTAAAGTGTTGTCTTTTCAAATAGGTGTTTCCTTATCTATCTCGGCACTTTTTGTGGGACTCGGGACCTTCCAACAAGGCGTTTCGAGAAAGCATTGACGTTTTCACGGCAAATTTTGTCAAGATCTAGCAAGTCTAACGTTATCTATCCATGAAGCTTTGCCTTCTCTTTCATGGAAAATTTTGTCAGGATGTTATCTCACCAACATATGAACCATTGATGTTTCTTCCACCGAAAATTGCGTCAGCATGACATAACGATAAATATAACTGCAATAAAATCTTGCCTTTCTATGCAAAGCTTTTGGTCATGTTCTCCTAACGTGACCTTCCAATAAATTTAACTCAGGAACTAACATCTGTAAAACAATATTTTCATGAACAACAAAGACTACAGAAAGCCAACAAGCTCCATTTTTGGAGTTCTCTTGTGACCAGCTGGAACAGATATCAATACACAAATGCTCCTATGACGGACCAAGAAATTGACTCTTTTTTTCTCCACCAGAGTTCTAAAGACAATCCAACAACAGAACACACCATAACTCAATGTTTTACCCTCTAGTTGTAAATGCACATATTAGTGGTACGTTGAGCTCCACTAGTCCACTGTACAGAAGGAAAGACAATTACAGCCCAGCACTAACAACTGAACTAGTGCACCCCTGCGAGCACCTACACACATTATGTTATGTCCAAATAGGCAAACAACTGACTGAACTCGATGTGGCACATCAGCAGCCACCCAGGGAAAAAATATTTGCTGAATCGACACAAACAAAGGTTTTGCCTGTTTGGTCGACATTTCTTATCATGTACACCAGTGAGAACGTCTCCTAAATAACTGCGCTGCATCGTGTGTGTCCGAATTGAGGCAGGCAGAAGCTAATAAAAACATGTCTTGATGAAAAAACAGACATATGGCAGAGCTTAATAAGTGAAAAGAATGGCTCGGAATTGCTCTAAATGGAAACATAACAAAAAAACACTGATAAATACGAGTAATTTGGTCCATGCGTACTCCCAGAGGCGCAAACTTCGCTTGAATCACTCGCGAATCTCAAACGTAGTCGCTGCTTAAGTCACTACTCGTAGCGTCCACACCACGAGACCAGATTTAAGAACTAAACAATTTTAAAAACTGAAGGGGGCCGAGATCTCGCAATGCGAGCTGACCTGCGAGCGCGTCGTCCGGGGGATCCGGTGGCCCCGCGCGGCGGCTGCGCCCGGCGAAGGGCGGAAGCCAGAACATGGCCGAGAGCATGACGGCGGCGCCGAGCAGGAGCGCGGCCACGCATTGCAGCCGCACGGACCTGCGGCATCCGCTGCACCTTCTTCCTCCTCCTCCCTCCGCCGCCGCCGGTGCCCTAGGCGGCTGCTCCTGCTGCTCCCCAGCCTCCTTCCCCATGGCGCGCGCGGGCCCTCACGCATCACCGCCGGCCACCATTGCCGCTGCAGGGAGCAGGGGTGACGACAGGACCCCACGCGAGGCTGGCCAGCTAGGGTTTGGGCTTGTGTCGTCGCCGCGTATACACAGCAGCAGTGCGGCGCGCACGGGTGAGGAGTGAGGTGGAGTGGAAATGGTGGGGGAGACTTGCTGCGCACAGCGTGCGTGCTAGGACAACGGGGTGATGGCCGCTGCATTTGTTGTCAGGTTTGCTGAGCACATAAATAGTTTAAGCTCCGTATAAGTTACCCAACAAAGAGTATGAGATATAGAATTATCGTGGCGTAACAGAAACTCTAAAAGTAGGGAAAACGGTTTGTGCCGAATTTCCAAGGATGGTCATCACTAGTTCATTGTAAACAGCATAAACATTCACCACATGTAGGAGAAGAAACGCCCAGCTTCACCCTCCCCTCGCGTCGCCCCCCAGGCGACGACAGGGGCAAACCCCGCCGCCGCAAGTCCTCCCCCGTCTAGGCCCCCTCGGCCGCTGCCGCCGCCGGCTTCCTCCGCGGTGGTGGCGGTCGGCCCCCGCTGCCAAAGGCAGTCGGGGGTCTCCCATGCTCGAGCTGGTGGAGGCTGGCCCGTGGGGGCATCGTCGGCCGGGTCTGGGAATGCCGGGTCGGCGGATCCGGGGAAGGTGCTCTGGTGCTTGGCCTTAGGCGGTGGTGCCGCGTGGAGGGCGCCGTCGGCGAGGATCGCGACGGCTTGGAGCTCGCGCGCAGGATTTGAGGCCCGTCGGGGCCGATCTGGGCCTGGCGGGCCCGTGAGGGCGGCATGCTGGCTCCGGGCGGGGGGCAGGTTGGTGCGGCGGTGGTTCGGCGTGGCCGGCAGGGCTGCGGCTTGCGGGGCTGCTCGGTGGTGTTGGTGAGGCTGCAGCGGCGGGGACGGCTACGTCTGGGCGAGGTCGGAGAAGGTTTGGAAGGCTCTGTGCGATGGTTGTGCCACCGTCGCGCATGAGGTGTTTGGATCAGTGGGTGTGCAGGCCGGCGGTGCCGCGGGTCTCCCCGCCTTGGCCCGGCTGCGTGGGGCTGGAGAGTCTCGAGTGCTTCGGGCGAAAGCCCGACGACGTGACGTCCGTGGACACCGTTCTCCCTCTTGGGGGGTCGTCTTGGAGCTCCTCGATTCTCCTCAGTCTTGGACCTCCTCTTCGGGTGAAGACCTTGACCCTGTTTGTGCAGGGTCGGACGACGGCGTCGATCTTTGTCGCCTCCCCTCTTGAGGGCGTCGTCTTGAAGATGATGGTTCCTGTGTGCGCGCTCGTGGGCTGGGCTCACACAACATCGTGGTTGGCAGCGGCTGACGATGTGTTGGGTGCTATGGTGGCGTTGCGAGCTGTGTGGCAACGATGACGGTGGCGAGCGGAGCCGAGTCGCGGCATGTCCTTCGTCACCGACAGTCCGTGTTGTGTCCCGCTGTGAAGTTGTGAAGTCGGAGCTGCGTGTCTCGGGGCAGGCAGGCTGGCAACGATGCCACTTTTTCTGCAGTGGCCTCGCGGATTCCGCAGGTGCAAGGTGTGCATCTTTCTCCGGTGAAGCTCTTCGTCGAAGTCGGAGCTGCCTCTTCCTCGACGCTTTGGGTCGACTGTTTGGCATAGGCCGACATGGTTTTCTGCGTCGGCTGCGGCAAGGACTTCGTCGGTGGTCGTCGAAGGTGAAGTCGGAATCGCTTGCTCGGGGAGGAGTGACGACGATGACGCTCGATGACGACCTTGATGTTGTTTTTATCCTCGGCGGCGTGTGTGTTCCATGTGGGTAGCCAGGTCGGCCGGGTCTGCCCAATATGGTGTTCCATGACTACATTGGTGCACTTGTAACGGTTTTCGGCCGGTTCCCCGCTAATGAACCGGTCAATTTCCCCCTACTTTTTTAATAAAATGAGGCAATGTTGCCCGTTTTGTTCAAAAAAAAAACAGCATAAACATTGGGAATAACTACATATTTTGTACTAGGCTTTTACTAAAACCCTAACATAATACTAAATTACTAATCAAAAGCGCACATTAGACAAGATGAAATCTTATAGTCGAAATTGTATGAGGAGTAGGGATTACCATGCGACAGATGAACTAAAGTTACAGGTGTATAAAAGGGAGAGACGTTTTGGCTCCCAATCTCATATGCTACCCCCTGATTAAGAAAATAAAAAATTAAAAAAAATTAAAAAAATTGAAAAAAATTTGGAGACAAACATATACAAGTGTTGAACACACGTGCAAAGTTTCAGGATGAAATGACTTTTGTGTTTCTTTGTACAAAAAACAAAATCAGCACTCTAAAAACTACATTTTAAAATTTCATTTTGGTCATTGATTTGCTTTTTCACACCGAGCATCACGGATCACAAATGTCATTCCATCATGAATTTTTTTACGTGTGTAGACAACTTGTATAAATGTGTCTCCAATTTAATCAGAATTTTTTTAAAAGAATTACTATCTTTAAAAAAAATCAGGCAGAGCATGTGAGCTCAGTTGCCAAAGTGAATTTCCGTGTATGAAACCTCTCCAATGAAACTAGTGGGGTGTCTATCTACCTTGCTTGCTCATAAAGATTAAGAGCATTTGAGGAAGCTCATCAGAAAATAAGTCGTTAGCGAATGGTTCTACGAAACCTACATCATGTATTGGAAGAACAGTGAAAGACGAGGTACGGGATACGGGATCCTTGCAGTAGGCTGGACCAAAATCCAGCCAAGAGGTGGTTGACTAGGCTTTCTCCTAGATCGGAGCGTCTGCCCCACACATAAGATAGCTCACGAATTTGTGCCCCGGAGATCGTGAGCTTGTAACGATCGCAGGGTCGCCCAAACCATGATTGTTGCAGCTCATGGTACCCATTGGGTCCGCCAATCCTCCCCAGAGGAGCCCCCCAAGGTTCTCGTAACCAAAGTATGATAATTTGTTTTACGCTTCTTTCTTTCTCGATGTGACATGTCCATCGGCGGAGGGAGGGCTCTTTCGCCACATTGGATACTAATTCACCGACAATGCTTCTATCTGTCACATGTGTCTCCCTTCCTTCTTCCTCGGCGGAACCATCGACAACTTCCTCCTAGTGTTACTCAGAGGGTCACGGTCCCTAGCATCTGATGCCATCTTAGTGGACTGTGTGGAGTGTCCATTAGGTCATCGTCTTTCTCCAGGAAAGCTTCCTCCAAAGAACGCTTACGCGAGACATTTGATTTGAAACCACCACATCACATTCTACCTCCGGTCACATATGCAGCGAACCTCCTCGACTCCTGGAATGGTTTCACCAGCCTCCTCTTCGCCAACATCCAATCCCCAAACTGGAAGCGATTCACATCCCAGTCTCCATCACCACACTCCTCATGGTCATGCCCGAAAAGTCCACATTTTTTGCAAAAAGAAAGGAATTTTCTCGTACTTGACCTGAATTCTCTTTCGACCTTCTTCAGGGACCATCGAAGAAAAAACTGCAAGAGAGATTTTGCAACATTGATCCTAACCCTCAGACTCACATAATTTCCTTTGAAAATAGTTTCAAGGACATCTCAACCTCCTTTACCCTTCTGATGCGCCGCACGAGGTCGTCAACAAGTGTCATCTCCTAATATAGTCACGCGATACGATGTATTTGCACCCAAACCATTAGCCCGTCAATAACAAACTTCTTCGGTGCCGAAGTACCGTCGTAGTCCTCGATCAAGAATCCCACCCTCTAAAGGTCCACAATCCCTGGTGCACCACCTCTCCCAATCACCCAAACACGACATCTAGAAGATGAATAAGTTTTCCTTAACCTCTCGATAGATTGGTTCGTGTGATAGGTTCTAGACGTTCTTCATCTTGTCGAACAACACTGTGGCACTAGACGAGCGTGTCGTCATGACCTCCCCGATCACCATCCACCTTGCATCCTTCTTGTACTCCTTCACAGCTTCCGCGCCCGGAACCACATCATAAAAGCTCTTCGTCGTTAAGCTGGATGTGTTGAACATGTCATTGATCTCTCTATCGTCCTTACTCGCTGACCCATATGCGCTCAAAATATTTTCCACCGTTGTAAGCACACACCCCGATCTAGGGTTTAGTCCCTGTCATCGACAACCCAACCTCACGTGTACCAAGGTGATATGTCCAAAACGTATCTACTTTTCCGAACACTTTTGCTATTGTTTTACCTCTAATTTGTGTGATTTGAATAGAACTAATACGGACTAACACTGTTTTCAGCAGAATTGCATTGTTGTCTTGTTTTTGTGCAGAAACTCAAAGTTTCGGGAAAATTCCCTAAAAATTTCATAAATCCTATTTTGACGGAGGACTCACGGAGCCTGAAGACGAAGCGGAGACGGGACCCATGGGCCCCACACACCACCACGGCGCGCCAGGGGTGGGGCCGCGCCCAGGTGATGTGTGGTTGCCTCGTGCGGCCCCTCGCGACGCCCTCACGACTACATTTTGCCTTCGACCTAAAACGCATGGCCCACATGCGTTTTCCCCAGAAACACTCCTGAGCTCCGCCGCCACTGAAAACCCTAATACGGGGACCAGAAGTTCCGTTCTGGCACCCTGCCGGGACAGGGATTTGGAGGAGATCGTCGCCATCATCATCACCACCGCCTCTCCATCAACCATCCATGATTCCCCCATCCATGTGTGAGTAATTTCCCGCTATAGGATGAAGGGGATGGTAGGGATTGGATGAGATCGTTCATGTAATAGATGTTAGATTGTTAGGGCATGGTGCCTAGTATCCGTTGTTAGTGCTATTTATCATTGTTGCAACTTGGTGTGTTTAATGCTTGACACTTAGGGCCCGAGTGCCATGACTTCAGATCTGAACATGTTATTGTTTCATGAGTATAACTATTGTTTTGGATCATATCTACAAGTTGTATACACATGTCGTTGTCCGGAACCCGAGCCCCAAAGCGACAACAATTGGGATAACCGGAGGGGATGGTTTTGACTTGAGGATCACATGTGTTCATGGAATGTTAATGCTTTGCTTCGGTACTTTATTAAAAGGAGTACCTTAATTACCAGAAGTTTCCTTAATTGGCCCCGCTGCAAACAGGCTGGTGGGACAAAAGATGTTGTGCAAGTTTCTCATTGCGAGCACGTATGACTATATACGGAACGCATGCCTATGATTGATTAGTACTTGGATGCTTTATTATTATTATTTACCTGCAATTGCCCTGTGTTATGACTATTTCATGAGCTATCTTATCCATGCAACGCCCGTTCATCCATCCCTATGCCTACGGTATTTTAATCCTGCTGTTTACCTCAATCACTACTGCTGTCTTTATTTCACTGCTGCTGTTATTTCTCCACTACTACTGTTATATTACTGTTGCCACTGATAAATTGTGCCAAGCAAGTTTATTTTCAGGTGCAGCTGAGCTGACAATTCATCTGTTAAGGCTTATAAATATTCTTTGGCTCCCCTTGTGTCGAATCAATAAATTTGGGTTTTACTTCCCTCGAAGACTGTTGCGATCCCCTATACTTGTGAGTCATCAAGACTATTTTCTAGCGCCGTTGCCGGGGAGCATAGCTTTATTTATAAGTTCACCGGGAAGTGATATTGTTCGCTGCAATTTATTGGCTATGGGGAAACCATGTGATCCAAGGTTTCCGATTTTGCCTTCCACTACAAGGCAAGGTACAACTCTGAACACTTCTATTGCTCTTGATTCACCATCAGTTATAAGTAAGTTTGGTACACCACCACATCCAATTACTTCACGTGCTACTACTGCTGAATCTGAAATATTTCTGATGAATTTGATGATGCCTCTATTGTGCTTGATGAAAGTGGTTCACTAGGTCCTTTTCTAGATGCCACTATTGCTAAATCTAAACTAATTAAAAATTCTGAAACATCTGATGAAAATCTTACTACACCTGTTGATTCACCTGGGTCGAGAGAACATGTTACCGATGATCTCGAGGAAGCCTATGTTGAAATCGATGACGATTTTCTTGAAGATTATATGAATTGTGAATCCTCTAAAGACGCCGATGTTATTAAAAATCTTATTGGAAAACATGCTGTTAATTATAATTTTTCTCCTGATCCTGAGTTTGCCACATCTCCGATAAAGATAGAGGATAAAGAATATGATCTTTCTGTGGACTTGTCACTTATACCTAATATCGAAAAAGAATCTTTTCGAGGTACTGAAAATGAAAGTGCTATAGGATACATGAATAAACTTTCTACTTTAAGTAGTTTGTTCTCTGATGATGATAAGAAACGTAGTTACTATGTTACCAAATTGTTTCCTTTTTTATTAAAAGATGAAGCTAAAACTTGGTTCAATAATTTATCTCCTGGGTCCATTAAAAGTCATTCGGAATTGATTAATGTTTACTTCAAGAAATATTTTCCTGCTAGTGTTCAACATGCTGCTTTGCAGAGAATTTATAACTTCAAGCAATTAAAGGAAGAGAATCTACCAGAATCCTAGGAGAGATATTGCTCCTTAATTAGAGCCCAGCCTGGACACAAGATAGCTAAAAATGAACTTCTTGATTTATTCTATAATGGACTAACCGATGAATCTAGGGTCTACCTAGACAGTTGTGCTGGTTGTGTTTTCAGGAAGCGAACTCCGGATGAAGCTGAAGAATTATTGGCTAACATAGGCCAGAATTATAAAGATTGGGCTAAACCTGAACCTCCTCCGGTGCCTACACCAAGGAAGAGGGGTGTTATTGAGCTGAATGACGAGGGAATGAGAGAAGCCAAGAAATCTCTTAAGGAGAGAGGAATTAAATCCGAAGAACTCAAGAATCTACCTCCTATAGAAGAATTATGTAAGCCGATTCCTCACCCTTCCATGATAGAGGTACACTCCCTTCAACATTTTGGTGCAGGAGATATGCCCTATCGTAAGCCTCCTGATCAATGCTTAGATGAATTTGATAATTTTATTGATAAGAAAAATCATTTTAACATGAAAGTTCAAAATCATTTGTTAGAAAATTCTCGTATTATTAATAATTTGCATGATGTCTTGGAAAGAACTGCTAATGATGTTAAAGGACTTGTTAAACATTTTCCTATGGTTCAAACTCAACTAGAGCAAATTACTAAAGTACAAAAGGATTTACTAGCTAATGTTTCTAAAAAAGGTGATAAACATGCTTTTGGTATAGCGACTAGAGGTGGTGCTTCCATTGGCTTGCGTGTACGGTAAATTAAAAACTTATGTATAGCTACGCAACAACTGCCAAGATATACTATGAAGATACATGCGAATACTAAGATCCAAAGATCTAGATAAAATACGTTACCAACACCGAAGTTGCGGAAGTAGTGTCGATGACGTAGTCGAGGAAGCGTGTCGTCGATTCCTTCAACCAAGCCTAGTAGAGAGATGCCGACGTCCACTCCTCCTTGCCTTGTCACCAACACCGAAGTTGCGGAAGAAGTGTTGATGACGTAGTTGACGTAGCTCGTTGCCGTCTCTCTCAACCATGCCTGGTAGAGAGATTTCGGCGCCTCCTTCTCCTCGCCTTGTCACCTTGATCCAACAACGTGAGGGTCAACCGTGAAGATCGACGGATCACCCCTCCGAGAGCTTGCACGCGTACGTCGGGAAAGGTTCAGCAGGGCTTCGCCGTCCAAGCTTGAAGCACTACTGGTGTATATGAAGGTGGAGATCTCAACACATGAGAAAAGAGAGAGAGAGAGAGATTAGATCTAGTCTAATCGGATAGGTTGCCTCTAATTAGAGGTTCCTCTAATCCAACTAGAAGGGATCTAAACTTGAGAGCTAATTGTGTGTCCTCCAAATAGGAGGGTGTGGGGTTTATATAAATGGCCCAAGGGGTGGAGGGACTTGGGCAAGGGGAAAGCTTTCCCCTAGTCCAACTCGGTTTGGGCAAGGGGAAAGCCCCCATGCCCAATTCGGTTTGGGAGGAGGAGTTGGAGTTGGACTCCAACTCCCCTCCCCTTCCACCGCCTCAACCACCACCGCCGTCGGGTGGGGCCCGCCCTAGGCCGCACCGACCTAGGCGCGTGGGGCCTACCTAGGCCGGCTACCCTTGGCTGCCGCCGCCTCCCCCTATGGGTCGCAAGGCCCATTAGGGTTTCGGCTGGGGGGAGCCCCCCTAGCGCCTTGGCCCACCACCACCACATGGTGGTGCGACTACCTTGGCAGGCCCTAGGGCCCATCTTGGTAGCCCCATGGTGGGCTCCAATTTTATTTATATTTTTTCAATAATTAAATAATCAATTAATTCTTTTGTCTAATTAATTCCAAATAAACATTTTCCTTTTACAGAAAATTCCCGAAATTAATTACTTATCATATAACACACTTTTACATGATCCGGGACACCCAGTGTCCGCCGACAAAATTCCTGGATAAATATTTCCATCCTTTATACACCCTCGGAATAAATCCGACCGTGATAGCAGCTTCTATCACAATATAATCTCTCCGATAAAACCATATGTATCACGCAGACACTATGCCGGTGATACTCTCTCCATGTTCCAGACCAACCATAATACACAACTAACCAATCCTAGTTTAAGCGTGTCCACCCTACAGGTTCGATAACGTGTAGCTATAATTGGATATCCAACCACCGGCCAGGGTCAGGTCCGTGGACGACCTGAATAACTGCTACCATTATGCGAAGACACTGTTGAACCTGCTGGCTATTTAATATATCATTCCCATTACTCGCGATACCAAAACTTCACCCGAGATATAGATCCGTGCATGACACCATGAATCACTCATTTGATTCATTATATCTTTGTCTATCTCGTTAACCGGTAAGTTCCCTTTACTCGTTTTCGTATTATGATATCCCACACGATGTAACTTCAGCATGCATTGTCTGCAGAACATATTGGATACCTTATAATACCGAGAGGGCCCAGGGCGTATCTCTCTAGTCACTGAGGAGTAATTTCCCATCTCAGAACGTTAGGATATACACACACCTTGAAGCCATCCTGTGACTGTCGTTTTACCATCCAGTTACGGCCATGGTGTTGACAGTACCAAAGTAACTCTTCCAGTATGCATAACCCTAATAACCTCATGGTTACAGGACATGTTATATAATAACCTTATTGTGATAAACCTAAGGACAAAAGGACAATTTAACGGAATCTCTTAGCATACCAGAACTTGGGTTTACCCGGCCAATAATATGCCCCTTATTGATGCTGACATAAACAATGTCCATGACTAGGAAAGCAGTGTCATCTAGCAATCAACAAATTAGTCCGTAACAGAACTAGGGTACATTTTATGTGTTCATATTCCCTACACGTACGAGTGAGCTTTCCCCTGAATCACGTATTCATAAACCACCGTAGTTATAGCATAGAGAATACAAATCATAATTAATGAATCTGATGTATAAATTAATTGCCTTTTGGGCATACATCCAACAATCTCCCACTTGCACAACTGGCAATGTCTAGTTTGCATAAGTTCAACATCTTGATGATGTTTGGTGTTTCTCGTGCTCACTCTTGTGTGGTTGACATTTTGTCCTTTTAGTCCCTTCTGGGGTTATGTGAACTTTATTCTTTTATGCACAAAGAAATACATCTTTCATGCACAACCTCAATTGATCATATGATCACTTGTAGCATCTGGTCATACATGGTGAAACCTTGGTACTTTAACCAAGAACACAATTTCATTGTTTTCACAATTAGTTGTTTCTTTTGTAAAGAACCACACCTAGTTCATTAATGAACCGACAACCTTTCCTTTGGAAGTTATTACGCTCCCACTGTCTTTGCTACTTGTTGTAGTTTTCGGAATATAACCTTATGTTTTTCATAAATATCCCCTCGTAATGCGATGTACAAAATTTAGAAAATTCTGTAATCTAACCTTGTCCTATCCTTTATACTTATCTCATAAGTTTTTTCAAAGTAACTCTTACATCTTGAGCATTTCTCTCCTTTTGAAGTAACTTCTTCAAAATACACCTTATGGAGAATTCTCACCTTAATTGGAGTCAATTGATTTTTTTTTCAAATTCAACTTGCCAACAATCAAGTTTGACTATTTTGTTTTGATCTTAAAATTTCACACTTTAAGAAATTCCTTTAAGATCAAGATTACAAATCAATTGATCATGCTCACCACCGTACGAAACAGCATGGATCTTGCACATGAATTTCTCTATCTTTATGTGAATTTTAATTCTCCCATGTTCTTGAACACCTCAGTGAAATTTCCGCAACATCATATCACATAATATATATGGAAACTTCCATATATGTTGTTGATTATGTTCCAAATATATATGTCATTAACTACCTTTAACAGCATATCATATTGTATCAAAACAAAACTATCTAATATTATATTATTCTTCAAACGAATAATACAACTAAGCTCCCACTTATCTACTTGAAACTATGACCTGCATTTTTTGCTTCAAAGTTTTAAAACAAAACTTTGTTTCTTACTTCTTATTTAGCATCATTGTTTTATTTGTCCTAGACAAATTTCTCCTTTTATGATTTAGATTTATATTCAATTAACAAAACCCTCGAGTTGTACACAATACACATCCTCGATCTATTTTCCTTTGAAAGGAATATGTTCTGTCAATATCTTATACAAAATCATTATCATAAAATACCTTCTTGATCAACCAAATTGGTGATCATCTTTTCGTCTAACAAAAAGATCCTTATCAAGTTTTCATAACTTAACAACACACTAGTAGGAAAAAGCCTTTCTGTGGCGCACCAAAAAAGACTTCTGTGGCGCATGGGTGGGTGCGCCACAGAAGTCACGCCACTAAATTTTATTTTATGTGGCGCATGCACAAGATATGCGCCACAGAATTCTCAAAAAATTCACAAAAATTCAAAAAAAAAATCAGTAAAAAACAAAAAATGAAATAATTTGGAAAACCTAAATATTTGAATTTTTTTCCAATTTTTCTGAATTTTTTTATCGTATCTCAAATGATGACTTCCCGCTAGGTCACCCATCCTCAAATTGCTCCAACCCAAGCACGCTTAACTTCTAATTGCTCCAACCCAAGCACGCTTAACTTCTAAGTTCTATTCGGTTCAACTAGCCTTATGCTACTCAAGTTCTTATTGATATAAGTATCATATCAATCCTCTTAAGCCTTGTATGTGTATATATATGTGTGTAGTTTATGTGTGGTATGTATATATATGTGTGTTTTTAAATTTCGGAAAAAATCAAAAACTTCAAAAGTTTCAAAATGAAATCCAAAAGTTTCAAAAAATGATGACTTCCCACTAGGTCACCCATCATCAAATTGCTCCAACCCAAGCACGCTTAACTTCTAAGTTCTATTCGGTTCAACTACCCTTCTGCTACTCAAGTTCTTAGTGATATAAGTATCATATCGATCCTCTTAAGCCGTGTATGTGTATATATATGTGTGTAGTTTATGTGTGGTATGTATATATATATATATATATATGTGTGTTTTTAAATTTCGGAAAAAATCAAAAACTTCAAAAGTTTCAAAAGGAAATCCAAAAGTTTCAAAAAATCCTAAAATCTCAAAAAAATTCAAAAAATCCAAAAAAAATAAACAAATCCAAAAAAATAAAAAATTTAAGAAAAATGTAATTTTTTTAAATGACAAAAAAATAAAAAATAAAAAAAATCAAGGTTTTTTCCCTCCTCATGCATGCCTACACCCCCCCTGGTGGATCGCCTTTTTTAGTTTTGTAGAAATAAAAGAAAATGATAAAATCTTCAAAAAATAAAATCCTTTGAGATGTAGTTAGGTTTAGTGTCTAGTTGGCATAGAAAATTTGAAATATGAATTTTGACCTTTTTTTGCAAAAAACAGAAACAAAAAATGAAACGACCATAACTTTTGTATACGACGTCGGAAAAATGCGTTTAATATATCAAAAAAACTAGAGAAAAATTGGAGATCGATTTCACCCGGGTTTACCCGCTGAACTTTTCTCACATCCTCAAAATTCCAAAAGGAAAAAAAGTTGTTTCTAAAAGAAGATTTTTTTCTACAAAATCAAAAAATACTTAGAAGTTCAAAAAATTCAAAAAATCGATTTTTTTGGAAAGTTTTCTGGATTTTTTTTATTTTTTTTGGATTTTTTGGGTTTTTTAAATTTTTTGGATTTTTTCAATTTTCTTGAAAATTTTGAAATTTTTTTAAATTTTGTGGCGCATATAGCAATATGCGCCACAGAAATATGTCGACGTGCGCCACAGAAATACACATCCACATGCGCCACAGAAATATGGCGCATGCAAAAATATGCGCCACAGAAGTCAATTCCATCTATAGCTAGTTTCCTAGTAGTGACAATGATATTAATTTATGTATGACATCTAAGTCATTATCTATTGGGATCTTATTCTAGCACATTCCTTTCATTACTTTGTCATAGCATATTAAGTTTCCTAGAAACTTGTATGCCACATAATCTGGTTAAGTGAATGTTTCTTGACAAGACGTCATGCATTTAAAATGCAATGACTCTCGGTATTAGTCTAAAAGACTTGTCAATTGGAATTGCTTCCGCTTGCACGACATCTGATAACTATTTCCGAAGATTCAATAATCTCTTCAAGATTCACCATCCTCCCACTGAATTCTTTAGAAGAATAAAATTCCTCAATAATCACATTTATCTTAGTGGCATAACATTGCCACTTATGTGGTGTTTTAAATAGGATTTCCATTTAACTTGTTGGAACAACCTACAAAGTAATTTTATTCATCTTCCACCTTTAGGACCAAGTTCTAATCTTTCATAAAACTTAGAACCCAAATTCTATGTGTCTCTTCATGTTTATCTTTCAAAACTATGACACAATTATTTAAGATAAATATTCCTAGGTCCTTTTGCTATCTTAGAACTGAACTTCCTTACAGAAATTCTAAGTATCTAAAATTATCACGTCCCTTTATGTTTATCTTTCAAAACGATGACGTGAACCTTTAAAAGACTATTTTTGTGCTAAAACTAGACAAACAACAAATACTCTAAATTGGATTTCTAGGAATATGATTCTGCAAACGAAATATCTTAGTAATTATTCAATCAAAACTTTGATCAAATACATGAACCGAAATTGACTTTCTATTCATTAAATTACTAAGACAATATTTCTAAAATATAATTGTGTAGTTTCAAGATATCAATAAAATCATTGACAATCTTTCAACTCAACCTTTTATTGACTTCACTATGTGCCTAAACACTTAATGAATTTATGACTCCTAAGAATCATGTAGTTCATCAAGCCTTTCACTTGTTTCACATAACAATATCTCAAATTCCTTCCATCGTGCATATGATGCATTTGAGATGATAGTGCCACTCGAAGTGGTGTCAACATAATCACAACAATATTTCCGAACAAATGATATTTCCATAACTTAAAAGATTTGTAACTTGATCATCCACGAAGGGATTGATCCAAAATATTCTTCGATAAACGGGATATGAAATCCCACAAATTCACAAGAGTATTTCCATCACCATGAATGCGACCTTATTACAATAGCTTGGGCCGAAACCCACAAATCTTTCAAACTAAAACTGAAAAGTTAATTTGAAGATGTCTTCATCTTGTGGATGAAATTCAATGCGCCGAGCTTGACACACATCCTCAACCTCTACTCTTCCGTCACCTTACTTCCCGCATCTCCTATATCAAGTGCATAAAATAATTAGCAATTGATACTCCAGAGTTACTAGTAAGATTGACAAATATCATTGCAAGTATAACTCTTATACCTTTCTTGCCTTTAGAAGACTTCTTCTTCTGTAGCAGGAATTTCTTGAAGTTCCTCTTCCAGTGTCCCTTTTTCTTGCAAAAGAAACACTCGGATTCCTCTTGAGCCGAGATCACAGTCTTTACCAATGCCTTAGCATTTTTAGACTTCTTGGTTCTCTTCTTCTTGAACTGTGCGGTTTGGGTAACCATCATGACTTGATTGTTTCCCTCTTGACACTAGGTTCAGCAGTTTTCAGCATTGAAAGGAGCTCATTTGGTGTCTTCTCCAACTCATTCATGTTGTAATTCATGATGAAACCGCTGTAAGACGGTGGGAGGGATGCCAACACCAAATCTATACTTAGCTCGGCTGGAATAGGAAATCCCAGAGCCTCGAGCCTAGTACCATAACCAAACATCTTGATTACATGCTCGCTCACAGAGCCTCCTTCTGCCATGTGACATGACCACAGTGCCTTTGTTATCTCATAACGCTCAGTCTTAGCCTGAGTCTGGTACATGGCCTTGAGTGCGACAATCATGTCGTATGCAGGAGTTTGGTCAAACTTCTTCTACAACTCAGGTTCCATACATGTCAACATGAGACACTGAACAGAAACCGCCGTATCACTCTTCAAGGTGTACACATCTGTTTCAGCTTCTGACGCATTGTCAGCCGGCGCCTCGGGAAGAGGGCCATCGAGAACGTACTCGCTCTCGCGTTCCTAAGAACAATCCTTAGGGCGCGAACCCAATCAGCATAATTGCTCCCATTCGCAGTCAGGGGCTTCTTCTCAATCAGTGGTCCAAGGTTAAACGAGGGTGCTATCTTATCCATTGATCTACAATAATTAAGTTCACTTAGACATGTTCATAATTATTATCTAGCATTAATATTTAAAACTAAATTAAAATGCTCCCACTAAAATTGATATTCCTCATGATCAAATTAGTGTATACGAAATCCACGCTCAACATACGATCAATAGATGGATACATGCCATTGAACATAGCTTACAACGGGTAGGTCAACAGACCAATCACTTCCTACCATGACTTTCGCTTCATCTTTCAATGTGTGTGCTCCGAACTCATAAGTAGTTATGCTCGAACGTCAAGACAACCAACCGCTTTTGTTGTAGGTACGGTACACTACACGCCTCCCGAACCCTTGGCACACAATACTCATGGATACATGGCGCACGGTGACAAGCATCCGGTTTGACGCTGCTACGTGTTGGAAGAGCACGAACTCCTTGATATTTTCAATTTTAGCTCAAGTAATTAAACTCTGCAGCTACCGAGGAATCTCCCTAATAATCACACTACTGCGCAATCAAGGGAAGAGCAAGAAAACAGGTATAAAACATGCACAAGTAAATAACACTTCGTGATGTAGTATAGTCTTCTTCCTCCAGCTTCCGGTGGCGCCTCCACCGGTGTGGCCATGTCGAGGTTCACGACATTTGCATGCCTTCTCCTATCCTCCACTATCACCATATCTCGACAAACAAGAACGAACGGCACGCCGGCCAACAAAACAAAGGTTAGTCAACAAAATATAATTTCGAGACTATACCACATCACATGTCCTGCAAAACAGAGTTAGACGCCTCTAACGTTTGTTTGCATATTTTAGCGTGGCTGTAGAATCAACGGGACAAACTGGAAATACTACGGCCCTCACCAAGCATGTTCATTCATGTTGCTAGATTGACATTGCGGGGTGATGGACAACCCAACATTACGAAAATGTTGCGGCTCCCCATCTAAACGATCACATGTGCGCGTGACCCTCGTGTGGACCAAGTCCACATGCCCTTTCCACTATCAAGTCAACAAGGCCAACTATAATAAGATTCGAAGCTACTGAAGCACTTCGTTGGCGCCGACGGGCATACTAGGAGCAGCCGGAAGGTCCGCGGATTGCCAGAAGTCTGAAATCGTACTATGTCGCTGGAAACAAGACGAGACCGCATATTGGAAAGCAAACATAAATAAACTGAATGTTAGAAGAAATAGACTTCAATAACATACCCGCACAAACTTATGCGGTGCCCGTACACCAAGTGCTCTAGATCAAATCATGTATCTACGCATAGATCGCTCTAATACCACTATTGGGTTGCGTGTACGGTAAATTAAAAAAATTCGTATAGCTACGCAACAATGATACGTCTCAAACCTATCTATAATTTCAGATGTTCCATGTTGATATTATACCAATTGTTACATGTTTTACATACACTTCATAGCATTTTTATGCATTTTCTGGGACTAACCTATTAACAAGATGCCACGGTGCCAGTTCCTGTTTTCTGCTGTTTTTGTATTTCAAAAAAGCTGTTCTGGAAATATACTCGGAATTGGACGAAACCTGGACAGGACCTCCTATTTTTCCAACACGTACACGAAGTCCGAAGGAGAGACGGAGGCGACCGAGGAGGGCGCCACACCCTAGGGCGGCGCGCCCCCCTCCAACCGCGCCAGCCACCGCCCTTTCGCCTATTTATTCATCTTCACGGGAAAACCCTAGACACCCGAGCCTCCATCCACGAAAAATTCTGTAGCCGCCGCCGTCGTCAACCCTAGCTCGGGAGGGTTCTGAAGCTCTTCCCGGCACCCTGCCGGAGAGGGGAATCATCACCGGAGGGCTCTACATCACCATGCCTGCCTCCGGAGTGATGCGTGAGTAGTTCATCTTTGGACTACCTGTCCATAGAAGTAGCTAGATGGTTGTCTCTCCACTTTATGCTATCATGTTTAGATCTTGTGAGCTGCCTATCATGATCAAGATCATCTTATTGTAATGCTACATGTTGTGTTTGCTGGGATCCGATGAATATTGAATACTATATCAAGTTGATTATCAATCTATCTTATATGATATTTATGATCTTGCATGCTTTCCGTTACTAGTAGATGCTTTGGCCAAGTAGATGCTTGTAACTCCAAGAGGGAGCATTTATGCTAGATAGTGGGTTCATGCCTCCGGTAATCTGGGCGAGTGACAACAACGTCTAAGGTTGTGGATGTGCTGTTACCACTAGGGGTAAAACATCAATGCTTTGTCTAAGGATAATTGTATTGTTTACATTATGCACATTACTTAATGCAATAATTTGTTGCTTGCAACTTAATACCAACGGGGAACTCGGTATGACAACCTGGAGGTGGATTATTAGTCATAGACGTTGTTGGATAACGGTCTATGTATTTTGTCGTAATGCCCACATGAATATCATAGTAATCATCATGTCATATATATGCATTGTCATGCGCTCAATATTTTGTCAATTGCACAGCTGTAATTTGTTCACCCAGCATGTTAGTTATCTTTTATGGAGAGACACCACTAGTGAACTGTGGACCCCGGTCCATTCTTTTATACTAATAATACAACCAACTGCAATCATTGTTCCTTTTCATTCTCTGCAATTAAACACTATTTTCCACACCATGCGTTTAATCCTTTGTTTTCAGCAAGCCAGGAAGATTGACACCCTTCCTGTTTCGTTGGGGCAAAGTAGTTTGTTGTGTTGTGTGCAGGTTCCGCGTCAACGGCTGAACTCCCTTCCACACGCAAGTACTTTTCTGGCACCGTTGACAACCTTCATAAGTGCTTCTTGCTCCTACTGGATCTGATAACCTTGGTATCTTACTGAGGGAAACTTGATGCTGCACTGCTTCATACCTTCCTCTTGGGGTCTCCCAACGAACGTGTGTCCCACGTCATCAAACAACTGCCAAGATCTACTATGAAGATACATGCGAATACGAATATCCAAAGATCTAGATAAAATACGTTACCAACACCGAAGTTGCGGAAATAGTGTCGATGACGTAGTCGATGAAGCATGTCACTGATTCCCTCAATCAAGCCTGGTAGAGAGATGCCGACGTCCACTCCTCCTTGCCTTGTCACCAACACCGAAGTTGCGGAAGAAGTGTTGATGACGTAGTTGATGTAGCTCGTTGCCGTCTCTCTCAACCAAGCCTGGTAGAGATATTTCGGCGCCTTCTTCTCCTCGCCTTGTCACCTTGATCCAACAGCGTGAGGGTCAACCGTCAAGATCGACGGATCACCCCTCCGAGAGCTTGCACGCGTACGCCGGGAAAGGTTCAGCAGGGCTTCGTCGTCCAAGCTTGAAGCACTACTGGTGTATATGAAGGTGGAGATCTCAACACATGAGAAAGAGATTATGTCTAGTCTAATCGAATAGGTTGCCTCTAATTAGAGGTTCCTCTAATCCAACTAGAAGGGATCTAAACTTGAGAGCTAATTGTGTCCTTCAAATAGGAGGGGTGGGGTTTATATAGATGGCCCAAGGGGTGGAGTGACTTGGGCAAGGGGAAAGCTTTCCACTAGACCAACTCGATTTGGGCAAGGGGAAAGCCCCCATGCCCAATTCGGTTTGGGAGGACTCCAACTCCCCTCCCCTTCCACCGCCTCAACCACCACCGCCGCCGGGTGGGGCCCGCCCTAGGCCGCACCGACCTAGGTGGGTGGGGCCCACCTAGGCCGGCTGCCCTTGGCCGCCGCCGCCTCCCCCCCATGGGCCGCAAGGCCCATTTGGGTTTTGGCTGGGGGGAGCCCCCCCTGGCGCCTTGGCCCACCACTACCACATGGTGGTGCGGCTATCTTGGTGGGCCCTAGGGCCCATCTTGGTAGCCCCATGGTGGGCTCCAATTTTATTTATATTTTCCAATAATTAGTTAATTAATCAATTAATCAATTAATTATTTTGTCTAATTAATTCCAAATAAACATTTTCCATTTACAGAAAATTCCCGGAATTAATTACTTATCATATAACACACTTTTACATGATCCGGGGCACCCAGTGTCCGCCGACAAAATTCCTGGATAAATATTTCCATCCTTTATAAACCCTCGGAATAAATCCGACCGTGATAGCAGCTTCTATCACAATATAATCTCTCCGATAAAACCATATCTATCACGCAGACACTATGCCGGTGATACTCTCTCCATGTTCCAGACCAACCATAATACACAACTAACCAATCCTAGTTTAATCGTGTCCACCCTACAGGTTCGATAACGTGTAGCTATAATTGGATATCCAATCACCGGCCAGGGTCAGGTCCGTGGACGACCTGAATAACTGCTACCGTTATGCGAAGACACTCTGTTGAACCTGCTGGCTATTTAATGTATCATTCCCATTACTCACGATACCAAAACTTCACCCGAGATATAGATCCGTGGATGACACCATGAATCACTCATTTGATTCATTACATCTTTGTCTATCTCGTTAACCGGTAAGTTCCCTTTACTCGTTTCTGTATTATGATATCCCACACGATGTAACTTCACCATGCATTGTCTGCAGAACATATTGGATACCTTATAATACCGAGAGGGCCCATGGCGTATCTCTCTAGTCACCGAGGAGTAATTTCCCATCTCAGAACATTAGGATATACACACACCTTGAAGCCACCCAGTGACTGCCGTTTTACCATCCAGTTACGGCCATGGTGCTGACAGTACCAAAGTAACTCTTCCAGTATGCATAACCCTAATAACCTCATGGTTACAGGACATGTTATATAATAACATTACTGTGATAAAGCTAAGGACAAAAAGACAATTTAACGGAATCTCTTAGCATACCAGAACTTGGGTTTACCCGGCCATATTATTATCCAATAATATGCCACTTATTGATGCTGACATAAACAATGTCCATTACTAGGAAAACAGTGTCATCTAGCAATCAATAAGTTAGTCCGTAAAAGAACTAGGTGATACGTGCATTTTATATCATCATTTATATAACTTTTAGTATCATACTAGAATGTTATTTGCATGATTATATGATTGTTTCTACATGTTTTAGATGATTTTGGGGACTTTCATACAAAATCCCTATTTTTGGTATTTAATTTCTGGGAGGCAGAAAACCCCCTTTTCTTGTCTTTAATGTTTCACGAGCTACAGGAACTCAAATAATAAAAGGAAAAATACTGCGTCAGTTTTTCATCGGGAGAAAGGCAGAGGGAAGAAGACCGAAGAGAGGAGAGCCACGAGGGCCAAATGGGGGTGGCCCACGCGGCCCATGTACCTGGCCGCGTGGGACCCACCCAAAGGTGCCTCGGGCACCTCCTCGCCTGGGGCTTTTTATCGACGCCTTCGTCTCGCCCGAAAAGTGACGCCCTAATTTTTCCAAGTCCATCCGAGGTCGCGACGGCGGCAAAACTCCTGATCCCTTCCGAGGGGGGTCAGGTCCTGCTGCTCCGGAACTCCGGAGAAGGGGGAAATCATCGTCATCGTCATCACCTCTCCTCCTTGGCGTGGGAGGAGGCCTCTACATCATCACCCCCATCAAGACCAGCACCATCACCATCATCATCACCGTGATCCACTTCGTTCCCCTCGCAGTTTGAGAGTTGCTATACCCTAGATACTTGTCTTGTGCTACTATTCATGTTAGTGATTGAGTACTTGTCATTATTTGGTGGTGAAGTTATAATTTCAGATTGTGTTGTACCACTTATGCCACTGATTATGATCATGTTCGCACGTTGTGAGTAGTTCCCGTATGTTCCTGATGCATAGGATGAATTGGCAATGATTTATATGTGACATGTGTTGGTATTTTGTCAAGAGTTTATCTTTTATGTGATTCTATGATGGTGTTGTGCGAACGTCGACTACACAACACTTTACCTTTATGGGCTCATAGGAGAACACCGTAGTGTAATGAATTGATGGAGACTTGGGAGGACACGTAAACCTGAGACCGAGTCATGAAGTTATATTATGAGGGTATTAGTATCGGGGACCTTAGAGTGTAATGCTATGGTGGGACTTTAGGTCTTAATAATTCTTGTGCAGTCATTTGCTTGGCCACATGATCCATCATAAGGGGTTGTAGTTTATTTATTTAACTATACCTAATTATGGCTCCGTCCAAAGAAGATTAAAACTTGACAAGATATTCAACGTGTTGTTTAATAAATCTCTATGCCTAGCATCATCCATGCCGCCCTCGGGAACGTTTGCCACATATAAGTTACACATCACTTGAGCTTGTCCTCTTGTCACATAAGAGGATTGGGCTTTCTCTCTTTGAGAGCTTTCAGTTGCTACTGTTACTTGCTGCATTGGAATTATACAACCAAAAATACCAAAAACACTTGCATCTTCAATTGTTTTATTTATCAATCTTACTAACCAATACCTTCAGCTCCTCGTGGGTTCGACAACCTTTTCTATTTAAAAGGTACTACAATTGATCTCCTGCACTTGGGAGCCATCACTAGGGTACATTTTACGTGTTCATATTCCCTACACGTACGAGTGAGCTTTCCCCTGAATCACGTATTCAGAAACCACCATAGTTATAGCATAGAGAATACAAATCATAATTAATGAATCAGATGTATAAATACATTGCCTTTTGGGCATACATCCAACAGCTTCCACTCAGGACCCCTTGTATCCTAAAGGACATCCAAAAAGAATTGAGCAAAAATCTCAACTAGCTAGTGAAACTAGTACTTCTTCTAAAAAGAAAAAGAAACATAAGCAAGTTGTAGAGTCTTCTGAACCTATTAATGATAAAGAACCCGAGAATGATCCTAATAGTATATCCATCTCTGATGATAATGATAAGAACAATGCCCCTGACAAAGAACAAAGTGAGGAGGAACCTGAAAAACATTCCAAAAATAAGTGGTATACTAAAGAAGATTTTATTGCTAAGAAGTATGGTAATGAAAGAGAACCTTGGGTGCAAAAACCAATGCCCTTTCCCAATAAGAAACACAAATCAAAAGAAGAGGAACATTACAATAAATTTTGTGACGGGATGAAACCTCTATTTTTGCAAATTCCTTTGACTGATGCTATTAAGTTGCCTCCTTATTCAAAGTACATGAAAGATATTGTTTCTAACAAAAGAAAGATTCCTAATGAAGAAATTTCTACTATGCTTGCTAACTATTCTTTCAATGGTAAGGTTCCAAAGAAGCTTGGAGATCCAGGTATACCAACTATTCCATGCTCCATTAAAAATAATTATGTGAGAATTTCTTTATGTGATCTTGGCGCAGGAGTAAGTGTTATGCCTTTCTCCCTTTATAAAAGGCTTTATTTGGAAAAGCTAATACCGACAGATATTTCTTTGCAAATGGCTGATAAATCTACAGCTGTTCCTGTTGCAAATGTGTTTTCAATGCATAAAAGTTTTGAAACACCATTTCTTTTCTTTAGCTCATTTTATCTACTGTAGTATTACTATTATTTCAAAAATTTGTTGTTGTTTTATTTCTTTATAAAATTCAATTTCTGCTTTATAATCATTATCTAAATGCCCAGAAAATGTCCAAAAATAAAAGTTGTCGAAAAATTCCACAAATTATTGTTTTAAAAATGTGACGCGGGGGCACCTGGGGCTGACCAGGGGGACCCACCACGCCACCAGACGACAACAGGGTGCGGCCCAGCCTTGGCCGCGCCTAGGCGGTGTGTGGGCCCCACCTGGCCCTCCACAAGGTGAGCTACCTCCCCATCCTTTCACTCTCCCGACCAAACACTCCACCATTGCCAAAACTCGTGTTCTTGCTGCTCTTGCTCGAATTTTTTGATCTCCTTGCTCAGCCCATCTTTGCTACTGAGATTTGGATCGTTTGCTCTCCGGTATGTGACTCCCCCGAATATCCAATTGAAATTTTGATTAGTTGTGTATATTTTGAGTATTTTGGTACTGTAGGTGTCATGTTAATTGAGTTTGCATGATGTGTAGCTCTCTTATAAGTCTCTATAATGGTTCCCTTGATTTATTTGTTCCAAAAATCATTTTTATGAGATTTGTTTAAAAATTTCAGAAAAGGAAGATGGATGAAAACACTCATGATCACCAAACTTATGATGAGAATTTAGAGGTGCCTGAGGTCATGGAAGTCAATCGTGAAAAATCTATGTATCTTCGGTTTATCCATGCTATGACTGCATGACCGCCACAGGTATCTTGGAGGATTTCAATGAACTAATTTCTAATGCAGGTTTGGATCAATTTGTGTCTCATGAAACAACCCAATATGCAAAGCTTACTATGTCAGTTGTGCAAAGCTTCAGATTTAACTGTTCCCGGGATAATCCTATGATTTCTTACAACATTTACAATATAGCTTTCGATTTGTCCCTTGCTGAGTTCTGCAGAGTTATTGGTATGCCATGTTGGGGATCACACGCTAGTATCAAGGGTGATACGTCTCAAACGTATCTATAATTTTTGATGTTCCATGTTGATATTATACCAATTGTTACATGTTTTGCATCCACTTCATATCATTTTTATACATTTTTTGGGACTAACCTATTAACAAAATGCCACAGTGCCAGTTCCTGTTTTCTGCTGTTTTTGTATTCCAGAAAAGCTGTTCTGGAAATATACTCGGAATTGGACGAAAATCAACGGAGGTCCCTATTTCACCGACACGTACACGGAGTCCAAAGGGGAGACGGAGGAGCGCCAGGAGGCGGCCACACAAGGGCTCGGTGCGGCTCCACCTCCTGCCGCGCCGAGGATGCGTGTGGGTCCCTCGGGTGCCCTCAGCCGCCGCCCTTTCGCCTATTTATTTCCCCCGACGCGAAAACCCTAAATACCCGAGTCATATTCCACGAAAAGTTCCAGAGGCGCCGCCGTCGTCAACCCTAGCTCGGGAGGGTTCTGAAGCTCTTCCCGCCACCCTGCCGGAGAGGGGAATCATCACCGGAGGGCTCTACATCGCCATGCCTGCCTCCGGAGTGATGCGTGAGTAGTTCATCCTTGGACGCAGGGCCATAGCAGTAGCTAGATGGTTGTCTCTCCACTTTATGCTATCATGTTTAGATCTTGTGAGCTGCCTAACATGATCAAGATCATCTTATTGTAATGCTACATGTTGTGTTTGGTGGGATCCGATGAATATTGAATACTATGATCAAGTTTATTATTAATCTATGTTACATGTTATTTTATTTTTTTAGACCGTACTACCGTAGGGGAAGCCCCTACGGTGTTATTACATGTTATTTATGATCTTGCATGCTTTCCGTTACTAGTAGATGCTTTGGCCAAGTAGATGCTTGTAACTTCAAGAGTGAGTATTTATGCTAGATAGTGGGTTCAGTCTCCAGTAATCTGGGCGAGTGACAGCAATGTCTAAGGTTGTGGATGTGCTGTTGCCACTAGGGATAACCTAACAATTCTATGTCCACGGTCATATGTACCTGTTTACATTACGCACATTACTTAATGCGATTATCCGTTGTGTGCAACTTAATACCAACGGGGAACACAAATGTCAACCTGAAGGTGGATTTTTAGTCATAGATGCGGTTGGATAACGGTCTATGTATCTTGTCGTAATGCCCAATTAAATATCATGGTAGTCATCTTGTCATATATATGCATTGTCATGCGCTCAATATTTTATCAATTTCCCAGCTGTAATTTGTTTACCCAACATGTCGTTTATCTTTATGGAGAGACACCACTAGTGAACTGTGGACCCCGGTCCATTCTTTTAAACTGATAAAACCACCAACTGCAAACAATTGTTCTCTTTTACTTTCTGGAATTAAACATTATTTTCCACACCATACGTTTAATCCTTTGTTACAACAAGCCGGGAAGATTGACAACCTTCCTGTTTCGTTGGGGCAAAGTAGTTTGATTGTGTTGTGTGCAGGTTCCACGTCGGTCGCCGGATTCCCTGGTGTTGCGCGATGCCATATTCCGCCACCAACAACCTTCTGAAGTGCTCCTACTCCTACTGGTTCGAT
Organism: Poa pratensis; assembly: GCA_947311845.1. NCBI lineage: Eukaryota > Viridiplantae > Streptophyta > Magnoliopsida > Poales > Poaceae > Poa > Poa pratensis. The sequence continues at coordinate 20,012,569 of CAMZMU010000067.1, forward strand.
AACCTTGGTTTCATACTGAGGAAAAACTTGCTGCTACACTGCTTCATACCTTCCTCTTCGGGTCTCCCAACGAACGTGTGATTTCACGTCATCAAGCTAATTCTCTGGCGCCGTTGCCGGGGAGTGGAAGTACTTCGGTTCAGAAGTCTCCTAACTTCCCCTTCAACATGCCATAATTTTCTGGCGCCGTTGCCGGGGAGTTAGCAGGCTTCTGCAAGGGGAGTCTCACGCTTCCAATCTCTTTACTTTGTTTTTGTCTTGCTTAGTTTACTTTTAGTTATCAAAAACACAAAAAAAAAATTACTTTTATTTTCGAGTTATTATTTTCTGTCTTGTTTTAAATGTGCTAAAATGAGTACCCCTAAGAATACTAAGTTGTGCGATTTCACTAGCACAAACAACAATGATTTCATATGCACACCTATTGCTCCACCTGCTTCTAAAGCAGAGTTTTATGAAATTAAACCTGCTCTTTTAAATCTTGTTATGAAAGAGCAATTTTCTGGTGTTAGTACTGATGATGCTGCTGCTCACCTTAATAACTTTGTTGAACTTTGTGAAATGCAAAAGCATAAGGAAGTAGATGGTGATATTATTAAATTGAAACTTTTTCCTTTCTCCTTGAGAGGACGTGCTAAAGAGTGGTTGCTATCTTTGCCTAGAAATAGTATTGATTCATGGACTAAATGCAAAGATGCTTTCATTGGAAAATATTATCCTCCTGCTAAGATTATATATTTGAGAAGTAGCATAATGAATTTTAAGCAATTTGATAATGAACATGTTGCTCAAGCATGGGAGAGAATGAAATCATTGGTTAAGAATTGTCCCACTCATGGACTGACTACTTGGATGATCATCCAAACCTTCTATGCATGATTAAATTTTTCTTTGAGGAATTTGTTGGATTCGGCCTCTTGAGTTACCTTCATGTCCATCACTTTGGGTGCTGCAACAAAGCTTCTAGATGATATGATGATAAATTATTCTGAGTGGCACACCGAGAGAGCTCCAACAGGTAAAAAGGTAAATTCTGTTGAAGAAACCTCTTCCTTGAGTGCTAAAATTGATACTATTATGTCTATGCTTACAAAGGGTCAAGTGCATGTTGATCCAAATAATGTTCCTTTAGCTTCTTTGGTTGCTCAAGAAGAGCATGTTGATGTGAACTTCATTAAAAATAATAACTTCAACAACAATGCTTATAGGAATAATTTTGGTAATGGTAATTATAAGCCTCATCCTTCTAATGGTGGCAATGGTTATGGTAATTCCTATGGTAGTTCCTACAACAATAATAAAAGTGTACCCTCTGATCTTGAAGTTATGCTTAAGGATTTTATTAGTACACAAACTGCTTTCAATAAAACTGTTGAGGAAAAACTAGGGAAAATTGATGTTCTTGCCTCTAAGGTTGATAGTCTTGCTCTTGCTGTTGAATTTATGAAAATAAAGAACACGCCTCATGATGTTAAAGAGAGCAAAACTCTCAATGCTATACAAATTAAAATTGATAATAATGTGAGGATGCTAGCCGAATTGCATGCTAGATGGGAAAGAGAGGATGAAATTGCTAGAAAGAATAGTATTGCTAGAGTTTGTACTATTTCTACTACTGAAAATGCTTTAACTTCAAGTGTTAGTAAACTTCCTACTATTAATGGCAAGATAATTGGTGTTGGCAATGTTTCTACTTCTATTGCAAAACGTTTCAAAATACCTGATAACTCTGAAACTGTTCTTGATAAAAATGCTGAAATTTCTAGTAATGATGAAGATAATAGCTCCATTACCTTTGATGATAATGATTTTGATTTTGATGGTTGTAATCTCTCTGAAGTAATTATGTTCTTGCAAAAGCTAGCTAGAAGTCCTAAAGCAAGTGAAATAAACATGGCTTTTACTAAACATATTACTAATGCTCTCATACAAGTTAGGGAAGAAAAATTGAAACGTGAAGTATCCATCCCTAGGAAGTTAGAAGATGGTTGGGAGCCCATCATTAAAATGAAGTTGAATAACTTTGATTGCAATGCTTTGTGTGACCTTGGTGCTAGTGTTTCTGTTATGCCTAAAATACTTTATGATATGCTTGATTTAGCACCTTTGGAAAATTGTTATTTGGATGTTCACCTTGCTGATGCTACTATAAAGAAACCTTTGGGTAGAATTGATGATGTTCTTATTATGGTTAATAACAACTTTGTCCCTGTTGATTTCGTTGTTTTGGATATTGAATGCAATCCATCTTGTCATATTGTGCTTGGAAGACCTTTTCTTAGAACTGTTGGTGCTATTATTGATCTGAGAGAAGGGAATATTAAATATCAATTCCCTCCCAAGAAAGGTATGAAACACTTCCCTAGGAAGAAGATAAAACCACCTTATGATTCTATTGTTCGAACAAACTATAATGTTGATGCTTCTACACTTGGTAATACTTGATGCATGCTTTGTGCCTAGCTAAAAGGCGTTAAAGGAAAGCGCTTATGGGAGGCAACCCATTATTTTATTTCTACAATTTTTCTTTTATTGAGTCAAGGAGGTTGTTTACTTCTGTAGAAACTCCTTTGTATCTTTACTTTTTCGCATTGTTGTGCCAAGAGTAGTCTCTAATGATAAGATGATGCTAGATTTTGATTGCTGCGCAGGAACAGATTTCTGCTGTTCACCGTATTAATTATCTAAAATCAACATAATATTATTTAAATCTGCAAATTTTTGTGCGTAATCCTGATGTATGTACGCATCTTTCATTAGTTCAAAGTTTTTCAATCTGAGCATCGTAAGTGCCTCGAAAAAATTCGTCTTTGCGGACTGTTCTGTTTTAGACAGATTATGTCTTTTATTTTGCATTCTCTCTTTTACTAGTGTTGGGTGGAATTCTTTTTTGGGTGGAAGAGCTTCACATAACATCAGTGGCAGTAGCTAATGTTTAAAGTAATGGTCATATTGCGTCTTTACAGAACATGTGAGTTTTTGATTGTGCACTAACCCTCTAATGAGATTTACTTTGAGTTTGGTGTGGCGGAAGTTTTCAAGGGTCAAGAGGGAAGAGTGATATAATAGGATGGAGAAGAGTAAAGAGCTCAAGCTTGGGGAGGCTCCCATGGATCTTCCCAGCATATTTCAAGAAGACTCAAGCGTCTAAGCTTGGGGATGCCCAAGGCATCCCCTTCTTCATCGTCAAAATTATCAGGTCATCTTTAGTGAAACTATATTTTAATTCTTTCACATCATATGTGCTATTCTTGGAGCGTCTGTGTGCTTTTATTTTCAGTATGTTATTTTTATTTTGTGATCAACTTGATTGGATCCTAGCATTCTTGATTGGGAGAGAGACATGTTCCGCTTATTCATGAGAATACTCCTATTCTTCACTTATATTTGTTGAGTATTCATATCTAGCGCTGTTCAAGCTTTTAGCTCTTGTTTTCATGTATCTCTTGTCAGAGCTATTAGTTCTTTTAAAGAAAGTACTCTCTTACTTCACTTATACTTGTTTGGAGAGTTATTGAAATAAGTTGATTAGTGTTTGGTTGGAACAGAAAATGTTGCATGTGGTAAATGGTATAATGGAAAAGACTTGCATACTCTTGTAGATCACTAATATGGATAATTTGATACTTGTCAATTGTTTTGAGTTAACAAGTAGGTCATGATTAAATTTGTGCATCATGTAAGTTAAGCCCATTAGTGAAGAATTACCGTAAAGCTTGTTGAAATTTGGTTTGCATGGGTGGTATCTCTAAGGTCTAGATATTTTCTAATAAAAGGGTTTGGTTAACAAGGAAGACAGTATGAAGTCTTATAATGCTTGCAATATGTTGGTCATATAAAACTTGGTGTACCGGTTGATATTCTTGTTTGCTTACATAACCTTGCTAGCCTAAACTCTGTACTGAGAGGGAATGCTTCTCGTGCATCCAAATCCTTGAGCCAAAATCCATGCCATTTGTGTCCACCATAACTACCTATATGTGGTATTTCCTTGCCACTCCAAGTAAAATTTTCATGTGCTACCTTTAAACTATTCAAAATTGTTACTACTCCTTTTTGTGTCAATGTTTACCAAGCTCATGAGGACGTGGTGGATGTCTTTATGGCACTTGTCAAGCAGACTTTACCATCAGACTAGCGGCATATACATCCGCTTATCTATTAATTTTGCAAAAAGAGCTGGCAATGGGGTGCCCAGTCCCAATTAATTACAACTTTAACCGCTTAATTCTCTTCACATTTTTGCCCTGATTTATCAGTCAAGCAATAATACCAGTGAAATATCTGCATGTGTAAACAAAAGAGAAAAGAGGGATGATCTGGCTTGCTGGTAGAAATAACGTCCTTCATGGGAGCCGCTCTTAAAAGTCTGTTTGGCCGGGGTCATATTGTACTTTCCACTACTGATTCATTGACCAATTAACATACACCTCCCAAAACTTAATTTTTACTCTCTATATGATTTCAAAAACCTAAAAAGCTCTAGCACATGATTTAATCCCTGCTTCCCTCTGCGAAGGGCCTTTCTTTTACTTTTATGTTGAATCAGTTTTCCTACTTCTTTCTATCTTCCACAAGCAAACACTAGTGTCAACTTTGGTACAACATTTGTTATATGCTACATATTGGACTTATTATATTGCTTTGTGTTGACAATATCCATGAGATAAATATGTTGAAAGTTGAAGCAAATGCTGAAACTTAATCTTCCTTTGTGTTGGTTAAACACCTTTTATTAGAATCTATTGCTTTATGAGTTAACACTTATGTAAACCTGTGGATGCATTGTCTCCAAAGTACTATTCATGAAAAGTTTAGCTTGTATGATTCAGTGTTTACTCATTATCTATTTGGTAGCAAATTATAAACCATTGACTTGGATCACTTCATTCACTTACATGTGCCTTACAATACTATTTGATCAAGATTATGATGGTAGCATGTCACTTCAAAAATTATTTTGTTTTATCGTTTACCTACTCGAGGACGAGTAGGAACTAAGCTCGGGGATGCTGATACGTCTCAAACGTATCTATAATTTTTGATGTTCCATGTTGATATTATACCAATTGTTACATGTTTTGCATCCACTTCATATCATTTTTATACATTTTTTGGGACTAGCCTATTAACAAGATGCCACAGTGCCAGTTCCTGTTTTCTGCTGTTTTTGTATTCCTGAAAAGTTGTTCTGGAGATATACTCGGAATTGGACAAAAATCAACGGAGGTCCCTATTTCACCGACACGTACACGGAGTCCAAAGGGGAGACAGAGGAGCGCCAGGAGGCGTCCACACAAGGGCTCGGCGCGGCCCCACCTCCTGTCGCGCGGAGGGTGCGTGTGGGCCCCTCGGGTGCCCTCAGCCGCCGCCCTTTCGCCTATTTATTTCCCCCGATGCGAAAACCCTAAATACCTAAGTCATATTCCACAAAAAGTTTCAGAGGCGCCGCCGTCGTCAACCCTAGCTCGGGAGGGTTCTGAAGCTCTTCCCGGCACCCTGCCGGAGAGGGGAATCATCACCGGAGGGCTCTACATCGCCATGCTTGCCTCCGGAGTGATGCATGAGTAGTTCATCCTTGGACTACGGGTGGTGTAGTACGGGACTACTAGGGTGGCCCGATCTTCACGGATTGACGGAGGATGTGGACGAACGCACGCAAGAACACGAGGAACACGAAGAACACCAAGAAGAACGCCCCGAACACAAGAACACACACACGATACAAGAACCGTTTCCCTTACCGGTCAGTCCAACCGGCCCAATAGAATCCACACGAAGGTGGAGAGATCGGCAAGTAGATACAAGAAGGGATCTTGGATGGTTGTTTCTCCAACGGTCAACCGAACCGCTCCAATAAAGTCACCCGAAGATGAAAGATTGGCTAGTAGTCAAACTACAAGTAGAGGTCTTGAATCCACAAGGGGATCTTCTCCACAACGGGAGGAACCATCCCCGCAAGGGGAGGAAGGAGACCGTCTTGAGGTGGGGAGCCTAGCTCTACTCTAATCTCAAAACATAGTCTAACTCAGAAAGGAGGTGGGGAACTCCTATTTATAGTCTAACCCACGAGGTGGGGAAAGGTGGGAGTACATGACTTAAAGTCAAGGCAGCACGCAAGCTGTGCAGGCTGGCCGGTCTGGGAGCCGGCCAGACCGGCCTGGAGGCCGGCCAGTTCGGCAGGGTAGCCGGCCTGGGACCCGGTTCTGACCGGGCTGGAGACCGGCCGTCTCTGGCTGTAGGCCGGTTCTGGAGCCGGCCAGGCCGGGTTGGGGGCCGGCCAGGCAGTTTCTGCCCACTTCTTCTTCTTCGTCATCTTGACGTTTTCTCCTCCTCTTCCATGCGTACGCCTTGGATGAACTTGAGTCTTTGGCTTCCTCGGCATCTTCCCGGATGGCCGTACTCGTCATGTGGTACCTAGCATGGTAAAGGGGTAGACGCTCATGTAGTATACCATCCAAAGGGGCACGGAATGGAATCTCGTATAGGAAAGAATTCACCTTTAAGCTCAATGTCGACTTGTCATATGTTGGAGTGCTTGACATGGTGATGGACGTGACTCGGGCTACATCAACGGGTCCATACCAGTAGCTAGATGGTTGTCTCTCCACTTTATGCTATCATGTTTAGATCTTGTGAGCTGCCTAACATGATCAAGATCATCTTATTGTAATGCTACATGTTGTGTTTGCTGGAATCCGATGAATATTGAATACTATGATCAAGTTGATTATTAATCTATGTTACATGTTATTTATGATCTTGCATGCTTTCCGTTACTAGTAGATGCTTTGGCCAAGTAGATGCTTGTAACTCCAAGAGTGAGTATTTATGCTAGATAGTGGGTTCAGTCTCCAGTAATCTGGGCGAGTGACAACAACGTCTAAGGTTGTGGATGTGCTGTTGCCACTAGGGATAACCTAACAATGCTATGTCCACGGTCATATGTACTTGTTTACATTACGCACATTACTTAATGCGATTATCCGTTGCTTGCAACTTAATACCAACGGGGAACACGGATGTCAACCTGAAGGTGGATTATTAGTCATAGATGCGGTTGGATAACGGTCTATGTATCTTGTCGTAATGCCCAATTAAATATCATGGTAGTCATCTTGTCATATATATGCATTGTCATGCGCTCAATATTTTATCAATTGCCCAGCCGTAATTTGTTTACACAACATGTCGTTTATCGTTACGGAGAGACACCACTAGTGAACTGTGGACCCCGGTCCATTCTTTTACACTGATAAAACCACCAACTGCAAACAATTGTTCTCTTTTACTTTCTGCAATTAAACATTATTTTCCACACCATACGTTTAATCCTTTGTTACAGCAAGCCAGGAAGATTGACAACCTTCCTTATTCGTTGGGGCAAAGTAGTTTGATTGTGTTGTGTGCAGGTTCCACGTCGGTCGCCGGATTCCCTGGTGTTGCGTCGTGCCTTATTCCGCCACCAACAACCTTCTGAAGTGCTCCTACTCTACTGGTTCGATAACCTTGGTTTCATACTGAGGGAAAACTTGCTGCTGCACTGCTTCATACCTTCCTCTTGGGGTCTCCCAACGAACGTGTGATTTCACGTCATCAAAGGGTCGGCCTGAGCATCTCTTGGCCCTCTTCTCGGAGATCTGCCAAGGAGAGAGCTGTTTGGCTGAGAGTGGTAAAATTCGAAACATCCAATTCCCAGCTATTCGATATTTTGCCTGTTACATTGGTAAGGGTATTCTCGCTAGAAAGTGAGCTAGAAAATTGTCTATTTATGATCTAGCCATTCTCGCTGCTGCTTTGAAAAATGATAGAACTTATAACATTGGCGCTTTGATAGCACATCGGCTTTCTGCTAACCGCGGAAAAGGACCGATATGCGGTGGAATAATTGCTTCTCGTTTATTAGCCCATCATAAGTTGGAGCCGCACCACCTTGATGTTGCATTCTCGGTAGGGAGGCTTGATCTAAGGTCCATGATGAGTCACCGGTTTGTTACCCGCTGTCCACACTTGAGGACCTATCTTATGAACTATTGTTTGTTAATAACTCTGAGCGGATAGTTTGCCTGCCAGCACCTCTTTTGTTTAATTATAATGCCAGGAATGGATGGTCATTTTCAGAGGATGAGTTGAATGCATACCTAGAGGAGCATGGCCCCCGCGCGGAGCCTGCAGGGGGACAGCCCGAGGAGGATTACACACAGTCTCACACTGTGGCGAGCTCCTCATATCAGTATTACGATTTTGGAGCCTCCTCTTCACAGGATCCGCCGTATGATGATGCGCCGTGGTGGAATCCCTACGGCCGATTTTAGTCGATCTCCAACTTAGGCCAAAAGCCTAAGCTTGGGGGGGAGGGTACGCATTCTCACCGACATCTCATTCACATTGTCTTATTCATATTATGTCGGTTGTTTCATCGATACTCTGTACATCCATTTTTCATTTCTTTTTAGTATTTCTCTCTTGCGTTTGCTTTATTTTCAGAAAACCAAAAAGTCCAAAAATATTTCCTTTATCCCTTTATCTTTTATCTTTTGCATTTCGGTTTTTACTTTGTTCTATCTTTTTAATTTTCGGTTTGCTATTAAAAATCCAAAAAGATTTCCCTTTAATCATCTAGCTCTTTTCATTTCCTCTCCAAAATTTGAAAACCGAAAAATATTAGTTTTCTTCTTCTGTTTTTGCATAGTTGTTGCAGAGTTCAGCAGGTTTCCGTGACTCCACTTGGGCTTGGTTATCATTTAATCCACGCAAGTGAAAAGCAATAATGACGATATGCGACCGAGTGGACATGGTAAGAAGGCTGGTATGAACTCTATTTGTTTTTCATTTTTGTACATATACTTATCCGTATGATCATGTTTAGCTTGTCATGGTGGAAACTATATGATTAATGTTTGCTTAATAATTCATGTCTTCTTATAATCAGTCCCAATTTGCTAATAATGGTTAATATGTCATATAGATATTTGCTTGCATTGTTCTGCTCATAAAATAGTATGATATTGTGGTATCCTCCTCTGAATGATCTACTTGAATCGACTTGGCACATGCTCACACATGTATATGACTAAAAAGAAAGAGTCAATTAAAGCCTCGATGATTTATTTTGCCTCAGAGTTTTAGTATCACTTTTATGCCTCGGTTAATATTATTTTGTCGCAAGCATGATTATGACGGTTATTGCTCTCTTAGTTGTCGCTTCCTAGTCTATTGCTAGCTTCCATCTGTACTGAGCCGGAATGCTGCTCGTACATCCAAAATCTTTAAACCAAGTTATCCCAAAAGAGTCCACTATAAATTCCTATGTCTGCAGCATCGGCCCTCGCTGATCTGCGAGTACAGGGGGACAAAGGACCCGCAGCGCCATGACCCGACATTGTTCGAGTCGGTAGAGCAATTCACGCTGCGGATGAAGCGTGTCACGGTCCATACGGCCCCCGAGTGGATCGTGGGTGGCCTGGAGGCCTACTCCGCCAAGCATCCGGCTCCAGAGGTGAGTCCCTTTGCTTGACGATTCGAAACACTTTCCTTTTCTTGGTCTTTTTATATCGATCCTTCCTGCTTTGTCGAGTCCAGGAGTTTCGATCGCTTGTTGGGTTGCCTCCGATCCGCGGAGACGCTCCACGGTGCTTGCCGGCCCCAACGACGTCGTCGAGCGCGACTCTGACGACGAAGCCGACAGCGCCACCATGGGCAACGAAGCCGCCTTCTCCTCCCGCCAACCGATCCCCATCCTGTCTGAGGATGAGGAGGAAGGAGAAGAAGGAAGAGAAGAACGCGCCGGGTCCAAGAACCCGGCGCCTGCTGAAGAAGATGATGAAGATGATCAGCCGCTCCGCATCCGGCGGAGGCGTAGGCCTGCGGCTGAGGACGCCGGGCCCAACTCCAAGCGCTCCAAGTCGGCGAACCCGACGCCGCCGCCACCGGAGCGATCGGCTGGGGCTGCCGTGCAGCGCACCGTCGTTGCCGAGCGGAGGCAGAAGGCCTGCGGGACATCCCTGCGAGGGCTCGCGCCGACTCGCCGCCTGCGCCTCGCTTCCGAGGAGTTCGGACCTCAACTCTTCCACCTGCGGGTGACAGGTCTGCTGCTGATCCTCATCCAAGTTCCACTGGAAACGCTATCTTGAGTTTGACCCGTGCGAGTGTCGCAGGGCTGAGGACGCGTCCCTCAGTGACATGGAGGACGCGCTGGAGAGCGACTCCCAGCGGGCGGAGCCTGCCGCGCACGTCGCGGAGCCGACCACGAGAGCGCCGAGTCCTCCGCCTTCCACCGGCGGAGGCGACGAAGTTATTGTGCCCCCTCGACCCGAGGGGGCCACTATTGATGACCGTGCCGGCTGGCAATGGGTGCCACGCCTCAGCCGGAGACGGCGCTGGTGGTGACGACGACCCGCGCCACCTGACGGCTGGGCTGACTGCCCAGCCCCCGAGCTCCGTCCCGGGTGCATCTGCGCCCGGCCTGACTTCCGAGCCGCCATCCAGACAGCGATGGATGCGCACCAGGTACGTAGAATCCTTCTTGCACCTGTTGCGTCCGTAGCGTATATGTAGCCCCCAAGGCCCGAGTCGCGTTCGTAGAAAGCGGCTTGGGTCTTCATAGTTTTCTGGATGCAAATTTGGCAAATAGTGGTCCTTGGTGCCAATGTCGATGTAGAGGCAGGCCGGTGGTGGGTGTGTATGCCACTCGGAACGTAGCCCCCGGGTTCCTGACCCGGCGTATTATTTTTTTTTTTTTGTTGGGGCTAGCCCCCGGGTTAGCAAATGTTGGTGTAGAGGTAACCCGTGGCGTAGCCCCCATGCCTCTTCTTGATTGTTTATTGTTTGTGAACTGCAGGAGCTGTCCTGGCTCCTCGAAGCCGAACAGCAGGAGACCCGCCGCCTGCAGGAGGAGCTGAAGAAGGCGCGCGACGGCTTCATCTCCGTGCTGAGCACCAGCAACTGCTGGCCGCGCAGGAGAGCCGGCACACGCAGGCGTTTGCCGCGGTGCAGGAATCCTGCGAGCGGCTCAGCAAGCAGAAGGAGGAGGCGGACGCCGCCCTCACCCAGGCGACCAAGGGGTACGGCGAGGACCTCGAGAAGCTCGAGCGCAAATCCGGCGAGGCTGAGCGCGAGATGAAGGAGCTGACCGAGCGGCTTGCCACCCTCGCCGTTGGCATCTGGGGTAAAGATTTCATGCGACCCTTGCAGTTTGTGCCTACTTGACTTGTGGCCTTGTTGTTGATTTTTGTTTTGTTGAGCAGGCGAGGAGACGGCTGGCCTGACGGCTTCGGAGCATGTCCACCGGCTCGGAGTCTTCGCCCGTGACGTTCACGGCCGGGCCAGCAAGGTCGTCCAGATGCTGTCGCCCAAGGAAGGCGTCCCCGCACCCGTCTGCAAGGTGTTGCGGGTTCTGGAGCTGATGCCCCAGGTGATCACCTGGGTGCGGGAGTCGTCGGCCCGAGCCGGCGCGTGCATTGCCCTCGGGCTTGTGCGAGGCCGGTACAGGCAGACGAACGTGGACAAGATCACGGCCAGCATCCCCACCGATAGCAGCGGCCGGGAGATCGATCTGCAGCCGGTGCTCCAGTACTGCGCCCCTTACGCCTGCCGGGCTGCCAAGATGGTCGACCACGACGACTTCGTCTTCGACGTGGTGCCTGAGGGCAACGACCTTGGCGAGGTGGCGGACAGGGAGCCGGCGTCGGAGTACCTTTTCGAAAGGGCTTCAGCTCTGCCACCGCCGGCTGCGACGAACGAGGCGTCGACGTCTTCTGCTCGGGCGGCTCCTCCGTCTTGAAGTTTGCTCCCCTGCTTTCAAAAGAGGGGTTATTTTGAAGTAGTTAGGGTTTGTCGCCTGCGGGCGAAAAAATATTATGTAATGAAACAAGTATGATATGTGCCGGGTCGCGTTTCAGCGTGCGCCTCTGCGGCTTATTAATGTTTGTTTTGGCACTCCCATGCTTGTTTTTTGTGCGCTTTCCGTCACTTTGTTTGTTTTTCGCTTGTTTTGTAAGCTAGTCGATCGTGCGACCTCGCCAAGTGTGCTTCGCGTGATTTTTTCGTGACGCGCGCGGTACCCATGGTGACAAAGTCCGAGTGCGGCTTCATTGTCAAGTTAGGTTTGAACCGGCTGCACTACTTCTTCACTTTGTGCGGGTAGCTGACGACTTGGGAGAAAACAACAATTTTTGTGATTTTGCTTCGTGAGCAGGGGGTCCAGTGGTGAGCCGCGCATCGTGGCATCCGGCTCTCTTTGACAACCCATCAATCATATAACGTGTGAGTAGGAAGAATAAAGACTCGAAAGCATAATTGAATCGAAACGATAGCCCCCGAGCGTGCCGGGTGTGTATCGACTTTATTTCCTTGATTGATTACACAGTATTACAATGGATACTATGTATAATAGGGGCGAAGCAGGCTGATGTTCCATGGACGCTTGGTCTCCTCTTCCGACTTGGAGCTTTTGTTCGGCTCACGCAAGTCGACGAGGTGGTAGGAGCCGTTGCCCATCGCTTTGCTAACGACGAACGGTCCTTCCCATGGTGCCGAGAGCTTGTGCATCCCTTTCGACTTTTGGATGAGCCGAAGAACCAAGTCGCCTTCCTGGAAAGAGCGACTTCTAACCCGGCGGCTGTGGTAGCGGCGCAGGCTTTGCTGATATATCGCCGTCCTGGAGAGTGCGAGTTCGCGAGCTTCTTCCAGGAGGTCGACGCCGACCAGGCGGGCTTCTTCATTTTCTTCCTCGTTGTAGAGGGCGACCCGAGGCGAGTCGTGCTCGAGGTCGGTCGGCATGACGGCTTCCGCCCCGTACACCATGAAGAATGGCGTGTAGCCGGTGGAACGGTTTGGAGTCGTTCTGATGCCCCAGAGTACGGCTGGTAGCTCGTCCAGCCAGCAACCCGGTGTTCGCTCCAGTGGAACTTGAAGTCGCGGCTTGATCCCGGCTAGCACTGTCTGGTTCATTCTTTCCGCCTGCCCGTTTGATTGCGGGTGGGCGACGGACGCCAAGTCGAGACGGATGCCTTTTTGTTTGCAGAAGGCCTTCATCTCTCCTTCGGCAAAATTTGTACCGTTGTCAGTGATGATGCTGTGCGGGTAGCCGAATCGGAAGATGAGCTTCTGGAGGAACTTGGTTGCGGTCTTGCCGTCGAGTTTCTTGATAGGTTCAACTTCGACCCATTTGGTGAACTTGTCGACTGCGACGAGCAAATGTGTCATGCCACCGCGAGCTGTCTTGAACTTGCCCACCATGTCTATTCCCCAGACTGCGAATGGCCATGTCAGAGGGATGGTCTTCAGAGCCGCGGCGGGTAGGTGATCCTGCCGGGCGTACTTCTGGCACCCGATGCACCGACGGACGATGTCGACTGCATCCTGATGAGCAGAGAGCCAGAAAAAACCGTGCCTGAACGCCTTGGCGACCAGGTTGCGAGCGCCGACGTGGTGGCCGCAATCTCCCGAGTGGATCTCATGAAGGATGCGCCTTCCCTCTTCCGGCTCGACGCAGCGGAGGAAAACTCCCGATGTGCTGCGTTTGTAGAGCTCGCTGTTGATGATGGCGTAAGCTGAGGCCCGGCGCACGACTCGCCGTGCTAGGACCTCGTCGGCTGGCAGCTTTTTGGTGGTGAGGAACTCGATGTAGGGTTCCCTCCAGTCGTTGTTTCTTGGGTTACCGCCACCAGAATTGCATCTGATGATGGCGGGTTGGCGATGTCGACTTCGGCCGGCGGGCGTACCGACGGGTTGTGCAGGTGGTCGAGGAAGACGCCGGGTGGGACTCGGTCCCGCTTAGACCCGAAGCGAGAGAGTGCGTCAGCCGCCTCGTTCTTCCTTCGGTCGACGTGCTCCAGCTCCATGCCGGCGAAGTGGCCGCCGACTTGATCGACGAGCCGGCGGTAAGCCGCCATGTTGGGATCATTTGCATCCCAGGTCCCCATCGTTTGCTGAACGACGAGGTCGGAATCGCCGTAACATTTGATACGGCTAACTCCCATCTCCTTGGCCACGCGTAGGCCATGTAGGAGGGCTTCGTACTCGGCGACGTTGTTAGTGCACGTGAAGTGTATCTGCAGCACATATCGCATCTTGTCGCCTTGGGGAGAAGTGAGGACGACTCCAGCCCCCGAGCCCTCATACATCTTGACCCGTCAAAGAACAAGGTCCATCTGCCGGCTTCATAGGTTGGAGCCGGCAACTGTGTCTCCATCCAGTCGACGAGGAAGTCGGATAGTGACTGCGACTTGATCGCAGTGCGGGCTGCGTAGCTGAGGCCGAAAGGCTGCAGCTCAGAGGCCCATTTGGCGACGCGCCCAGTTGCCTCTCTATTGCGGATTATTTCAGCTAAGGGAGATGAGCTGACCACCGTCATCGGGTGGCCCATGAAGTAATGTCGCAATTTTCTTGAAGCAAAGAAAACACCGTATACAAGTTTTTGGTAGTGCGGGTAACGTTGCTTCGAATCCGTCAGGACTTCGCTGACGTAGTAAACTGGCCGCTGGACCAGTTGCTCGTGGCCTTCCTCCTTGCGCTCGACGACGACCACCGCGCTGACGACTCGGTTGGTCGCAGCGATGTAGAGGAGCATCGGCTCCTTTTCTAGTGGAGATGCGAGGATCGGCGCCTCGGCCAACGTCTTCTTGAGTGCCGTCAAGGCGGCGTCTGCCTCGTCGTTCCAGGTGAACGTGTCCGACTTCTTGAGGAGCCGGTACAAGGGCATGGCCTTCTCGCCGAGTCGTGAGATGAAACGGCTGAGGGCAGCGACACAGCCTGTGAGCCGCTGCACGTCCCGGAGGTTTTCCGGCTTCTTCAGAGCTTCGATCGCCTTGATCTTCTCTGGGTTGGCCTCAATGCCTCGCTCGGAGACGATGAAGCCCAGGAGCTTGCCCGCGGGTACGCCGAAGACGCATTTTTCCGGGTTGAGCTTTATCCTGTACTTGCGGAGGTTGGTGAATGTCTCCGTGAGGTCGGCAATCAGGTCTGTCTTCAGCTTGGACTTGACGACGATGTCGTCCACATATGCGTGGACGTTGCGGCCGATCTGCTCGTGCAAACAGTTCTGTATGCACCGCTGGTAAGTCGCTCCGGCATTTTTCAAGCCGAAGGGCATGGAGACGTAACAAAACGCGCCATAGGGCGTGATGAAAGACGTCTTCTCCTGATCTTCGGGCGCCATCTTGATCTGGTGGTACCCGGAGTAGGCGTCGAGGAAGCATAGCGCCTCGCACCCTGCCGTCGAGTCGATCAGCTGATCGATGCGTGGCAATGCGAATGGATCCTTGGGACAGGCTTTGTTCAAGCCGTGTAGTCGATGCACATCCGCCATGTTCCGTTCTTCTTCAGAACGAGCACCGGGTTGGCAAGCCATTCCGGGTGTATGACTTCGGCGATGAACCCGGCAGCTAGGAGCCGGGCTATTTCTTCGCCAATAGCCTTCTGTCTCTCACCAGTGAAGCGACGCAGGAACTGCTTCACTGGCTTCAGCTTGGGGTCAACGTTGAGCTTGTGCTCTGCGAGCTCCCTCGGGACGCCTGGCATGTCAGATGGTTTCCATGCGAAGATGTCCCGATTCTCACGGAGGAAGTCGCAGAGCGCGCTTTCCTATGCGACGTCCATGTGCGAGCCGATCACCGCCGTCTTGGAGGAGTCGCCCTCGACCAGCGGGATGCGCTTGGTCTCCTGTGCCGACTGGAACTTGTCGCGTGAGTCCAGAGTCGGCTTCTTGACGATGGTCATGTCGTTGGGGTCGACTTGCAGCTTGAGTTGCTCCAGCTGCTCCGTGGCGATGACGGACTCGGCAAAGACGGCGTTGCCCTTTTCGCACTCGATGGCGCGGTCGACGTCGCCGTGTACAGTGATGATGCCGTTCGGACCCGGCAGTTTCATCTTCAGGTAGGCGTAGCAGGGCCTTGCCATGAATTTGGCAAAGGCGGGTCGCCCGAGGATCGCATGGTAGGAACTACGGAAGTTCACCACCTCGAACCAGATCTTCTCGAGCCGGAAGTTCTTGGCGGTGCCGAAGACGACGTCGAGTGCGATTTTGCCTAGCGGGTAGGCCTTCTTTCCCGGGACGATGCCGTGGAAGGTGGTGATGGTGGGTACTAGCTGTTCGTCACGCAATTTCATGCGTTGGAACGTCTCGTAGTAGAGGATGTTGATGCTCGACCCCCGTCCATCAATGTCTTGGTCAAGATGTAGCCCTTGACCTGGGGCGCGACCACCAGAGCGAATTTGCCCGGGTAATCGACGCGGGGCGGGTGGTCTTGACGGCTCCATGTGATCGGCTGCTCTGACCAGTCGAGCCACTGGGGCACGTCTGGCAGAGTCGCGTGGACGGCGCGCCGTATGACCTTCTCCTCCCGCCTGGAATCGAGGCCGACGAAGGTGTGGCCCATGAAGCCGGCAGTGGGAGGCATGCCCTGCTGCTGCTCACCGTCGTCGTCTCCGTCGGGTGCCCGCTTCTTGGCACCGGTCTTGGCCTTGACGATTTCTGCAGTCCAGCTGCACTCGTCAGTGGTGTGGCCGGCTGGCTTGCCGGGTAGGCTATGATACCTACACGGCATGGCCAGAATCTCCGTGGCGGTGAGCTTCTTTCGCGGGAAGTTGCCGCGTTGGCTCTTGAAGCCGCGGCCCCCCGCAGCCGTGGCGGCTACAAGCTCGGAGCCGCCGTCACCCTTGCGTTTATGAGCGCTGGAGTGCTTGGCCTTGCTCTTGTTTTTGCCGCCTTTCTTCTCGTCGTCGTCCTCCTCGGAGTCGTCCTTGGTGACGTCGGACTCGGCGTACTTGTGCACGATGGCGAGTAGCTGGCCCATCGTCATGTCACCCTTGTGCGAGCGCCGCAGCTTCTGCTTGAGCGACTCGAAGGTGGTGTTGTCCTCAAGGTGGGAGTGCACCGTGTCGACGCTGAGGTGTTCTGCCGAGTTGATGAGGTCGGCGACTCGGCGATACCACTTTCTAGTGGACTCGCCCTCCTTCTGGACGCAGCGCTTGAGGTCCTCGACCGTGGCCGGGCGCTTGCAGGTCCCCTCGAAGTTGGTGATGAAGAGCCTCTTCAACTCGCCCCAGGAGTTGACGCTGTTCCTGGGGAGGTTGTTGAGCCAAGTGCGAGCCGTTCCCTCAAGCATGAGAGGAAAATAGCGCGCACAACAGAGCGAAGACGCGTTCTGGATGCTCATGGCGGCCAAGTAGTCCTGGACCCAAGTTTCCGGGTTCATGGCAGCGTTGTACTTGGGCGCCTCTCTCGGTCCTTTGAAGCTGCTAGGGAAACGCTCGCCTCTGATGGCGGGTCCAAAGCATCTAGGGCCGACGTCGTCGTCGTCGTTGTTGTTGCGCGTCGCCTCGGCGCGCTTGTCGTTGAGGTGGTGGCGTAGATCCGGAGCGGAGTGATTGAGCGCGCCTGCGCCTGGTTGTTGTTGATGGTGTGCCGGGCGTCGTTGCGGGCGAGCCGAGGCGGGTTGCCTCCAGCCCTCGCGTTGCTCGACACTGCCGGCTCCTCGTGCCGACTGCGTGGCGGCTGTGGGGCAGCGTCACGCCTGGGGGAACCCTTGTTTCCCTGGCTTCGGTGTGGTGCCGAGGCCGTTTTCTCGCTGGGTGGCGATCTGGAGTAGAGCTTGCCGTCAGATTGCGACATGTTCTCCTGCAGCTCCAGCGCCTTGTCCACCAGCTTGCACCCTTGCTCCAATAGGGGTTGTCCTTGACCCGGATCCTCTTGAAGAGAGAGGCGGCTGCAGTCATGCAATCGACTGGGGTGCCGAAAATCGCGAGGTCGGCGTCGTCGTCGTTCCGCGGCTGGGGTTGAGGACGAGCCGGGTTCGGAGGAGGCCGCGGCGCCGGAGGCGGCATCGTCGGGCGAGGTTGAGGCGGAACTTGACTCGAGCCGCCGGGCTGGGCCCTGCGGCACTCGTCGCGCTGCCTTTCCAGCTCTGTCTCGCGCGCGAAGGCGTTGTCGAGCGCGCGAGTTGGTGCATCAGGATTAAGCCGCGACTTGCGGTTTTTGTGATGCCGAGTGACCGCGGAGAGAGCGGTCGACTGAGCATCGACCTCCAGCTCCTTCTGGCGGATCTCCTCCTGCTGGAGGGCCATCTTCCGGCGCAGCTGCTCGAGCTGTGTCGCCTGGTCGACGACGTTCGCCGGCGTGATCGGGGTGCTGAGCGGGTCAGCCGCCCGACCTGCTTGTCCTCGCAGGGCGGCGAGAGATTCGTCGCGTTGCTGCTTTTCGCGAGCCTCCTGCTCGCGCCGTGCCTGGTCGCGCTGCTTCTGCGCGTTGGCCTCTGCTGTGGCGGCGTTGTTGCCGCAGGTTTGGCGGCAGCAGAGTTTGCCGCCTCGCCCGTCATGTAGATGTGGGCGGGTGTTGCCGTGCCGTCCGAGGCCAGATCGGTCGAGCCCTCCGACTCGTAGTCGAGAACGGGCAAGATCGACCCGGTGTCGTCGTCGTTCGAGATCTGGACGGTCTCGGCGGATGGGGCGGGTGCAAAGTGGTTTGCAGCCGCGTGTCGACAGCGGCTTCGTCAAGCGGGTCGACGGGGGAGGAAGTACCATCGTAGTTGTTGGCGACTCCTTCCTCATCCGAGCCGCAGAAGCCGACGTAGGCGGTGACGGCGGTCCCGAACGGGATAGCCATCGCGCGAGTGATCGGGGCGTAGTTGGGCCTGCCCCAAGTGTGTGGATCGGCGACGTAGCCGATCCCTCCGTGCTCGAAGTAGCTGCCGGTGACGATGTCACCGCGACCCGACATGGCTTGAGGGCTGAAGTAGACGCCAGTGCCGGGTTCAGGACTCTCCATGAAGTAAATTCCAGCGATCGCTGGCCCCACGGTGGGCGCCAACTGTCGTGGGGTAATCACGGCAGATGCCATACGGGGTGGCTTAACTCGGGTGTGAGCCAGGCGACGTAGGATTCACAGAGAGGTTGCACACAGAGTTTACCCAGGTTCGGCCCCTCTGTATGAGGTAAAGACCTACTCCTGCTTGTATGTATTTGGATCTGAATGGGGTGTACAATGGTGTGCGCACCAGAGCTTGCGGGTGCTCCGGAGGCTATGGAATGAGATGAGTCTGCCTCTAGGGTTGCTCCTTGCCGGCTTTATATAGGGAGCCGGCTAGGGTTTACAGGGAATGACGGGTGAAAGTGCATGTGTTGCCCCATGCGTGGTTTTGGTAATTAATGACAATCCTTATGGACTAATGTTTGCATTGAGATATTCTTATAGATCTTGTCCATAGGAAAGATTGGAGTTCATGTGTTGGACTCTAGAAGCTTATAAGATGACCAAGATCCTTTTCAAAGGTTTATATGAAGAATGGTCTTATATTGAGTTGAGCATATTGCAAGTATGTCTTGAAGAATAGAATACCGTGGATATTCATGCTCATCTTCAAGACATCATCATTGATCAAGAAAGAAGAAAAGATACAAAGTTGATCAAGGCTAAGTGGAAAGGATGGATTCAAGTGATCAACACACAAAGCTACATGTTGTACCATGTGGGATCTTGTGATCTAATGGTATGGTAAGCAATCGTCTATATAGCTTTGTGAACTAACCCATATATATGTGTGTGGAGTATCTATGCGGGGTTAGGTATCTTCCCATGGGCGTGCATCAAAAGGAAGTTCCATATAACCCATGGCGGTTGACGTCAAGCGGTGGTCGTCATCAAGATAATGGCCAAGTGAAGATGTTCCTAAAAGTGGCTCTCCCATATTGTGTATGGGGGAGCATTTCACAAGACTTCACCAAGCGGAGCGCAATCAAGAAAGGTGATCCAACTTGAGGTGATCAAGATCGTCATCATCTAGCTCAAGTGGATTGCGCAAGGCAAAGGTATGACCTTGATAGGGTTTCTATTTTACCGGTCTCATGGTGTTAGTGAGAGACCGGATTATAGGATAGATGCCACACTTTCAAGAGGGGCTCTCGAATTAGTAACTTGATCGTATCATTCGGAGAGAGCTCAAACCTTTGCATACTTGGCATCATCTTTCTTGGTTCTTATTTGGCTTTTATCTTTGTGAGGTTTTGGTGCTTGTCGTGTTCGTCATGATAATACCAAGTTGTTCGAAAACGGTTTTACTTTGGAAAACTTGTTGCGTTTTCGTGCTGGAAATATTATCGGTTTATCCGTGAGGAAAGTTCCACACCTTTCCATGTGTGTCAACTTAACTCTATTTATGGTTCTTAATATTTCCACTTTTTGTAGGCCTTCTCCTTGTCGTTACCTTTCCATCAAAATTGGATTCACCTAATTTGGAGCTTCCATGCAAAAGTTGTTGCCGTTTTGGTGCTCGCTATTTGCTGTTTTGCCTGTCGGCGGTAGTACCGCTGGCTTAAGCGGTACTACCGCCAGTTCCCCTGCGGCGAGCTGCTGAAGCGGTACCGCTGCGGGTACCGCTGTTTTGCCGTTCGGAGCCTTCTTCCGGTACCACCAGCGGTACCGCCGGCGGTACCAACTGGTACCGTGGGCGTGGGTTCGGTGAACCTTTGACCAGTAGTTGACTGGCCCGGCGGCTGCGTTGTAGAACCCAGCGGTAGTACTGCCTATCCCAGCGGTACTACCGCTGGGCTCGAATACTGCAGCCAACGGTTGGATTCGTGGGGAGCCTTTTTAAGGGGTATTCTTCCCCAATGGTTCCCCAACTCTTCTTGCAAGTT
Source organism: Poa pratensis (assembly GCA_947311845.1). Taxonomy (NCBI): domain Eukaryota; kingdom Viridiplantae; phylum Streptophyta; class Magnoliopsida; order Poales; family Poaceae; genus Poa; species Poa pratensis. The sequence goes on from CAMZMU010000067.1 coordinate 20,033,203, forward strand.
TGCTCTCCATTGTTGTTCTCCAAAAAGCTTGCTTTCTCTCAATCCCTCCAATGATTCTTGCTCATTCTTGAGGGAAACAAGAGAGGAGATCTAGATTCACCACTCCACCAATCAATCTCTCCTCTAAGTGAGGGGAGCATATTGGATCTAGATCTTGGGATTCATTTGTTGCTTCCTTGCTCTTCCTCTCATCTTCCTCCATAGCATTAGTTGCTTTGGTGGGATTTGAGAGTGAATTGCTTTGAGCACTTTGTGTGTTCTTGCCATTGCATTAGGTGCATCGGTTTGAGTTCTCCACGGTGATTCGTGGCGGTGAAGTTTGAGAAGCTCATTACTCTTTGTGGTTCTCGTTGCATCTTGGGTTGCTTGTAACCCTAGGTGCCTTTGAAAGTCTCGGAGGAAGTCCGAGGCATTGTTGGGAGGCTCCAACTCATTGTGGAGTTCCCCGACCTTTGTGTATCGGTTTGGTCAACGCCTTCAAGTCGACCTCATAGTGGAACGAGCCAATCCCTCACGGGTGAAGCTCACGGAGAATAGGGTGAGCACATCCGTGCTATTGGAGCGCCTAGGTGGCTCCACACCCCTCCAACGTAGACGTACTTCCATTGGGAAGGAACTACGGGAAACATCTCCTCGTGTCCACTTTGCGGTTACTTCTATACCCAAACCTTTACTTATGCATTTACCTTTGTGATAGCCATCGAGCTTGAAGTTATCTATTGCTATCACTTAGTTGTTTATCTTGCTTAGCTAAGGTGTTGGTGCACATAGGTGAACCTAGCTTGTTTAGGTTTTGTGCTTGATAAATTAAACGCTAGTTTTATTCCGCATTTATTCAAGTCTAAACCGTAATTATTTTAAAACGCCTATTCACCCCCCCTCTAGGCGACATCCTCGTTCTTTCAACGGGTTCTGCTGGCGGCGCTAGCTATCCTGCCTACAAGTGCGGCTTCGTGGAGCGCACTCTTCGGGATACACAATCGCAGACTGATTCGGAGATATCCGCTGCCGCCTCCCCGAGCCGTCATACCGGGATCCTCGGGGACCCGGTATCCTGGAAGATGTACATCGGGTGGGTTTTGGGCCACCCGGCCTTGACGGCCGACTCGGGGTCCTGGGCCTACCCGGTTGGGCATCCCCCCATCATTGAGCACTTCTTCGAGAGCATAATTGTCATTCTTAGTGTAATGTGCTTGTCCCAAAATATTATTAATTGCGGTACGACTTTGATGCTTTTATCTTTGATATCTTTATATCTAGTTTTCACTTAAACTTCAGAGGTGCCTTCGCATTTATGTTTTGCTCCACAAATATGGGCAAGCGAGATACCACCTTATCATACTTTATTATGTGCACTGCAATCTCGTCGATAGATATGTTTCATGTTGTTGATTATTAATATGTAGGATCTTTTCATGGTCTTCATAATTGTTGGGTATCATTATTTGCATAGACTCCATCATGCATTGTCTAAGATTTTGATCATAGCATAAGTATGTATACATCATATGAAGCAAACATGTTCGTTAAAGTTTTCTTTTATCGCGTTCAGTTTGTCAACTGAATTGCTTGAGGACAAGCAATAAGCTAAGCTTGGGGGGAGTTGATACGTACAAAACGTATCTACTTTTCCGAACACTTTTGCTATTGTTTTACCTCTAATTTGTGTGATTTGAATAGAACTAATACGGGCTAACGCTGTTTTCAGCAGAATTGCATTGTTGTCTTGTTTTTGTGCAGAAACTCAAAGTTTCGGGAAAATTCCCGAAAAATTCCATAAATCCTATTTTGACGGAGGACTCACGGAGCCAGAAGACGAAGCGGAGACGGGACCCACGGGCCCCACACACTACCACGATGCGCCAGGGGTGGGGCCGCGCCCAGGTGGTGTGTGGCTGCCTCGTGCGGCCCCTCGCGACGCCCTCTCGACTACATATTGCCTTCGACCTAAAACGCACGACCCCCCCAGGAATTTTCCCCAGAAACACTCCCGAGCTCCGCCGCCATCGAAAACCCTAATACGGGGACCAGAAGTTCCGTTCTGGCACCCTGCCGGGACGGGGATTTGGAGGAGATCGTCGCCATCATCATAACCACCGCCTCTCCATCAACCATCCATGATTCCCCCATCCATGTGTGAGTAATTCCCCGCTGTAGGCTGAAGGGGATGGTAGGGATTGGATGAGATCGTTCATGTAATAGATGTCAGATTGTTAGGGCATGGTGCCTAGTATCCTTTGTTAGTGCTATTTATCGTTGTTGCAACTTGGTGTGTTTAATGCTTGACACTTAGGGCCCGAGTGCCATGACTTCAGATCTGAACATGTTATTGTTTCATGAGTATAACTATTGTTTTGGATCATATCTACAAGTTGTATACACCTGTCGTTGTCCGGAACCCGAGGCCCCAAAGTGACAACAATTGGGATAACCGGAGGGGATGGTTTTGACTTGAGGATCACATGTGTTCATGGAATGTTAATGCTTTGCTCTGGCACTTTATTAAAAGGAGTAACTTATGAAAGGACAAGGATGTCGCATAGAGGGGGGTGAATAGGCGATTAAAACTTTTCCGGTTTAGGCTTGATAATTGCGGAATAAAACTAGGTGTTTAAATTAACAAGCCAACAAGCTAAATATACTCGGCTCACCTATGTGCACCAACAACTTATGCTAAGCAAGACAAGCAACAAGGTGATAACAATATAGAATACTTCAAGCACGAAGGCTATCACAATGTAAAGTGCATAAGTAAAGAGCTCGGGTATAGAAATAACCGAGGCATGCGGAGACGAGGATGTATTCCCGAGTTCCTCCTTTTTAGGGGAGTACGTCTCGTTGGAGAGGTGTGAGCCACCACAACAGGTTGGTCTCAACGCCACAAAGGCTTCACCTTCTTCTCCGATGAACTGCACCACAAAAGGTTTGGTTCACCTTCCACTATCGGAATCCTTCGAGGCGGAATCCGGAGCCTTTACAACAACAATCCGGGGCACAACCCACAACTGGATTGGGGGCACCCGAACGGCTACAAGTGACCACAAAAGGGCTCAACCACCACAATGGCATCTAGGATCCAAATACCCAAGAGTAACAAGCTCACAAACTTTCAACTTCCACGAAACCTCGTGGAGGGCACAAACCGATGCACAAAGCAATGGCAAGAGCACAAGTGCTCAAATCCTTCACTCTCAAATCCCACCAAAAGCAACTAATGCTTATGGGGGGAGAAGAGAGGAAGAACAAAGGAAGAACACCAAATCCATCCAAGATCTAGATACAAAAGCTTCCCCTCACTTAGAGGAGATATGGATTGGTGGAAAAATAGATCTAGATCTCCTGTCTCTTTTCACTCTAATTGGAGGCAAGAATCATGGAGGAATAGAGAGAAAGCCAAGCTCAAGAAGGTCAACAATGGGGGCAATTTCGTACTTGAGAGGTGGGGGACATTGGGGAAGAAGACCCCCTTAAATAGGTCCCAAAAAATCTGCCCGTTAGGCTAAGAAACGTGTTAGACCGGAGTTTCCGGCCTAACTTTCTGGCCTAACTCCGGCCTGACACCAGGGGGTGAACCCATTTGCGATTTTTTGTCCGGGACAGAGACTCCGGTGTGTTTACACCGGAGACTCCGGTCTACACAAAAATTACAGAAACAACAACACGAAAACGAGCATATCTTGAGCATCCGGACTCCGTTTTCGATGTTCTTGGGCTCGTTGGAATCACAACGAAGAGCTTTACAAGATCATGCAGAGAAACATCATAGTCCAACATGGGAGGATAAAACAAAAAGTAGAAAGGTAAACATTCTCTAAAAAAGAACAACCGGTAAATCCTCCAACATAAAAAACTCAACAAGATATTCATATGAAATCCGTTTTTGATGAACTAGAGCTTGGTATGGAGATGAACACAAGCTATAAATCCTCACATGGATAAAAGCCAAATAAGAACCAAGAAAGATGATATGCCAAGTATGCAAAGGTTTGAGCTCTCCACAAAGATGCGATCCAGTTACTCACTTGAGAGCCCCTCTTGATAGTACGCCGTCTATCCTATAACCCGGTCTCCCACTAGCACCATGAGACCGGTAAAATAGAAACCCTAACAAGATCACACCTTTGCCTCGCGCATTCCACTTGAGCTAGATGATGACGATCTTGATCTCTTCAAGTGGACCACCTTTCTTGATTTGCGCTTTGCTTCGTGAATACTCACATATCGCTCCCCCATACACCAATATGGGGAAGCCTATGTTAGGCACATCTTCACTTGACCATTATCTCCAAATGGGTGACAAACTTCAAACATAGGATTTGTTCGAGATGCTTCTCTTGAACTTGCGCTTCATCTTCTTCTCTGTTTTCACAAAGATGATGTCTTGAAACCTTCAAGACACATACTTGCAATATGCTCAACTCTACACATGACCATTCTTCATATAAACCCTTGAATAGAGCATTGATCATCATGTAATCTTCTAGAGTCCAACACATGAACTCCAATGATTTCCTATGGACAAGATCTACAAGAATATCTCAATGCAAACATTAGTCCATAAGGATTGTCATTAATTATCAAAACCACACATGGAGGCACCATGCACTTTCACCTTAATTAACAGAAGTTTCCTTAATTGGCCCCGCTGCAAACGGGCTGGTAGGACAAAAGATGTTGTGCAAGTTTCTCATTGCGAGTACGTACGACTATATACGGAACGCATGTCTATGATTGATTAGTACTTGGATGCTTTATTATTATTATTTACCTGCAATTGCCCTGCGTTATGACTATTTGATGAGCTATCTTATCCATGCAATGTCCGTTCATCCATCTCTATGCATACAGTATTTTAATCCTGCTGTTTATCTCAATTGCTACTGCTGTCTTTATTTCACTGCTGCTGTTATTTCTCCACTACTACTGTTATATTACTGTTGCCACTGATAAATTGTGCCAAGCAAGTTTATTTCCAGGTGCAGTTGAGCTGACAATTCATCTGTTAAGGCTTATAAATATTCTTTGGCTCCCCTTGTGTCGAATCAATAAATTTGGGTTTTACTTCTCTCGAATACTGTTGCGATCCCCTATACTTGTGGGTCATCACAAGACCGGGAAGACCTAGGTATTGATCGTGGGGGAGAGGCAGAAACACGGCGGTAGGCAACCACAATCTCACGACGGCGATGAAATCACCATCAGAGCACTAAACCCTAACAACGAGATAGCAGGAGACTTTCCATCTTTTTTTTTTTTTCAAAATTGGGACCATACTTCTATTTGCTGCATTGGAGGGAGTTTTTTCTTAAGGATACAAGAGGGACCCTCAAGAGTCACGGTGCACAGTGAAGTAACTAGGCCCAGAGCAATCTCGTCCCCAAGGCAGCGGCAGCATGTTGCCACTGGGCTGAAAACTCGAGACCTACCGGCCCACTCAGGCCTATCGCCGCTCGTATAAAAGGTCACGTGTCTAGGAGCCGTCTCCGTCGCAGTGATTCCCTTCCTTTGCGCCTCCACACCTCCCCATTCCCAGCTTAGGGTTCTAGGGTTTCTGCCAGCCGCGCCGGCGCCTCTCGCCCATCAACCATGACGGCCGAGACCGCGAAGCAGGAGGAGCTCCTCCGCGCCGTCTTGGAAGAGCAGAAGAACGCGGTCGCCGAGGTTAGGATCTAACTAACCCGTGTCACCACTTGCCTGCCTCGTTTGTTCAGATCGGCTGGTGCTTCGCGATCCGCGCGGCCAGGGTCGCAGAAAGCTTGCTGCGAGAGGATGCGGTTTCTTGTTGTTGCCGTGCATATTTGGGGGTCCTATGCTGGGTAACTTTTGTTAGATCTCGCATGGGTTATACGGTTTTAGTTGCTCGGTAGTGGTTGTTCTGTTTCGCAAGGTTGGTGATGTTTTTCGTAGGTGCTCGTGGACTTGACTGCCTTTGCTTCTGGACCGCTTGATAGGCCGAGATGTAAACTCGTGGGATGTTACTCATTGGATATTTCTTTCGGGAACAGGGTCTGCTAAAAAAAGTAGCAGTTGTAGATTATTGTCTCATACAATAGGATCACTAGAGCACCAACACACTCTTTTGTCAACATTCCATGTCTGTTCAGGAGTAGGTCTGTGTGTAGACCGATACTTATGTTGTCGTTGTTCGTTCTGAGCATTAAAACAACCAAATGGAGTCCAAGATAGAAGCTTATAACAATGGCTTGCTCACAAAATCGACAATTATTTGGTTATATTATACTGTTGCCTTAAACTCTGTACTAGCCTTATTGGTAGCTGTAGCATGTAAGTCAAGTATCTATATCTACTGATGCACACATCATTGTTTTGAACACCTACAAGTACTATTTATACTTGTGCGTCAACTATAAACTCCCATTTCCATTTGAAATAGTGCTCTTTATAAATTTTGGCTAAAAGAACTAACTACTTTGCCACTTGTTATGACACAAGTATTCTTGTGATCATGCTGTGCTAACCGATCAATGGTGGACATGAGTGTTTATTGGATTTCGGTTTTGTGCTCTCAGATTATCGTACTGCATTTATTCAGATTTTTGGTTCTCTAGTTTCCATTGCCTGTCAGGTAATCTGAACTAGTAAAAAAACTGTACTTTCAGGGTGACGAGCCAGTAGTTGAGGATGATGATGATGAGGATGACGATGATGATGACGAGGATGACAAAGATGACGATGATGCTGAGGGTATGATGAAGTTTTAGTCATTGTTGTTCATTGTTGGCTAATCTTATGCGCGTTCTAGCATCAGTTATATAGTTTAGTTTGTTGCTGCATGAAATTGTATGTAATAAATGAAACTTTGCAAATTTATAAATATGCTAGAGAAGGCCGAGCTATATTTTTGTCACTAAATGATTCAAAACCTGCATATTTTTCTGAATATTAGCTTTGGATAGTGGGAGTACTTAGTATAAATAATGGTGTGTTTAGTTTGTTTTTTTAGTGCTATGCTTGATGTACTTTCATTGACATTCTCAACATATAGAGTTATACAAGAACTCTGAATATGCAATAGTACTTTACAGCTTGACTGGTATATTTTCTTACAATCTTTTAGGACATTTTGTTATAACCTATGTTATCTATCTACACCTAGATGCCTGGTTATCACACCAATGGATGACTTTTCAATTTTCTGCATCGTGGTTGACATTTTTTGTGGTTATCAAATATGCGTACAAGTTGTATTTGTAACTTGGCCAAACCATAAGATGGTGTTTGGAGGGATCTTAATGTACATGTCTCGATGTATTAAATTATAGCACTTTTTGGGTTGACCTTTTGTTGTAATGAATTTGTTTAGTTGCTTGATGTCTTTTTATTTGTTGGAAACTTAAAACTATCTGTAAATCGATCTTTATTCTCAAATTTAATCTTGTATGCTCTGTTGACCAGGAGTTGATGCAAGTGGAAGATCTAAGCAGAGTCGGAGTGAGAAGAAGAGCAGGAAGGCCATGCTGAAGCTTGGCATGAAGTCCATCACTGGTGTGAGCGTGTAACTGTCAAGAAGAGCAAGAACGTGAGCTTTCAAAGTGCTCTTATCTAGTCTTTCCATGAATAACTTTTAGTTTCTTGCTGCTAACTTCTGTTTCATTGTCAGATCCTGTTTGTCATCTCCAAACCAGATGTCTTCAAGAGCCCTGCATCTGACACCTACGTTATTTTCGGTGAGGCTAAGATTGAGGACCTGAGCTCACAGCTGCAGTCACAGGCTGCAGAGCAATTCAAGGCGCCTGATCTCAGCAGCGTCATCTCAAACACTGGGGCTTCGACAGCAGCTCCTGTTGATGACGAGGATTGTGATGAGACTGGCGTTGAGCCGAAGGACATTGAACTGGTGATGACCCAGGCAGGTGTTTCGAGGCCGCAGGCTGTGAAGGCACTCAGGGCTGCTGATGGTGACATAGTCAGTGCTATCATGGAACTGACGAACTAGCCGTGCCCAACATGTGATACTATGTCGAGTTTACGTTGTTTCCATGGGAACACATGAGCTGTAACGTTTTGTGGTCATGTGTGTGCGCACTTTGAGCTGCTATGTATTAGAAAAACTGGAAGCAATGCTGAAAGAGGCTTCTTTTTCATGCATGGGAACAAATGATTTGGTTTCTTTTAGTCTGTGTTGTTTTGCAATCTCATGTCAGGGCTTGTAAACTGTTGCATTTGAGTTGATCCTGTGTCCTAGCTGTTTTTGTGTGGTTAGGTTGCAGCTCCTGAGGTTGGCTAGTTACTTAATTTAGTAAGCTGGTAGAATTCTATGCGGTTGAAAACGTAAAAGATGGCATAGTCGCGCACTTAGCGCCGTCTTCCTTAGGCAGTCTGACGACAGCTGTTGTTACTGATTGTCACTCAAAACAACAGCCTGCTTCCTACATGTACTATTACTTCCCCTTCACTTAAAATCCCCGTGATAGTCTACGTCTGTATGTTATAAACCTTTCACAATCAAGGAAGTGCAACAAATTTTAAGAGTACACCCTATATCTGCTACACCATAGTAATTTAGGGCATTGCGACACGCCTACACACGATCACGTGGTCTCTTCTTGCCACCTTTCTTCTCCTCATGAGCACACAAGATCTCATCAATCACCACACATAAAAAGAAAAACTTGTTACTCCTTTTGATCCAATTGTCGCTGAATCGACAATTAATATGAATCGGAGTGAGTGGTGAAGATCATGAATCACATATTCCCATCCTAGACCCGGTAACCGTACTACCGGCGCAACGAGCTCAACATGGTGTATAACTTGGTAAATCTCTACGTACACTTGCCTGTTCCAACCACCAGGTAGGTGTATTAGGATTGGATACACATTAGAAGTAGATTATCTCGTCCATTGCTTCTGAATTCATTCTTGATCTGTTCTCAAATTTTCTCGCTTGTCATCTGAATGCGTTTCGGATAGGAAAAACACATATGTGCATATGTTTCCTATCTAGTAGGGGCAGGGGCAGCCCCCTCCCCTAAGATTCATTTTTAGTTAGGTCACTGCTTTTTTTATGGTAGAACATATGTAATTTTGTGCTTTGACCCCTCTAACCGAAGGAGATTTCTTGCACCCGAACCCTAGTGCTCATGCTACTTTTAAAAATTAAAAAATATATTTAGAAGTTTCAAAAGAATCTAAAAAATCATGCACATTCTCGAAGATGTATCCTATAGACGTGCAAAATCACAAAGCAAAATAATTTGTATTCCGACCTACACAAAAATAAAAAAATTACATATCTGATTATAGTTAACAATGCATAGTTTCAAATCTCTAAATTTTGTTATTATTGTGTAGATTGTAATACAAATACTTTTGCATTGATATTTTGGACGCTTGTAGTATACATCATTGAGAACATGCACGATTTTTTTCAGATTTGTTTGAAACTTCTAAATATAATTTTGAAATTTTAAAAAATAGAGGGGTCACTGGAGCTCGGAACAAAAACTAATCTCCACCCCTCCCACTGCTTATATTTTCTGCTTTGGCCTCCCGTATTGTTTTATCCCTGCCTCCGCCCCTTTGCCAATGGATATTGAGCAACAATATTTTTTCCGAGACTGAGACTGAGAGAGAACTAGCCCTCCTAATGGGCCGGGCCAGACCGAGCGAGCTTCTGACCAAACGGCCAACGGAAGCACCGCAAGTGGCCAGCCCGTTAGGGATGCGAAAACGGCCCACTTAAGCTATCCTTACAGTCAAACTTTGCCTTACCGTCTTCCTCTCTGTTTTGTCATCTCTTACCGTGCACGGCGCCGGCAGTCTCTAACCCTAAACTCGACCCCAACTCTTCCAAACCCTACTACAGCCGCAGCACGCGCTTCTCCCTTCTCGCCATGGATCCGCAGCAGCCGGAGCCTGTTAGTTATCTGTGCGGAGGTGATCTCTCTCTCTCTCTCTCTCTCTCTCTCTCTCTCTCTAGCACATCTTGCTTTCAGTCTGTTGGTCGATCACCTTGTTTTGATTCGATTTGTTGAGAGCACGAACAGAAGCACAACTTGAGCGTGTTTGTGGCGTGGATCTGACTTGTTCTTGCCCTGACAATTAGGGGAAATTGTTATCTTCGCTCTCCGCTGGATTTCTCGTTGTTTGTGCAGTACAAACAATTTGGATTTCTCCTTTGTATTTTAACGATTTATGTGCTTCTTCAGATTGCGGAGCCGAGAACACGCTGAAGACGGGAGACGTGATCCAGTGCCGTGAATGTGGCTACCGCATCCTCTACAAGAAGCGCACCCGCCGGAGTATGACCTCACCAATTTCTCTACTCCTATAAAAATCACAGTTGGTGATGATGGTGTGCCTGCCATCTTTCATCTAGGATCGTTCGATTTATATCTAACGGACCGTAGCAGCCACGTTACATATTTGCAGATAACCCCTTGTGTTCCTATCTCTCCCCCAACTTCATCCAACCACATGAAAATGGGAAAAAACCCATAAAAAAAAAAGGAAAAAGCCGCCGTGAGAACCGGAAGACCATCCGCCGGCAGCGTCAGGAAAGATATGGCACAGTGGCCGCCGCTGGTGCCGTCCTCCCCCGGAGCGTCTCGATGCCTCCCTCAGCTAGATTTAAGATCCTTATAAGGGTGAAAATAAATAATGACCGTGGCAACGCACGTGCATTCAACTAGTATCCTCTTAATCTCTTATTATGAATCTCTTAATTATCCCAGTTGTTGTTTAATTTTTCATTGGCGGCTGCCTGTTTGCACTTGCTTCACAGGATCACAATTGCTTGTGCTATTGATATGTTACTGATCTAGTTGATGACCAGTGAATTGGGTTCCCTAACTACCACCTCGTACAAAAAATACTCACTATGCAGCTAGCATATAAACTGTGTACATGCTTGCATTTACTCGCGTGCCATAGTTTCTGACTCGTTCAAGATAGAACGACTAACCATATGGGAATATGAAGTTTGAAGAAGTCTATTTAACCGCTTGAACCATGGGGACAAGACTAATAACACTGCTAAATTGAAAACCCCATTTTCTACCCAAAATTGCTTGTCAGCACAGAGCGATATATATGGTTTGATGTTTATGAGGATAGGCAGATTTTTCACTAAGGTTCAAGTGGTTATCTAGATTTTTAATAGGAATTTAATGATATATGTAAATGAGAATACACCTGGACCATCACTACATCACATTTGGCATTCTTGTAATTTACTACAATATATGTACTGCAAAATGGATGCAAGTATATGCCAGGCGTATGGTCACACTGAGTGTGTGTGTGTAACTGTGTATGAAATTCTGCATGCTTTCATTGACTTGTGCAATAGTTTCTGACTTACCCAAGATAGAATGAAGAACACTATTGAAATAGGAAGTTCGAAACAGTCTACCTAGTCTTGGAGAAAAGCTGCCCAACACCATTAATTGAAACTCACATTTTCTATCCGAAAATTGTTTGCAAACATGATTTATGGGTAAAATATATGGTTGGAGTTTACACGGTTATGCGATTTTCCCCCGGGGTTCAAGTGGTTATCTAGATATTTTTTTATAGAAACTTCGAAATATAGTTTACATAGTTGAAAATACAATTTGTCCACCATTATGTTGTGTTTTTTATTGCTTAATTTGGTACGAAATGTACTAGTGCACATTGGATGCAAGTATGTGCCAGGTATATATATATAGTCACTCGAGTGTATGATCCTTGTGCATGCTTCCATTTACTTGTGCAATAGTTTCGGACTTACTGAAGCTAGAATGAGGAACCATATTGAAATAGGAAGTTCGAAAATAAATAAATAGTACTCCCTCCGTCCAAAAATAAGTGTCTCAAGTTTGTCCAAACTTGAGACATTTATTTTGGGACGGAGGGAGTATGTAACTTTGAATTTGGGGAATAGCTGGTTGCCACCATTATATTTAAACCAGAGTTCCTAGTCCCAAATTTCACGCTAACACAATTTAAGCAGTTTATTGTATGGTTTGAAATTTATGAAGCCTGGTTATCTAGTTGTTTACATAAGAATTATGAAACATATATAGTTGAAGATTCATGACGAGAAATTTATGGACTGATAACTTTGTCAACATTAGTTTAGTTGGACGATTGCATTTTTTCTTTAACTAGAACACCTAGTCATGGCTTCCATAATGATATTTTTTTAAAATACCTAATTTCTGTGTACAGCTTTCTTAGATACATGATGTGTTTGGCTGGCCCACTCATATTAAGGTTAATACCTAATGCAGATGGTGTATATTTAATCCGATTGGTTCTAATTTGTTACTTCATTAATTACTAAACTTGTTAATACTAAACACTAGAGTATTACTATTGACCTGTGCAACAGCTTGTGGCACATAACATCTTGAACCTTTTGACAAGTCGTAACACCATAATATATTAAATGGATATTCCATAACACAATGTATGCTTTATAGTATTTGTTCGAAGTTAATGAGGTTAGGTCACCAAAGTTCAGGAGGCTATCTGGATGTCTTCATTTTTTTTACTGAATTTATTGTTTAGAAACAACTAGGACCAGACACTATATGACCTTGTCAACAATCGTTAGTAGCACCATTCTATATTTGAACAAGGAAATCCCATCTGATTGTGAATTCTAACATTTATGATCTCATTTCTTTCATGCATGATGATTTTAGCGCACCTCACATTGGGAAATATGTAGGAACATGCATAATTAACTTTGGTCTTCATTTAACACACCAGTTCATAATGCTTCTTTTTCATATTTTCCATTTAACTTAACAAAACTTAGGCTGAGTTTGTGTTATTGTAATATTTCTCTTTCCTTTTTTATGCCAAAAAAATCCATTACTTGTGTTAAACGGCAATAACCGGGTACTTGTCCTGACACCAAAACTTGATACCATTGCATCGTCTCCTAAAGAAAGAATTCAGCTATGTGATGTCTACCTTTTCCAACTGCATAAATACTTACATTAAAACGATGCACTTGACATATCCCTTTCATCCTCAAGATGCAGACACATGCCCACTTTTCAGTATTAAGGGATATGGTCATGATCTTACTACTTTAGTGAGGCCTAAATATGTTTAAAAATAATAACTGGTTGTGACAAATTGGGATCTTTTAGTTTCAAGGCAGGCGCCTGATCATCCATTTCTTTGTTTTTTCCATCAATTAACATTTGTGACTTGATTGAAGGTCAAATTTGCTCTCATGGTTTGCTTTGATGGGGAGAGAGATGGTGTGTTCTCAATGATGCCTCTGGATTAGATTTTTAGCTGCCCAGTACAAACTGAATTATTTGCAACAATGATGTGCAATTTCTGATTTAACAGTATTCTCTTTGCAGTTGTTCAATATGAAGCGCGCTGAAGACAAACAACATCCACCGTCAGTTTGTGCCTCTATCGCTGTAACGTGTGCTCTCAGGCAAAGCTACATTGGAGAAATGTATGTTAGTCTTGGGTTTTATCTGTCCTTGGACTTAGGCTTGAAGTGTTAAAACTTTCGAACTGTATTGAGAATTGAGATTATGCATCTTAAGGGTTTGGGTTTTATCTGTCCTTGGACTTTATCTGTCCTTGGACTTAGGCTTGAAGTGTTAAAACTTTCGAACTGTATTGAGAATTGAGATTATGCATCTTAAGGGATGGGAATAAAAAATGGCTTTGTGTTGCTGGAATTGCTTTCTTGCAGCAATACAGCACTCCCTTGGGCGCATGGCTTATTGTGTATCATACGTGATTGTGTTGTGAATCGTTGAGTATATTGATTGTCCTTCACTGGTATAGCTCTAGATTTGAACCATAGCATCGTGTAGTGGCCTCCATTGGCGGGTAGGTTTCACCGTCCTTCGATTTGCTGTTTTCTAATTGTGTTGTTTTATTAGCCACGTCCGACCTGGCCAGCGGGCTCCTAGCTCCTCCATGGTCTCGTCGTTGTCGAAGAGCACCACCTTGCCCACGTCGGTGCGAGCGACAATCGCCCGGCCGACGGTACGGCTGGCCCGATGTCGGAGAAGCTTCACCTCGACGGCGGCCTCCGCCGCGTACGTGACCTTTGCCGTCGGAGCGCGTGATGATGTCGCCGTCCAGTAGTAAGCCACGTTTAGTTTTGTTCCTTTCTGATATTCCCTGAAAATTTTATCCGGTAGGAATTTATCGGATGATTTTTATGTAAAGCTATTTTATCTGATTCCAAACGTCTAATTTAGTAATTGTCTGGTTAGTCTAGCCCTTATTTTGGCTCCATGGCTGGGTTACATAGGAAATTTTCAAAAAGGAATTTCCGAGCAGTTTTCTATTATGATGTCTTCGCACTATATTTCATAGATTTTTGTTGTTGGTGCTCCAGTCTTTTGGAAGGATTCTTACATAAACCTTCATGTAAATTCCCACGGTATTCATGCGTATATAGGATTCAAGATATCACGACTTTGAAATACCACATTTTTCGATTGTTACATTTTCAGAGTAGTACTCCCTCGTGCCTAATTATAAGATGTTTTGCCTATTTCAACGTGGACTATATACCAAGTTAATATACAAACTAAAACACATCGTCACATCGTCTAGGTACATGTGATGTTGGGATATGTCGAATAGGTATATCTATGACGTGGAGAAACATCGGCATTACCCGGGTGCACCACGTACTGAAATGTAAGCCACCCAAGCCGGCTTAGAAGAGTCCAAAACGAAGGCCGCGTTAGTTTAAAACTCCAACTTTAGACCGGTTAGAAATCTATTTGTAAGTTGGAGGCACGATGCCTATATAAGCCGCTATGTAGAAAGATATTCACATCTAGTGAATTATAGCAACACGTAGAATCTTCCCGCCATCGTAAGATCCCAAGCTGGATAAAACCTTGAGTGCAATCTCGTGATAAGATCAATCTGTTCTGGTGCTATTCCACGTATCTCCCTCTTTCAGTAAATAAAACCATTAACCTGGGGGCCACCAACTCAAACTAGCTGGGTCATTTTTAGGGTAAAAAAAACTAGCTGGGTCACGTACATACCATACGTAAGGGGAAACAAGTGAGTCCTGATGATGCACCACGGTATCACGAAATAGTCATTTTGTTTAAGATCGTACGGAAGAGAAGAAAGGCAATCACAAATTCTTTGTTTATCTAGCGAATCCCATCGTCCCAGGCGGCTAAGGGCAGACTCAATCGGCCTTTACTGTAAAGTTCAAGATCATTATTCTTTACTATGGAGTAAGGACCTAATGCACCTTAGCAAAAGATTTATCCTGATTCAATCATATTGTGTGAGAACTGTCTTCTAAAAAATCGTATATCAATGTTAGTGTATCCGCGAAGTAAAATGAATAATAAAAGGCGCTTTGACAAATAATTGGCATAGAAGCGGTGCAAAAAAGTGCATGTTGCATTTTTGTTAATAGATTTTTATATAATTCTTTATATCAACCTAATCAAACACAAAATCATAAGTAAAATATATGTACGTAAAAGCCATAAAATTTGCAATAGATATCAAAGCTAGCCACACAAACGCTTGTCACCCAGCTAGTTTTTTATGAATAGAGATACAATATAGAAACCTTGGGTTTCATTTGGATTTCAATTATCACAAAAACCAGGTCCCCCATAGAAGAACGCACCCGATACGTTACTCGTAATACGATAACAACTAGGAGAAGACTGGTATAACGGTATATCTTCGTCTATATCATGGGCAGAGCCATCTGCATAAAAAACTTTAAATTGTTGAAGGAGGCGGCATTTCTCCCAGGAAAGAACCCATTTCCCATTGGAGGACTTGCTTCGGTAGGTGAGTGAGTTACGAAGCCCCCAAAATCAATTCTCAACTGTTTATTTTCCATGTCCCGAAACAATGATTTTGGAAAGTAACCAATTAATTGCGGAGGATCATTGAATCCGTAGTGGACTTGCCAATCACCAGATGTCTTATCTTACAAGCAATGAATGAGTTAATTTGCAATTGTTTTATATAATTTGTGCGCTAATTTAATATCATGAAAATTTGAGTAAGCATAACTGATTTTTTAACACACACTCAAACTATTTCGAGACATCTATTTGTTTTGAACCAATAGTCTGTATGTGGATGGTTCCTATTATGTTGGGGAAGGTAAATGTCCACACATATCTATTAGAAATGAATGCATTGCATTGCATATTGAAATATTTGGCATAAATATAATTACTCGCTTGCAGATTATTTAAAATATACAAGTAAATTATCGTCTATACCTACCATAAAACAGAATAAAGCTTTAAACTACTAAATTTATCAAACAACCAAAGTACTAAATTTATCCACTATTTTACCTCATGGATGGTAAGCTTTAGCTTCTTGTATAGCTCAAGAGTAATACATCTAGGTCAACATGAACCCTTATGACTTTCCCTTATTTTTAAATTATTTTCAACTTTTGTGTAGTTTAAGTTCGAATTGGGTTGAGGGTTTTAATCATTAACTTTTCAAATGTTGTTGATATTATTAATTTACTAATATACATATATAATGAGGTTCACATATTAATATCGTGCTATGGGATACAATACTACATAATTCCTTATTATTGTTATTTAGACAATCCTCTACGTGTTAGTTCGAACTTCACTCCATATATACCAAGATACTTATTCTCTATATGAAACTAATAAGTTGTTTTAGTTTTCTCCATTTGTTTTCGTTAACACTGTGTAACATAATTAAGTCTATAATTTCCTCAATTTTCCCACGTTAATTGTCTATGCAACCTTTTAGCATTGTTGGATGCCATCTTGAAGAACCACAAAATTGTTGGGAAAATATCTTTTTGACAAAAAAATCACATCTTAAGCAAGAAAATAAGTTTTAGGGGTAAACTTTATATATGTCTGAAATGTACTTTTTTTCTCTGATTAAAGAACTAAATCACATTATCGTTGTATAAAAATAGCCTATTTATCATGTAGGGAATTTTGATTTTTTATTATATACTAATACCTTGAGATATAAAGTATTATAAGCAACTTCCAATGTAGTTTGTAGGGAAACATGAGTGCAACTTGAGTCATCAATTATTTTATTCTAGAAAAGTTTCAGTAGTAGTCAATAGTGTGCTTACTTTGAGCGCCCGTATTGTTATGTATTGCTTTTTACCCTTGAGGCTAGACACTGGAGTAATCACATCTCCAGGAGATATCCTAGAATTTGTCCTTATGTAACCAGAACACTCCATGTTGTAGCAACCGTCGGGAGGTGATCCATTACCCTGACATACCATAACAATAGAAGTCAAGGAGTAAGGCTAAAACCACACTTTAATTCATGTAAAATTTTGATCGGGTCCTTTGAAAACTATTTTAGCCAACCATCATACATGGTCATAAATAATATTTAGTTATAAGGCAATTCAGTTTTATCTATTCTCGAGTTTTGTTCTCTATTGATGTTCATGCTAAAGTTTCTAGGATCTTATAGTAAATACATTTATTAGGTATTTATATTTAAATGGAAATTAATTTGGCAATCACATTAACCGCATAATCTGCAAGGTATCATTTCTTTTATGACACATAACCATTGATAGAAAATATACAACTAATTATTCAAAACAAAATTATTAAGATTTGTTGGTTATCAGAACTTCTCATGTTGAATCTTCTTGTGGTGATCAAGAGTAAACTTACAGCCCACGCTGTGACAAAATGTGTTTCTGAATCATTGTAGAGTGCTGGATAAACCTATATTTAGACCACAACAATGTTAGGTATCAATACTCTCATGACACAAAACCATTGACAGTAAGTCCACAATAAATATTCAAAATAAAATTATAAAGATTTGTTGTTTATCAGAACATCTAATACTCTATGAGAAATAACTTTTCCTTTTGCAGTCCACTGCCCATTACACACTCTCCTAATAGTTCTAAGCATAGAAGAAGTGTACTCCTTCCTTCCATGTTACATGATATTTTGAAATACCTCTTGGGCAAACATTTGACTATTAGCTCAAAAACAAATATTGACATTGCCAAATACCTCTAATTATTTTCTCATGATGTATAAAGTAATTTTGCAAAAAATATATTGTTAAGTACCATATTCAAGATTGTATCAATTTATGTTAGGAAAATAGCATTGAAATAAAAGGATTTTAATATGTTACTTACATGCCATCCAATTGAAAATCCAGTGATTGATGATTTTCCTCCTTCTCCTATAATATAGATCCAAACTGAAGCCATGCTTTGTTGTTGAGGTTCTAGGTTATATCCATAAACATCCATCGTAGCTTCTAATCCACAATAGTTTTTGCCATCTAGACTTGGAATCCATTTGTGAATTGCGAACTGCCAACAGACTATTCGCTTAGTCTCATGGCAGATATTTCCATATTACAACATAAAAGGTAATAATACATTAGATATATGCATAAGACTCACATGCCGTAAGTAGTCTATAGAATCATGAACAAAGACTTGTTCTCCATCGGTTGGATGAATCTATAATGGCCATGGCATTGTCCAGTTTTGTGCCTTCAGTTTGTTCATGAGAATATATTGTATGAAGAAAGAAAGATAACCATTATTTAGAAATCATATCCCAGCTACCCGAATATATGGAAATGGATCTGAGATATATCATTAACTAGGACAATATTTACCTGTTTCTTGTAAGGAAAGCATCCTCCTTTAGTTGCGCTAGCAATAATAAACACATACCAAAATGCAATATGTTTATAAGAGTTTTCCATTTTTTGATTTTCGAACTAAGTTGAAAAATTATGTCTAGCGGTGTCCCGCTTAAATAGTGTGAAGTATCGCGAGGTGGCTTAGGTGGGTGTTGGATCTTTATAAGGAATAAATTTGAATAAAGTAAGATGATCTTCAACATAAATACTATAGTTTAAAGAAGTAATGACGGGCATTTATAGACTTTATAATATAAGATATACTCTGTTGGCAATTCACAATATTCATAGTGTGGTTAGTGGGGGTTGATGATCACGAAGGTTTGAAAGTGCATGTTGCCCCATGCGTGGTTTTGATAATTAATGACAATCCTTATGGACTAATGTTTGTATTGAGTTATTCTTATAGGTTTGTCCATAAGCATCGCTTGTACTCCATGTGTTGGAGTCAAGTTGTATGCCATCAAGATCATTGATTATAATGGACATATTTGATATGATCAAGTAGAAGAAAAGATACAAGGTTGATCAAGATTAAGTGCAAAGAGTGGATTCGAGTTGATCAACACACAAAGCTAAATGATGTACCACGTGGGATCATGTGATCCATGGTATGGTAAGAAATTGTCCATATAGCTTTGTGAACTAACCCATTATATGTGTGTGTGGCATTCTTTTGTTGGGTTAGGTATCTCTCCATGAGCTTGCATCAAAAGGAAGATTTCATATAACTCATGGAGGACGTCATGTGGTAATCGTCATCAAGGTTGTGTTGTGCAAGTTCAAGATGGGCATCTAGAAGATATCATTTGCTTGAAGCTTGTCACCCATTTGGAGATTATGGTCAAGTGAAGATGTGCCCAAGAGAGGCTCTCCCATAGTGGAGTATGGGGGAGCAACATATGAGTCTTCACCAAGCAAAGCGCAATCAAGAAAGGTGGTCCACTTGAAGAGATCAAGATCGTCATCATCTAGCTCAAGTGGAATGCGTAAGGCAAAGATATGATTTGATAGGGTTTCTATTTTACCGGTCTCACGGTGTTAGTGGGAGACCGGGTTATAGGATAGACGCCGTACTATCAAGAGGGGGCTCTCAAGTGAGTAACTTGGTCGCATCTTTGTGGAGAGCTCAAACCTTTGCATACTTGGCATATCATCTTTCTTGGTTCTTATTTGGCTTTTATCCATGTTAAGATTTAGAGCTTGGTTCATCTCCATGCCAAGCTCTAGTTCATCAAAAACGGATTTCATATGAATATCTTGTTGCGTTTTTGATGTTGGAGGTTTTACCGGTTTGTCTTTTCTAAGAGAGGTAACACTCTCTAACTTTGGTTTCCTCTTCACATGATGGACTATGATGTGTATATGCATGATCTTGTAGAGCTTGTGATTATCTTCGAAACAAGCCCAAGATCATCGAAAACGGAGTTCAGATGAAAAAATTATTGCAGTTTTCGTTTTGTTGTTTCTGTCAGTTTTCAGACAACCAGATATTCCGGTTTTGGTCCGGAATATCCGGTCCCCCTGTTTGCCCAGGAAAAAAACGGCTAAGGACCAAACTGCGCGAGCCACTGGACTAGGCCGGAAATTCGGCCCAAACTTGAACCGTAATATCCGGCCCACCCAGTTTCCTGCAACGGTTAGATTTTGGAGGGGCTATAAATACCCCTCCCCTTCTTCCACCTTGAGTAGCTGTTTTTCCCCTCTCTCTCCTCCATTGTTGACCTTGGAAAATTTTCCCATCTCTCAATCCCTCCCATGATTCTTGCATATCTTTGAGAGAAAAGTGAGAGGAGATCTAGATCTACAATTCCACCAATCCATCTCTTCTCTAAGTGAGGGGTAGTGGATCTAGATCTTGGAGTTCATTTGTTGAGTTATTCTTTGTTCTTGTTCTCTTATTCCCCCATAAGCATTTGTTGCTGTGTTGGAATTTGAGAGTGAAGAATTTGAGGACTTGTGCTCTTGCCATTTGCATTTGGTGCATCGGTTTGCTCTCTCCACGAGGATTCATGGAAGTGAAAGTTCGTGAGCTTGTTACTCTTGGGTCGTTGGACCCTAGACGTGTGTGGTGTTCTTGGGAGCCTCCAATCCAGTTGTAGATGTGTGCTCCAAGTTGGTGACTCGGGAGCCTCCAATCCAGTTGTGGATGCGTGCCTCGGGATTGCTGTAAAGGCGCCGGTTTCCGCCTTGAAGGTTACCGATAGTGGAAGGTGAACCGAGCTTTTGGGCGAGGTTCATCGGAGAATAGGGTGAGGCCATTTGTGGCGTTGAGTATTGAAAATCACACCCCTCCAACGAGACGTACTCCCCTAAAAAGGAGGAACTCAGGAATACATCTTCGCCTCCGTGTGCCTCGGTTATTTCTATACCCGAGCTCTTTACTTATGCACTTTACATTGTGATAGCCTTCGTGCTTGAAGTCCTTTATCTTGCTATCACCTTGTTGCTTGTCTTGCTTAGCATAAGTTGTTGGTGCACATAGGTGAGCCTAGTATATTTAGGTTGTATGCTTGTTAAATTAAAACGCCTAGTTTTATTCCGCATTTATCAAGCCTAAACCGGAAAAGTTTTAAATCGCCTATTCACCCCCCTCTAGGCGACATCGTTGTCCTTTCAAGGTTTAAATTCGAGCATAAAGTAAGATCTTCAATAGAAATAATATAGTTAAAGAACCAAATATAAATGTGCATTTAATGAATTTTAATAAAATGTGATCTTCAACATAAATACTATATTTGAAACTAGTAATGAGGGTCATTTAAAAATTAGAACAAGTAGATAGAATAGCCCCAGGTATTGAGAGTGGGGCTACATGAATGTTAGAGGTAGAGAAGGAACAAATTTAAGGGTACATGATATTAACCATAAATACAAAAATTAAATGAAAAATATTAAGATATCATTTTGTGATGAGCACGACTAGATAGATCAGTGTGAAGTATTGAGAGATGGGTTAGGTGGGGGTTGGTGGTTGAGAAAGAATATTTTAGAAAAGTATTTTGTACATGAATACAAAAGTTAAAGAAACAAATAATAAGGACATTAATATATACAATATGATTTTCAACATTAATACTAGAGTTGAAGAAAATAATGAGCCTCATTTATAGACTTATAAACAAAGATAGAATAGCGCCAAATATGGACAGTGAGGTTACATGCAGGTTGGGGGTTGAGAAGGAATATATCTGAGCATATATTGTATTCACCATAAACACAAAAATTAATTAAATATATAAGAGCAATTTTGTGTCATTAGCAACTAGTTAGATTTCGAAAACATCTATTAGTCAAAAATAAAAATAATAATGTACCAGGTAATAAGTGTCAATTAGTAAAGTTTGAACGGCTAGATAAATATTGACCAGTCGGCAACAGAAACGAACATGTCACAAATGTAAACTAGAAATATGTCAGAATATTTCAAAGTTACTTATGACATATAAATTCTTGTATCATAAGAATTTTGTAATATAATAAAATGCGATCATGCAGTCTTGAACATGGCATGCGTATTGTTTGTGAAGTTTCCCTAAGGAAAATGCATTGAGGTTTTTTGTTTCGAAAACCCGGCCTGAATGTTGCTATTTATTCCCTTTCTTAAATGACCTCTAAAATTGAAATTGTTAATTAATCCTATAGTCTTGACATCTTACATTTATGTTTTTTTCAGAGACCAGAGAAGTATTTAGGTGATATACCTGGAACAAAGCAGAGCAACAACTGAAAGAAGCCTCACTTGAGTTTGGGAAGCCATTTGAGGTACCTTCATTTGTCATTTGCCCCTTAATGTTTGCATCACTCTGTACTGCTGGATGTTCAGCGTCTAGTACTTTAAGTATAGTAAAGGGGAGTTTCACTAAAGGGGTGTTATCAGCATAGTAGAATATCATTTAATGATGATATAATTTATCAAAATGATCATTTCATGCTGGCATACATGTTGTTTGTAGCTTCACCAATTTGAATCAGCACACTGCCTAGCCAGTAACTGATAACAGTTTTATAATTGCTATGTCAAGAAACTACTGGAGCTGGCTGTTTGTTGGGCCTTGAATCAGGTTACTTACTTAGATGTCTGCGTGCAGATTAACGAAGGAGATGGTGCTTTCTATGGCCCAAAAATCGATATCGGTGTGTTTGATGCCCTCAAAAGGAAACATCAATGTGCGACAATTCAGGTTCTCTAGTTCTTATCCTCCTTTTTGAAAAAAATATATATACGTTGACATCAACTGTAGAGATATTTTAATTTACGACATTTAATGTCTGTTGCAGCTGGACTTTCAGCTGCCTGTTCGCTTCAAGCTAACTTTGAAGAGGAGGGAAGCAAGCCTGTGACGCCTGTTATGATAACTCACATAGGGAAATCCTAGGATCGTTTGAAAGGATGTTCGCTATTCCTTTGGAGCATTATGGCGGTAAATGGCCGTTATGGCTAAGCCCTCGTCAAGCCATTGTTTGCTCTATACCGCCTGAAACCAAAAATTCGTCCAATTCACTAGAACGGGCAAAACTTTCAGTAGAGTATGCAAAACAGGTAACAGGCCCTTGTGTTCAAGTTGAAAACTTAAAAAAAAAATGTTCTATAGCTCTTCTCTGATGACCAGTGTTTCAATCTGCTAGTGACTATTTTCCGTTCACTCCCTTTAGCAGTTCGACGGTGTCCTTGTTCCGGTGGTAGAGTTCTTTTTACAATTGAGTCGAATAACGATTCACTTCTGGTGCTCAGCTTCATGCTAAGATATATAAAGCTGGCTTTGATGTTGACATGGACACGAGTGATCACACAATTCACAAAAAGGTACTTCCATCTTGCCCTTTGGCACTTTTTCTTATTATTTTGTATTTATATTATTTATTCAAACTATATGAGTGGCAAAAAAAGAAAGCCTAAGGTATACGTTGAACCCATTACTGTATTGCAATTCGGGATGCCCAATCTCTTTTGGGCTTTTATTGTGCAGCAGCAATGGTTTTGTGCTTGAAAAATTAAGCAATACGGCTTGTCAGATCTCAAAACATAATAATCTGTGGATTTATTATGGCTGATTTTCTTTGCAGGTGCGAGAGGCTAAATTAGCCCAGTTCAATTATATTCTAGCCATAGGCCCAGACGAGGCAAAATCTGAAACGGTTTGACTTCTCCACACCCACTGTTCTAGATAAAATCGTTATGGCGTTGTAGGAGGGTGTTTACTGATTAACCTAGCTTGTCTGCACTTTTAGTTAATATAATCAGGAAGGCATGGCTGGTTGCTTATATGGTTTGAAGAAATTTAATCATTTACTAGAGCTGAAAGATTCCCTTCCTCATGACAAACCATCGATTGAACATCTAATATGAAGTAGTAGAAGGCATAATTATATATCAAAATTTCTCTTTTCTACCGTGTACGTACTACCTCGATCGGTCCTAATTTATGAGCCTACCCGTATTTTGGATGTACCCGCAAGAGAATGTGCGCTATATGGTACACAAATTATACCATTTGAAACTTCTTTCAGATGTGTATCCTTATTTTTTATTTCAATTGTAAATTTAATGTTATAACTCTTTTCTCGCATAACCCAGATTTCATTTGTCAAATTTATGGTGAAAATTGAAGCTCAAAATACGTGGGCACCCGATAAACTAGGACGGGGTAGTTAATTGCGAATGTTAAACAATGAACCTTACCTCTGTACATGGCCATCAATTTTAAGGCCATTTGTAATATGATTGCCTGGTGCAACGAGTCACATAAATTTAGCGTGCTGGTTTATATGAAATTCTAAATGATGTGGATGGCTCGTGCTACCGCAGGTCAGCGTCAGGTTAAGAGACAGCGCCGAACTATCCACAATGAGCGTTGATGAGCTCATGGCGCGTTTGAGGGACGAAGTAGCAGCTTACAGATAGGGCTGTCAGAAAAGCTCCAAGCTGGGCTCTATTCACTTGATGTAGTGCCAAATTCATCCCAGCACTATTGTATCTATCGGAAACTTGGATGCTGTCTTGTTGGCCTATGAACCACGGGGGATTTTAATTATGAAGCTCTAGATCCTTAATTTTCTGCGTCTTGAATTCTCTGAGCCTTAACATATGATGGAATCTGAGCATCATTTCTGTGGCGTGCCTCTATCCGTGCAGTGTTTTCTAGGAGAAGTGTGTAATGTGCTGTGAAAGTTTCAGCTAGGTTCAGCCAAACTGAGTGCACTGTCAGATTGTCTGCTCCACGAGATGTTGATCGGCTGATTCTGTGTATTTTCCGGGACTTTTGCAGAGTTGGCCCGATTGCACAGATGATTGTGAGTTCAGTAGCAGGAGGGATATCCAGCGCAATGTACAGATGATTTCGAGTCCAGTGGCAGCGTTTTTTTTTTTCAATTTGTTTGCCCTTCTTGTCGCTTTGTTTCTGGTGGCTTTAAGGCTAGGCTAGTTTAGGTTTCAGTTCTCTTTCTTTCTTCGCAGCTAAACATTTTATAGTTGGGGGAACCACGGAGCCCCGCACCGGCCGGCGTGACCTCGGCTGCTCCTGTGGCTGGTGATATCGATTCCCGTTGAGAGCGCCAGATCGACGAGTTGCTGCTGCCGCTCTCCGCGACAGGGCGACCGTCCCCGCCGCCGCCCAGGTTTGGTTGGCTCCCGCGTCCTTCCCTGTCTTAACGCACACAATCTGTTCGGCCAAATGCCACAACCAGCAGACGCCATTTCCTGGACATACATTCCTCCCTTTCACCTTCTTACTCTTTCAGATACGTGGAATCAAGCAGGGCCAGACCGGTCCATCATGCCTCTCACTGCACACCTTCCGATGGGATACACCTTGGTTGCGTTCGGCATCACGCTCCTCGCCGGTTTCCTTTACGCCGCCGTCTTGTCCAAGGCGCTCCCACCGCCGGACAACTGGTTCTTGCTTGCCGTTCGAAACGACAGGTAGGTTGCAGCAAGATCGATCTCTCACCTGACACGGAGCACTACTACACCTTTTGTCGCCATTTGTTTTGAGATCAGCGCGCGTTGGTCCGCCTAAACTGCCGTTGATTTTCAGGTATTACTGCTTGCTTGTGCCACTGACGGTCCCCGTCATAATCGTGGCTGTGTATCTGCACTGGATGAGCATGAAGATGTTCAAGCATGCGTGAGGATTAATCAAGCACGAAAAGATCATTGTGGACATCAGGAGTTCATGACTCTGAAAGATTGCAGTATGTCTTACACGCTTTTATGTAGTCCCTAGAGAAACTACGCTAGATCCTTTTAAAACTGAGGTATACATGTGTGCTTAGTTGCTGGCCCCATTCGACAATGCCAATGTGGTCTGGTAAGACAATATTTGGCAACGCTGCCAACATTGACTAGCAATTCGTATTTTAGCGGACAATCTGATTTTATTGATTCAAACAAAAGAGCATCAGATTGAGTACCCCGAAAGAAGCACGGACAACAAAATTTGTGATAAAACAGGAAGTTACTTCAAGATACTTCTTCTTTAATTTTAATTTTTACGTGTGATTTTCCTCCTTGCTTTGGGCAAAAAACACTAGATGACCAAACCTGAATAAGATGGACTAATCTCAATAGGTTTTGAATAGCTCTACAAGTCGCCAACTCTTTGTGGACTAATCTCAATGGCTTTGAATATATGAGAATTTTAGATGTTGAACTCACTGTGGCCATGGACACACTCCTTACAAGGCAGGCTGTCGAAACTTCATTGCATACAGTCGAGGAAGAAGACCATGACCAGAAACTAATGAAACAAGAGGACCACTGACAAAAATCTACTCCAGACCACCATCTCATGCCATCTCCAAATTAGGTCATAGCACCAGATGATATCCTGCATGATTTGGAGCCGTCGATCTGCAGGACGAAAACTCCACAAGCTCTTTGGTGTAAGATAAAAGGCCACGCTTAGACATAGATAGAACCATGGGACTATTATTCCAAGCAACATTGCCTCCACCGGTCGAGATGCTGTCCTTTAGCACATGGATACTTAACACAAAATGAAAATTAAATAACATCCCAAACTATGATTGATGGTTCCTCCCGCCTTTTGATGGCAAAAAGCGATGAAGACTAGGGAAGCCAACGTGAATCAGGTCCTAGCCATCCATAGTTAGGGTTTTTCCGCCACTTCTTGAAGTTCGCTCGTGCAATTGATTTGTGACCAACATTTTGTTAGTAGTCAACTTTTGTGCCAACAGAGAAATGTGAAGTCAACTAGACAAGGCTGGCCCATGAATTGGCCTCCATCCCAACAACAGGTAAAGAGTATGACATAGCCAAAAAATGTCATTGACATCTATATCTGCACTAAAATAACACAATCTAAGTACCACCTCATTCTGGATTCGTTTGGATGTTCCTCATTCTCGATTTAGTTTGGATGTTCCATACCGTCTTCGGAAACCTTTTCTTAAGGACAACAACTCATACTTATTACTTATGAACTAACGATAAATTACATTTTTTGACTTCTAATTAAAGTCATATCTAGACTGTAAACAGTTGAAATGAGAAAAAATTGTTCCTTGCTCTAAATCAAACTGGTATGGCAATAACATTCTTTCAAAAACATGTGGTTCCGCACATGTGAAACCTTTGTCAGATAAAACATCAGAAACCATAATCTTTCAAAAATTTGTATCAATAAATAAAGGTATTTTAAAAAAAGGAAAAACTACCATTCTTAAAGTTAGTCTAAATTCTAAAAGTATAAAGAATTGTAAATTTGATGAATTTTCATAAATTTATTACGATTCTTCTCTATTCCCTTCCCTTATCATACCTCTAGTTTTTCATTAGTTCATTTTAGTAGTTTCCCACATTTTATTTCCGCTTCCTTTCATGAATTTCAAGATTATATTTTACACATCTCATGATTTGTGATTCCATTGAGTTTGTTTTCATTTTTCATTGATTGTATTCTTATTTTTGTTAAATAAATATTTACCACTACATCCTTTCATTTTGCCGAATTCTACTACATTTTAAGTAACTTGTTGAGTTCTACTTCAAGTGTTTCATTTGTCTAAATTACTTGTTTCTTCTGTTTGTTTTTTCTGTTTGTTTTTTCTTCATAATTGTTTTCATTTTTTACATCCCCCTGGTTTCTAAATTTTCCAGTCTGCAATTTTTGGGATGACTAGGTTGCCATGTTTGCGTGATCACAGTCACTTCATCGGTTTTGAGTAAAGTGAGAGACCACATATGTTTTAGTCAACATGGGTAGAGGTAAGATGTTTTCTATCTGTGTTCATGGACCATCTAAAACCATGCAAGAATTCCAACATGAATTTATAGAAAGCAGTTCATTTCGAATATACTAATACCTCTTTTTTTATCAGAGAAGTAATGTTTTAAGAGCATCTCCAACCGGAGTGAATAAATTTGACCCCGTATATGTCTACGGACGTGTCTGGACGTGTCCATGGACGGTAGACGGCCGCCCCCATTTGTTCGGCCAGACAGCGACAACCTCATATTCGCCCTTATTTTCATGCAACCACATGCACGTAGATAATATAGCATTAGATTACCAATTCAACAATTCAATATATGTAAGCCTAAATAAACCACAATTTCAACAATTCATGCACAAATGAATCAATCTCTCGTCTTGTTGCACTCGTTTGAGCTCGTTGTCATCATCAATTTGCCGCTTTCTCTTGCCCTTCCCCTAATTATTTTTGGGGCGGGGTATCCCATTCAATATGCGCTAAGAATGCGCCGTAGTGAATGTTTTTTTTCTCAAGATGATGATATAAATTGGCATCCAAGTCCATCGCTAGTAAGAACCACTGAACATAATGCAATAAAAGCAAAGCAAACAATAAAATTGAAGTAAGCAAAATACTTGTTGCACTTGTGCATAACAACCGCAAAACTTGTTAAGAGAGTGTTGGATTAGGGCTCATTTGTGGTGAAGAGAGCCCTCATCACACATGATATGGATTGGATGCGGCTCCACGTAGTTCTTCGGTTCATGGTAAAATTTGTAGATCTACCCCCACTTTCTATTCGGACCCCGAAAAAGGAAACATATGTGTATATGTTTAGTTCCCCACTAAAAAGAACTATATGTTGAATGACATTGACACTGTCTCAGTAGGACTGTGCCCATCATATTATTATCTAATGTCGTACATTACAATGCTCCTCGCCTCCGTTTCGATCTTTTGGACATCTCAAGCGGCATAAATACTAGCAGTACTAGCCTCGCCGTTGCTTAATTTGTTGCATGTGTGATATGCATTAACATATAGGACAGCCACACGAGCTAGCTCGCTAGAAAGCTAGAAGCCATGGGGAAGAGGAAGTCGACGAGCTCGAAGGCGGCGGCGCCGCGGAAGAAGGTGGAGAAGCTGGAGACGGCCTTCTGCTGCCCGTTCTGCATCCACGCTGCCACCGTGGAGTGCGACATCGACCTCCAGAACAAGATCGCCACGGCATCGTGCTACGTCTGCCAGGAGAGCTACTCCACCGTGCCCGACGCGCTCACCGAGCCCATCGACGTCTACGGCGAGTGGATCGACGAGTGCGAGCGCGTCAACGAGGGCGTGCGCCGTCGCCGCGCCAGGATGATGCGTGGTCGCCCACCCGTGGTTTGTAAGCTTTTTCGCTGTTCCTGTGCTGCCAATGTGTAGCGGCAGCGGGCGGCCGGCGGGTTCGGACCTGCGCGAGCGAGCGAGCTAGCTAGGAAAACGACGTGCTCGTCCATGCAAACGCTTGATGCTGATTGTTGAACCATGTCTTGGTTGTTCCGCCGAAATTTCCTGGCAAATGTGTTCAGGGCCGGTCCTGACATTTCGGGGGCCCGGGGCGAAATTAAAATCTAAGGCCCCTTAATATCTCCATTAAAATAGTGATAAACAAATTTATGAAATGTGACATGTAAATAATATCCAAAAGTATATTCAAATGAGATAATGTAAACATAAGTTATCTGCACTCACTTAAGACCTACATATACTTTTGGGAATTTTTGAAATGTACACTTCAATCTGATTGCCGTATCTCCCATAACTAAAAAGTAATAAATTTAAATCTTATTGCAGGGAACAACTAGAGAAAATTACAGAACTATATATGTGAAGCTAAGAAATTTGACCACTCCTTTACTAATCATGGGGACAGTAGCTTCAGTTAAAAACTCACCCTCCTAACCAGCGCAATTGCTAGCACTATATACGCAGGGTATATCACCTGTATGAATTGGGAGATCCTCGACGCAGCAGCAGCAGAATTATCAGATCAATAACATGAGAAAATCGGCCAATCCATGATACGAATTAGCGTCGGTGTTACACACGTACCTGGTGGCAAGGTCCACTGATAGCAGTTAAAAAAAGGTCACTGATCGCATACCCTCGACGCTGCAGGCAACATGAATGTTTGACCGACGGTGGCGGCCGGAAGCGATTTGCTCTTGCGAATTCAACTGCGCAGCGAAACGTAGGCGGTGATGGACAAATGGGATCTGTGCTACGAACTGATTCATGGGCTTGCCTACAACGATGGGGTGCAGTAAATAGAGATCGGAACTATAGAAGATCAGGTGACGAGATCTCTTCTATTTTAGCAAATCAAGCTTCGTGATATACGGCGACTCGCGTGGATGCGCCCGCACTTGGCCAGGCTGCGCGTCGCTGCAAAAAGCCTCTGTTCTGCCTACACTATAGTGGGCCAGTACATAAGGTAGCTAGCAGCTAGGGGCCCCTACGTTTCACGGGCCCGGGGCGGTCGCCCCTCCAGCCCTGCCCCAGGGCCGGGCCTGAATGTGTTGATATGTACTCCCTCCATTTCAAAATAGTCTACATCCTAGCAAAATTCTGACAAATTAGCCAAGCATTTATTAGTGCTACTTTGCCACACACGAAGCATGCAGTGCAGTAATTGATCACGGGAAACAAAGTATTATTTCAATTACCCATACCTTAATTAATTGAGAGAATTCCTTCTATGACACCAACTGAAAGTTGGATTCCTTATTTGGCCCTGGGAAATTTTCACTTCCCTGTATGACACTCTGTGTAATTTTTTTGCCTTATATGACACTTTAGTTCATTTTGTGCACTAACGGTGTTAAATGGGAACATGAAAAGACGCTTTTACCTCTAGTTTCCCTTCAAACATAGCCTGCATCCCAGCAGCTCACGATGCAAGTGGACAGTCCGCCGGCCCATCCGCTTCATCCGCTACGTCCGCTAATGATAAATTGTACGATTAGCGGCGCCGGCGTCAGCAACTTGCACTTTCCGCTCTGCCTGGCGGACTACACGGAACAGCCGCGTCCGCTATGCAGCTACGGAGTAGTACGTTTTAACAGCAGATGCATTTCACAGCTAGCTCTGCTTGGGTGAGCAGACTAGGCACTTGGTACAAAATTGCTAGTTAAACAATTGTACACAAATTAAATTTGAACATCGATCCATTACTAGAGTTAAGAACAACTAGAGAGGATTTAAAAAAAAAGCAGAGGAAATCTAAACTGAAAGCCACATAGGGCGATGGGGATGCGGACGGAGTGGGGGAACCTAATGGAGACACTGAGCAAGGGCGGCGAGGACGAGACTCCTCTGCAGGTGAAGCTCAACGGTGTCGCCACCATCGTCGGCACCTCTCGGCATGCGAGACAATGAGCTCAGCCAGCTGCATCTGCACCGACAAGACCGGCACGCTCACCACTAACCACATGGTGGTCGAGAAGGTCTGGGCGGCCGGCGCGGCCACCACCGTGAGCACCGCGAAGGGCTTTGAGGAGCTCACGTCGTCAGCGCTCTCGGACGGGTTCGCGAAACTGCTGCTAGAGGGCTTCTTCCAGTGCTCCGGCTCCGAGCCTCCGAGGTCGCGTCGCCGAACGCCGGCGGCCGCCCACGAGCGTTCCTCAAGCGCGCGGCTTGACGGGGACGGCGGAGGAGCCGGCCGGCGGCCGAGCGCGGCTTGATTATCCCATGGCCGTCCTCTGCTGCCGCGCCTTGCCCGCCTTGCCTGCCGTCCGCCGTCCTGTGCCGCTGCTCCGCCGCCCTCGGCCTCCCGCCTGCAACTCCTATCCTCGGTGTCTTGCGCGACGCCGGCGAGGCCGGCTGGCCTGCCCCTGCCTCCTCCTCCCAGCTGCCAGAGGACCCTTCTCTTGCGCGCCACTTCAGCCGCGTGGAGGATTTTGTCATATGCAAGATGCAGGCGAGCAACCGCCACCGCTCGGTTGACTTCTTTTCAGGATTGCAAATTTGCAATCGATTGAGGACAGGGATAATTTGGTCCAAGAAAGAAAAAATTGACGGTAGGGACTAACAGATTGGACGGCGGTGTCATAGAAGGAAAGAAATTTAGACACTGGGTCACAAAGGGAAGAAAATATTTTTCAGTGTCAAATAAGGAACCCAACTTTCAGTTGGTGTCATAGAAGGAATTCTCTCTAATTAATTAATGTACCATGCAATTCACATGCAATTGGGCACGAGAAGATGAGGTCGCCATGCGATTGCTTAGCCTTTCTCTCTCTCGTCTTAATTAGGTATGTGGGACCCAACCAAGATGTAGAGTATTTCGGAACTTAATATGAAGCCAGAATGTAGACTATTTGAAATGGAGGGAGTACGGAGTAGTGGAGTACTATGGTCTCTTGTCATGTTTAGTTCGTTTTCCTTTCATGTTAAACATAGTAACGAAGAGACGACGAGTACGTAAGTTCAAACAAAAAACGGACAACGATCTTCGCAGGCTCCGCTGATGATAGAAAGTATAAGAAAACATAATTTTTTTTTTACCACAACCAAGTCGGTATGCCAAGGCATTAAATAAGGAAGTACGATATTATTGAGAAAGCAAGATGTGTTGTCCGAAAGAAGGGATCACTATTCCAAACTTAGTGCTCAGTTGAGCCCTACACACCCCTGGATTTGCAAAAAAACATCCCAAAGCCCCTGCCCCCCACGTCCCTGGCTGACACGGGGGAGCCTAACCCCATACCGCTCCCTCTTTCTCGCTGCTACCCATCTATGGTGTAGAGAGCCCATCTATGGTGGAGAGAGCCCTTGTTATGCATGGTATGGATTGGATGC
Organism: Poa pratensis; assembly: GCA_947311845.1. Taxonomy (NCBI): domain Eukaryota; kingdom Viridiplantae; phylum Streptophyta; class Magnoliopsida; order Poales; family Poaceae; genus Poa; species Poa pratensis. Next base: position 20,065,921 of record CAMZMU010000067.1, read on the forward strand.
GTCTACACATAGTTATTGTGTTAATGGTAAAACTTATGGATTTATTCCAAAACTAAACCCTTTGTTCCACCGATAGGATCCATACTTGCAGAACAACTAATCTCCATAGTGTCGAAGTGTGCTCGCGGGTTAGCCATAGGGCTCACAATCGACGACAAAGAGAGAGAGAGAGAGAGAGGGGGGGGGGGGGGGGGGGGACGTACGAGACTGACACGAGATATTTATCTAGTTTCACGCCCATATGTGCAAATGTAAATACCTCCTCCTTTGTGTATTGTGTCTTGGGAACTTCTCCCGAATGATTCTCATGCCTCGCTTTATATAGTGTAGCGACATGGTTACAATGAATGGAGACGGTTGTAGATATCTACAAGCTACAGTTACAATTGCGTTAAAGCATAGTGGAGCCGAGTAGAAACTCCTATCTTGACGGCTACGTCTTTTTTCACCTTGACACTGAAGCTTGAGGAAGCTGAACAGATTATGATGGTTCGAGAAGTCGACACCCGAGTCGTCAACCGGCTCGAAGGTTGCCTTTCCATCGTAGGATTTCCTTGGCTCTCAAGCCATGTCCTTGACTTGGTCTTCTTTAAGTTGTTGGGCATTTCCATGGGCCTGGTCCACTTGGTATTTGTATTGTTGGTCACATTGATTGAATAAACATATTGTCTTGACTTTGGATCCTACATTTGGTCGAACACTTGGTCGACACATCCGGCACCAAAGATGCCCAATATTGGTCGCGAGGACCTCCAGCGAGTCGTACACCATGTGTGGGGCGGAGCAGAGCGCCATGACCAGCGGCTACATTCACCTCGGCAAGCCATCGACGCGGAGCTTGAAGAGCCGCTATTGTCCTCCAGCGATCGACGGAGGGTGGCGTCGAGAGCGAGCTCAGCGTCTTATGAAGTGGGGCTCGAATCGTCCACCACAAGCTCTCCCGGTCTTTATCGACTTCAGATGTCGAGACGTTGTCGGCGCCTGCCATGGTGGAGCACAGAGTAGGGGAGAGGACGGGGGACTGGAGTGATCGAGACAGGCTAGGGTTTGGTATGGGGTTTGGTATGGTGTGGGATCAGACTGGACCATCACGGGCTGGACCGACATGGCAGACCACAAATTCGTCTCACATATGAGCTGGGTATGAGTGGTGTCCGAACATTTGGTCTATATATGATGGGTCGGATTGGGTGGCTTATATTGTAATGTTTTCGTACTCTCTCAGTTTCATATTAATTGTTGCAGATTTAGTACAACCTATATCGAGAGTATTAGAATTCACGGTTGAAGCTACTGCTCTCGTACAAAACATTCGAAATTTACAAAAATAGGCAACATTTGGTATTCGAGCTTCCAGAAGTTCCATTTAAAAATCACGAGGGAGGCACCCACAGTCCAGACTGCATTACACCGATCGAACGGAGCATCGATTCTGTGGAGACGCTTGCCGTTGCCGGGCGTCCTGACCGCGTCGTGGATGCGTTTCGGCCGGGACACCCAAACACGCCTTTGGCAACCTCGGCCGTTCGCTGACGTTACGCCACGTCGACTTCGGCAGGCAGGCAGGCAGTACGTAGCTACCTGGAAGGTTGCACAAGCAGCGCCGCTTAGGCCCGCATAAGCAGCAATTAGTTCAAAAAAAGTAAAAATCTGACCACGTACGTAACAACTAGCATAGGCTATTTTTAATAGGATGCGGGCCGGGTTCGGGCGCCGCAACGCGCTTCTCAACCACCGTCCGTGCCGCCGCGACGTTGCACAGGTCACTGGTCAGAAGCTCGTCAGGTCAGAAAAAATCGCCAGGTGCCCGGCATGTGAAGAAGCGCCAGGTGTTTGGGCGCCGCCTTACGACGGGAGACACCTGGCTGGCTAAGGGTGAGCCGGTTGGTGAGTAGAATAAGGAACCAGAGGGGAAAACGAATTCTCCCGCGGACTAGCACACGTTTGGTCCGCTGAAAAATATCTCTGCTAGCTCCGGTATGACATTTGTGTTCCTTTTACGAACGAATTTTCCACGAATGCGTAAATATTGATTGAGGTGGAAAGGAACAGAAAGCAAAGCGTTTCCTTTGATGCATCTTCCAAAAACTGATGGCGACGGACGTCCGTTGGCGCGCCTGCCATGGCTCCGCGTGGCGGCAGAGCTTTCCCGAGAGTTCGCAACCATGTCCGCCAGCTGCTCCTCCCCCCTTCTGCCTAAAAGCGCAGGCCACAAGCAGAGCCCACGGCACACCAGGACGACACCAGAGCACGCTAGCTAGCTAGGAGATAGAGATCCCACGCCCAAAGCATCCGTCCGTCTCGACTCCCACCGCGAGCCCGGCGTCATCCGCCGCCGGGCACGCACCGCCCAAAGTGCTCGATCGCCGCTCTCGCCGACGCAGGTGCGTTGCGTCGCTTGCCTCCTCCTCCTCCTCCTCCTCTTGTGTGTATTCATGCCATTAAGGTTGTCAGAAAAAGAAGCTAGGATCGGGAAGAGCATGATCTCTCTGCCACTCTCATCAGGCCGCCGGCCAAATCTTTTTTAGATGAAAGGGCTATGCCCCGATTTCATTAGCGAAACCAGACTACAGTCTACAGAGTTTCCGGCTTTGATCTACCTCGTGTTATATTATTCTAAGATATGTGGATTCCTATCGATGGTATTGTATTGGATCTGCTTCGCCTGACGGGTTTAGTTTGTGCGCGTCTTTTTTTTTTTATGTTTCAGTTAGTCATCTGACGATTTGGTTAGTTTTCATGCTAGCGCCTGATTCTCTGTTCGGTTGATCATGTGAAGAAGCATCGACACTTTAATCGAGTTCTGCATGCATGTATGTGCAAGAGAAACACAGCTGGATTGATTAATAAACGAAAACGAAAAGCCTTGTGGAATCCTTTTTCAGAAGGGGACATCAGTACGCATAGGATCGACGAAACCTCTGGGTTGGGTTGGTTTGGTTTGGTTTGGTTTTGTTTCTCTGCACACCAGAGATAAAATCTGATTTCTAGTTTGCACAAGTTTTTTTTTTTCGCTTTTGTAGGAAGGTGGAATAGTTTGCACAAAGTCATGGTAGCTAGCTATACTTCTGTACTGTTAAAAGCTCCTTGAGATTAGTTAAAGTCGTGTTATGTGCTTACCGTTATGGACTAACCTGCAACCTGAGCTAAAATTGTGCAGGTGAAGGCTGACCTGCAAACACACTGGTCAAGATGGTGGAGGGATATGAAACTGACAAGAACATCGAGACATGGAAGGTCAAGAAGTTGATCAAGGGGCTCGACGCTGCGAGGGGCAACGGCACAAGCATGATCTCCCTCATCATGCCGCCACGTGATCAGGTCTCTCGTGTCGCCAAGATGTTGGGCGATGAGTACGGGACCGCCTCCAACATCAAGAGCAGAGTCAACCGTCAGTCTGTGCTGGCTGCCATAACCTCTGCTCAGCAGCGGCTGAAGCTGTACAATCGAGTTCCCCCCAATGGGCTGGTGCTCTACACTGGCACTGTGGTCACCGATGATGGCAAGGAGAAGAAGGTCACCTTTGACTTCGAGCCGTTCAGGCCGATAAACGCTTCGCTGTACCTCTGCGACAACAAGTTCCACACTGAGGCGTTGAATGAGCTTTTGGAATCTGACGACAAGTTTGGTTTCATAATCATGGATGGCAATGGAACACTCTATGGCACGCTGAGTGGCAACAGTAGGGAAGTTGTTTACAAGTTCAGTGTCGATCTCCCTAAGAAGCACGGGCGAGGAGGGCAGTCTGCTCTCCGCTTCGCTCGCCTGCGCATGGAGAAGAGGCACAACTACCTGCGCAAAGCGGCTGAGCTCGCCACGCAGTTCTTCATCAACCCTGCTACCAACCAGCCAAACGTTGTTGGGCTCATCCTAGCTGGTTCAGCTGATTTCAAGACTGAGCTGGGCAAATCTGAGATGTTTGATCAACGCCTGCAAGCCAGGATAATCAAGTCGGTCGATGTCTCGTACGGAGGGGAGAGCGGCTTCAACCAGGCTATCGAGATGTCTGTCGAGGTCCTATCTGAAGTCAAGTTTGTTCAAGAGAAGAAACTCCTTGGGAAGTACTTTGAGGAGATAAGCCAAGACACCGGGAAGTATGTCCTTGGTGTGCAGGATACCATGTCAGCCCTTGAAATGGGTGCGGTCGACACGCTGATCGTGTGGGAGAATCTTGATGTCAAGCGGTATGAGCTGAAGAATTCTGTCACTGGGGAAACTGTGATTAAGTGCCTCAATAGTGACCAGGAGGCTGATCAGAGCAGCTTCATCGACGAGGCAAGTTCTGGTGAACTGGATGTCATTGACAGGATGCTGCTGCTGGAGTGGTTTGCTGAAAATTACCAGCAGTACGGTTGCAAGCTTGAGTTCGTCACGAACAGGTCGCAGGAAGGATCACAGTTCTGCAAGGGCTTTGGTGGGATTGGTGGGATCCTCCGCTACCCCGCGGACATTGCTGCCTATGACGATGATGACATGCTGGATGACGACGTCTATGAAAACTTTGAATAGCAATCAACCGAAACTCAAGTGAATATGGTCCGGGAGGAGCCTGTGCTGGCCCGGACAGCACCGGGACGAGACCCTGAAAATTCCAAACAACCGGTGCAAGGAGCACAAGGTATGTAAACATGGATCATTCGCATTCCTGGTTCTGCTTCTTGATGTTGCACTCCTTCGTCTATTCTATCTATCGACTGATCTTAATCATGTCATGTGCTCTCAGCAGGAGCTAGAGAGAAGAGGAACTAAGCAATTGAAGTCCAGATCTTGTGCAAGGCATGATGATGACATTGATGCTTTGGAGCTGATAGTTTCTGCTCATCCAGTCCTGGAATTTGGTGATGCTACTAAAGAGCCATGGCTGGCTGCCTTCTCATGCTGCATCAGGGAATAATTATCAGAGTTGTATCGTTCGTATTGTGTAGTAACGGTTCTGTGCCAGTGTACGCTGAGCCGTTATATGGCGGGCTTATGCCATACTACTGCAGCTGTTGTGTCTGATCTGTTTGCTAAAATAAAGTTGTGAGTGTGCTACATTCGAGTTATTTGTATGGGTAGGATCTATGTGATACTTGCTTTTCAGAGTGAACTTCTGTAGTTACATGGTTATAATGTTCATCTTGGTGCTGACGGTGCTTGTGCTGATAGAGACGCCTGATTGTCGATGATGTGGCATAATGGAGAAGGTGCATCATCTTCATATAAGAAGAGCAAAAAAAGAAAGAAAAAGTGTATCATCTTCATATAAGAAGAGCCAAACGGTTGATGTAACGCGGCTTACCTACGACTACAACGACAAAGGACTCTCGTCCAACATCTAGCCAGGGCGTGAGACATCGAGCATCAAGGCCGCTTCACGACTGATGTTGGACACCTATAGAACGAGCATGACTCAACGCACCTTCCATCCACCAACCACAAAGAACTCACCTCGTCCAACCTCTAGCCAGGAGGCAGGACATATCAAGGCCACTGATGTCTGGACACACGACCATGACTATCTACGCGCCTAGGTGAAGTTGCCTAGTAGGCAGCAGGACCAGCCGGGCCTAAGGAAGGTGTCGTTCTAGGAAGCAACAGCAACAGCGATGGCAGTAGATTGCGCTCCGAATGCCCGTGCCCTTAGCAACAGCCAACGCCATAGGCCCATAGCCATCGTGCCGCCAACAACTCCAGCTGCCACTTCTGGGACTACAAGGGCAACGTCTCAAGGAGGAAACGCCGCCATGGCGCCACCGCCTCCTGGCCCGGCAAACCAGACCTACGAAGGAAGAAATTACTTCCGATTGCTACTCTTTTGGAAGAAGAAAAAAGATCATCATCCCCGATTCTGCTGTTGTCAAAAGTTTGTCAATCCTAGGACATGAATAGCATATGCTCTCGGTAAAGAAGATGGTGGAAACCACACCAGCTCCTATAATATACATCATGTTTGCCATTTCTAACAATTAGGATTAGCCAAAAAAACATTTACTGCCACGGACAAGAAAGTGAAAACTAGATTCTCTGGACATGACCGAAAGGAGTTGTTGCATGGTCCCTAACCTTGGTTTAAATAAGCGGCCCAGCCCAAAGCAAAAGGTACCAGTGAATTCAGTATAACAGAAACAAAATGAGTGGTCAATTGTCATGATGCATATTGTGTATGAAATTGGCCACAGACCTGTGGAAGATGCACACATCTGCGAGAACCTGAGGCATCACATTACTTCTTCCTCTTCTTGGCCTTCCCCTTGGAAGCCTGAGTAGGCTGGCTGGAGGAGGGCGGTTCCGGAACCTGTGGCATCTCTTCCTGATGAACCACTTCTTCATCAGACATGGTGGCTGGCTCATTTCTTCTAACTCCTCTATGGCTAGAACCGCCAATGCTCACTCCACCGGACGTAGCGGTGCCCCTTGATTGCTGAGCGGTGGTACCACATCATAGGAAGTGTTATGACACACAAGCCTAGCTGCTGCCCCCCGGAGCCTCTGTGTGGTTTTCTGGTAGGCACTGACAAAATTAGTCCACATGTGATAATTGGAACAGGGAAGTGTGCGTTTTGGTTGAAAAATAGCATCAACTACTTGCAGAAAGAGGTAAACGTATATGTCATGTTCGCAGAGCTGTTTTTCAAAATAAAAGGAATCCACTGATAGAATCCACTTATCAGCCGTAGCACCGCAAGAGTGCATGGCTAGGTATACCCACAACTAAAATTCCCTTCGGGTATATGAAAGTGGCTGTACATCATGTAACCATATACTCCCTTCGTTCAGGTGTACTAGGCCGCTGAGCAAACTGGAGCAATTCGAGATTCTAAGTTAATCACACATGGAAAACCCTCACCCAATGCCGCAGCCACTAATAACATAAGTCAATTAGCCACTAATAACATAAGTCAATTAAATGAATTAGCCATTGCATATTCAGGTGCAGCCTCGTCACTGGACATTTCACATTAATTAGCGAGAGAAATAAGAGAGAGGGAGGGATTAACTAGATGAGTAATTATCTCTCTTGGTCCTGCCGAATTGGCTCTCTGGCCTTACAAACCCGATTGGAGAGAATATACTGCAATTTATTATGCTAAACACCATAACCGTCGTTCCTTTGTACCTATTAGTTTGGTAGATGAACACTTTAAAACCTATTGCAAGTTTACTAGTCTACTCAACTAGTGGCTTTGAAAGTATAATAATCTACTCAACTAGCTGCCAAGGGGAAACAGTAAGTTGCTCTTGTGCATTTCGCAATTAATTTGCTAGCACAGGGAATGCTTGGCACAAAGTGTGCTAGCTAATATATAGGGTCGCACTATTTGACTCACAGGGAGGAATAGTTATTCCGCACCCGGGCCAAACCACGCCTGCAGCCGCGCGCGAGGCACCAGTGCCCCCGCAAATCCGCACCGCATGCGACATAAAGAATTTTCAGTTAGGACGTAAGAGTACCTCCCGCGCTGCGCAAACCGAGGACAAACCGCTCCCGCGCCAGCCGCCAGGCACCCATGCACACGGTCGCTAGTGTCATAAGAAAGTTGCATGTAGCGTAAGAAAGACAGGAACGATTACACACGAGCGAAGCCATGGACCACCTTTCGTAATGTGCATGTGAGGTAAAATACTAGGTTCATGGACCATGAAGCACAATAAAATACTAGTGAGCCAGGTAGGAAAACTTATTTTTAAGCAATCTGCCAGAAAATTACGTCCGACCGAGAACGAATGTGCTTGTGATGTTAAAATATGTGGCCTAAGTAACTCTAATTTCAGAAATCATGTTTGCATTTTTTGTCTTGTGTAAAAAAAAAAATATAGTCAACCGTAAATAAAATTCTAATGACCAGGAGTATCTGTGCTCAAAATAGCAAATCCTATTTTTGGATCGCACCGGGTGGTTGGGAAGGCATCGACTCCGGTGTTCGGTCACGGTGATTCAGAAGGCACCGGAAGACACGCAAATTTTTAGGTGGCTAGGAATGAAACACATCGCAGTCGTATTGTTATAAATAGTAGTTCAACCCTACATTGTAAAATATCATGCAGCCAAAATAGCATTTCCCCTCGTCTCCTATTCTGCAATGTTCGTAAGTATCCAGAGTTCAATGTGTTGATGAGTTCTCATTAGACTATGAGAGTATAATCACAATACATGGAAAATTCAAGACTTGCATGGTAAGCCATAACATTTATCATCCACTAAAGTTGTACGATCCTTAGTATGTTTAATATTAATTACATCGCTTGTAGTTTATACCTTGCACGTTTGGGGATCACTTCACTCGTCGTTTTAGAAGTGAGTTTAAAGTGGAGATGGCCGTAACCCACGAATGTTACAATTTCGACGTATGAACAAACGAAATACGAATGCATGGTCTTGGTACTCCCATTTTGGGTAACCTAAAGTAAATATTGAAATTGCGAAGCCGCCCGACAGTCGGCGTATATGGCCAACCGTTAGGTGTGGGTGATCATTGGGCCCATGGCAAAACACAGCTCATCTCCTACCTTAAGATTGTAAAACGACGAGTGAAGTGATCCCAAACGTGCAAAGTATAACCTACAAGCGATGTAATTAATATCAAACATACTAAGGATCATACGACTTTAGTGGATGATAAATGTTATGGCTTACCATGCAAGTCTTGAATTTTCCATGTATTGCGAGTATATTCTCATAGTCTAATGAGAACTCATCGACACATATGAACTCTAGATACTTACAAACATTGCAAAATGGGAGACGAGGGGAAAATGCTATTTTTCTGAATGTTATTTTACAAGCTAGGTAGAACTACTATTTATAACAATGCGACTGCGATGTGTTTCATTCCTAGCCACGTAAAAAATTGCATGTCTTCCAGTGCCTTCTGAATCACCATGACCGAACACCGAAGTCGATGCCTTCCCAACCACCCGGTGCGATCCAACAATAGGATTTGCTATTCTGAGCACACATACTCCTAACCATTATAATTTTATTTATGTTGACTATATTTTTGTCTTTTTTACACAAGCCACAAAATGCAAACATGATTCCTGAAATTAGAGTTACTTAGGCCACATATTTTACCATCATAAGCACATTCGTTTTCGGGTCGGACGTAATTTTCTGGCAGTTTGCTTAAAACAAAGTTTTCCTACCCTGGCTCACTAGTATTTTATTATGGTTCATGGACTATGGTTCATGGTCTATGGTCCATGAACCTAGTATTTTACCTCACATGCAAATTACGAAAGGTGGTCCATGGCTTCGCTCGTGTGTAATTGTTCCTGTCTTTCTTACGTTGCATGCAACTTTCTTACGACACTAGCAATCGAGTGCGTGGGTGCCTGGGGCGGGAGCGATTTGTCCGCTCGGTTTGCGCAGCACGGGAGGTACTCTTACGTCCTAACTGAATATTCTTTATTCGCATGCGGTGCGGATTTGCGGGCGAGCTGACCGCTGGCGTTGGTGCCCGCGTGCGGCTGCGGGCATGGTTTTGCCTGGGTGCAGAATAACTATTCTATTCATGGATTTTTATTACCTCTATGTTTGTGGTTCAAGTTACTGCATGGTATATTTCTTCCCTGAAAATTAAGTGTGCCTAACTAAGTCAAAAGTAAAAACTACCACTAAACACATGCATACATAGCAAGATACTAAGACCATAAATCATCTATAAACCAATGAGGTAAGTTCTTCGCAACACAAAAAATTGGAACGCAAGGAAGCAAGGAGGAAATAAGACTGCTCTCGGATTACCTCAATGAATGCCCTCAATGTGTCCTCCGCATCCGGAGCCCCTGTAGCTGTACGAAGCACAACCCCAGCTCATTAATAGTTAGCATCAACTCCATGGCCTAAAAAAATACACAATCGATTATAGGAATAGCTCAATAATTAGAAAGTTCATAAATGTGTTGTCAATACTTACCACTTGATCTGCTATTGGTGCATGCTCTATCTGGAAGCCCGCTGGTTTTCGTTGTCAAACTCTTTATCCTTGTCTAAGCTCCGCTCCTGCAATTTATCATCGTGTGTGCAAGCAGTCTTTAGACGCATGCGAGTAGCACCATGTAGCCATTCAAGATAATCTCTAAACCTCTTGTTCTTGTGGAGGTGAGGTTCAGAGGTATCAACGGCTACATTCCACTCATCAATATACTTTTTGTGATGCTTCGACCAATCCGTTATTGTTTTATTCTTCTTCCTATCTAGACTGCATAACACTTAATATCAATTAAACAATCATTCCATAATATACATTCATAGGGAATAGAGAAGTGCAATAATGTTTACCGGTGCAATTCAACCAAAGTATCTAATGGTTGAGGTGGCAATGGTTGCAATAATCGAACTGTCGCATCACTCGATGTGGTAAATGATATTCCACCACATAAAAGCAAATCAGCGGACAAATAGCTTTCCAAAGCAGATCATCGCGCATACAAATGTGATTCAACTCCAAGCTGTTTATCTCATCACGAGTGTATGGCGACCACTGAACCTATATGAATAGAAAGATACACTCATTTATTACTTCAATATAACAAAATGACCACAATATCATATGTGGAGAACATAAACTATGACGTTAGGGACGAACAAATTTAGAAAAAAAATATTGCTATAATAATTACCATCGATGGTTGCAAGAGATCCATCTCACGGATGTAGTATTCATAAAGTATTTCAGCCTTTCCATTCTTTTCTGACACCCGCTCCCATAGATGAGCAACAGTGGGCCGGCAATCCTCCCTTCGAATGCCCAAGGATTGCGAGCACTACTAGGTCTCCCCACAGGCAGACGCTCCCACATCCACACTTGTACAAGCAATACACACCCTCCTAGGTTGGAGCCAGGATTTACCCGCCTACAAGCCTCACAAAGTTGTCGATACAAGAATGCCAAGGCCGCAGAACCCCAACTATACTGCCCTGCCTGATCCCAATCTCTGAAGAGAGGAAGCCACATCCAAGAGGCACTATCCCCGGTACCATCTGGGAATAGTGTGGAACCAAGGACATACAAGACATACGCCCTCGCTGCACGCTCCACCGTGAGATCGTCTGCACCTGCTGCAGGGGGCTCCCCGAAGTGATGGCGCAGCCACACAAAGGAAACACCATTTGTCTTTCCACTATCTGGGAGTGCACCAAGGTACTCCTCAACCCTCTCCCGCCATCCCGCGGACTCAACATTCCCAGTGACAGGATGTCCAACAATCGGCAAGCCAAGAATCATGGCAACATCCTGAAGAGTGATAGTCATCTCTCCACAGGGCAAGTGAAACGAGTGTGTCTCGGGTCTCCATCGGTCGATCAGTGCGGTAGAGCGGGAGCATTGAAAGTAGGGATCCCCCGCCTAACCATAGTGATGAAAGGTAAAAGGCCCGCCCTCCGAAGGTATGGCGTGTACCGCTCATCGTACTTCATGTCTGGATGAGTTGCGCTATGACACCGAATCCGAAGAGGAAAAAGCTTCTGGAAAATTACAAAGTAGAAATAATTAGTTCAAAACACAAATAAGTGGCAAAGGATGAATCAATAAGAATGGAACAGATAGTAATACAATATAAATAAATACCTCCCGGTCAGCTAAACGACGACCACGATGTTCGGCTTCATAAAATTCTTCGAGAAGTTCATACTCTTGTGGCATCCTGCATTATGAAAAGGATAATCTACATAAGGAATTTTGATGGGAACTATTGGTGTGATATTAGGAAAATATTGATATGGGCTTATCATGTTGGCAATACATCTTGTCAATCATTTTCTATATCACAGTTTAATACATTTCTGACAGTGGAGACTTATGATAAATAAAATTTTGCTTCTGCAATCATTATGCTAATAGTACTATCGGGTGTTTTTTTTTTGTTTGACCACAGATCAGTACTAGGAGGAATATATGAAGAAATAAGAAATTGGCTTTGTAAAGATTAGTACTAATCACCTAACGGTAGGAAAGCAATATTAACAATGAACTTTGCAGTAATCACTCAAAATTTAGGATAAATATGTGTATCGCCTAGAATATGTTATCATGTATATTCAATGGATTATTTTAGGATTAAAGTGGAAGCATTTTCTCAAGCGTGGGGAAGCTTTTATCCATGCTGATTATACTGATTGAACGATACAGAAGAGTCTGTAGTAGACACATGAGGTACCGGATTGATTTTTTGGTTGTATTTAAAGTATGTTTAATTATCCGGTGCTTGTACGAAGACATGGCAAAGGGCAAATTTTAGAAGAGGCCAGCTACTGAAGTCCATGTATCCAGTTTTCCAGTTAAGAGTGCACCATGCCAAAAACAAAAGGGAAAAAGGGAGGAGCATTTGTATGATCAGAATACCAGTCACGCTGCGTGCACTATGGAACTATCAGTATTGTGAACTTAATAAAACTCTTAGCACCACCTTTTGGACAATCAATAAGCTGAACAAATAAGAATGTGGCTATGCTCAACTTTTGCTAGATGCAGTTACTGAAAAGAGCAATTAGTGTCCAATGATGATAATTGGTGGATTTCCAAGTGTTATCAATGTACAATGCCCCAAAAAATAAAGCATAAGATACAGTAACTAGCCATACCAAGATTTTCAGGCACAGTTTGCACATACAGACTGAACTGGACAAATGAAGAGGAAATGCTGTCACGAACGAGTTAGTCGATGCTCGGTTATTTAGGCTGAAACTAGCAGTCAAGCGAAATTTCGGTGTAGTTGGGGTGACTGAATAAGCAATACCTCACCGACAGATCCCACCGGAGTACGGAGCACCCTAAACCTGAAGACGAGCTTCTCCACGGTTCTCGACGTCACTCCAATGGCAGGGATCACACCCCGCACGCTCCCCTCCGCTTGCCGGGGGAAGAAGCTCCCACTGCCTCCGGCCGTCCGCCGGACCAGGGCCCCAATCGCTACCTCGCCCGGCGAGCGGCCTCCCGCTCGCTAGCGCGGACAATGGCTTGATTGGGCGTCCAGCGCAAACCACCGAGCAGATGGCGAGCGACGCGAGGCAGAGCAGCTCCGCGGCAGAAAGGAGCGTATCGTGGGCGGCGCCGGCGGCAGAGGGAGAACGAAGGCCGATGGGGAGCGGCGGAATGGTATGGCGCCGAGTGGGCTTGGCGCGGGCCGAGGCCACTGGCGTCAACTTGCAGCCTTTCCCCGGCGCCAAAGACTTCGGCGCGGAACAATCCATGCATTTACTCCATTCGATGACTTTCATTTTCATTTGTCTATATCCGGATATCCGGATGTATTTATACTAGATACATCCACTTTTAGACAAATAGAAGTCATCTAATTTAGAACGAAGAGAGTAGTTTTTTCTTTTTATTGTTTTGCCGACTTTCTAATTAAAATAGGACTGCACCACGGGTAAGCTTTGAGCCCTTATCTTTTTACTTTGGTGATGGATGAGGTCACAGGGGATATACATGGAGATATCCCATGGTGTATGCTCTTTGTGGATGATGTGGTGCTAGTTGACGATAGGCGGGCGGGGTTAATAGAAAGTTAGATCGGTGGGGGCGGACTCTAGAATCGAAAGGTTTTAGTCTTAGTAGAACCAAAACTGAGTACAAGAGGTGCAGTTTCAGTACTACTAGACACGAGGAGGAAGAGGTTAGGCTTGATGGACAAGTGGTACCTCTTAGACACATTCCGATATTTAGGGTCTATGCTCCATAAGGATGGTGATATCGATGAAGATGTGAGTCATCGAATCAAAACTGGTTGGATGAAGTGACGGCAAGCTTCTAGCGTCCTCTGTGACACGCGAGTGCCACAAAAGTTAAAAGTCAAGTTCTATAGGACGGCGATTCAACTTGCGATGTTGTATGGCGCATAATGTTGACCGACCAAGAGACGACATATCCAACAGTTAGGTGTAGCGGAGATGCGCATGTTGAGATGGATATGTGGCCACACAAGAAAGGACCGGGTCATGAATGATGATATACGTGAGAGAGTTGGGTAGCACCGATTGAAGAGAAGCTTGTCCAACACTGTCTAAGATGGTTTGGTCATATAGAACGTAGGCCTCCGGAAACGCCTTTGCATACCGGACGGATAAAGCGGGATGAGAATGTTACGAGGGGTCGTGGTAGGCCAAACTTGACATGGGAGGAGTCTGTTAAGAGAGATCTGAAAAATTGGAATATCACCAAAGAACTAGCCATGGACAGGGCTGCGTGGAAGTTAGCTATCCATGTGCCAGAACCATGACTTGGATTCGTGATCTTATGGGTTTCAATTCTAGCCTACCCCAACTTGTTTGGGAATAAAAGGTTTTGTTGTTATTGTTGTTGTAAGTCGCTTGATAATCTATACTTCTTATAAAGTAAAACCCACTAAGTGGAATTAATATTTTCTATCTCAGCCTGCAAGCCATCCATATCACTTTCTATTTTATTCAATCAATTGTACACATCATCCTACTAATATCATTATTTATTGTCTATATCTACATGCAAGAATCCACATCATCCTTTTCATTAGCCATCAAGTTATCTATATCATATCATATTTTTTACCGTTCAAACGATAAAATCGCACCATCTTGATATGTAATTCCATAATCAAATAATGTGCAAGTGGAACACCGGAATCAGTTTTGAAAATCAAGTGCTTTTTGCGCCAAGATTTTCAATATGAAAAAACGCAGAACTATTATTCGAAATTATGTGCATATTATGTGCTCTTCTATATGTAATCGCTCAAAAACTTTTTAGACACATAATTTAGCAATTTGTATGGCATCTTCATGTAAGCCATCCACATCATCAGTTTTTTCAACCCGCTGATTTCACTTTATCTACATCAATACACATCAATCATGTACACCCTGAATCATAAGAAACTTTAAATTATAAAATACTCATACATTTCATGTCTATTAAATTAAATGTAGGCTCTCAAGTGTTATGATCAACTAAATTTTGCATTTCTATAGTCAACTTCAAGAGTTTATATGTTTTACTAGGTTTGTTAAGAGATACCGCTGCAACGCGTGGGTATTGTACTAGTTAAGTAAAATATTAGTCGCCTTCTTAGCTGTTGGATTTTTTATCGTTATTCGTATTAGTCTGAGAGTTGCACATGGTTGCAACTGTGCAACTGACCGAGATTTAGTTGTTTTTACTCGATTCTTTAGCTGTTAGATTTGCGTCGCGATTCATGCTAAACTCAGAGTTGCACACGAGATACAATTGTGTGCAACTGAGTGAGAATTCGTTAAATCAAAATCGACTCCTTAACCATTAGATTTGCATCGTGATTTGTACTATTTTCAGAGATTTAGTTAAATCTAAGTCGTCTGGCATCTGTTCCTAACCTGGCCGCCGACTTTCCTAGCCAGCGTTTCCCACCGACGATCCGCCGCTCCCCTTCCCCTCTGATCGCCGTCTTGGCGGCACGAGGGGGAGGGGAGCTCCGGCTCTCGTTTGTGTGGTGTTTTTCTCCTAAATGTTTTAGGTTTCGAGTTTCCTCCATTGGCGTCATGGTGGGGCGGATGCCGATGGTGCTGTTACGAATAATGGTCTTCCAGCCCATGCTCCTGCTCGTCGGAGGTGTTGCTGGCACGGGAGGCTTGTGGAGTCCAAACTGTTGGAGCAGTTTCGATCTGATGTTGCGTCTAGGCGTGGCGGCGGGAAGAGGCTGCTCTTGGAGTGTGGTGGTGCTGCCTGCTGTGGATCTGTGGAAGATGGTGGGGAATCCGGCCGCCTGTGGAAGGGCGGGGTGGCGCTGGCCCCGGATTCGACGTTGAAGAGGCTTGGAGGGCTCATCCGGCTGATGTTCTTTTTTGGGATAGATCCAGCCTTACGGGGTTGGTGGCTATTGAAAGATCGAGGATGTCGCCTAGAGGGGGGGTGAATAGGCGTTTTAAAATAATTACGGTTTAGGCTTGAATAAATGCGGAATAAAACTAGCGTTTAATTTATCAAGCACAAAACCTAAACGAACTAGGTTCACCTATGTGCACCAACAACTTATGCTAAGCAAGAAAACAACTAAGTGATAGCAATAGAGATAACTTCAAGCTCGATGGCTATCACAAAGGTAAATGCATAAGTAAAGGTTTGGGTATAGAAGTAACCGCAAAGTAGACACGAGGAGATGTTTCCCGTAGTTCCTTCCCAAAGGAAGTACGTCTACGTTGGAGGGGTGTGGAGCCACCTAGGCGCTCCAATAGCACGGATGTGCTCACCCTATTCTCCGTGAGCTTCACCCGTGAGGGATTGGCTCGTTCCACTATGAGGTCGACTTGAAGGCGTTGACCAAACCGATACACAAAGGTCGGGGAACTCCACAATGAGTTGGAGCCTCCCAACAATGCCTCGGACTTCCTCCGAGACTCACAAAGGCACCTAGGGTTACAAGCAACCCAAGATGCAACGAGAACTACAAAGAGTAATGAGCTTCTCAAACTTCACCTCCACGTATCACCGTGGAGAACTCAAACCGATGCACCTAATGCAATGGCAAGAACACAAGAAGTGCTCAAAGCAATTCACTCTCAAATCCCACCAAAGCAACTAATGCTATGGAGGAAGATGAGAGGAAGAGCAAGGAAGCAACAAATGAATCCCCAAGATCTAGATCCAATATGCTCCCCTCACTTAGAGGAGAGATTGATTGGTGGAGATGTAGATCTAGATCTCCTCTCTTGTTTCCCTCAAGAATGAGCAAGAATCATTGGAGGGATTGAAAGAAAGCAAGCTTTTGGAGGTCAACAATGGAGGGCAAAACTTGCAAGAAAGGTTGGGGAACCATTGGGGAAGAAGGCCCCTTAAATAGGTCACCCAAATATCTAACCGTTAGGTGCAGAATCGCGCCGGGGCGGTACTACCGCTGGTTTAGGCGGTACTACCGCCCCCTGGGAGGTCTGGAAGACACAACAGGATGAAAAAAACTTCCAGGCAGCGGTACTACCTCTTAACCCAGCGGTACTACCGGATAAGGGCTCCAGAACCCGTTTCTGGCGGTACCGAGGGAGGTACTACCGCCACAGGAAAAACAGCAGAATAGCGAACACCAAAACGGCAATAACTTTTGCATCCGGACTCCGTTTTCGATGATCTTTGGCTCGTTGGAATCACAACAACGAGCTCATCAAGAATATACAGAGAAACATCATTGTCCAACAATGAATCATAAAACCAAATGTGGAAAGGTTAAACCTCTCGAAAATAGAACGACCGGTAAAACCTCCAACACCAAAAACGCAAAAAGTTTTCCATACGAAATCCGTTTTTGATGAACTTGAGCTTGCCGTGAAGATCATGACAAGCTCTAAAACCACACATGGAGAAAAGCCAAATAAGAACCAAGAAAGATGATGCCAAGTATGCAAAGGTTTGAGCTCTCTCCGAATGATACGATCAAGTTACTTATTCGAGAGCCCCTCTTGAAAGTGTGGCATCTATCCTATAATCCGGTCTCTTACTAACACCATGAGACCGGTAAAATAGAAACCCTATCAAGGTCATACCTTTGCCTTGCGCAATCCACTTGAGCTAGATGATGACGATCTTGATCACCTCAAGTTGGATCACCTTTCTTGATTGCGCTCCGCTTGATGAAGACTTGTGAAATGCTCCCCCATACACAATATGGGAGAGCCACTTTAAGGAACATCTTCACTTGGCCATTATCTTGATGACGACCACCGCTTGACGTCATCCGTCATGGGCTATATGAAATCTTCCTTTGATGCATGCCCATGGGAAGATGCCTAACCCCACATAGATACTCCACACACACACATGTATATGGGTTAGTTCACAAAGCTATATAGACAATTGCTTACCATACCATTGGATCACAAGATCCCACATGGTACAACATGTAGCTTTGTGTGTTGATCACTTGAATCCATTCTTTGCACTTAGCCTTGATCAACTTGTATCTTTCCTTCTCTCTTCACAAAGATGATGTCTTGAAGGTGAACATGAATATCCACGCCATCTCATTCTTCAAGACATGCTTGTAATATGCTCAACTCTATACACGACCATTCTTCATATAAACCATTTAATAAGATCTTGGTCATCTTATAATCTTCTAGAGTCCAACACATGAACTCCAACCTTTTCCTATGGACAAGATCTAAGGATATATCAATGCAAACATTAGTCCATAAGGATTGTCATTAATTACCAAAACCACACATGGGGGCACCATGCTCTTTCAGCTATCACACCTCATTAACGCCTTATGGCAAGGGGTTTCTTCAGCGTCAAGATGTGGGCCAATTGCTGGTGTTCTTCTTCTCCGGCGACGGCAGCGAAAGACGTGGATGCTTGGTAGTTGCGGCGATGGTGGTTTGGAGCAGTTTTATCGCTTGTTTTCTCCTAGTCTTATGTTACTTGTATTCGTGTCAACTTTGTATGTGTACTATTATCAATACAAGTAATGTATGCCTTCCGGCGTACAATGTAAAAAAAATCTAAGTCAACTGAGATTTAGACAATCTTTTTTAAGAGAGAACGTCATTAGGATAATCTATCGCGGTTACACAAGAAAGTAATTTACCTACTTCAAAAACAATCAAGAAAGGAAGAAAATATTTACTTCCTTTCAAGAAAATGTATGCGCCTCATTTCTTAATGTTTTAAAATATATACTTTTAATATTCTGTGATGGTGGATGCGACGCGGACTAGGAGGAGAGAAAGTGAGCGGCTACGGTTTGGCCGGTCAGGTAAGCCGAGAAGGGGCTCCTCAGGCGGAGCACCGGTCGGTACACCACGAACGCACAAGACTGACCAGCGACGACACTCCGTTTATGTGTATGGGCGACCCCAAATCGTTCTCCCCTCACTCCCTGCACACACACATATGGGTTAATATATGAATGTTGTTGGACAAGACGAACATTTGGTTTGAGTATGGGGTTTCCGGTTGGTGGCCATTATGTCCAGAGTGTCAGCATGAACGTATACGGGGAAGTGGGGGGGAGGGGGTATGGGCTGAATATGAGCTTTGTCGGATAATCCAAACATTTGGTCCCAATACGAGGGGTCCGGTTGTGTGGTCATTTTCTATCCGGTCCATGTCCCGACTATCTACTTGAGCGTATAGGGAGAGTGGAGGGTCCGGTTGGAAATGTTGTAATAACTAGAAAGATACTTCGGGCGTTGCTGTGGGAACCTTAAAAGAACTTGTAAGAGTATAAAAGAAAGGATATTGATGCATGAATGGAAAACAATTCTCGGTAATATAAAGGATATGATTAGCCAGAAATATCAAAACTCTAAATTTAATCAGTATGAAATGTTATCTAAATTAATATGTGGAAATTGTATGGCTTTTTTTTAGCGTGTTACCGTAGGGAAAACCCCTACGGTGTAGATTTTATAAATATATAAGAAGAAAAACCAGCGGTTTTCCTTACAAACTTACAAGCAGCTCAAAAATGGGGATCCTCTTTAAGGAGGAAAAAAATGGAAAAGACAGGAAAATACAGGATGCATCTTGGTGAAAGTTGTTACAACCCAATCTAGCAAAGGTTGCACCAAAGCAGGCTTAATCCTATACTGGTGCAGGAGTACATCATGTTGGAAGAGAACCTTCCAGCGAGCCAGAGATGGTAGAGTGTTCTTAAAAATGAGGTCATTGCGGCATTTCCAAATATTCCACAGCGCACAGACCGAAATATCCATGAAACATGGTCCTGAGAACAGACGTTTCGCATTCGCAAAGCGAGCAGAGATAGGCAAGGAGCAGTCCCAAAGCAAATCCACAGAAGACCAACACTGAGTGGCAAATGGGCAGTCAAAAAACAAATGGTCTCGGGTCTCCCGAACTGTCATGGAGCATAAGACACAGGAGGAACCTCCATCAACTTGCCAGTGTTTACGTAACATCAAGTCTTTGGTATTCAGCCGATCCATGTGCAGTAACCAGGCAAAAACCCTCAACTTTGGAGTCAACTTTGACTTCCAAATGGCCTGGAGAGAGGCGTCGCATCGCAGGTGAGATAAAATGAAGCTGTAGTATTTGGCCGATGTATAATCAGAATTTCCCCAAGGGAATACTTTTCTATCTGGATCAGAGGCGTGAAGAGTGAGCTCAGAGATATTATCCGACAGGTCTTCGAGTTCTTGAAAGGCTTGGGGCGACAAGGGGAGGGCAAATCGATCATGTAGGTTATCCAACTGAGTCATATCGAGGACCGAGTCATCCTCATGCAACACATAAGAGAACAGACGAGGGAATTTATCACAGAAAAGCTCTGGGCCATTCCAAAAGAGAGTGGTTTGTCCACTGACAATTTCAGAGCGAGTGATGCTCCTATATGTATCAATCAGCTTGAAAATGTCCTTCCACCAGAAGGATCCACGGGCACACTGAGCCTGGGGAGGAGTAGCAGGATCGTATAGTGACCAGACCAGCTTCACCCACGGAATATCCTTTTTACAGAAAAACTTGTGTAACTGCTTTAGGAGAAGCGTTGAATTCTGAATTTCAAGGTTCAAAACACCGAGGCCTCGATGCTTTTTGGGACGACAGACAAGAGGCCAAGCAGCCAAGGAGTTCACCGAGGTAGAATCCTCTTCCTTCCTCCATAAACCATGACGGCGAGAGCGATCAAACAATTTGATAATCCCTTTAGGAATCTTAAGAGAGCAAAGGAAGTGAATTGGCAGAGAAGACAAGACCGAGTTAACAAATGTCAGTCTGCTCCCGTAATCCAAAAAGTGGACACTTGCATTTAGACGGCGCTCAACATGATCAACAATGGGAGCAAGATCCTGGACCGATGGTCGACCTGCGCCAAGAGGGAGCCCGAGGTACGTGAATGGCAAGGTGCCAGTTGCACAGCCAAAGACTTTGGCTAGATCTGAAAGCCGATCACAGGAAATATTAATTGGCATGAGATAGGATTTGGCATAATTAACATGAAGTCCAGTAGCTCGTGAAAAGGTGTGGAGGAGATTTTTAAGCGCCAATAGTTGCTGAGGGCGGGCTTGCATGATTAACAGCGTGTCATCCGCGTACTGGGCAATCGGGAAATCAGTATCTGGAATAGGCAATGGAGGGTGTAAAACACCATCACTCACTAGGTGGTTAACCATAGACTGAAGGAGGTCAGCCCCAGCCACAAACAGGATTGGCGAAAAAGGGTCCCCCTGCCGAACCCCGCGCTTGCAAGCAAATTTCTTCCCTGGAACTCCATTGAGCAACACCGAGGATGTGCCAGAAGAGAAGATGGCGTTTACCCAGGAAATCCATCTCTCATCGAAGCCCCAACATCTGAGAATGTTGATGATGGCCTCATGTTCAATCATATCAAAGGCCTTCGAGAAGTCCAGTTTGAGGATCACTACCTCCTTGCGGGCCTGCTTGCATTGATGGATGTATTCATATGCCCAACCAACACAGTCCTGGATTGTGCGGCTCTTCAAAAATCCATACTGATTAACATGAACCAGCTCAAGAATTTTCGACTAAAGACGATTAGCTAGCAGCTTAGTCAGAAGCTTAAGACAAGAGTTCAATAAGGAGATGGGCCGAAAGTCATTTGGGCCTAAAGGGGACTGGACTTTAGGAATCAGGGTGATGAAGGCATCGTTGATGCTTTGTAAATTAACAGTCAGATTCCAGAACTCGTCACACAAGCGGTAGAAGTCAAATCGAATGATAGGCCAGCAAGCTTTGAGGAATAATCTCGAGAAACCATCGGATCCCGGAGCTTTATCACTTGGACATTCCGCCACCACTTTATCAATCTCTGCGTGGGAAAAAGGCACCGATAGCACTTCCAATCCCTCCATATGAGGAATATAAGTAGCAAAACTGAAACTAGGGTCAATGGGGATAGAGACCCCTAACCGGTCCCTGAAAGAAGTCCAAAGATTCCCAGCCTTCTCGTCATGATCAGTAGCTGCGGAGCCATCCAATCTAGACAGAGACGAGATACAATTGTGTCTATATCGTATGCTGGCCATGGAATGTTTTTTTTTGGTGTTTTCACCACCGAACTTGGCCCAACGAACGGTACATCTTTATTTCCAGTACTCTTGCTTGCAGTCAAGAAGATATGCCAGTTTGCGTTTGACGATATTACGAAAGTTCCACTCAGAAATATGGAGAGGTCTGAATTCTTCAAACCCATCCAGGAGGAGAATGACCGAATTACAATTGTCAATCAACTAAGATATGACTGAAATGCTCGTGCTCCAAATACGAAGGGCTTTACAGAGAAGCTTAAGCTTTGCAGAAAGACACCGTGCAGCATCACCCGGGCAGTGGATAGCCCAAATGCACCTAACCACATCCATAAAACCCGGCATTTTAATCCAGTGGTTTTCAAAACAAAAGATGACAGCCTTCGGTAAGCTAGTTCCAATGGATACAACACAGGGGGTGTGGTCCTAAGTCGGGCGAGCGAGGAGCTTAACTGAGGTATTAGGAAATTTGAGTGTCCAGGCCGAGGAAGTAAAAAACCAATCGAGCTGGACCAACAGAGGGTCCTCCTGCATATTACTCCACGTAAAGCACCGTCCCTTGATAGGCAGTTCTATTAGCCCAAGGTAGCTGATTACTTCATTAAAAGTCGCAATGTCCTCTAGGTTTGCCCCAGGTCGGTTTCGGCTGTCTGAGTAGCGGTAACAGTTAAAATCACCCAACAAAATCCATAACGTGTCATCCGATATATCCAGATGAAAAAGCCAGGCAATAAAATGTTCCCGCTCTACTCCTTCACACGGCCCATATACGTTCACTAAAATGAAACTATCAGCAGATGTCGTGGACGTGAAAGAAATAGCGATCGCAAAGCTCTCTTCTAAAAGAACCCGGCCCACGAACTTATTGCTAGCCCAAATGACAATCAGCCCACCCGACGCCCCATCCGATGGAATAAACGCAAACTGGTCAAAACGTCTGGGCGCGAAAGACTTAATGAATTTGCTATCGAAATTACCCCGTTTCGTTTCCTGAAAACACAGTATCGATGCAGCGCTCTCTTCTATTTTATCTCGTATCAGCGGCCACTTATCGGGGCTATTGATACCCCTGATATTCCAACATAAGATGTGCCAAATAACTTCAGAAATATTTAACCGAGGCATGGTTCAATAAGACAAAACAAGTTCAACGGAGAGCAACAAACTTAGTTCAGTAGAACACTCAAATGAACTAAAAGCCAATGAAGACTACACGTCTCGACCCTTTAAGAGTTGTTCCGCGGTCAACTCTGCAGGATCAATATGACAATCTTCAATTCCCATGCGCTGCATCTCAGAGATTTGCAGAACACCAGGAGGCATGGCCTTCGGAGCTGGGGAGTGCTTGCGGCTAGCGATTGCATCACGGACAGCTTCGGGCTTGAACCCGTTATTGGACAGATGTGGAGAACGATGCGCTTGCGTGCTTACTGTGGGAGTGGCGGCCTTGGGATGATGGCAACAACCATTGTTCAAATATGAAGGGCAAGCATCCGGCTCAAGGAAGGTGGGAGGCAGTACAATATCAGATATGGCAGAAGTATCAGAACTGGCAACCATACCTGAACCACGCAGAGCAGTATGAGCAAGCGGTGCGTCATCATCAGAAGCAGAAGGTGAAGCCATAGTAGCACCATTAGCAGAAGTACCAGCATCAGACTCCACAGCCAACTCGAAGTCAGCGAACAGATCAACCAAAGACGCATCCATTGCTCCCATGAAAACACCAGGATGATCAGATTCAGAGAGCTCAGACCTAGCCGGGAGGGGGAGTCTTCAAGCAGCAACTGACGAGGGACATCAAAAACCATCATCAGATTATCCCACGGCCCAACTTCCACTGGCCTGAGGTGAAGAGAAGGTCTACCATAGCCCAGGACACTGCATTGACCAGCTAGCCCAACTGTGAAGCAAACCAAGCAGACTGCATATCAGGTTCAGGTAACTGCATAGAAAATTCAGCAAACCCAAGAGGGCGATCCGCAGCCAGAATGCTGCGAGTGGCCAGGCGGCACGCCATCCAGCCCAAGAAGTGCATAAAGGTGGGCCAAATTGGGACCTCCACTTCAATAAGATCACCACCAGCTGGAGCAAAAAAGACTGAAGCATTAGCATCCTGAAAACCAGAGATAATGTGCTCAGCAGCTAGCTCAACATCTGCAACGTGCGCATTCCAGGCCTCCAGGCCATCATCAGCAACATTGGCCTCTGGTTGAACTCCATCCGTCATAGAGGGACCCTCATAATCGTAACTGACCTCATATTTTCACCACGATATTCAGGAGAAGCAGGGGGAGCCGCAGGCCAAGCTCTCCATCCATTAGCCTAAAGAACTTCAGGGGCAGGAGCAGGTTGCTGCCAATTCAGATCAGCATTCGCGACATCATTTTGTTGAAGCCAGTTGTGCACCTCCATCTGGTGTTGCTGTTCGGCATTCATGAAAGGCACACCTAAAGGATGAGGCGAGGCATTCAGGGGAGGTGGAGGCTCTTCAGTGGAGACCAGCATAGGGTTAGTGTGGTGGGCATTGAGAACATAAATTGGAACCGACCAGGATCTACCAACACCTCCAAGAGTCCCAATCCTTTTAACTCCCAAACTGCATGGAACTAAGGCCAGTTCATTCAGCCAAACACGAACAAGAACACGTGCCTTACGAACTCCCGGGCGATGCCACAGAATAAGCTTTCCAAAACAAGAGACCGCCTTATTGACATAGTAATCAGTTTGATAATCCAGAGGGAACCCTGGCAGCATTACCCACGCCTCGTGCCCAAACACAGGAAAACGCAGATTCAGTCCCTCATCGTGACGGGTAACACTAAAGGTTGCATCCTCATCATACATGTGTGGGCTATCTATGGCGAGCTGGTCACGGATAACTGGTGTTTCAAAAGCAAGTAAACCTACTGCCCAGGGTGTGTCTCGGGGTTGGTAATATGCAGATGGAAATCCTCTGTCAGGATGCGAACAATCTCGGCAAGCACATCCGCTTTTTGATGCTCAGGAACAGGGGGTAAAGAGATACGAGTGCGTAGTTGTCATGGCGGTGCGGCGGATCATCCACCACCATCATGTTCCTCTGCAGCCGATCTTCAGGCTCCTGCTCAAGCAACATCGGCCCCGGCATGTATGGGAAGGGGTTGGCGGGGAAGTTCGCCATGGCGAGGGAGGAGGTGGCAGGCGAGGGAGAAGCGGAGGATGTGGAACCAGGGGGAGAATGCTGGGGGGGTACCGGCTATAACTGGGACAAAATCCGGAATCGAATCGACAAAACAGGAAAGCCTCGGGGATACCGGTATTGTAATTGATTCTGTTTGAGGAGACGAAACAGCAGGGGACAAAACAGTTACCGAATTCTCAGCGGCAGAAGGTACGGAATTCGAATTCGAAGCGGCCCATTGAGTCAAATCTGAACCTACCAAAATAGGTTGCGCTCTGGGGGCCCAAATAACTCTAGGCAGATTGGGATTGGAGGAATCGCAGTTTTTTCCTGGTGTTCCCAAAGCTTACATATGGAACAAAACAGTTTACCAGGGCAGAAGCGAGCATAATGGCCCAGGCCCAAGCCCAGACAGCAGTCACAAGGGATCTCATGGGTGTAAAGTTTCGGAGGGCCAGGGCAAGAGCCCACTCGATGTCCACGGGGCCAGCAGGCAGAGCAGCGGCCCTGATATTCAAAAACCTCATCGTAGGCGGGTAACCAGCGCAAACCAAGGGCAGTCATAATATCTGATTTCGAGTAACCAGCTTGCCACAAATCAAGCGCACGATTAAGCAAAACCTTTTTAGCTAGAAACGCCATAGAGAGAGCTTTAAATTCTTTCCCAAAAAAACGCTCCGGTTTGAAAGCCGAAATCATCTCCGGACAAACAAGGGACAGACTGCCCACAATTAACGTGTTGACCGAGGCAACAGGCAAACGAGTTTCCGAAATCATACATGGATCAAAGGATCCAAATTTCAAAGGATTATCCAGGCTGGATGAAGAACGAGCAACAACTGTATTTGCCTCATAACGAGCAGAATGAATCTGATTATCAAAATCAAAGGGTTTCGCCCTACTTGCAGAAGTCACGGTGGGTTTCAGAAAGTGCAGATTAGTTTTGATCGCCAAAGAATGCCTACGAGGACCCTCTGGACTGAGGGAAGAGCCTAGCCAAGCCTCGGCGGCTTGATCAACCATATCAGCAGCGCGATTAACCAGAGCTGAAGAATCCCCATGATAAAGCTTAAAGTGACAGATGAAATCCGGCCAAACATGGTCACGGAGACTGTAAATGAAATGTCCAACACGATTTGAAGCAACCGAGAACCAAAATCGCCGATCGGAAAGTTGGAACACTCGAAAACCAGCAAGATCACCGCCAAGGCAGCATTGGAGAGCCAAGCCAACGGACTGAACCGAGAGAGGGAAGGAGGCAAAGGAGAAAGAGACCACCAAAAAGAATTCCTTGGCGGACGGGGAGGGAGAAAAGTGGACCGAAGAACCAAACCTTCTACGCACCTGCCCCGCAAGCGCGATGCCCGGGGAGAAATCCCAGTGAAGGAGGCCCTCCATGGCCTAGATGGTGGGAGGAGCCCCATGGACGCTGGTGGGAGGGAGAGGGGAGGAGGGGTGGTGGGTGGGAGCGCCATTGCCACCAGAAAATATGGCAAAATTGTATGGCTAAAACAATTTATAACGTGAATAGCTTAGCTGTATGGATGAATATCATTAATAAATATGGGATGACATGGATAAATGATATTCTTAAATAGTGGATGATGTGGTGATGACATGGATAAATGAATGGCTCAAATAGTGGATGATGTGGACATCTTACATGTAGAGATAGACTAATTTAATGCATGCTGGTGGGGTTTTGCTTTATAATAAGTATAGATATGTATGTTTTTTTATGAAACATAGATATGTATGATCTGATCTATTATCAAATGACCTCCTAAAGTTGTAGGTTATGCCTCCATTAGAGCATCTCTAGCAGAAACCTCAAACCGCGGAACCTTAAAACAGGTTTACAGTTCGCGAAGCTCGCGTTTTTTTGGCCCAAAACGAGGCGCCACGCCTGTTTTCCAAAACTGTAAACCAAAAACATCAAGTTGTCAAATTCATCACAAATATGTCAAATTGCTCACAATTTCGATATCAGTTTAGCAAATAACATAGTTTCACGAATCTAAGACGGCAATTAACACAGTTTTCAATCCATATGGCCAAAAACTTGCATCCAAAATCCCACCGACATCATCGAAATGACCTACACCAAGACATCACCACCACCACCACCACCACTAGCACCACCATCACCACCACAACCGGCTGCACCACTGCCACCACCACCACCGCTAGTTTTGAGCATCGCTTGTTTCCTTCGATACAAGATCTCCCTCCTTGCAATGTCATGTCACTCCAAGGTGACTTCATCCATTTCACCTCGGTTCATCATCATGATCTTGTTCTCCTCGGCAAGGAGCTTGGCGACGGACTTGTTCTCCTCCGCAATGGCTCTTCTTTCCTCAATCTCGGCCTTGCGCATCCCCTCTTGTCGGAGTAGTTCCCATTTTTCTTTCTTCTCTTGAGCTTCCTTCTCGGCCAATTGATGCTTTGCCTCCAATGTCTTGGCCACCATGGTCTCATTGGATTGCACCATTTGATCAAGCTTCTCCCTCAAGCATTGTGCCTCGGCTTGCTTCTTCATTCTTTCCTTGGCTTTCTTGTTGCCTTCGGGCTTGTTCTTGTTTCTCCCTCCAACGGCACCATCATCATCATCTTCATCATCCTCAATACATATTTCACCTTTTTTTGGTTCTTGGTCTCTCAACTTCCATTTCTCACTACGGTGGAGAATTTTCCAACAATGGTCAAGGGAAAATGCCTTCTTCTTGGATGCCGGCATGTCCTTGAACCTTTCTCTTGCAATGCGATCCTACGAAAAATAAAACCATGTCAATGTTGAACAATATCGAACAATGTAACATAGTGAAACAATGCAAAAGCTCACCCAATTGACCTCTATGGTACCACTCGGAGGAGCATTGATCACTTGTTGCAAGCATCCACTCCACCGGCTACATGTTGTTTTGATCACATCCCAACGGCCTTGGAGTGATCGGTAGGTCCGGGGCACCGTTCGACCATTGCGCGGCATGAGTTGAAGAACTTGTCCTCCACTCTTTGCCAATACCGCATGTTGGTTTGATCGTTGCCATGAATAGAATCGAGATAAATACTCTCCCAAGTACGGATCAATGTCTCATCTTCCATTATAGTGTAGTTCATACCTCGTTGTTTCACCGATGACCACTCGACCTCCTCGACCTCATCTTCTTCGCCCGCACCACCATCAACGCCACCGTCGGTCTCGTTGTAGCCGAAATTGCCGAGAGGGGGGTTCTCAATGTCAACCGACCCGACATTAAGCATTTCAACGAACGAATGCGTAGGTGCATCAAAGCATGGGGTGCTACAAATTGAGGGAACAACTTCAAAACCTATTCCAAACGTGAAGGGAGGCGGAAATTGCATCAAACCATGTTCATACCTTGAGGTGCCGGCGACGTTCGCGGGCGGAGTTTGCGATTCGTCGATGGGCTTGGGGGCCGGAGAAGGCATGGCGGCGGTAGCGGCGGCCGCGTTGGCCCTAGGCTTCCGCACGGGCACCCTCCTCTTCGGAGCCTTCGACCCTGTCCCGACGGATGGGGAATCGACGCTTGGGTCGGTAGCGGCGACGGCTGCGGCGGCTAAGACTTGGGCCGCGTCGACGGTGCGGAGTCTTCTGCGCTTCTTGATGGTGGCATCGGTCATCGGCACGGGAGGAGCGGCGGCGGCGGCCGCCGCGAACTCTCCCGGTCAGCTAGATCTCCGATGGCGCCACGCCGACAGGGATGGTGACCAGGGAGGGGTCGGAGGAGCTCATGGTTGCGCTTGGGCCAGGGCGTCGGAGAGGGGGAAGAGGAAGCGGCGGAAGGAGAGTGGTGGGTCGCGGGTTGAAACTTCCCTCCCGCCAACGAAAGAGAAGGATAAGGTTCCGTCTACAGTTCGGGGGCGAAAACCTAACTTTCACGGTTCCGCGGGCCGAATTTACGGGCCCCTCAAAATCGTTTAAGGGTCGCCTCGATTTAAGTTCTACTCTTTGCGTTTTTTATGTTCCGAAACCGTAGACGTCAGTTATTTTAAGATTTCTGCTAGAGATGCTCTTATTAGAAGTTGACACGCCAGACCAAGCAGCAAAGTGCGTTTTTTTTCAAACGCTCCACGTGAACTGCGGGCCCAGCAGAGTCCACTTACCAGCGATTCTAAGGCCGGGGCCTGGCGACGTTCACTCTCCGACGTTCACTCTCACTTTCTAAAGGGCCTACCTTTTGGGATCAAATCGTACCTAGAGGGGCTAAATGAAAATAGGGTACATCTGGTCGAACTACTGTATACAAGTCGAATTGAAAATAAATACTAATATTATTTTCAGTTGAGTTTTGTTTGGTCGAACTACTGTAAATGAAGAATCTTAGATCTAGCTTTCAATTTAGAACACTAACTACAGCATAGTTTTGAAGTCAGAACTGGAGAAGCTAGATGCATTTAAATTTGGAACGATCTTTGGGAAGTTTCATGAGTAGAAATCTTGAGCCAAACCACGACTGAACAGGGTCTCAGGATGCCATTTGACTATTTTTTTGAAACCAAGATGTCATTTGACTAAAGAGTCTTTCAGCGGAATGGAGTGCTCTCTAAGACCAAACAACCATTTTGTCAACTTCTTCTTAGGACATAACCAACTTAAATTTTTCTTAATTTCTTAGATCACAATTTGGATAACAGACCCTTTTCGAAAACTAAAATTCTGATCATATGAGATATCACAAAACTCAACTGAAACTCGCCATAAAAAATAGAAAACAAATGAAACTGGCTTTTGGCCAAACAACTTCTTTACTAAATACTGTATCCAAACAGAACAGCGTAAAACCCATATTACGAGAACTTGAGAACTCTCTGGAGTTGAACTAGCTGGTGAAGCAAGGCTGCACATAGCCAGGTTGGGTCCTCACTCATTTTCAAGGAAAAGCTGGGTGGTATCTTCCCTCTTTAGTCTGGTTCTTATATTGGAGAGCTTAAACTTTTTCATGGCAAACAATTACCTAAAAACACATTTAGGCAAAATTAATTAAAATAAGTAATGATTCAAATAAAAAATAAGAGTTTAAAAGCAGTATATTTTTAAAGTAGTTTAAAAACAGTCTGACCATTATGATTCCTGGCTCTTGCTTCTACCAGAGCCCCGCAGCCGCGCGGTAGAAGTCAAAGCTAGAGCCCTGTTTAGCTAGGCTCTGGGCCATTTCCACCCTCTGTGCTACAGATGTTGGCTTCAGAAGAAGCTTGCTTCATGAGAAATTTCCCATTTAGGGCTACTGAGAGTAGTGAAACTGTCCCCGGCCGACTCCATCCTACTAGTGAACACTTTGGGCCGTAGCCCCGTAGGTTTTTGACTAGTTTGCACCATCACCATTCACCAAGCTAGCTTACACGCTATTCCATCTTTAAAATGATTTCAAGCAAAAGAAAGTCGTGTAGATATCTCTGGTGATGGCAGCATGAACGGCTGACAGACAACAAATTGGGCATGGGACGTCCAAGTTTGCACTGCATACCAAAAGTGGCTATTGCTGCCAGAGGCAAAGTATAGCCAACAACCTGCCCAATTACCGTCCACTGATTTTGGCAGTGGGTGGTCCCATCCACTGACCTGGCGATGTGTGGGGGACTCCTGCTGTGATCAGGCGCTAAGCCTATTGGTAATCGACAGCGTGGGTGGAAACAGCAAAGGAACAACTGAAAGCATGCAGATGCAGATCAATGTCACCTTTGTGAATTGCATGTCATGGATTAGGGAATCTAATCTCCATTCTGGACTCAGCCTCCGTCGGGGGTAGTGGTAGCCTCCTTTATGTAGATGGGCACGTTTCTATTTGCCATATAGTTACTTCAAGGAAATAATTTATGCACGAAGCTTTGGAGAAACAGAAAATTGCCTTGTGATACCCTATGATTCTAATAGGCTAACGGGCTGTGAGGTGTTTCTTGGGTTAGTGCATACAAATTCACCTTCCATCCCTATGCACGCCTAGTTGAGACCTCAAAACCCCATGTACGGGAAGGCAAATGTAGTACTTCTTTCAGATGAAAAGAGGAGCTCAGGTGTTGAAATATTTATAGAAAAAAATCATTTATGGATATGTTCTTATCACTGAATTCTACCTTTCGCTTTCTTGGAAAAGATGTATACTCCCTGGATGGGACGGATCAATATGTGTGCTCTCAAGACAGAACAGATAAAGGAAAGCCATTAAGCTGACACGAAAAGCGCCCCGTCCCCTCACGTCGCCCCCCCAGGCGGCGCCAGGGGCGACCATTCCCGCCGCCGCCAGTTCCTCCACACAGCCGCCAGCCCTGTCGCTGCCGTCGCCGGCCTCGGCCGCGGCGGTGGCGGCACCCCTCCGCTGCCAAAAGGGAGGGCGGTGGGGGGGGGGGGGTGGCGGTTTCTTCTGCTCAGGTCGGGGGGGTGGCCGCCCCGTGGGGGCGACGGCGGCCAGGGCGAAGGACGCCGGGCCGGCGGGCCCGGACGGAGGCGACGGAGGTGCGGGGGGAGTCGGCGCAGGCTGCGGGCGGCGGTGCGGGACGCGATGCTGCCGTCGCCTACAGCGGAGGTGGAGGCGCTTCTGATGGGCTTGGCGGGCCCGATCTGGGCCCGCCGGGCCAAGCTCGGGGGCGCGCGTGCTGGGCGCCTGCTCAGCGAGGCGCAGTGGCGATGGCGGAGGCAAGGGCGCGGACGCAGGAGCCTCTCCAGCCGACGTGCTACGGCGCCCGGGTGGCGTGGAAGCCGGGGCGGCGGCCCCGGAACGAAGACCTCTGCGGTGCGGCATGGAGGCCGCGGCCATGGGCGCGGTGGCCGACATGGCCGGTGGTCGAGCTCGGTGGACGGCGGTAGGGCAGCACTGCCAGTGGCGTTGCTCCCTTGCTTTGCGGTCGGGACGACCTCCGGGCGAAAACCTTGTTCCGACTTGGTCGGAGCCGGCGACGGCGGCGCTTTTGGGCGTCATTTTCCCTCTTGGGGGCGTCGCTGTGGAGTGCTCGTTCCCGCCCGACGTGGGTGGTGCTAAGATTTCCGGGTGAAAGCCTAAGCTCCATTGGGAGCGGGCGGCGACGACGGACGCGTCGTTTCCTTGCTGGAGGCGCCGCCTTGGAATTTCTTAGCCCTCACGGTGTGATGGGCTCGCGGCGCTCGGGGAGGGCGGTTCTGTTGTCAGGGGAGCGGATGACCGGGGCGGCGGCCCCGGACGGTGGCGGTACGTCGAGACGGCGGTCTCGGTCTCCCACGCTATGACGGTTCTATGAGGCAGAGCCGTTGTCTAGCGGGGGTCTGGGTGGCGACCTGGATGAAGACTGCGTGGGCAGAGGGTTCGTTGACTTGACTGGATCACCTTCAGGCAATGCGAAGGTCGATCTGGTTGCTACGCCGGGGCGGCGGCCCCGAAACATGGTGGTTTTGGTGGCAACCTAGATAGAGACTGCGCGGGCAGAGGGTTCGTCGTCCATGACTGGATCGCTTTCGGGCAATGCGAAGGTCGATCTGGTTGCTACGCCGGGGCGGCGGTTCGGAGCGGGTGGTGTGTGTTGTGGCGTTTGTTCGACTTGTGCCGTGTGGTCGGCGGGTCGCTTCATCTGTGTGTTTCTTTTGTACAGTTTGTATGGTTTTTGGACCCGGTTTTCCTTATAAACTGGGTCAATTCTTTACTATCTATTCGAGCGGTGGTACGACCACCTTGTCCTCAAAAAATAAAAATAAAGGAAAGCCAGGTGCATGAAGTCATTCCTGGACAGTGATATTAGGTATTGTCAATGGTGGTAGCAGCGACATCCCTGCAGCCAAAGATAAGATTAGGATGCCACTTCTGCCACAAGCTGTGTAGAGTAAATTCAGAAAAAATAGCATTGCCCCTAGTACCTACCATGTGACAATTGTCCATTATTCCTTTACTTGTTGCAAGACTTCAGGTTTTAATACCATATGATCCCCCAAACCTCAAGTGGTAAGAAATATTTTGCATTCCAAAGTTTTCAAAACTTGCAAACCAGCAAGCGACAATTTGGAAAGTGGAATCTGGTTGGTTGAAGGGGTCCAGTATATAATTGGTATTGCAGGTTTCACTGGATAAACCCTTCAATATGTATTGATGCCTTGATGAAATACATGTACAAACAATTTGTTGACTACCTTTTCTCTCTATTGAACAAACAGATCTACCTAGTTTGATTATGGTTGATTCTATTTGACACCGCTAACAACTGTTGATGTCTTATACTCCCTCTGATCCGAATTAAGTGTCGCCAGTTGTGCTAATAAGTTGTCCGTGATTAGTTATTTCTCCCCGACACTTAAAAGGGATCGGAGGGAGTAGAACATATGATCAGTTAGACGTGAATCTAATCATCAATCAAACACTATGTCTTATGTCTATTAAAAGTAAATGATTATTTGCCCGGTCCCTTCATCACCACTTTGATTTATACAGTTGTTTTTTAGTCCTTGGTTCCTCTGTTTCATAGAGTTCCTGGTTATCCACAGAGATTATGAGCACAATACAAAAGATGTTGTTTAGTCTCCATACATGCAGAGCACAGAAAAGACAGAACATTCAGTTTGTTTCATAAATTGTTTCATGTTGCCTTTAGATCGATATGATCAGATACGGGAAACAACAAGGGCCTGAGGAATTCTAACAACTTAAAAAAAGTGCCCTAAAAATGGAGATTTTATTCCGAGTAACCTTTGGATAATCTGATGGGAAACATGCAAGACTACTTGGATAACTAGCTCTGGTGGCAGGCAAAGAGATTCTACAATATCACGCGAAAGCTCCTGGTCACTGAAAAAGGAAAAATCCTTAGATGATCCATGTCCATATGATTCAGCTGACCACAAATAATCAAATTTCAGAACTCAAAATATTGAAAAGGATATTTCTATCAGCAATGTATCAACATGTCTATAAATGGCCAGACAAAAGGATTCTTATTAATATTCATGTTCTGATAAAAGGCAGACAGAAAACAGTCCCCCTAGCATCTGAATCACCAGGATGCTTGTCACTCACAAATCCAAAAGCACAGAGATAACATCTTGGCTAGTCCTGCCAAACATCAATTGAATTTGAGGGATCAAATGGGCCTACTTGATAGCAATCAGGTTCGCCACTTGAATCAATTTGTTACCACCGTCTGACTTGCTCAGAAAATAAATCCTGCGAAGATTCACATCAGATACACAAGTTTATTTTTGTTTCTGTTAACTGCACATCTTTCCTGTCACTGTTGTCCTGGCAAGGTGTAGTGAGTGATATGTACAGTGATAGATAGAGAGTATAGGGTGAATGCATCTTCTTGCCCTTCCTCCATGCGCTTACTGACAGATGACGCAAGATGCTTAAAACAGAAGCCAGAAAGAATCAATACCAGACTCTAGAATGAACCATTCCACCACTGCATACCTTGATCCAAATTTTGCAAGTAGCCTGTCCTCACACGGTCACACAGGTCCTGGTCTACCAAATAGTGTCCTAGACTGGTTTGACCACACCACTTCCTGCACCAGTTCGCATACATACCCTTCCAGTTCTCCTTTAAATCTCCTGCTCTCCATCCATCTCAATTCTCATCCTTATGCTCTTGCAGTGAACTACTACCCCGGCTACACACCTTTCATCTTTCTTCTCAAAGCATCACCACCAAACTTGTTTGTTCTGCAAAACCTACAGAAAAGCCATGAAGCAACCACTCCTGCAGTACCTGAAGCTGTTCTTGTTGCTGGCATTGGTGGAGTCACAACCATGCATGTACCTGAACAAGATGTTTCTGCATACCTGGGAGCACTCTCCCTTGACGGCCATTTTATCTTCCATAACTTGTCTGCCGCTGCACAGGACTTCGGCAACCTCTCTAGCTTCCCACCAGTCGCTGTGCTTCACCCAGGCTCAGTGGTTGACATTGCCACAACCGTGAGGCATGTGTTCTTGATGGGTGAGCACTCCACACTCACAGTAGCAGCTCGTGGGCATGGGCACTCTCTATATGGGCAGTCCCAGGCTGCTGGAGGGATTGTCATCAGAATGGAATCCCTCCAGAGTGATAGAATGAAGGTGCACCCTGGTGCATCACCCTATGTGGATGCCTCAGGAGGAGAACTCTGGATAAATGTCTTGAACGAGACGTTGAAGTATGGTTTGGCGCCGAAGTCATGGACAGACTACCTCCACCTTACGGTTGGGGGCACGCTGTCGAATGCGGGCGTCAGCGGGCAGACATTCCGGCATGGCCCACAGATTAGCAATGTGAATGAACTGGAGATCGTGACTGGTATTGGCAGATGATTTCTTCCATGCTGCTCTTGGTACCATTACTGTCAGTAGTGTAGCTAACTTTGGTACCATTACTGTCAAATGCAGGAAGAGGACACGTCGTCACTTGCTCACCTCAACAGAACTCAGATCTCTTCCATGCTGCTCTTGGTGGTCTAGGTCAATTTGGCATCATCACGCGGGCCAGGATTGCCCTTGAGCCTGCTCCACAGATGGTAAGTCGAAACAACTCATCTGTGACAACTCCATGCTAGTGGCATTTCAAATAAGCAAGTGCTCATGGGTTGATTGGATATGTGACAGGTAAGGTGGATAAGAGTTCTCTACTTAGATTTCATGAGCTTCACTGAGGACCAGGAGATGCTCATTTCTGCACAAAAGACCTTCGACTACATTGAGGGTTTTGTTATCATAAACAGAACAGGTATCCTGAATAACTGGAGGTCATCATTCAATCCACAGGACCCAGTGCGGGCTAGCCAGTTTAAAACAGATAAAAAAGTGCTCTTCTGCCTTGAGATGACAAAGAACTTCAATCCTGAAGAAGCCGACATCATGGAACATGTGAGACAACGATTTATGCTTGTGTTACTAAATATTTGTATGCATTAAGTGCTATCAGGTTGTCCGAGTGATTGAATTCCATATTTGTTCATGTTTACAGGAGGTCGATGAGCTACTGTCTCAACTTCGATACACACCTCCCTCCTTATTTCACACAGATGTCACTTACATGGAGTTCTTGGATAGAGTGCACTCCTCTGAGATGAAGCTGAGAGCTAAGGGCTTGTGGGAAGTCCCGCACCCATGGCTTAATCTCATCGTCCCGAGAAGCACGATCCATAAATTCGCGACAGAGGTCTTCGAGAAAATCCTCAAAGATAATAACAATGGTCCCATATTGCTCTACCCAGTGAACACGTCCAGGTAAGCTGCTTAATGTCTGAGATCACAAACCCCATTGAGAAACTCTGATAGATGATGCTGTAGTGTTTTCCGAATGAATGATCTATCTCGTTTCATGCAGATGGGACAACAGAACATCAGTGGTCATACCAGATGAGGAAGTTATCTACCTGGTGGGATTTCTATCCTCGGCACTAGGCCCCTACAGCATCGAACATACACTGAACCTGAACAGACAGATAATAGAGTTTGTAACGAAGCAAGTATTGGGGTGAAGCAATATCTGCCAAACTACACCACAGAAGAAGAGTGGACGGCCCACTATGGGGCAACGTGGGACGCATTTCAACAGAGGAAAAACACCTATGACCCCCTGGCAATCCTAGCTCCAGGACAGGGGATATTCCAAAAGGCATCAGCATCACAACCCTTGTCCTCTTGACATCATCAACTGTGAAAATGTTTGTGTGCGTTATATGCCTATGTTAGTACAGAATTGTAGTTACTTTGCAGAAGGGAACAAACTGTAGTAGGAACGACACAGTGTACTGGCTAGTGACTAGTAATGGTGATGCGGGATCAAGGAAGTGCAGCATTACATTACCTTTGAGTTGTATCTGATGCTCTTTTGAAGCAATCATTTGAGGATTACATCCACCCATGAAATATGAGAGCTTCAGTTGTTATTACTGCACAAGGACAAAGCCGTGCAATGATTTTTTTTAGATAAAGAGCCGTGCAATGATGACAGCACCATTAACCAGTGGAACTCGTGCCGCTGAGTACTGTGTCAATTAATGACAGTATAAAAAGGCGGCTCCCAGGTACACTGATGATTATCAGATAAAGGTGTCTTACATACGAATAAACCTGTATACATGCAGCAAACTAATCAAGTTTCGTGAAGGTAAACTACCATATATTCGTGGAAGAGGCCGTGAATTTCTTAAAGAAAAGAATATGCTCATATAGTCTGAATCTTACCAAGATTTCCTCTTCAACCACAGATTAAGGAATCAGGTCCAAAAGTGAATGACAGGCACTGTATACTTACGTGAGCAAACTATTAACAAACTTGTAAGATTCGTACAAAATGAACAGCGTGGAGAAGTTGCACATGCTGAATGCAGAGGAAAGAAGCTAATGCAAGCCCCAAAAGTTGATGTTTTTCTGGCTGATGTATGACTTGCCTGTCACCTCTAACTAAAGGATCGAGGAATTAATAAATCATTTTCATTGAAGATGAGTTTTCATTATGAATATGATGCTAGTATTTACTTATTGACCGTCTATTAAATGCTTGTAGTGGAAATTCGCGATCAATTACTGAAAGAGTTCACTTGGCACCAAGTTTTTGGAGGCTAAACTATTTTTTACTGTTAAGTGATGGCAGATCGCACAATAACCAGCCCAGCGTAAAAATCATACTATTACTGCCGATTAGTGGAAGTTACTGCATGTTAAGTACGGTACATTAAGTGTTCGAGATACAAATGTAACCCAAAAGGGATTTAGAGTTCATAGCGAAATCAGAATTAGAAGGTCTTCACTGGTCTGAGCAGATTTGGTACAAATCCAGTTTTTTGTACAATCTGCTACTTGTCTGGATTAATTATAAAACATTAGTTTAACCCATTCTTTCTCATCGCTGGTTGACAGACATCTGCTACGTAGCATGGGAATAGTAGATACATCTCACCATAAGTACTTCGAATTTCATGCTTGCTTTATGCTTACATGATGAACAGTATGGAAGCACAACCTGGTATGTATATGAACACCCGGTGCAGAAATGACTTCAGACAAATTCGTTTCGATGGTGAAAATCACCAGAAGATAAAAATATTAACACATCAATCTTAATGCAACTATTATATTCTCAATATGGTGTCTTACCTTCTGGATGATATATCGCACTAACCAGCAGGTGTACATCAAACATATAACCTGTACTAAATCTCAATCGAGTGGTAAATTCAGAAAGATTCAACACCTTGGAGGCAAAATTGGAAAGTTACATTTTATTTATTTTTATATGCACCAAATATATCATTAAGGAAAAGCGGTAATTCCAAAACATCACATCAGTTGGGCAAAAACTGTTGTACATAAGAAACCAAAAGTTGATTGAATACCAATAAAGTGGCCCGGGGCCGGAACTACTATTGATGATTGACCTTGTCTTAACTAGTCAATGGAATGTCTAATCCATCATGTCCATTCTAGCAGAAGTTAAGAGATGATATCAAACATAAGAAATAGTACTATCAGCAAGCATGCCCATGGGAGATATCATGAAAAGTTTTGAAATGTGCTTGACTTTCGGTTATCTACAGATGCAGTGACAAAAAGTAGTTTGTCATGTCAGTGCTTCGCATTATGTGGTCTCAGAACACCAGACAACTGATAATTGTATCCACTTGGGATATTGAGAAATCAACTCAAACCCCATGTACAAGCATTACTCAATCCTTGCGGTACCATGGTTTTGACTGCCAGTTTTAGTAATAGTTACCTAAAGATGAACATGCTAACTACAGAATTCGCTAATGAGTGCTGAAGTTCGTAACGTAATTTATAGTAGTCAAGTAAGATCAAGTTAGGTATATGTCACCACTTGGAAATCACGAGAAAACACTAACTGAAGCTACAGGAAACTTCGTTGTAAAAGGATGCCAAATATAGATTATGGTATGATATGTAATATGTATGGTTTTTTTATGCACTCCCTGTATGAATGAACAACTGAACATAATAAACTTTTACAGCAACAATACGAGTAATTATTAGCTTTAATCATCATTATTATTTTCAACGAAAGATTACCCAGATTTTACTAGAGTGGACAAATGGAGGCGAGTTCCATGTAGCCCTCTATTTTGAAAAAATCGAAAATCATATTTTGAAGTTTCAAGAGATGTTAAAAAGTTCCGGAGGTACATAATATTGTCTTCTACCCAAGTGTAAATTCTCAGTTAGAAATATTTTGTATTTTGGGCCGCAAAAAAATGACTGTCGCACATTTGAAAGTAGTGAACAGTGTAAAATTTCAACTCTTCCAAATTTGTCATATTTTGTTATTTTGTGCATCCCAGAATATGAAATATTTTGATTTGAGATTTTGCATGTCAGTAGTATACAACATTGTCTACATCCAGGATTGTTTTCAAAAAAAATTGAAGCTTCAAAAAATATATGATTTCCGAAATTTTCAAAATAATTGGCTACGTGGAGCTCGGCCTCCATTTATGGTTTCTGCAGATTTTACGCTGTATATAATGCAGGCACCATATCAAAGTAAAGGAACAAAAAAGAGTTTGTGCGCATATTCTAAACAAAATAAGCTAACTGAAGTCACCGTAATGAGAACTGAAAAATGTTTCCTGAATCGTAATAGGTTTAGCTCTTGCTCTTGATTGAAGTAAACAGGGTTCTGAATCATGAAATCCTAACTGCATGAAATCCGTGGCATATAATAATTGTTGAACTCTTGCTCACAGAAACAAAAATAAGGACACACAATAAATAGACAGAGAGTATACCCTTGAGTTAAAAATAACATCAGTACTGAATAGTGAATTGATAACTGGATGAAATCCCAGTCACACTTAAAGTTTGTGCAATAAAGTAGCTTGATAGTACTACATGCTGAGTAGATAATTGTTGGAGACTTCCAATTGCTTACAGTTAGACTTGAACCTTCCCATATCCCAAAATACATAAAAAAATATATGAAACCCTAGATTATCAATCACTAAGTAGTTGGGACAAGAAAGCAAAAATAGAAGACTCATGTGGTATATCAGTGTATAATCTCTCAGTTTGTAATATTATGACATCTCCAATTTCCCGGTTGTGAAGGTGGCCTCGTTATCCACACATCTGGTCGGAGGACCGACCTGGGTTTAAGTTAGCGAGTGCTTAGAGATAGTTTTCTTCCCACGTTTGAGAGATGCTTTGTAAAGTTATGTTGTTTGATGGATGATTGTGATTTTGTGGGGGGATTTAGCCACCTTAAGAAGAGGTTCTTGATGGGTGCTTCTGAGTTTTCTTGCTGTATAGTTTGAGGTTCTTGATGGGTGTTTTTCTTCTTCTTTTAGGTTTTGCTGTTGTATAGGTTTGTAAATAGGAATATTGTGATGTTTACAACTAGTGCTGTCAGTAATACCCTGCACTTTGATTACAAAGGACAAAGTATCATACAGCTCACCATGGAGCATCAAGGCAACTAGCTTAAAAGTCTAAAGTCAAAATGGACCAGATCAGATCAAGGGAACATTGCATGACTGAACAAACAAACACGTGCACTCACCTAAAACTGGAAACGTCCAACTGCACATGCCTGATCATAACCAAAAACAAGAACAGAGATAAATGCACTATGCTTGAGCGAAATTTGTTTGAATTGCAGTTTGTCAAACTGTTGAACAACAGAACATCATCTAAACCATTACAAAATTATGAATCCGACTGGAGAAATTGTGCAGGCTACCAATTACCTCACGCTCCCTCTTCATAGTTAATAGTAAAGTAAGCTCTTGCACATCAGGCTTTCCCTCGTGTCATCAAGCTATAAGGAGCTGGAATAACAATAACTGAAGCACAACAAAATCACAGCATTTTTTTTCTTCAAAGGTCGTTAGCTACAAGCATGGATCAAGGAACTTAAGTATAATGAGGTGCGCTTACATGCTATTCAAAACAAGAATTTTCATGAAGCATAAAACGGATATAAACCAACCAAAACATATACCTCCTAATATTAGCAACCAGGAATTACAAAATATAATGGAATTTGCCATGGTCTGGAACCACCCAAGGAGTTTCAGTAGCAGACTTGCATCAGATAATTATTCACCATGAGTACTTCAAGAAATTTGTGGTGGCATTGAGCAACCATGTTGGCCTGCCTTCAGTTAAGGCTTCTCAAAGCAGATATAAAGGATGGGGTTCAACAAATTTGATGGTAATGCTATTGCAGCTTGCGCAAAATGGATACAAATTCCCTTATTTTAGCCGATAAGCCTCAATATATAGGTAGCAAGGATAAATTGGTTAAACCGAAAGTACTGATGCACTTAAGGACTAACTGTGTAACTCGCTAACATTTTTTTTACCAAATCAACTAATGTCAGACCTAACCTTACCTGGTACAGCTGACTAAAATCAGTCGATTATGGAAGCATTGGCGGCTAGAATTCAAATCTTCTCAGCATACTTCGTGGGTTTTGTACTCCAATTTAGCACAATTGCTTTGGACCTTTCTTCCATTCTTTGTATTTCCTTATTCAGTCTTACATAGAGAAGGAAAGGGGTAGTGAGTGGTCTATAACAATAAAAGCGTCGGAAAAGGGGATGTGACCATGAAGAGGTTGGGCTGGTTTATGTCTGTG